>JAOTQP010000001.1:99032919-99089531 GCA_026413545.1 Cichladusa arquata
CAGTGTGTTTTTCCGGTGGGCTCTTTTTGACGTGGTTTAATAAATCTTAAAAAAAAAAAAAAAAAAAAAGCTAGTATTAGTTTTTGAAATTGTTGAGAACTTCTAGAGTGTTTTCCAATTTACCCTAAAAAAGAACATACTCTTGTTGTCTGAGTTCATCTTGTGAAGTGAACAAAAGCGTGATAAAATGGGGTGTTTGAAAAGTTTGCTTCACTAGCACACTCCTGATTTTAACCAAAATGCTGAAGTACAGCTTTAGCTTCCATCAGCTTTATCTTTGAGTTTATTTGTAAAAATGTGGAAGATCTTAATGTGTGAAATGTTTAATGGCTTTTAATAGGTTCTGAAATTCTCATGCAAAGGATATTTTGAGCGCTAATAAATTTGTTATGATACAAATGGTCTGGTATTAAAACCCATACCCTTTACCTGATTATTTAGATCAGGTGGACACTCTTGTGAAAGGTCTTTGCACTTGAGTTCTGTAAGTCCCAAATAACTCTGCCCTATGGTTCAGGGAAACATAGCTCAACAAATCTCCTTGTCATGTCAACCCTACCTTTCAAGTTTGATAATCAAAGTGTTTCTATAAGTACTCCTTGGGTTTTCTTTTAAGCACAGTCCTGTCTTTCTCCCTGCACTGGACTTGCTGATGTGGGGGCCAAGAAGGGTGGTAGATCATTCAGAGGGTTCACATTTGTGTCTGAATGCTGGCATTTTAATTGTCCTGTAGAATTCGACCACTGCAAGGTTCATGGGGAAGGTTTTGGGGAGTAGGAAGAAAACTTGTGGTATTCATAACATGAGTCCTGTTTGTATGTAGTCCTTAGTAAAACCAGAGGTAGCGTGTTAATTGTTGCAAGTGTGGGTAGGAACAAAACATTGAGTGAGCCAAAATTAACTGCTGAACCAATCATTAAGTTGTGTAGATTCAGTCTAGTGTGACCACAGTGGGGATAATGTGTGAGGATCCACCTGCAGCTTTCCCTATCCCCACCTGTAATTCAGAGGTAAACAGTCTGGAGAGGGGACTGAAAGTGATGGAAAGGCCTACTTTGCTGTAATAAATCATGGGCTGCATCACAAGTCACTGTTTCCAGCAGTATGTAGTGTTTTCCTCTTCAGGGTGGAAGAAAGTTTTGTTCTTGTTAAGTATGAAGTGAAAATGTAGTATTTGTTATAAATGTGAGTTAGGTCAGAGTAAGGCTCAACTGACTGATCAGCTACTGAAGCTTTAAAAAGGGGAAAGTGTGCTGTGAAGGGTAAATTGACTTTAGAATCATTGGTGAAATACAAATAAATTGAGTTTAATCATTAAACATACATCGGAGAGTGGGAGAGGTGTAGTCTAGGGTATCAGTAACTCAATGTCTTTAAATGAGAGCCTGTGTCTTGAAGAATATTCAATTAATCTTAAAAATTGTGTTGAGATACTTTGTTTGTGAATGACTTTATTTGAACTGTCAATATAATGTTTATAGGTGTTTGGATTCCAGTCTTGGCCCAGTGACGAATACTTTGATAAGTAAATATATGGCTCTTGCTCACCCTGTTCATGCTACTTTTAAGGTCATCAGATCACAGAGTCCTGCAGTGATTTGTGTTGGAAGGGACCTTAAAGATCATCCATTTCCAGCCCCCTGCCATAAGCATGATCCACTAGATGAGGTTGATCCAAGCCTGTCCAGCCTGGCTTTGAACACTTCAGGCATGGGGCAGCCACAGCTTCTCTGGGCAACCTGTGCGAGGGCCTGACCACCCTCACAGGGAAGAATGTTTCTAGTAGCTAAGCCTGCCTTCTGTCAATGAGAAGCCACTCCCCCTTGTCCTGTCAGTCCAGGCCCTTGTCCAAAGTCCCTCTCCAGCTCCTGGAGAAGCCTCTTTAGCCACTGGCAGGGGCTCTAGGGTCTCCCTGGAAGCCTTCTCTTCTCCAGGCTGAACAGCCCCAGCTCTCCCAGCCTGTCTCCAGAGCAGAGGGGCTCCAGCCCTCAGAGCATCTTTGTGTTCTTCTCTGGACTCATTCCAGAGGATCCACGTCCTTCTGATGTTGGGGCTCCCAGAGCTGGAGATCAGTATTTTATGTGGAGCCATCCCAAAAATGGTTATTTACAGGTCAGCTTGTAAGATCATGTCTTTTGACGTTATATGTGAGATAGGAAATAGTCTGCAGTTTCAGGATGGGAAGACTGAGACAGTTTGTGATTTGGTGGAGACCTTTACTAGTGCTACTATCTGAAGCCTGGTCTAGTGCATATATATATATATATATGTATTTTATTTTAATTTTATATCAGTATTGTTAGTTCTGATAAACCTGTGCTGTTCTGTTTTCATAGAAGTGTTTCTGAGGTTCTTTCTGATTTATGTCTAAAATATTTGTAGATTTCCTTCAGTTTCACATATTGTGAAGAACAGTTGTGGAAACAAATCAAAGTTAAACAGATAATACCAGAAATGAGATTCTAAATGTAATTTCCCACCAGTATTTTCTTTGACTTGGCAATATAGCTGTT
Organism: Cichladusa arquata; assembly: GCA_026413545.1. Lineage (NCBI taxonomy): Eukaryota > Metazoa > Chordata > Aves > Passeriformes > Muscicapidae > Cichladusa > Cichladusa arquata. The sequence continues at coordinate 99,035,433 of JAOTQP010000001.1, forward strand.
TCACAGTTCTTTCAGGTTGTTTCTTGTATCCTTGTAAGCTAAAGTATATTAAATGGTTAATTTAGTATTCATTTTAAATATTTTGACATATATACTTGTGAATGGATTGTGGTAGTCATTCAAAGCTATTCATATGGTTTGTTTAACTGTAGCAAAGAGTAGAATATGTAGTTCTAAATATAAAAGTGTTTGTCCTTTATGTAAAGGCAGGAGTTGGCAGTAGATTTTTAGTTGTGCCTGCTTTACTAACCCAAAGTGAATATTTTATTATCTAACCTAGTTCTTATTTGAGAAAAAATAAAACCGGTTTTTGCTTTTATTTTTGGGGTGTTGTGTTTGTTATTTTTGTTGTTGATAGGTGCTTTGGGTTTTTTTTTAAAAGTTCTTTAGAGAGTCTGTACATCATTATCTTTCCAGAGTAATTCTCTTTGAATACCAGCACAACTGAAGGTCTGTAAGTGGTGAGATTTTTCAGAGGAGTCTCTGAAATCCCTTCAGACTTATTTCATTTCTTATCAGTGCAACAAAAAAAATCCTACAACATGATTTTTATTACTGATCCAAGAAGTAAACAATTAGTGTCGTTAAAATAATGGGAAACTGCCGAGTAGTTCGGGGTTTATTTGGCTTTGATACTGACTTTGTGTCATCCTCAGAGGGAAACTTTTCGAACTTGTGTTCTTTGGAGAGTCTACATTTGGTTACATGGTATCAATCTTTTTTTTTCCTTTTAAAATCATGGCTTCTAGAGGCTTGTGACTACTAGTGTTCTCAGGATCCCCCATGCTCTCCTTCACATGTCCCAACTCCTCATATAGTTTGCAAATACTGAGATAAAGTATGTATTCAGTCTTAAAACCTGGAAAAAAAATTAAGACTCTTAGCACAGACTTAAGACTTGCCAGACTTCCCGTGATTCTTTTTAATACTCGCTTGTGACTTGACAAGAGTCCAAATGCAGTGTTTAAAATTATGCTACAAAAATACAAACTAGTAATTTTTAAAAATCTCATTTATGTAATTAAACTGTCAAGAATATCATCTAGGTGTTGGATTAACAAAGAAGACAATTTAGAATTATGACTCTGTTAATAATTGAAGATTAAATGTACTTTTTTTCTTAAAGGAGAAAGCATTGTTCTTGGGCAGCAAAGCTTGCTTTTTGCTTTTTTTATCACTTTCTTCTCTTGCAGTCTATTTGAGGATGAAGCAATGAGCATGCACACTAAAATGCTTGTTCATTCTTTGTCAGCATAATGTGAATCAGCAGCTATTAACCACTGTAGGCATTCATCTGTAATATAACTATTTCCTTAAAAGGAGAGATAGCTGGGGGCAAAGACAGAGAAATAAAACTGTAGAAAAAAGCCTTTGCAGTATGTTTTCAATGAGCTGTATCTTATCTAAACTGTCTTGTTTTAGCAGTAGTAATGATAGTTGTCACTTTGGACTTCACATTTGTGGATGACAATTTTTTTATAGGAAATGTAAATGTCCACCCTAAGAGAACTGATGGAATTACTGACCTGCTAGAACTTACTCAATAGATCCGCATAAGAGTAGCACCACGAGTTTGTTTTCTCCAGGCTATGTTTTTGAGGGTCTGCAATTGTATTTTTTCCAACTGTTGAGAAATTTGAAGTGTTCCAAGAATACAGATATGTTAGAAGCATGGTGCTGACTGAAGAGACCCTTATTGTTTGTTAAGTGCTAAATTAATCTTGCTAGTTTTATCACTTTGGTGATCAAAACTGAATTTACATCTGGGTGCCCTAGTTCAAGCAGCTTAGAGAGCAGTGGCAGCCAAGGTGTGTCCTGCCTGGGTTCTGCAGCTGCTAAGGGGAGCTTTGTTCTCTTATTTCAGAACTTCACCTGTGTGCAAGTGACACTTACTGTGATTGCTAGAGAGGATTGATATCCAGCGTGGTATTGATGGATGCTTGTTCACTAAGGAAAGACTAAGAAACAGGGTTTTGATTACATTTTTAGTAATTTGGGTAACCTTTAGCTGGATCATGTATGGGAATTATATGGTAGGTGCAGATCAGAAAAAAGCCAAACACATGTAGGCTGAGTTAATTTGGATGGTGGGGCTGCATAATATCTCACTCTAGGAATAAAAGGTTAGCTCTTCTTTATAAGATTATCTGAATTTGGTTTATTCACCAATGGAAAATAAGAGAGTTTTGCTCTTTAAAAGAAAGCACTGAGCTCATAGGATGTAACTCTTGTAGCTCAAGTGTTTTTGCTTGGCTCCTGCTAGAGCTATGGCTTAGTGGAGCTTAAAACAGAAGGACCACAGGTCCATGTTAGCTAGTTCATTGCCCCGGTTGCTCTTAGGTGTGTTACAATTGGTGGTAACAAGATAGATTACTGTGGTTTTTTTGGCAGTGAGTCTTTGAGACAATTGTTAGGTTTGGATCCTAGATTGAGTTGGGTGCCTTTGGATGAGTCCTCTCTTCTTCCATGTTGAGCTGATGATAAGGAGGTTCCTTGTCACAGAGGCACAGTGAGGTCCTGCTGGATAGGAATAGCTGCTCTGCAAGGCTGACTGGAGTGCCAGGTCCTCAGCTGTCCAGGAGGAGAGGGAGAATGTCAAATGATTTCTGTGTCAAGACCTTCTCCAGTCTAGTCTGCTCTTCAATCTGCTTTTCTTGAATTTGAAAAACCTGTAGTTTTGAGGGGGATAAAAGGATTTGGAAGGCAAACTTTATGTGGGGGTGGATGCTGCCTCTGGATTTGGTGTTCCCATTGTATCTTGGTGATCACTAGATACTGAAATTTCATTTTCCAAGTCCTTGGATTTAGCACGAAGAGTTAAGATTGTAAAATGTAATCAGCTGTTTTTCCTGAAAGTCTAAGTCTTCAAAGTAGTAAAGGTACAGCTGTCATTGATTTCCATGGGTTTCTGTGCTCTGATTTAGTATTTTTAATGACACTTGAAACATTCAGACTCAGAATGTTCAAAAAGCATTTTGGTAAACATGTACACAAGTGTGTGTGCTTTTGTCAGCTTCAGTGACAACTTGATGCCTTTTAGCTTCCTTCAACTCTTCCAGGACACTCATTTGTCCACAGGATGTTGATTGCACTCTTGCATGTGGTGGTGGTGCTGAGCTTTGTCTAAAGGTCTGCTGAAAGTTTGTCTGCCTTGTGTGAGATGTTTGTGTGGATGAGAAGTACATCACATGAGTTCTGCTCTGGTACTTTGTTCCTACTCTTGCACTCTGCCTGCACTGGGTGCATTCCTCAACAGTGTTATCTGTTTTACTACTCTTTTTCTTCTATAATTTAGCAACAACAGTTCCTTATAGCTTTACCTGGTTTCAGCAATCATGATTCACATATTTGGAATATCTTTTTTTTTTTTTTTTTTTTTTTTTTCTAAACTATCAATGGAGAGACTTTATGGTTTACCTGAGGATCTGCACCAAGTGACTCTTTAACCAGAGATTGTGGTGGGAGGAAGTAAAGGATTTTATATCTACCTTTATTCTCCAGTCAGCTAGTAAAGAGCAGTAATTGTTACCAGTTGTAAGCAATCAGATGAGCTAACCTACAGCCTAATTTTAAAGTGCCTTACATTCACTGTACCTCACTATTACCTTCCTGTAATAATATAATTAATGACTTTGAATACATGAGGAAAAATGAGCTGTGAATGAGATATGTATTTTACAATGAGTCCTGATAAGCATCTTGCTTTGGTCTCTATACTGTGTACTTAAACAAAAGTGTATTCCTTTTTTAAATGTGGTAGCAGTACTGATTTTCATTATGATAAGTATTTATATGTTCTTTGGAAATAAATTTTAAAAAAATATATATATAATCATTTGGATGTAGAGATGTCTAAATTTACTGAAGATATGGTAATTTTGCAGGTAACCATTGGGCATAGTTTTCAAAATTGTATACTAGTAGGGAGGGGAAAAAAATGGAGTTACTTCTCTGTGATAAAGCAGAATAAAGTTTTATAACTGGTACTTAGAAGGAAATATTCCTGTCCTTATATGAAACATTATCTCACGATCACTGATAAAGAATGAAAACTTTGTAGTAGCAGACTTGGTTGTGTTCTCAAAGCAGAACTTGATTATTGTGCTTCAAGTGTTTATGTAGGTTTTATATTAATTTTCAGTTCCAAGAGTGAGAGGTTATTAGGTGTGCAGGGTTTCAGATGAGAGGAATTTTAGGAATGCTCACAGTACTAGTTTTCCTCCATGAACTGAGGATTTGAGTAAGTGAGCTTTCATGTTGTTACTTCTTTAATCCTTCCAACCAATATTGTAAGAATTGTTTGAGTTTTGGAAGATCTTTTTGGACTCTCCATATTTTTTATGGCAGTCTCTGTTACAAATATCGTAAATAATACTCTTGCATGGTTTTATTTCTTAGTGTCTTCTGCATTCAGTCACATGGTTGTTGGCACCTCCTTTATGTGATTTCGACACACAGTCATCTGCTTGTGGAATACTTTTCCAAGTTCTCTGTGCTTGCTTTTAGTCTTCCTTACTTGAAGGTTACTTTTAAAATACAAATAGCATTATAGAAGTTTTAGGCTGCTTTCCAAGCATATGATTTGTTATTGTTGTTTATGCTATCAGTTTTCCTTTTTAGTGCCTGGTTGCTGATGTTAATAATATTGAGAGTGGAAAAAAGAGCCTGATAAATAGTACTTGTAGAAAATTAAATGATATAAAGTGGACAGAAAAGCCTAGAAGCCCTATCCTTTTGACAGTTGCAGCACAAACTTGTAACTTCAATTGAATTGTTTTCTCTTCTTCATACCTTTTCCCCTCTCTGTCCACCCATTCATAAATAAAACTAATTTTAAGAATTGAGTGCTCTAGAAGAACAATTATGGTAGACGAGAAACAGTTTACAGAAGAGATGTACTTTTTTCTTTGCTGTGACAGTAAGTGTTCTTGTTGTGGATATGTGTACAACAGATCTAGTTACAGAGAAGTTGTTTTGTACTCACTGCTGGGGAAATCTGGTTGGCTGTCGTGACAGATACTGTCATAAATGTGGTACTGTGACCTTATTACTCAACTGGAAAACAAAATTCAGACATTGACAAGTTTGACCTCTGTTAGTTCTTAAGTGTAACAGCTTTTTACGGTGGTTGCTTTTACTCTTTCCCATTCAATGCTTTTGTTTTCACCAGCATTTTCGGTTTTCTGGTGCTTTACCTTTGAATTTTTTTATTGTATTTGACAGTATCTAAATTTTACAAAGGCTGAGATTAACTTAGTGTTTGAGAGTAGTGTAGGGGTGGTTTTTTGGTTTTGTGGGTTTTTTTTTTAAAGGATGTCTTAAAGTTTAGAATGCTTATTAAATGCTGCATTTTATATTATGGATACCTCAAAAAACTTGTCATCCTGTTCAAATATAGAGGGAACATAACTTGGTTGATGAACTCCTCACAATTAGGATGTATAACATTCTGTCAGAGTAAAGTGTTAAATGGAGTTATGCTCAAACTATGTATTTCATTCACTTCTCAAGAAACAGAAGGTAGTGTTTCAGTGTTGAAAGCTATTTTATTTTTTTTGGCAGCTGAAACATTGGAAGCTCTCTCTCAGTGCTCCAAGTAGTCCACAAGCTGTTTTGAAAGGATGGTGTGTGCCTCACAGAGATAAGTGAGAAGGAAGGTTAGCTCTTCTCTGCATTCATTTGTCTGTATCTATTAAAATAGAAATAAACTAGTGTTCCTTTTAGCCTTCTGTGCTATGGAAGTGTAATGAACTGAACTGGATATTGGAATTAACTATTTTATCAGGAAAAACCCAAAACCAGCATGTATGATGTGTATGTTGTCTGAAGGTTCATTCTTCAAAGAAGATACTAAAAAAAAAAAAAGAACATTTTAAGGCTTGCTTTAACTATAGTCTCCCTCATGAGTTTTGCCAAAGTGTTTACCCAGAATATGTCATGTGCTCCCTGACACTGTGGATTTAGTCTTCAGTTTTTCCATTTGTCCTCTGTTCCTTTTTGGTGTTTTGAGTTTTTTTTTAACCTTGTAACAAATACAGAGTTATACTTTATTAAACTCTGTGTGCTGTAAGATATGAGCAATATGATGAGTTAGGCTATGTGTGGAGCAATCCAGTTAGGAGTATATAATTTATATTGCACTGGTTGCTTCTCAAAAGCTCTTAAAAAAATAGAATTTAATGAATAGCAGTTCCTTGAGGAATTATTTTGTTCCCATGAAAATGGAATGGAAATTAAATATCTCCTAAGTTAATGAGTCTGTAGTCTTATTATTAGGTATATGAAAACATTTAAACTGTTTCCTTCCAAATATATGCCCCTTAGGATTAACAGTGCATGGTATATAGCACTTTACCACTTCTTAGAGGAGAAAACTCATGTTTGTGGAACTTCTGGGCTTTTTCCCTCAAAGCTTTTGTTTTCACCATACACTTGTACATTTTGTTGGTGAAGTTAAGCATACAGTGTTCCATAAGGGTGTGGGAAGGGCAGGTAATGCTGATGTGCTGTGCACTTTACTGGGATCCAGACTAGTACTGTGCTGCTATTGCCACTGGAAATGGGGATCTTTTTCTTCCCTCTTGCTGTTCAGAAGTTCACTCAAAATGCCTGTGTGCCATGAAAATAGCTTGAGCAGTGAGTAACGAGGAGCACAGCTGGCAGCATGGTTCCTTTTTTTCCACAGTGTGTTTAAATATGGTCATGTCCTCTGCTCTCCCCATGTTGTGAAAGTTTCCCTACATCTGAAACCTGAGGATGTGCACTGGCTACAGTTTTATTATTGTTGGGAGCTGGCAGATGGTAACAACCTCTGTTGAGCAACAGAAGGATGAGGTAGTCCTGTGTCAGCTGAAGTGAGTCTCTACAGCTGTGCTCAGTTACAGGAACTCTGGGGTCAAGTGTAATCTGAATGCTTGGTTTGTTAAGGTATAACGTGTCCTAGTCATACCATGTTTTCTTTGCAGGATAGTTCCAAATCTGACTTAAGTGGTTTCTTGATTGAGCAAAGGCGCTTCTTAATAATCTTTTTTTTCCTTTTAATTGGAAGAAGAGCTCAATTGAAAGTGAAATACAGTATAAAGATCAGTCTTGGAAGTACTTTCAATCTTCACACACTCTAGCAGAGCTGCCTTCTCCCTAGCCCTTCTTTTTTTCTGCAAATTTAGGAATCTTCAGAACTGTTATGAGTTATATATTTGAAGGTTTTAAATACTGTATACCTTTAACTATTGTTTATTAGCCAATGAATACTGTTTTATGAGAATTTTGTCAGAAAGACAGTATTCCATTGCCAGGTGATCTGAATCATAATGATCCATTGGGAAAGCCAACTTGTAACAAGTATAACAAATCAAATAACAGAAAAGGAGGAAAAAGTTTGCATTAAGGCAGGTAGAGAATTCAAATTTAAAAACAGAACACCAACCTACTGGACAGAAAATCGGTATTTTACCAATGGCTGATTGGTTTAGCAGACAAAATACTTTTGAAAGAAGACAGAACACATATATTTTAGTCTGCACTAGATGAATCAGTAAACAGAAGTAGCTCACATAGTATTTTGGTGAATTTTAGTATAATGCATCTGTTTTATTTCTCTACGTTTTTATAGTGTTGAAATTAGAATATACCAATTACTAAGTGTGAAAGCCTAGATAAATTTACTGTAACACCTAGAAATTATGTCCCTGAATCACTTGATGAGGAAAGAACTGTTCTTTTGCTGAAGTCCATTTTCTGGTCTATGAGACTACAAAAGCAGTGTTAAGATATACATATCAAGGTTTAGGTACTTTAAATGGTTGCAAGCATGTATTTATTTACAGTACCAATTTGAAGAAGAGTTAGGCCAAGGAGTGCATGTTTAACATGCTCATGTTTCAGTGCCAATAGGTTCCTGTTGGACATGACTTTCAGGGGTACAACTTGTTTCTTTGCTCCCCAGGTCTGAAGCACAGAAGCATGCTTTCCACTGAGCCTCACACTACCACCTGTGATACAGAATGTCTCTAAGTGAGAACAACAGTGTGGTGTTTGCCTATGAATCTTCGGTGCACAGTACCAATGTACTCCTCAGCCTGGATGACCAGCGAAAGCGAGATATCCTCTGTGATGTTACAATTTTAGTGGAAGATCAGCGATTTCGGGCGCACAAAGCTGTGCTTGCAGCTTGCAGCAGTTACTTCCTTTCAAGAATTGTGGGCCAGGTGGATGCTGATCTTATCATCACTTTACCGGAAGAGGTGAGTGTCACTCCCTTCTGCAGTTTACCTGCCAGTGCTTCTAGTCTGCTTTGTTCAATTCTCTTTTATGGTAGGCTGGGGTTTAACTGACAAGTTACAGTAGGGGATTTAAGAGCTGAAAAACACCAGCCTACAATCTGGGATACCAAAAATATTTTTGGAATTCAAGTACTTCATATATATCTTGTAAAGACTAAGTACTGTCATCTTGGTATGGGGTCTGTTAGTTTTTTGCCAGTGTTTTTATTCTTTGACTTTTATCCCAAATAAAAATTAAATAAATGACTGCTGCGAGAGTTGCCTTTTCTAGGTCAGTCACACTAAGAGTCTTCTTAGGGTTTGTTCTTGTTTGAGCATAGCTAGCTAGAAATGTGTAAGAGAAAGTGAAAGGAGTAGAGTGTTTATACCCTCTTGATCCTTGCAGTTTTTGCAGTGTTTCTCCCTTAAATAGAAGGAAGGTACAGTTTTAAAATACCATTGTATATTTTTCTTTCAGTTTCATTTATGAATGCTACTTCTTTGTAAAGCCACTTTAATGTTTTGTTAACTGCACTAAATCTGAAGACATCTTGACAGCTTATGGATAAACTCTTTCCCATTCTACTTCCCCACATTATAAAGGATGAATTAATGTGGTGGTGTAATCTCCAGAGCATATTTCAAATGCTATTTTAAGGATTCTTTAGGTAGGTCGTAAGGGTTTACAGATAGTTTTAAAGAACTGTTCTCTGTGCAGATCTCATCATCTTCCTTTCATGTGTTGTGTTCTTTAAAAAGAACATACCAAACAACTACTAAAAAAACAAAATAAACAAACCCTCAAAACCCTCAACTGATTCTTAAATTGAATTTTATGAATAATTCATTATTTTGCTGGCAGAAGGATTCCATGTAATTAATGCATTGATATGGTGCTTTATTTAGCATAAAATACTGTTCATACCAGTAAAGACAGGGAGTAGAGTGTGGACTTGAGTTTAAGTACTAATAGTGGACATACTGCTTTATTCTTCATTTTCAGGGAAAAGGCTAAAGGAAGTGTCATGTAGTTGGTAATGTGTTTGTGGGATTTGTTTGTGGCTTTCTACGTGATGCCTTTTTCATTTTTTCGTGTGTAGAAGACCTTGTGCAGTTTTTGTTTATCTCTGGATTCTCTGATAGGCAACTGTTGCGAAGACATAAATGTTCAATTAAAATCACTTGCTCGAAAGGAGCTTTAAACTGAGAAATCTGTTTGGTGTACAGTTTTTGAGTGCATTTCTTTAAATCTGTGGGAGGAAGAAAGGAGTAGGTGGCTGTAGTAGTAAATAATCATATGTGGTCAAACTCCATTTTTTCAATTTTTTTTTTTTTTACATCAATGGTGCATAAGACTAAGTGATTAACAGTAATTGCACTTCAAAATCTACAGTTAAATACCAGCAGCATATTCTAGAGTAATTAATATACAACTTGCTTTGAAATATCTTTATGAGGCTGGAATCTAGTTACTGGTTTTCAGTGTGCAGCAGTATTTTTCACTTCTAGTGCTGCACTGACAGAACATTTTATTAAGAGATTGATCACAGTGAAGAAAACAGTCACAAAATGTGCATGATAAAATTGTATCAGAAGAATTGTTTCAGAATTAATTTGACAAGGTTTTCACAATAGAACAAGTCTGCTGCTTTTGTCTTGTACTCTGTCTTTCTGGCAGGACAGGTGAATTAGTGTATTTCTCTGCTTAAATCAAACTTGACCATTTTTTTTCTGTTTTTGTAATAGGTAACACTTAAAGGATTTAGTCCTTTGCTTCAGTTTGCATATACTGCAAAACTTGTTTTAAATAAAGACAATGTGTCTGAAGTTTGCAAATGCGCAGAATTTTTGGGTGTACGCAACATTGAAGAGTCCTGCTTTCAGTTTCTCAAATTCAGATTTTTGGACTTTAAATTGGATCAGCAGGAATGTCCTAGGAAGAAATGTTGCACGCAACGTTGTCAGAAAGCAAACCCTAAAACTGGGAATGCGGATGATGGAGACCTAGAAATAAATTGTGAAGTAGAAGCACTTCTAGAAAAGGAGTATAGTCAAATTCCTGACTCAAAGCCCTGTAAAGATGAAGAAAATACTAAATCATCACCTGCTTTCCAAGATAATGCCAATCAAAACTGTGATCCCGTACATTTAGAAAGGGGTAGTGCTTCCAGCTTATCTTCCCAATGCCCAAAGTATAGAAAATTCCAGAAAGCTTTTGGAAATGACAAAGTTCATACTTCGGAGTCCAATTCCAGTGTTAAAGATGTTCAGGTACCACCATTTTCAACTTCTCTCGAGAAGGAAACATCTGATAACGATGGCATACAAAAAGCTCAGGAGTGTGTGCCTATGCAGCTGATCTCAAACTGTGAAGAGACTCAGGTAGAAATGGAAGAAGGGGAAGAAGGCATTCAGAAAAAAGAAGAGTCAAAGAAAGATTCTGTAACTCAGAATGTGTCATGTCCTGTGGAGAAAATGGATCTTGCTGCTTTCCCCCAAAACTCTGCTGCACCTCATGGACTCAATTCTGTGTCAGTTTTACATAGTTGTGAGCAATATGGTAACTTGAATTTCAGTAGTATGCAAAACAACACAGTTTTAGCAGAAAAGACTGTGTCAAGTACTGGAGCTGGAAATGACAAAATTGAAAGTCAAGGTAACCCATCTTCAAAGGTGGATTTGTGCATTAGGGAAGCCACTAACATCACCTCAGCTGGAGATCGAAGCAGTGTGGAGAGAGAGATAGCAGAACAGCTGGCACAGGGGTTCTGGAGTGATATTCACAGCACAGATGCCTGTCAAGTACACCTACCACCTGCAGTTTCTAAAGAGTACTTGGAGCCGGTGTATTCGGGGAAAAAATCAGAGTGTCCGTGGCTGGGGATCAGGATCAGTGAAAGCCCTGAACCGAGCCCTCAGCGAACTTTTACAACACTGAATTCTGTCAACTGCCCCTTTATAAGCAACCTTAGTGCTGAAGGATGCTCCAACGCCTCTGAAATGAGCAGTGGAGATTATGCTCAGGGACCGCAGCAAGAACAGTGTCCCTATAACTATGTGATAAGTTTGGGAGAGGATTCGGAGACTGACACTGAAGGAGACAGTGAATCCTGTTCAGCAAGAGAACAAGAATGTGAGGTAGGAACATCCTGATGTATCCTTTGCTTCCCAGTCTCTTAAGGCCATATTCAAACATCCAATTCTGAGTCTTCTGTGTTTTGTTGTTTTGGGTTTTTTTTCTGTGGCTGCTTGCTTTAAAAAGTGTGGAACTGAAACTTTAAATAACCATTCAGAGGTTTATCTGGAAGGTCCCTGTTAATTCAGGGCGACTGAATTAAAGTATGAAAGTATTTTTGGTCAGATACTGAAGTGTTAGGTTCTTGCATATTAGATCTTTTAAGATTTTTTCTGGAACAGCTGTCAGAAAAGGTTGTGAGTCGTAAATCAAGGCATGAAGGTTTGTTCTTAGATTTTTTTTTTCGTTTATCTGCTTCAGTTAGATTTATGAAAACTAAACCTCTTGGAACCTTTATATAATAGAAACTCACCAGTTTTCTTGGTTTTATTCTGAGCTATGAGGTGAAGGTGGGAGAGAAATTATGCTTTTGATTTAATGTGAAGTGAAAATTAGGTTTTTAAGCTGGCTTCAGTAGCTGTGTATTTAAGACTGTTTAATAATATCTCCTTCTCCAACACTAAGGTTATTTTTGTTTCTCCAACTGCAGTAATTATCTGGCACTTCCTTTCTTTCTTTGCTTTAGTAGTGATTTAGGCAGATACTATGCAAGAGTAGTCCTATCATAAAAGATATACCTGGAACAATTTCTACCTCTATTCTTGAAATCATAGAATTGCAGTGCAACTCTGCATGATGGATCATTCCGTGTTACAAAAATTTAGTTGTTCTCAAAGCACTAGGGTTTTTATGTTTTCAAGACACAGGGCCTTACTGAGACTGAACATAAGTGAAACATGTCATCAATACAAAAAAGCTGGAATGCCAGACAAAAGGCCAGAATTGGTTAAATACATTCCTCACCTTTATGTGATGGAGAAGATGGCATCATTGCTGAGGACAGTACTCTGGGATTTTTTTATTATTTTTTGCCTGTTTGTCACCAGTAGTAGCAAATCAGAGAAAAAATTTCTATGTTCTTTTTAAACTCTATGCAGATCTTTGACCACAGCAAGGTAACATACTTACTATACTCAAATGTAAAGATTAAAATAAAGTGTCTCTAGTTGGATACTCAAAAATGGATTATTTTGTAAAGGTAAATATGTTTTTCAGTATTAATCAACACTTTGTGATCTCAAGTGCTTTTGTAGCTCAGGTATACAACAGTAGCGAGAGCCTGGTCCTCTCTCTTCTCCAACATCAAGAAATAAAAGATTGTAACTTCTGTATTTTAAGGAAATGCCTGTTTCAGATGAACTTTTCCTGCAGAAAAAAAAGCATAGGTATAAAATGTATGCAGGATCTAGTCTTAATAGCAGCTTTGTGAAAACTTTAGACTATATTAGTGAGTCTTGACACCTGTTTTTGTACCTCACCAAACTGTGACTCCTCTTCTTAGAGTGTATCACCTGCATATTTGATGCACAAACAAGTAGCTTTCATTCTACTCTGAATATGCTTGTAAGGATCTAGTGTAAATGTGCAAATATTCTCTTGCACCTGTGCTTGAACTCCTGTAGTTGTATTCCCTGGATATTATCCCATCATCTGATGGTTATGTTAGTTTGCTCTTGTCTCTGAGATGTAGGAAGAAAGATGGGTTGTGTGGTAAAGAATGCTTAAAATGGAAACTTGGCTTGTTGGTATTTGTGTAATCTTTCCACCTTGGATTTACAACTGTATCTCACATTCTAGGTAAAACTGCCCTTTAATGCACAAAGGATTATCTCACTTTCCAGAAATGACTTCCAGTCATTTCTGAAAATGCATAAATTAACTCCTGAACAATTGGACTGTATTCACGATATCCGAAGACGAAGTAAAAACAGAATTGCAGCACAGCGATGTCGCAAGAGAAAACTTGACTGCATACAAAATCTTGAATCTGAAATTGAAAAACTGGTATGTATAAATGTTCATTGCTGTTGTCATATCTTTCTCTAAACATCTTGACTGGCTATCTGGCAGTAGCTTGAGGGTGAGGTGGTTTACTACTTTTTCTATTCCATCTTAAAAAACTTTATCAGTATTGTATAACTTCTCAATAGCAGTTCTAAGTTTTTCTGAGCTTGCTCTAAAGTACACACATCTTTCCTTCTGTGCACTTGCTTCCATTCAAATAAAACATGCATCACAGCATAATTTTTGGTGAATGACGTTTCTGAAACACATAAGCTTAGAATTTAATTGTACAGAATGATTCCCAGACTGTTATCCTACACTGTTTTTTGCCTCTTCCCCTTTCTTGCTTTGAGATTTTGTTCTTCAGCTCATGGTATTGCTCATGGTCAAGTTTGCAGTTACGCAATTGTTAGTTGTGTAAGTACTGTTCTTGGAACATGTCAGCATGGGCTGGCAAACTGCTTCCTGAGTCTTGAATGTTAAAAATGAGACCCCTGCAGAAAGGCGGAAGATACAGAACAACTTGGGAAGTTGCTTGCTTTTTTAGCAGTTGCATCAAGATTGTAGCTGAGGAATTGATGCATCCAGATTTCTCTGCAGCCATCTGTTAATATATTTTCTCCTCCTTAAGAAGGCAATAAAAAGATAAATATGTAATTTAAGAGAAATGTTGGTAATCTGAGGTTAGGATTATGCAAAAATAGCATGAACAAGAAGATAATGGAGTCACTTTTCAGAAAAACAAGTCTTTGTTTGACTCTCTCATCTCAGTTTCGTAGTCGGCCATACCATGTGCCCGAAATAGTTCCATTGTTTAGGACTACTGTACTCTTATTCTTGTTCATGGAGCTTTTTAGGCTTGGTGTACCTGAATTTGATAGCTGCATCAGCTGGAACATAGCAGTCGTGTTGCATCTTTTTTGATGTCAAAGAGAAAAGGAAAATAAAATTAGAGCCAAGTGCCATGGACTGGAAACTTATTTTCCTGTGATCATCACCTTTCACTGCATGTACTCCTACTTCTGCATGGAGGAGATCGGCTTTGGAGGGTGTGCAGTGCCATAATGCTCTAGTAAGCTGACAGTGCAGGTTGTGCTTAATGAAGAAGATGCTCTGTGAGGGAGGGTAATCAGGTGATTGTATTAATAATATCCTTTCTGAAGAGAGAAGTTGCATTTCTGACATTTCAGAACTTTTTGCCTGATTTTTTCATCATGTTGTCATTTCTGTTATGTAACTCTGTCAATATTTTGCAATACTTGGGCAGGGAATTAAAGGTTGGTCTGCAAGATTAGACATGTGGTTGTTTGAGACTAATAATTATAATATAATATCCTTCTTTCTGTGGACCTGCACTGGAACAGACTGAATGTCTGCTGTTTGACAGGTAACACTGTGCAAGGCCTAGATAATGAGTGTTGAGTCTTGAGAGCTGTGAGGTCAGGTATGAGTTATATGAATCATTCTCTAGGCACAAACATGTTCCAGTTGCATATTTTTTTTCAACTGCGCTGATAAGTTTGTTCAGAAATTCCTGAAAAGACCCTGTTTGGAGCTGGTGACCATGCCTGACAGCCACAGATCATCAAATTTGTGTAAGCTGTACACAAATACAAAAACATTAAGATCTATCTAGGCATGATTTCCAGGTGGGTGGAAGAAAAGAGATGTCTCAGAAGGACTGTGTGTGCTACAACCAGGTTGCTTCATGCATTATGACTCCTGCCTTGTTCCTGTTCTCTGGGTCACTAGTGTCTCAGACCTTTTGGGCTTTGATCTTCTGATGGTGTCATCTGTCATGTGGCTTTGAGAGGAAAGAGACTGTTGTAGCTATAGTTTGACAACTCTTGAGGAGTAGATAATACTCTGTACTACCAGTTAGGAAATAGTTTTTGGTGGATTTCCTCATCCTGGTTTCCAGTATGTTGTCCAGTGTGCAGCATGTTGTCTTATATTAGTTTCTATTTGGTGCTGCTCAGTTTTTTTCTCTCTCAGAAGATGCTTGTGTTGTGTTTCTTGGAAAAGTCCTATATTTGGAACAGACTGACCCCTGCCTGGCTAGAGGCTGGAGACTGACAGCTGGCAAGTAGCTTTGCTGACAGGCACCTTGGGGCCTGGGCAGACAGCAGGCTGAGCATGGATCAGCAACATGTCCAGACTGAAGAAAAAGCCATCAGTGTCCTGGGCTGTGTAACAGGAGCACAGCCGGTTGTTGGAGGGCAGTGGTTGTTACCTGTCTTGGCATGTGTGACACTGAATCTTTTGCTGGGTTTTCACCCCTCTCAGTTCCAGAAGCACATTGATAGACAGGAGGAAGGTTGGGTGAGGGCCACTGGGATGGCCAGGCCTGAAGTACTTCTGTGGTGAGAGGCAGAAGAAATGGGGCTTCTACCTGGAAAAGGGATGGGGAGACCTAATCCATATCTGTGGGGCAGTCCTTGAGGTTATGCAGCCTTTGGTGGTGGAAGATCTTCAGCTTCCTAGGGGAGTACTTGACAGCAAGAGAACAAGAAACATGGTCTTAAATTACAAGGGAGGATTTCATCTCAATGTAAGGAAAGCTTTTTCTTCCTGTGGGGACAGGCAGGCAGTGGAGCAGTTCACCCTGAAAGGCTGTGCATGCCCTGTCTTTGAGGGTTTTGTGGCATGACTGAGCAAAGCCCTGAGCAGTCTGATCTTACCTGGTCTTTGACTTTGTTTTGAGCAGCAGGTCAGACTACAGACCTGATGAGGTACCTCCCCTACCAAGTGCTTCTGTATAATTGGAAATCTTATGTTAAGTTCTACTTACATTGAAGAAAAATACTGTTCAGTGCTGAATCTGTTATCTGAGAGAGTTACCTTTAATTGTATCTCTTGATCTTCTGTACTGATAAAGGAATTTTTTTACCTCCCCATATAGCCTTTGCTTATTGACCTTTCAGGTGAATCTGAGTGTTCTTGTTGGTGATGTTCTGTATTTGAGAATGCACAAGGGCTACTTAAGGAGATGTAGACTTGTTAGAAACAGCTCTTTCAGAGACTGTGTATATTCACATTCCTTGTACTTTCTTCTATACAATGGGATGACCCTGCCTGAGCAGGGAGGTTGGACCAGATGACCCACTGTGGTCCCTTCCAACCTCACCCATCCTTTGATTTTCACTTTGAAACTTTTAAAATGAGGGTGCTTGCAAGGGGGAGCAGAGTAGAAGACAACTGGTCTCAAGAATCACTACTTCACTGAGGATTCTGTAGCTGAGGAGGAGGATGTGTCAGTGCTCCAAGAACAATGTAATTGAGATCTTATATATATTATAGCAGGATGAGATGTATGAGCTAAGTACATTCTTTAGCAGAAGATTCAACTCTCAGTTTATTATGACCTCAAAACTAACTGACATTACTTTGTAGTATTAGTATAATGCTGATAAAATAAAACAATATTTAAATGTATTAACCTGTCAACAGCTTCAGAGGGGGGTGAGAAATTTGTGCTGGAATAACTATTTCTGAATATTCAGTTTGTTTCAAATAGCAGTCCAGATAATTTCATCAGTCCATAATACACAGCTGAATGCTTCTACATACCCAAAAGTTATTAGGTGATCTGCCTAACAGAATGGGAAAGATTATTCTGGTAAGTATTAAACACCTGGAGGACAATGCAGGCATCTGACGCAGGCAGCAAGGCCCCATGAGGGGAAAGTCCTGCTTGTCAAACCTGATTTCCTTGTATGACAGGGTAACCCACCCAGCTGTCTAGGAAAGCCAGTAGATTAAATCCTCTTGAACTTCACCAAAGCTTTTGACAGGCTCTCTCAGGATCCTTCTGAACAAAATGTCCAGCCCACAGCTGGATAAACCCCTCATGTGGGAGAGCAGCTGGCTCATGAGTCAGGGACAAATGGCGACAGTGACTGGGGTGGCACCAGGCTGGCACTGGTCCCTGGTGGGGCTCTGCAGGGCTCTATCCTGAGCCCTGTGCTCCTCACCATCTTCATTAAGAACCTGGACACAATGGAAAACACTGGAAGTTTGCCACTGACACTAAACTGGGAGGAGCTGCCAACTCCCTCAAGGAGCTGCAGAGAGACCTGGACAAGTTGGAGACTTGGGCAATCACCAGCTGGGTGAAGTTTAACGAGGACAAGTGCCAGTTCTGCTCTGGGATGGGGCAGCCCTGGCTGTGTGCATGGACTGGGAAGTGAGAGGCTGCAGAGCAGCTGCACAAAGGGACCTGGTGTTCCTGGCCCGTGGCCAGCTGAACACAAGTCAGCAGTGCCCTGCCAGCCAGGAGGGACACCCATGTCCTGGGGGGCATCAGGCACAGCATCACCAGTGAGGCAGGAGAGGGGATTGTGCCCCTCTGCTCTGCACTGGGGCAGCCTCAGCTTGAACATGGTGTGCAGTTTTGGGCACCATGGTTTAAAAAATGTCATTAAGCCATTGGAGAGCATGCAAAGAAGGGTCATGAGGATGGGGAAAGGTCTGGAGGGGGGAAGTCTTTTGAGGGGTGACTGTGGGCATTTAGTCTGTTCAGCCTGGAGAAAAGACTGAGAGGAGACTTCACTGAGGTCCTCAGCTGTTGCAATAATGCAGATGGGACTCAGTTTCTTCATGTAGAAAAGTTTCTTCTTTATTCATATAACACATTTTTATACAGTTTTCATAGATCTCTGTGTTTAACTCCAATTGGCTAATAGGTTTTTTGCCACTCAATTCATTGGTTAGAAAGTGCTTGTGTGTGTACATGCTAAGACCCTATATACAAGTGTTTGCATTTTTTCTTTGTGGATTCTCATGGGACAGATCTTTTATTACACGTGCAACTTATTTTTCTCTACAAGAATAGATGGTTGTATTAACTGACTTTTCATTCCTCTGATTCTTTCTTATGGGAACTTACAAGCTTAGCTGGTAATTCAGCAGAGCAAGGCCTGATTTTATACAGCCTTTCTTTTATAATATCTTGTATGCAACATTCAACTCCCTCAGGAGGGGGAAAGGCCAATCTCTTTTCTTTGTGACCAGTGGCAGGACTTGAGGAAACAGCATAAAGCCGAGTCATGGGAGGTTTAAGTTGGATATTAGGAAAAGTCTCTTCCCCCCAGAGGGTGGTTGGACACTGGAGCAGACTCCCCAGGGCGGTGGTCACAGCACCAAGCCTGACAGAGTTCAAGAAGCATTTGGACAAAGTTCTCAGGCACAGGGTGTGACTCCTTAGGTATCTATGCAGGCCAGGAGTTGGGCTCGGTGACGCTGATGGGTCCTTTCCAGGGTGGCATATTTTATGATTAACAGCTGCTCTCAGTATGCTGACAAGTAGAAATTTATTCACAAAGTCCTCTTTCTACTAATTTTAGACAAGAACTGGCAACAACTGTTCCTCTTGCCAAATGCTGCCTAAACTTAATAAGTTTTTTCAAAAAAGTTGTAGAGGTTGCAGTATGAGGTTTCTCTGCAAAAAGGGGATGTCAGGAGGAGTGAAAATAATAAAACTTTCCAGGAGTGAATTGACATAACAGTAGTTGTAACACATAGTCCCTATGATTAAAACTTGAAAACTATTTAGAACTTTGTGTGTCTTGAAAACTGTATTTTCTTTTAATCAGTTAATTACAGAATTTAAAGTGTATGTGTTACGACATGTTTGGATTTGGGTTCTTTGTCCTTTTCATTCAACTTCTTCATGACGGTCTTGCTTGTTCCCTGTCCTTTGCCATTTCCTCATTTTTCTTTATTCAAAAAGTTGCTTGTTTCCATGATTAGATGTCTCAGTTATCAGTGTCTTTTCATCTTTAGCCGGTTCTGTCAGAAAAATTCACAGCATTGAAACAAAAAAAAAAGTCTTAATTTCATACAGGCTATTTTCTTCTACTTGATATTTATTAGTGAGTCGCTGTCCTGTTTGTTGCCATTTGTTTGGACAATCCTGCTACCTTATCTCTAGGCTGTCATTTCTTCAGCACATCTTCTTTCTTTATCTTTCCTGAATTTTCTACCTAATTTAGGAACTATACTTAACTCCATTGTTTGTCCTATAGTAGATATGGCACTTCTTGAGAATGGAAGTTACTTTTTCACCTAGTGGAATAGTATCAATAATTAAAATGTGATGTTTGATTTTCAGCATTTCAATTTTAAAATACAGATTTCTGTGAAGACTGCTTAATGTTTTGTTGAATCATTGGTAATGGTTTGTGTTACCCTCTAGAACTAGTGTTTCAGAAATATTTACATTAAGTGTAACAATGTTTCATTTGTTCAATAACTACAAATTACTCCTTTGTCTACCAGCGTGAGTTTGGAAAAAGCAGTATATGTGAAAAACCACATCAAATAGCTTAGCTGATGATGCTTACAGAGAAGTTAGGATTGGCCTTTTGATGTGTGTTTGATTGTGTTGCTGCTTACTTAGTTAATGCCAAATTACTTCTGTTTCAGCAGACCAGAGTATTTAAAGTCCTGTTTTAGCTTTGAGCTTAAACCATAGTTTTTATGAAAATGTAGACTAAAATACTGTTTTTCTTTTTGCAGCAAAATGAGAAGGAGAATTTGCTGAAGGAAAGAAACCACATTTTATCAACTCTGGGTGAGACAAAGCAGAATCTGACTGGACTTTGCCAGCAGGTGTGTAAGGAAGCAGCCTTGAGTCAAGAGCAAATACAAATACTTGCAAAATATTCTTCTTCAGATTGTCCACTCTCATTTTTGTTCCCGAAAAGAGAACAAGCAGCTCCATCTGATAGTGAGCTTGTGGTACCAGCATCTGTAGAATCAGCAAATGGCCTTTCAGGTGTCACACCTGCAGCTGAGCAGAGTTCCTGTTACCAGGGTGTCAAGAGCACGTGCGAGGCCACATACGATCAGGTACAAGAGCTGCATCCAGTTCCTGCCAGAACAGCGGAGCAGACCTCGCTCCTGGAGCCCTGTGGACAGGGCAGTGGCATCACAGACTTCTGCCAGCAGATGACTGACAAATGCACTACAGATGAGTGAATCTCTCCTTCCCACTGCCGGCCTCTCAGCATTGCAACTAGAAGTGGGATTGAGCACTATTGGAAAGTAACTTACTAAGTGAGAGCAAAGAGAAAAGTGTAATCTTTTGAAACTGTATTGACAATTACATGGTCACCATTATTACTTGGCAAGCTTTGGGTTTGCTCTGTGTAGTTCCAGAAAGTAATTTGTATGTGTTAGCCTTGGAGTTTTTTCTGTGTGGTGATGCCAAGGAAGGTTCAGGAAAGCTGTTGGAAAGTACAAATTCCATGCACAGGTGCTTATTTATGAGGAAGTTTTGTTCAAGTGTAGAGAAGCCTACTCTGATTTATGCCACAGTACTTAATGCCACTCTGCATTTTAAGGAAAGCCTTCTGACAGCTGTTAATGCACAATGACTTCTATACCTGGAATGCTTCTAAGACTTCTTTTTTCCTGGTAGACAAACCTTAAGAAGCATGTATAGCTCTGTAAATGTTCTTTTTGTAGATGGGCTAAGTGACATGACAGGATGAGGAGATTTTGGAATAGCCCCCTCTCTATTACAGAGAAGACTTTTACTGAATTAAAGTAGTAGGTGACTACTACTACTAGTAGAATTGATTAGTAGTAGGCTTTTATTGAATAAGTGCTCTTGTCTTGTCTCTGTAGCACAGAATTAAAAGATCTGGAGCAGGTGCTGCCACATACTGCTCTCTTCTCTAAATTTAGTGGGAGGAACAACAACGTGCTGTGGAAGGCAGACATCTGAAACTGGTGCAGTTCTTGGATGAGTGTGCATTGGATCCTCTGGCATCTGAATCCCATAGGTTTATTGAAACACACTGCTGTATTGTGACTTCCTGTCCTAGCACCTTCAAGCTTGCTACTTGTTTGTGGCAAGTTGGAATCAAAGTATTGTGAAAGTCTAAGGACAGACTTTTTTTTTTTTTTTTTTAAGGTATTCAGGCGCCGCATTTTTTTCTTTCAGTGCCTAACTGCCTAAAGTAAGTTACAAATATTTGTTCTCTAATCACTGGGACCAGTAAAGTTCTATTTCAGAATCAGTCTTCAGAATGCTTTATGGCTAAACCTGTAGTATATTTTCAATGGCTTGTGCTATTAGCATAGATATATAAAAAGTTTATTGAAGAAATGAGCTGGAGATATTTCCTTTATTACTTCGTGAAGGAGAAATTCAGCTACTGAAAATAATCCCCATTTTCTAGATTTTTACATAGCAGTGGATGCATATTGTATACCAATGATGCTTTGTTATTTTGATGTCATTCTCACACCAGAACTAAGTATTGAACCTCACCACAGAAAACTTTGGGTTTGCTGGTTTACAAAACATGAAGAATCTTGTACAAGCCAGTGGAATTCTTCATTTCCTACCTCAGAACGTGTATTAGCTTTTTGTGTCTTTGTGTGCATGTACAGTAGGCAGCAGCTAAGCAAAGGCTCTTGTAAATACTGCTTTTCAGTTCTACCTTGCAGTGAGACAAAACTTGTTCTTGGCAAGGCTCTTTTTTTTTCCTTCCCCCACCATCCATAGGTAACATAGCATTAATAAATACAGTAAGCCACTTATTTAAAACAGAAATTTTAAAATTGACAGATTTCAACAGGACTTCTCATAACCAGCACATAACACAAATGACTACACTACCTCACCTATGGGACTGAAAGTTGATTCAAATCTCTAGTAAATCCTTGGATTTTCATCATATATCATTACTTTTTAAGGGAAATAATATGGATCATAGCTTGTATAAATCACAGTACTTGCAGTAATTGAAATTCAGAAATAAATACTGCACGGCAGACATCATGATAATTGAATTGAAATTCTTTTAAATTACTGTCATTGAGATATGATGATTCTGTATATGTGTTACTTTATTAAGCTCTCTGGGCTTTTTCTCCAGTTTCTGTAGATTCCTGGTTAATTTAATCCTGTCTCTGTCCCAGGCTGCCACCCTGGGAAGCATTTTTCTCTTATGTCTCCATTTTATTTAAAAAGCAAACCAACAAGAAACAATCAAAACAAAATTCAAAGCCCAAACCTCTACTGTTGATAACTACTCTCACTTTTAAAGCTGGTGATATTCTGAAATGACGTGGACAATGGCATTAAAGCATTGTCCTAATAGTGCACATAGTTGGAAACAGAATTCCCTGGAGTAAATCCTTGTTTTAACAAGGTAGAGCATCTTTGTAGGGAATGTCTGCCTGGGAGCTTATCCAGTGCCCAGAGCCCTGACAACACTTGGCTGCAGGTGAAGTTTGAGGGTAGGTTTTTGCCTGACCAGCTGCATCTAAATAATTTTTTAAATATTTATTTAATACCATAGACCTACAAGTTGCATGTTGACTTCTATAAGCCTATATCATCAACTTGCAAATGTTATGAATGAATGACAATTTTATGATACAGAATTCTCAGGAAAATGTTTTTGGAGTTTGGTTTTATTTTTTTTTCTTCCAGTAAAGAAATACTCAATTTTGAAATTGTAAAATACTTTGTTAAAGCATGTTTTAAAATACTTTGGTCAGACTATCTTAAAGCCATAAGGGTATGATGGCATACAGATTGTAAAATAAACTGATAATTACAACAGTTGATTTTGTATTTTTCATAATTCAGTATTTTCTAAGTCTACAATAAAAACCACTATCCTTTCTACAAAGGCTTTTCTATTTTGTGTAAGTCCTCTGCTGTGAAAGTCTCATTGGTGCATTATTCATTTATGTAGTACTGCTCAAACAGTTCTGAAAACGGTACCAAAGTAGTCTCTATATGGTTTATAAGTTTAATTGGCCCAAACCACTAGCTTAGGATTCTTCAGACAGAGCTGAAATCTAATAATCCAGAGAGATAATTGTACCAAAGTTGGGTATCTACTGAACTACTCCCAATATTTCCTCAGTCGTGTGTATTTTCTTTTTTAATTGCATATTTTTACATCCATGAGTGTTCTCTACTGAAGATTAAACTTGCCATGTGGAAGACCTGCTGTTTCATATGAATGGCAGAGCCAAGATAGGCAGAATTTGAAATAAAAACCCTAAAAATTATTAACAAGTAAGTAATGAGTGAGAGTAATGAGTGAGAGTAACATTATTGCAAGTAAGTCGAGTATATCTTGTTAACTTAATAACATTTAAGGCTTTCTTGATATATGGTAATAGTCTACTAAGAATTCAGTATGATACTTTAACAAGGTTTCCTAATTTTTTACAATCTACTATTTCATATTTACTGTGAAAGGGGAGGAGATGGATGGGAGAGACTTGGGAAGAAATAAGACTAATCAAAAATAGCACCCCAGAGCATGTATATATTCAACTTCATTAACTTGTTGAAGGCCTTAAGTCTCAAGTTTCCAGGTGAACTGGCATGATTTTGTTTAAAAGTATTTGGTTATGAGAGAGACTCAAAAGTTCTAAATCATATTGCAATTTTGTTTCTCAGCCCAGTGCTGATAAATCAGATGATACATTTCATGTCAGCCTGGCAACATTTGGGACTTTTTCAGGCAATGATCTAGGAAATAAGAGGTTTTCAGTGAACAGCCTCTACTGGTCTGAGTTTTTTTGACTCTTGTTAAAAATACACTTGATTTGCATTAATACAGGATCCTCTAAAGTCCTTCAGATGGAGCCTCACCAGGTTGCACTTATACAGACCTGTCAGATACTTCTGGGTGGCAGTGGAAAATGGTGTATTGATTCAGCATGTGAAGGTAATCTAAATGCAGATGTTATAACACAGTTGGTACAGTGACATAATTGCTCCTTGTAATTATAACTACCCATATTTACAACATCTACCTGAATGCAAGATAATCAGCTAGCAACTGTGTGAAATTAAAATTCTTATTCTTAACAAAGTAGAAGGTTAAAAACTAGAGGACAGGTGTAGGGCTAAAAGACAACAGAAGTCACCAAATCCCTAGATTTGGATTAATAACAGACCATGGGAGTTTGAGGAATGTCACTGACAACTGTCTGTTGAGCTGATCCATTTTTCACACATGGTGTGGGAATGTAGGAGTCTTAGTGCATATAATTTTCAGACTTGTTCTGGTCTCTGAAGTAAATCAATCCTGCTTACCCATAAAACCTACAAACTGCTAACCTGCATCTATCCACATGTTATCCCAAAAAGCCTATGGCCCTGTCACTGTTCTTGTTGAAAATCTGTCCTGGGAATTGTTTCACAGGCTTTTGTAAGGACTTTAAAAACACTGACAGTTTCTGTGCTTTTATGTCCTTTCTTTTTAGTAAAAGTTTTTGTAATAAAACTTTTACATGCAAATCAAAATAGCGGATGAAGAACTGAATGAAATTCTGTGCTTGGTGTTATACAGAATACCAGAATTTGTCTTTGTCTTCTCAGTTATAAAATCTACTGTTTCACCTTTGTGATGGACTCACAAGACTTCAAATTCTTACATAGAAATCTGGACTCGACTAGTTGGAAATCTCAGACTGATGGGCAACAACAGAACTGTGTGTGGGGATGTTCTTTGGCAGGCTTTGTCCTTTAGGTGTGTTTCCCTTCTGCTACATCCCAGGCTGGCAGGAATTGTGTAGTATAGCCAGACCTGTTGTGAGTTCAGAGCAAAAGACTTTTAAGTGAAATAAGTGTTGAGGCTTATATGCCCTTAGAGTTGCCATCAGAGGGCATGTGCCTGTTCAAACCAGCTCTCACCATGCATCTCTAGCAGTGCATTAAGGACAGAACTGGGACCTGTCTCTGCCCTAAAAGGCAAAGCATCTGTGTGGAACTCAAAAAGTAAGATTTTGTGTGTGTGACTCTGTGAAATCTTCAGGTTTGCATGTAGTACTATGCAGCTCTGAGTTTCTAGGTTTGTAGAAGGCAAATTAATCTCTTGCGTTAAGCTTTCTTATGTATGCTGTCATTGCAAGTGAGGAAGAAAACACTGTGATGTGTGGTGGGCTCCTGAAGGAGGATGATGGTGCCTTTCCTTGGGAAGGAAGGCACCTTGCCCCAGGATTGGTGTGGAGGTGATTGGTTGCCCAAGGGAGGTTAAGGCCAGCACCATCTTTCTGTCTTGGCATTGTCTTGTGGGAGCAATCCCCAGTGCTATTCTGTTTTGGGGATGATTTCCAAATTTCAGAGGTCGACTCATGAAGGAGGATTACATTACCTCTCCTTGGGAAGGAGAGCACCCAGCTCCAGTGTTGGTAGTGCAGGTTTGTAGGGTGCCTATGGAAATTCTCAGCCAGGATCAACTTTGAGCATTTTTTGTGTGGGAGCCATCCCAGACATGTTTTGGAGGTGGTGTCAAGATTCTGGAGTGGGCTCCTGAAAGAAGATCAAATTACCTCTCCTTAGGAAGGAAAGCACCTAGGCCCCCAGTACTGGTGGTGCAGATAATAAGATGCCCAGGGGAGTTAACAGTCAGGAATATTTTATTTTCTTGGAAACTATTGTGTGGGAGCAATCCCTGGACATGTTCAGTTTTGGAGCTCAGCTTCACATTTCAGTGTTGGGCTCATGAAAGAGGATGACAGCACATTTCCTTGGGGAGGAATGCACAAAGTGCCAGTGTTGGTGATTCAGATGAAAGGCTGCCCAGAGGTGGTAAAAGCCAGCAACTTTCTGTCCTGGATGCTTTTGTGTGAGACCAGTCCCTGAATGTATTCAGGATCGAATGAATTCAGGATGTGTTGGAGCCTGGCTCCAATTTTCAGAGCAGGTCTTGTGAAAAAGAATGACAATACCTATCCATAGAAAGGACAGAGCCTGATCCCACTTTCAGTGTTGGAAATGTGAGGTGCCCAGGGAGTATAACAGCCAACAATAGGTTTCTCTTCTAGCACTTTTCCTGTGGGAGCAATCCCCATTTGTACTCAGTTTTGGAGCTGGTATCCAAAGTTAGGAGAGGGGCTTCTGAAAAAGTATGGCAGTTACTTTCCTTGGAAAGGAAGGCACATACTCCCAGTGTTGGCAATGCAGATGATAGGCTGTTCTTGGGATGTAAAGGCTAAGGAAGGGTTTTCTATCCTGGCACATTTTGTGTGAGAGCAATTCAGGATGTATTCCATAATTCTGCAGGTAGTCTGCAGAACTGGTAAATGGGCTCCTGAAGGAGGATGACAGTACCTTTCCTGGGGAAGGAAAGCATGTATTAACAGTTTGGGTGCTCTAGATGATCATCTGCCTGATGGAGGGAAAAGCCAGCAACAGCTTTCTGTCCTGGAACCTTCTCTGTGGGAGCAATCCTCGAATGTAATTAGTTTTGGAGCCCAACTCGAATTTTCAGAGTTAGCTTCTGAAAGAGGATGACAATACTTCCCACAGGCACGGAATAGAACTAACTCCAGTGTTGGTGCTGCAGAGAAAAGATCACTCAGGGGAGCTAAAGGCCAGTAATAGCGTTTTCTCCTGCAACCTTATGTGTGGGAGCAAATCTTGAACATATTCAATTCTGGAGCTCAGCTTCTAATTCCAGAGGTGGGATTCTGAAATAGGAAGTCACTACTTTTCTTTGGGAAGGAATGCACAATAGTCTCAGTGTTGGTGGGAATTTGTCTTTGTCCTGGAAGATCAAGGATAGTAAACCAGATACATCAAAATAAATTATGTACTCTCATAGTCTTCAGGTGACAACATCCCCTATTTGGTTACCACCTCCAAAAGAGAATCAGTCTGGGCTTTGAGCCCAAACAAAAGGTGCCAGGACAGAAAGCTTGTGCTGGCCTTTAGCTCTCCTGGGCAGCCTCTCATCTGCACCACCACCATGAGGACTAAGTGCTGTCCTTGCAAAGGTCAGTGTGCTGCCAGAAATTTCAGAATACCTCCTCCCAAATCAGAATCTGAGCACCATCGTCAAAGACAGCCAGGGATTGCTCCCAAACAGAAAATGCCAGAACACAAAGCTGATACTTCTCTCTCCTTGGCAGATTGTCATCTGCTCCATCAATACTGCAGCTAAGTGCTTTTCCCCAAGGAAAGGTAGTCTCATCTACTTTCTAGAGCCCACATGCAAAATTGAAATACAACCTTCAAATCTGAATTGGTTTCAAAATTGAGACTATACAGGAGGCCCCATGAGAACAAACTATTACTGGCTTTTAGTTCTTGTGAGCAGCCTGTTGACTTCAGCCACCACTGGGGCTACATGCTTTCCTTCACAAGGAAGGATACTACTGTTCACTTTTTGGAGGGCATATGCAAAATTTAAATTCAGTCTTCAAAAGTAAATAGGGCACAGGATTACTCTCATGATTGCTCTCACAAAAAAAAAAAAAATTTAAAAAAAAAAAAATGCCCCAAGAAAGGTTTTGTTGCTGTTTACCGTGCCTGGGCAGCCTACCATCTATACAAAAAGCACTGGGGCAAGTTGCTCTCCTTATCCAGGAAGGCTGTTTCACCCCCTTTCTCTTGCCCTCCGAAAAATTTGGATACCACTGTTCAGTCAAATATATCCAGGAAATGGTCCCACACAAGAGGTTCCAGAACAAAAAGCAGTTGCTGGCCTTTACCTCTGTGAAGGTGCTCTCTGCACCTCTCATCTGCAACTGCCACACTGGCACATGGTGCTTTCCTTCCCAGGCAAAAGCACAGTCATCACTTTTCAGGAGCTTACAGCCAAAATTTGCCTACTGCTCCAATATTAAATTGTCCTAGGATTGACCTAAGAGAGAGAGGTGCCAGAACAGAAAGGTCTTTACCTCCACTGGACAATCACCTGCAGGATGAGCTTGTTTATATTTCCAAGGAAAGGTAATGTGATTCACATTCAGGACACTAGCTCTGACAAATGGATCCAAGCTGCAAAGGGAAGAAGTGTTGCTGGTCTTTTCCTCCCCTTGGTAAGTTATGGTCTCCTACTGAAACACATGGTCTAGGTGCTTTCCCTCATGTAAAAGAATTGCTATTCTCTTTCAGGATACCTCCTGCAATTTTGAATACATCCAAGGGTTGCTTGCACAAAAAACATTGTAGGACAGAAAGAGCTTGCTGGTCTTTACCTCCCCTTGAAAGCCTGTGATCTGCACCAGCAACACTGGCACTATGTTCTTTGTTTCCAAAGGAATGGTACTGTCACTCAGTTCCTGGATCCCATTTTGGAAATTTCAGGCTAAGCTCAAAAATTGAGTATGTCCAAGGATGGCTCCTACACAGCAGGTACTAGGCTAGAAAGCTGTTGCTGGCCTTGACCTCCAGTGGGCAGCCTATGATCAGCACTTAGAAACGCTGGATCTCCAGGTGTTCCTTCCCGTGGAACAGCAGTTTACCAACTGTGAGAGGGAGTGAGTGCTGCTACAGCATGATGTGAATTAAGGGCTGCAAATGGAATCTGAAGGTCAGACAAAATTTCTGTCCTGCCCCTTGCTTTTTGCCAGTACTGACAATTTCAACTTGGGATGTGCACACTTTGTTGCTTCTGGAGAATCAGGAGATTTACCTCTTTTGCAACTACACTGCTGCCATCACGTGGAGCTGAGCAACACTGACAGGGAAGGTAAAAGACACCACGAGCTTTTTGTTGTGACATTGGTAGTGTGGGAGCAGTTAGTAAACTGCTTGGGATCTTGGGTCTGTAAGAGGGAAAGAATGAGAAGGTACATAGAGAAGGAAATGGAATAGCAGCAAGGTGTGCACAGGCTGCAAGTGGAAGATGATGCCCAGCCCTTTCTTTTTGTTCTAGGACCTTACTCTGGGGGATTTTGGAGATTTCAAATTGGCAGGTAGACTCACCAGACTGTAGGACTATGAGACCCTACATACAGCTGGCAAGAAGAGTGCATAGCCCCAGTGTTCAGGGGTGAACTCTCAAGCCACTGGAGCAGAGAATTCCTCAAAAACTTGGTCAATTTTCTGGCACATTCCATGCCACTCATGACTATTCCCCCTTGGGACAGGTCTCTGAATGGCCTTCTTGGAAATCTCTGTTCTGCCTCCAAACAGAGCGTGGACTGCACTGAGACATAGCAACAAGAACACACTTTCCTTACCATCCAAAGGGAATACAAAATTCTCAAAAGCTGTTGTAGCAGGCCTGAAGGAGGAAAAGGGTGGGAAAAGAGTGAAAATCATCCTTCCCCCGTTTCCCCTCCAGACTGGGTATGGTTATTAATGGGCTCCCAAAGGCAGTGCTGAAGTAAGGGTGGGAGAGCAGCACTGAATTCACATCCTGGGGTATCATCATCGCCCTTGATGTTATCATGTCATTAACTCATATCCCACAGTACAGCAACAAAGAAATGCTGATCCTTGTCCCTGCTCTGTAAAAGGTCACCCCAAGGAGCACACACAGGAATAGAGCCAGGGTTAGGTACCAAACCCACAGGAACAGACCAAGCACCATTGTGACCAGTGGCTCTGGACCCAATACAGCAAACGCTGAGATCAACTTTGTTTCCAACCCACTTTTGTCGTTGTGCCCTCCTTGTGCCTCACACTGGGACCCAAGTAAGGCTGTCTTGGTTTAGGAATGGTACTTCCAGATTTACTGCTCCCAATGAAACCATTCTAAACTATGAGCCACTTGCTCATTTCTCCCCCTCCCCAAGGCAGGAGATTTGGGGGCACAAAAGGTAAAGATCATGGGTTGAGATGGGAACAATTTACTACAAAAAAGCAAGGAGAGAAAAAAAATAAAACAGGAACAGCACCAGTATCAATAACAAAGAGAACTGTGACTGCTCCCTCAGCTCCAATTGACACTTACCTGTCACTCCCAGCCCTTGTCCATGGTCCCTTCTCCAGCTCTTACAGGCTCCCTGCAGGTCCTCTTCAAGATACTGAAATCAGGAACAGTTTTAGCACAGAAAGATCAAATCTGTCACTATTAAATCATGCAACTACAACTGCAATGGTATTTCAAATATCTAAATGTTGGTTTATGTAGGTATGTAAATTCCAGTGTTCATCCTATCGTGTTCATTCCAGAAATCCAGCTTTGAAAGATTATTTTTTTCTGACATATTGAAATAGTCAACCAGAACCACCCACATCAGTTCCTTCACTCCCTTCCTAAAGGAACAAAGCTTACCAAGTTGCACTGCAACAACTCCTTGACAGATGAGTTTATTGAAGCAATTTTTAAAAGCAGGTATTTCTGAGTGTGCTTCATCAATCCCAACTGTTCAGAACAACTATCCAGTGTCCCAAGAAAGAGTTCATGTTACAAATTGTGTGTGTTTAAAATACTCATTTATACCATGACATAAGCATAAATATTATTCAGTATGCAAATTAACTGCTACAGTTTCCTTAAAAAAAGTTGGGTACACATGGAGAATAGCTCTTAACCCAAGGCTGTTACAGTTGTCCACCTGCCTTAGACCCCAAAATCAAGTCACTAGTGCTCTCATGTATATAATAGATTTCTGAAGTGGTTTTTCACATTTAAACACCCTGGGTTTTTTAGGACTATCCTTAGATGATATTTAGTGGGAAGTGTAACATTTAAATATTTACTACAATATAAATACTGCAAAGGTCTTTTTCACCTTCACTTTGCTCCCTATCTTCAGCCACTCTTACCTGAAGAAATAGGTTCCATGAATGACATTACAAAACAAAATCAAAAAATGGAAGCAAACAAAGCACCAAACCTCCTCCTCAAAATCCTGACACGACTTAAGCAACTTAGAAAAGGAAGGAGGGTCCAGAAACCAGAGGTAAATCATTAGTCCTACAAAATAAAAGGTGTTTGGAGCTTAGGAAGCGCCACCATCTACACATGCACAATGATCACAAATTCTCAGTGTTTGCTTATATATTAAAAAAAAAAACTTCACCATTTATCCAGATCTTCCTTTTGAAGAACAGTCGTAAGAGTTCCATATTCTGAATGCAAATCACTTTTTAGTTATTCCACTTGGAGTGCACAGCTGCTTTTTAAAGGTCAGGGTCCACTTCAATGTGCCTCTTCAACTCGTGACTTTTCACATATTTGAATGTTTTACCAGCCCTTTTGACCAATAATAAGATCATTTTATTGTCAAAATAAGTATTTTTTAGCAAATGAAAAGCTTTTGCAACAGTACAACATCTCTATATCCAGTGTGAAAGCAACATGGTGGTATAAATATATGCATACAGTGTATTACACAGAATCTATTATACACATTCCAGTTAACCATGGAACAATTAACAGGAGTAGATGACCACTGATTATGGGCACAAAGTATTTTTGTGAGCAAGATTATGAGAAACTTGAGGAAAAATCTGGCTTCTGGAAAGATGACAACCTTGGGATTCCATTTTTGTTTTCAATGAAGTCAATGATTTTTATTTTTAAGGATGCTGTATATAAGAATGCACTTTGTATTAAAACGAAGATCAATACTTTACAGTTTAAGAAACTTTACATATGTACATAAATTACACATCAGGAATGGTTTTAAAGCTCAAAATGAGTGGTGGGAAAAGTCTATTTTCCTTCTATTAGAATCTTGAACTCTTTTACATTGTGATCATTTGCAACAGTAACGGCATGATCCAGGGCTCGGATACTTGCTAGAAGCTTTATGATCTGCTTGATGTGCTCCCTAAAAAACAGGCAGAAACAGAACAATCAATGACATGGATTAATTTTCCAGAGAAGACTACATTATGAAGCCATATATTTCATACTTCTGTTTCAGATTTATTATATTTGCTTAATGAGGATAATGGCAACATATTTGTTAAATGCTGGAAAAAGGAGGACAGAAATCAAACTAGAACTTGCTGTCCTGAAAACAGGATAATTGGATGTTTCTCTTCCAATAAAAATTTTTACCAAGTTACCATTTCAGCTGGTGAAGAAAGTTCTTTCAAATTTAGAAACACACTACCAAAAGAAGAGAGTTCAAAAACTTAAATGAACTTAAATCCTGAGCTGAAACACAGACTGTACCAAGAGTGGAAGACTGTTCATTCTTGTGCTGTTGCTGTTCCCATAGCCTGTCAGCTTACCTGGCAGCAGTAACATGTCTAATGGAACTTTAATTAAGCTGATCATTGGATTCAAGTAAAATTGCTGCTGGATCTCAGGCAACACCAGGTTCATCTAGCTGGTTGTGTAAATAGGCAGAACTTTTGAACTGTATACAAAAGACAGTTTGCCACTATGCAGCAATCAGCAACAGGCTCACAAGGTGAACCAGTCCAAAGATGATGGCTACAAAATCTGGCAGAATCACAGAATGCTTTGGGTTGGAAGGTACCTTAAAGCTTATCTCAGTCCAACCCCCTGCCATGGACAGGAACACCTTCCAGCAGACCAGGCTGCTCAGAGCTCCATCCAACCTGGCCTTGAGCATTTCCAGGGACAGCAAGCTGCTCTGGGCAACCTGTGCCAGGGCCTCACCACCTTGACAGCCAAGAATTCCTTCCCAATATCTAACATAAATATCTCCTCCTTCAGGACTAAAGCCACTCCCCCTAGTCCTGACACTATTTGCTCATATAAAAAGTGCTTCCCCCTGCTTTTTATAAACCCCCTTAAGAATCCAGGACACTAAGCAGCAGTGCAAAATATATTAGTGTTTCAGTATTTCCAGCAGTTGCTATTTTCAGACACTTTAAAAATATCCATTTCTAACATATGAATTCAAAGAATTTTCCAAAGACACACAGCAGGATGGGGAGAGTTACCCATGTCTGCATGCATTGGCAAAATAAGTTACCTTGCATTTCTCTTCTCTACATCAGAGCAACCAATGCTGTTTCTGTAAATTGTATCAGCCAGGTGAACAAGGTATCTACAGAAGTTTTCTAGCTGAGAAATAGTCTTGTCTCCTGTTAGATTAGTGAACCACTGCTTAGGGAAGCAAGCAATTACCTACAAAAAACAGGAAAAGGAAGTTAAACACAACATAACAAAATGTTTAGAAGCTATGTAAACATGACTTGTGAAGTCTGCCTAGTAAGACTGCAGGGACAAGGCCCAACTGAGTGAAAAAATGAGAAAACTATGAAAAACCCACACCAAAATCCAAGCAGTAAAGCACTGAAACCCACAGTATACCTTATTTATCTGGCATGAACCAGAGAAGATTTTTTTCTTTAGTCTATATACTTTAAAAAAAAAAAATCTATTTTTCACTGACTACAGCTTTTAAGGTATCAAAGCCAAGATTTCATAGGCAACATCAAGTTTTAACTGTATTTTCCTTTCAGCTAAAGTCCATTAGTTTAAACATTCCTTGATTTTACTTACACTTTGAGCTTTCTTAATGCTGTCCTCTCCATACTCAGAGTTTTGAAAAGCCATAAGAATGTATCTATTTAGCAACCCATCTATGGACAGCTCCTGTAGAGTTTTGTTTGATAGGATTCCATACCACTGGAGAAAGTTTCCCAATAACTGAAAATAACACAGGGAAAATAACTATTCCAAAATGTACTGAAACCAGAGAGTTGATCAAACATTTTAATATATTTTAAATGTTTTGCAAACCTATTCAGAATACAGTCTCCCTTGCTGCTGGAATTTAAAGAACAAATTCCAGAGAAGAGTTCTGTTTGTGTGATCATGGAGGACAGTTGTTCTATCAACATCAGTCTCCACTCTTCTGTCTACCTGGGAGTTAATTTTCTTCAGAGTTTTATTGGAATAAACTATGACAGCCACAGCTTTGAGCTCCCCCATTTCCCAGAAGTAGTGTATTTTATTCTGACAAGCACATGGATATGAGTAAGCTAAGTGACCCCATAATATTCAAGTTGAAATGATGCTGCTTCCACTTGACAACCTTTTCAACTACAAAACCAATTAGGCTGGAAAAGACCTCTGAGATCAAGTTCACTCTCAGACCAAACACCACCTTGTCAACCTGAGCAGAATATGGAGTGCCATGATCATCTTCTTAAATACCTCCAGGGATGTGACTCCACCACCTTGCTAGGCAGTCCATTCCCATGGTTAATCATCCTTTCTGTGAAAAAATTCTTCCCAATGTCCATGCTGAAGCTCTCCTGGCACAGCTTGAGGGCATTTCCTCTCATGCTGGCTGCCTGGGAGCAGAGCCCAACCCCACTTGGCCACACCTGACTGTCAGGCAGTGATAAGGTGTCCCCGTCCTGTCCCCCCCCTTCTCCAAGCTAAACAGCCCAACTCCCTCAGCTGCTCCTCACAGCACTTCCCCTCTAGACCCTTTCCAGCTCTGTTGCCATCTCTGGATATGCTCCAGCCTCTCAATGTCCTTGCTAAACTGAGGGGCCAAGAGCTGGACACAGCATTTGAGGTGAGGCCTCAGCAGTGCCCAGCACAGAGGGACAATCCCTGCCTGGTCCTGCTGGACCATCGCTGGTACAGGCCAGGTGCCACTGGCCTTCCTGCCCACCTGGGCACACCTGGCTCACCTTCAGCTGCTGACTTGCACCCCCAGGGCCTTTCCTGCCCAGCAGCTTTCCAGCCACTCAGCCTGCAGCTCTGGGGCTACTGTGGACAATGTGCAGGGACATTTGGCCTTACTGACCCTCATCCCACCGGCCTCATCAATCCAGGTCACTCTGCAGAGCCTTCCTGCCCTCCAGCAGATCAACACTCCTGCTCAACTTAGTGTCATCCACAAACTTACTGAGGGTGCACTTGATCCCCTCATCCAGATCATCAATAAGGATATAAAATGGGACTGGGTCCAGCACTGAGCCCTGGGGGACACCACTAGTGACCTGACACACCGTGAAGAGGGCACAGCGCTTATCAAAGACTAAGAACCCAGAGTTTTTGCAAATGAAGTTGAAGCAGTTTCCATCTGCTATGCTCCACAAATTTGGGGAGGATTTTATTACTACACTGTTTTAGGTCAAAGATTTACTGGACATATTTACTTACTTACCTTAACAGAGGACCAAAACTGACGTTGGAAAAACAAATATGGACCAGAGTTCTTGTTTTCTAAGATGCTGCAAAGTAAGAAATCCCTTTAATGTGCAACCAAGACCACAGCCCTGTCTTGCATTTGCTGGCTTTTTCCTTCCAACATTTCCACATTCATTTCCCCAAATATTCCCTTCCACTCTTCCTGTTTTTGCTAAATGCTCCCAGAAGGGTAACAACCCAGGCACTGAACCACACTGGGAAAAACCCTTCTTAACTATGGACAGAATACAGTGACTTGATAAGAAAGGTCTAACACCATACCTGAAAGTAAACTTACTTTTTTGGATACAAGGGCATGAATACATCATCATCTAGTGTTCTCCTCATTCTTAGCAACAACGCCTTTAAAAGCATCTGAAACAGGCAATGTTATTTTAAATGTCCTATGCATTGCTTAGTAGTTAAACACTCAAAAATTGATTTTTAAAGCAACAAATAACACTTCTGACCGTAATAGTAAACATACATAGATATTTGAGCACACAAATAAATAGTCTTAAAGAAGTCTGTAATAATTAACAGAGCTGAAATTAGACATTCAATTAAAACCTGAACTCTTAATACTGGTTGCCTTCACAGAAGGCAAGTAAAACAACCCAATTTTCAGACAATACATTTGAAAAGGCTGCAAAGATCTAAAAAAGAAAAGCCTGAGTATTTGTAGCCAACCCTTACAGCAAAACTGGAGACCAGCAAGTCTTAGAACATCTGGTGTATTTTTTTATCTCTAGTATCTATTTGGGGAGGCTCCACTGAGTTTCTTCTTTTAACTTATCACCATACTTTACTCCCCACAATCAGGTTGCACATCACCAAGTAAATTAAAAATTCTTTTTATTGCTGTATTTCCCAACATAAGGTATTAAAAATGTATGCAAATTTCTCAAGTTATGCAACATATGTAGGAAAAAAATCCAACAACTTACTTGTGTATTTTTGTTTTCTGCATTCACCACTGAGGGATATCCATCTATTAGTTTCTGTACAATTGCTACCATTCTAGATGTCTGTGTGGTAGAAAAGGGATCCCAGATATTTTCAGAAATTACTGTAAGAGATGAAAGGCAAATATTAGTATTTATCAGTATTTATACAAATATCAGTATTTATACAAATACTCAGATACAGGTTCTGAGACATCCATGCATTATTTACAAAACAGTAAAATCTGAAAGCACAAACAAGCATCAGACTCCACAAGCCCTCCCCTATCATTTTCTAAGCTTATACCTGTTAATTTAGGAAGAACGACTCTCTCTACAATGGTAGGCAATAGTGAAATATCAGCATCATCTTTCACCTGCTCCTGCTCTTCACAGCCATAAAACAGCAATGACTCAAACCACAACATTGTTTCAAAGTCTCGACACTTGCCCTAATACAAAAAGAATTGGTGTTAGATTCCTAAACAAAGATTTGAAGTCAACACAGAAAAAGTATTATGTATACAAGTAGGATACACTCACAAAAACAGCTTTAAAACATTCTGCCAAAGGAAACAGTAAATTCTACCAGCACAGCCATTAGATGTAATGAAAAGAGAAAATGGCTGAAGCAAGATTTATTTTTCAGCAGTTTCTGCCCCACAGATTTTAACTTCTACTTACACCTGAGCCAAACCAAAGCCTACAGATTAGGGTACAAGTTGGAAATACAGTTGGAAGTAATTGTACTGCATTATAAAATTATGCCTTCTGGATTTAAAACTCCTCTTTATGAGCACCTTGTAACTCTTCTACCTTAACAAAATGCTTACTAGGCTCAGTAAGAGAGTAATGAATACAGTTAGACTTGACAATTCTGTACCATGTCTCCAACTAACATAAGCTTTGTTTTGTCGACCTGAAAACTCAGAGAAATAGCATGGGGGAAGGGACATCTGAATGCACAAAAAATGTTTTAAATTTAATGAGGGCATCTCTCTTAGATTTTTCCTTGCTTATTTAATGAAGTCAAACATCAAATTAATAGAATTATTTTAATACTCTGAACTTTCTCTGAAGAGGAGTTATGCCTCCCCCTCCTCTGCACTTGGAGAAGAAGTGACAGAAAGTATTCTGCAGACATTCTCTTGGTAGTTAAGGAAAAAAAAACCACTTCTGAAAAAAGGAGGAACAGAGAGGGAGTCAAAAGCTATCTGAACTGGGGGCATCTCATGAAAGCATCCATATCCAGGCTGGACAACTAATGTGTGCCAGGGATACTGGGCTGCCACAGTGTCCTGCTTTTCCCATGTTCCCTACATAACTGGGCAGTGAGTACTATGAGAAAGACTTGGAAATTGCCAGCCAGAATTCTACAGGGTATGGAGGTGTAGGTGAGAGACATATATAACCTAAAGACACATGTTGTGATTTCATGTAAGAACAAGCATCTTAGTTCCACTTCTGATAAAACAGCATCATCTAGAGTCACAATTTTCTCTGAAGCATTTTAAAGACTAAATGTATTTTCATAGAACCATACAATGTTCCCTGGAAAGAACTTTAAAGATCACCTAGTTCCAACCCACTGCCATGGGCAGTTGCAGACTTTGGTCTGCACCACTTCCTGAGAAGGAACTGGCAATGTGCCAAATTGAATTCTGGTCTGCTGGGAACATAGAGGATCAACTAGTCCAGGCACTCTCCAGAAAAACTTTGCCCCAAGACAGGTGCCCATTGGAAACTTCATCCCTAGAACACACCTTTAGGAGAAGCACACAACAAAGGTGCAATTTCCTTTGCTCTGCTCAAGTGTGAAAGAACTACCATGTAGCAGCTAACACAGAAGTTGCTTGCAGAGGAGCTTACCTCCAAAGGAGTCCAGGTAAGCAGCTGAAGTCTGATTAAAGGGTTAAACAGCTTTGGTAAACAGAGGCCAATATAAGCATCCTTATAAGAAGCAAAGTACTTGGAGCGCCAAGCTTCAAACTGTGACTTAATGCAATCAATGGAGTAAAAGCTTTCCAAAACATCTTCGAAAACTTTGCTGGATTCTTTCAATATACGATCTAGTGTGGGAGAAGAGGAACAAAAGGTTAATCACCTACTCCCTCTAATGCCTCTTTCAAGACATTCTTTGATGCTCACTGGCATAAGCTAACTCCCATAAACAAAACAAAAACAACAAACAATCATCTTTAGAAGTTCTGTTACTCCTGCCTCAAACACTCAAAGTCATAAAAACAGGAGAATGAGTGCTCTTCAATACACTGTTTTATCACAGGTCTTACTTTAAACATTTCATGGAAGGATTTTAAGTTACCAGATGTAATTAGGTGACATACTAGGCTGTATTCAGAGTGGATCTAACTTCAAAGCTGGCCTTGCTTTGCACGGGAGTTTCAGGCCCCTTCCAACCCAGATTATTCTACATCTTTGATAATCCAAGTGCAAATATAGGAGAGCATCTCAGATAAATCAACAGAATTGGCAGTTCAGACAGGGTGGGTCCTGGCAGACACCATGCCCAGAACACACCTGTTAGCACTGAGCAGTGATTACAATACTCTAGTACCTTCTTTTCTATATTTTTTTTTTGTATTTACAGTACCAGTATTCTATGCAGTCCAGACCTTTTTCTCTATATATTATTTTCCCTTAATCTTTTCTAATTAGTTTAATTTTAATCAGCTGTATTTGCCACAGCCACAGTTGTACATGTTTAGTTGCAGTAGTAACCCTTACACACTGAACACAACTAGTACACACAGCAGGCAGAGACAGGGCTGAGGGAACAGGAGATTATGTCACATAACCACACTTTTCATACTAGGATTAAGAAAAACCACTACATATGAAGTTAGTACGTCCAAAGTGCACTCCTCTGTTCCACTGCTGTTTCTGGACTAACATGAGGGCTACAAACAATAGCAAAAAAGCTTTACAAACACCATGCCTATTCAGAAACAAGAAATTTCCACAAAACACTTCTGCACACATAAACTGCCAAGCTACCAAGCACAATTCAGCCCCATTGAACCTAGATAATTTAATTTAGCAAAGTGAATTACAGCACTTAACAACCCTGAACAGCTTTTTTTGTTTATTCAAGACCCCTCCCTGTATGCAGAAAATCAGTGCAATCATAAAATTGCAGTAAATCAGCCAGCAACTAAAGGTGTGGAAACTGCACTTCCAAAGGACTAACAGCTAGATGGTTCATCTAACTGCTTTTCTAATAGGTTTATATTCAGGTCTCCACAACTACCTACAGCAATGACTTTGCCATTTATTACCTTCTCTGTGGGAAATGACCTCTTTATTTTCAACCCATCCTATCACTTAATTTCATGGTCCCTAGCTCTCATACTGTGAAAAGCCAATATTGTTCTCCTACTTCAAGAGACCAAAATAATTCAATCCCTCCTCAAATGCAACACAAACAATTCTGTATGCAATCCTTGCTGCTCTCCTCCTCCTGGCTTCTAACCTGATTCTCTTCTAATCAGAGCAAATGCTAATTGTACCACAAGATTTTTCTGTAATGTTTGCATTCTACATTGTTTTCTATCATTTGCAAGCTTTGCCAGGCTGCAACAAGGTTCTACAAAACTTCTGTCACTGCATTTCTAGCAGCTTATTCACAGCTCCACTACATACTTGCCATGAACCAAAAAAAGATTTTTAAAGCACTGAGGTTTTCCAAATTTCACAAGACAAACACGTATTTCAAGAATGATAAACTATTTCACAAATTGGAAGACTTACTGATGGTCTAAAAGCTTACTTCTTGCCAGCAAAAGCATGTTTGAATTAAATAAAAAGAACCTCACTAAGGATGGGCAATTCTGTTGTGCAAGACAGAACAGAACTGGCAACACAGACTATTTTGGTCACACTGATGATCCAGGAATCAAAAGTTCCTAAACTCCTTCCAAAATATGGTGAAATATATAAATAGGGCTGCATTTTGATGGATGTTTTCCTGTCAAATATTTGGTATTTCGTTATGTAAGACAATTGGGATTGTTCAGCCTGGGGTATGGCCTCAGAGCACCTGAAGGGAATCTGAGAGGATGGAGAAAGACTATTTAGAAGGGCATGGAGTGACAGCACATGGGGGAATAGCTTCCCACTGACAGAGGGCAGGGTTAGGTGGGATATTGGGAAGAAATTCTTCCCTGTGAGGGTGGTGAGGCCCTGACACAGGGTGCCCAGAGAAGCTGTGACTGCTCCATGCTTGAAAGTGTTCAAGGCCAGGTTGGATGGGGCTTAGAGCAACCTGGTCTAGTGGAAGGTGCTCCTGCCCATTGCAGGGGGTTGGAACTGTGTGGGCTTTAAGGTCCCTTCCAACCCACACCACGCTGTGATTCTGTGATAAGGCTTGGGTAGCTCTTCTAACCTCGCTCCAAGTTGAAGTTTGTGATATCTGTTGAAGTTTCCTCGTCATCGCTGGAAAGGCCTTCGAGGTGATCTGCCATCTTCCCAGTTTGCTCTCTGGCTTGTCTACGGCGAGCTCTGCAAAGGAGCAGCAGCATAAACCAGCTATCACCTGTATCAACCAGCCAGAGTAAAGCAAGAGAAACCAGCTGTTTTCCCCACCTATACTTGTACTATACACTATGCCACCACCTCAAGCATTCCACTATGTTCTGCCTCAAACAACGAAAAGGAACAAAATCAGCAGAGACCATGTAGATATGGAACATATTTACTATGCTTTTAGTGATTTTAAATCAGTATCATGCAATGTTTTGTACACTTGCATGATAAGCTGGGATATTTAAGAACACCCCTGCCCAGCATGCCAGCTTTGCAGAGAAGAAGCAAACATTGCCACTCATGTTAATATGTCACACAGGACAGTTGTATCTTGCAGGCAAAGACTCCTAAAGGAGAAATGAAATCTCATTCTCTACCTTCTAGCCTCTCTTTCTGCAGTTCGACGCTTGACTTGCTCTTGATAGATCACTCTGTCTCGCCCAAAAGAATCAAGATTTGGTGCCATCAGTGCTTTATCTGTAAAATTACATCGATGAAAATTAAAATGCTTATTTATGATTCCATAAATGTGCTGTAGGCAGTTTCAAAAGAGCCTTTTACCCACTTTAAAACTAAGTGTAATTTGAAATAGAAAGTCGAAGTATTAAAAAAAGAAAAAAAAACCCACAACGCCCCCCCAGAAGCCTGAATTCACGAAGTGTAGAGGTTAAAACAGAAAGCAGGGGAGTTTGGAAACATTTCCACTTAAATGTCAAATAGTTTTCACTGTACTTCACTCTTATCCCGCTCACAACAGTGCCAAACTACATGAAAGTCAGTTTTAATAGAAATAGCTTAAATGAAACGTCCAAGAAAAAAGTGTTCCTTACATAAACACAATCACCACATAACTTTTGAGAAGAAAACTAGCAAAAAAAAAAAAGCAGACAAAAGTGACTGGGGCAAGAATAAACGTTTCTTTCAGAGTTCTAGTCACGGTGCTTCTAAGTTCATTTGCTTCAGATTGCCTGAAGTTTAAAACACATCAAAATCTACAGAAAGACAAACCATCTTCCCTCCTCTTTTCAAGCTCTGCTTATCTATTTTCCTGGCTATAGAAAACAACACAAACAAAACAAACAAAACAGCAGATAGCAGGCAGGAGTGTTTCCAGTTCCTTCTTTCCAGGTAAATTTTAAACAGTAGACTGAATGCTAGCCACTGCTCAAATCCACCCATTAAAGCATAAATATTAACATTTAAACAACGGTTTATCCAAACTTCAGGAATAAATTTACATGTTCTGACCAAGTCTATTTACAAATTCATCATTTAAAGTATTAATGCCAGTCTATGTCAGTATTCCAATTCAATACCTGAACTAAGAGCCTTCTCTAAACTTCCAGATACTAAGATCTCTCTGTAAAACCCAAGCTCAACAATAAGAACTACTCCCATCCTATCACTAAATTTCAGTATAAAAAAATCCATTCTAAGCTTCTTTTAGGAAATAGGTTTCTAGTTCTCACAACAGCATTTTCATGCTGAAACTGCAAGGCCATGTGATGCCTGGAACTCCAAGTAACAGTCCTAAAAAGAATACGTATGCTAACCAGTCTATAAAGGAATGACCAACTCTGACACCCTAGCACTTCATCATCTTCAGTGATGGTATCACCCTAGCTTAATGGTATTAACAAGACTTCATCTCTGACAATTGTGGCAGAACAGGCAAATGGCATTGATTATAGAATTTTACATCAGCAACATGACAGAAAGCCATTTTTCAAAATGGGAAGCTCTCTGAAGCATAAAGAGGGCTCCAATTAATAGGATATTTCATCCATTGGTTTAATATGCTGAATAAAACCTCCTCCAAGAAACATGTATTTCCATCCAAGTTAACATTTATGCTTTTGTAGACTTCTACATAATGAAGAGTAATCACCACAAGAAACCTCCTCAGTGAGAATCCCCCATCCACAAATTCACAGCAAGCACGAATTTTAACTGGCTATTCTTAAGCCGTATTTCATACAGGGTCACTGTATTAGTCTGATTAGTCTTCCAGTTCTTTAATTTACCATTAAAGTGTCTGAAATCAAACACTTATACTGGCTAGAAAACAGAACATTAGACAGAAGTCTAGCCCAGTGCTTTGTGGCTTTATACAGTTAACTGTACATGTTAAATGATGTTTACAGATTCAGGAAGGTTAAAATAAATTTTTTTAAAGTCCTGATATAAGAAGAAAATGGGGAGTCACATACTACCACTACTCCCACAGCCACCATGCATACATTTTTAGTGCTAGGAAGGAGAAAATATAGTTAAGATAAACAGAAAGGAGAGATAAAGTCAGAGTTACAGTGGTTTCGAGTTTAAAACAAACAGATTAGAGAACTTTCATCTAAACTTTCTTCTACTCATCTCAAGAGTAAGAATAAACTTTAATAAGACAGTCATACATTAAACATTTACATTTCAATTAAGTTACACTAAGTAAACAAGGTTGTTTAATGAATAATAAAAACCTTCAAGATGGACTGACTTGAATGGCTTGAAAACTCCGAAGATTCATCTTTAATATCATCTTGTCGTCTTTGGACAAGGCGGGAAGCTCGCTGTTTGTACAGCTGGTGCATTGCAGATTCAAGCTCGTTAATCAGAGGCACCTGTAAAAATACAACACACCACGTAATACCCAGATCCTGAGCTGCTCAGCTTCTGGGGTCCCAGTCTATCCGGAGCAAAACGCTGGCACTGTGCTCCCAGCAGCACCGAGTCCTGCCTTTTACTTGTGTGCATCATTTGCACCAGGAAATAGTTCAAGGTGTGCAAAACACATTTTAATCAGAACAAGAGCATTCTGAAAGCAACTTCCATGGCCTAAATGAGTCTACACAGCCAGACATCCTAGTTAGAGTGGGAAATACTCTTGCCTTCCCTACCAAGTGTGTTATGTGCTGTATAAAGGTCTGCAATTCTCAGACATCGTTTCCTCTCTATCTTTAAACAAGAATGTAGAAGTATTCTATACTTCAGTGAGAAAATAACCTGACTGAACACAGTGAAAAAAACACCCATCAATATAAACAACTGAAGCCAGCAGCTATTGTTTTGCTCAAACTCTTAATAGCACATGCTGAGATATTATTACTGAAATGAAATCAAACCCTGCACGAGGGTGTTATGCCAACAGGTAATTCAAATCAGTCAAATACTCCTTTAGCTTATCACTAAAATTAAAACAGTACAATTTGTGTAAGTTATGCATTAAGTATAACCTTGAATTAATCAGGTAGGTCAGGTCAGACCTGTCTTTTTTTTTTTTTTTTTTTCTTTCTTTAATGAACTATTTTAGTAGCATCTCTAACAAAAATAGATGATATCATGACAGCCGGGAATTTCCTGACATTAAATAGCAGGTTCACTGATCTTTTTTTTTTTTTTTCCATTTCCTGGGACAAGTTAAAATTAGATCATTATAAATATTCAAATGCAAACCAGAAGTTTTCACAATCTCTTAATTTGGAAAGGCAAGTCCTTTTGGTATGAACACTTAAGCCATGTCCTCCTTACCTCTGAGATGTATGCTTACTCCACAGTCTTCCAGCCTTTTATATTTCATTGCTGCCTACCATCCAGGATTGTGTTTTATTCCAAACAAAATATAAAATCAGAAATTGTTTCCTGATGTATTTTAGAATGTGACTCAGCAGCTATTAAAGAACCTCCTTCAGTAAAATGTCAAATTCTGAGTTTATAGCTACAGGGT
Source organism: Cichladusa arquata (assembly GCA_026413545.1). Classification (NCBI taxonomy): domain Eukaryota; kingdom Metazoa; phylum Chordata; class Aves; order Passeriformes; family Muscicapidae; genus Cichladusa; species Cichladusa arquata. The sequence continues at coordinate 99,079,781 of JAOTQP010000001.1, forward strand.
CATTTCAGCTCACTGAGACTGAGACACACATCAGAGAAGAAAAAGGTTTTAGCTTTGTGGGAAAAAACAGGCTCCAGGGATTAAAACAAAAGCAGCTCTGCACCAACTCAAAATATACACACACCTTTCTTTTGGAGAAAAGAGTAGAGAGAAAGACAAGGAGGGAACAAACTTCCAAGTGCTGGAAGTTTATACTCTGAATTTAAGACAGTTCTGAAAATAGTCTTAATAGTTTAAAAATACTAGCCTTACTGCAGTTCACCACAGAAAACATAGCTTCTTCTCTTACACATGTTGAGGAAATACTAAGACTGAAAAGTTAAATGAAAATTTTTCAAAGCATCCCTAGTGGTTCCTTCTGTAATTTTCTCAGGAGTAAAGCAGAAATTTAGTGATGTATTCAGATAAATGAATCCACTCAACATCTTTCCCATTCAGAATACAAGAAACTTAGAAGTCCTTATTCTTCTCTAATCAATACTAATACTGTAGTTAATGAGCGGCTGACAATTTCACTGACTACTAGTTACAGCCCTCATGCCCTGTTTTGTTAAGTCAGTACCTTAAATTCAGTGTTTTCAAGGGAGTTTTTTTGTTCACTTTCCCTGTAAACAGTGGAAGAGGAAAAGCAGAAAGGTCTCTAAACATTTCGATCACAAGGATAATTCTGACACACAGAGAGTGTTTTAGTAATTCACTTTTGCAGGTAAAGTAACAGTTCATCTAATTGTGCTGTCAAAGGTATGCCCAGAACAATGCAATCCTTCTGTATCTACTGTACATTCCTACATTCAAAATGTAAAAATGCCACTGCGACTCGCCAGCCTTCTCAGAAACCACAATTTTGACAGTAATTACTTCTGAAGGAAGTCATGCAACCATCTTCCACTCTACTGGTTTTCTTATTTATGGGGGAAGAAAGGTATTACACAGGATTTGACCTTTCCAGTGCTTGTTTTGAGAATCTGTGTAATAGCTGTCTTGTTATACTCTCTGCTGAGTCTTAAGAATAGGCAAAGTGATCCTAACATTCAGAATCTCTTCAAAATATCATATTTAGAGATGTGTGTTCATATATGTATGTATATATATATGTATAAACACTAAGGTACTATTATTACACAAACACACACACATATATATATATACATATTCTCATATATATTATAATAACTACACATAATAACAACACTTTAAATAGAAGCAGTCAGGGACACAGGTTCTATAAAAAAGCTGAAGGTAACGTATCTCTACACTCAAAAGATTAGAAGAATTTACCATCCTACTGCATTTCCTTTAAATAAAAATTGATACTGATTTTATTACTGGACTTCGTCCCCTCCCAACACCTCCTTTTTAGAAAACTCTCAGTGTCCTGTGGGCTACTGGTTCTGAATTTGCCAGTACTCTTGTCATACTGAAAGCACTGAATTCCAAACCACGTTACCTGGCCAAACAATATCAAAATAAATGAAATGCTCCTGTTGGACTGACTACATCAACTGCTGCTTTTGCAAGTCACTTTACATACAAGTACAGCAGCAGCCTCCACCTAAAACCAGCAAAACTCCATGAATGCCCCTAAGAAGCCTGAGATGATAAAAGTCCTATCTTAAAAACATTTGAACAACACAGCTTATGCTATCGAGGAGAACCTCCAGATATGGTTTACAGCTATCACAAAAGTAATTTAACAAAAGGTCTTTAGAAAGCAAATACTGAATAGAGACACAGATATTTAACTTGACTTCTGAAATACAAATTTAACTCAGAGTAATAATGTAAAAATTTATCTTTAGTAGGAATTCAGCCATCTGGGTGACCAGCACTACCAACACTGCTTAGGAAAGTACCTTTATTAATCTTCAACAGCTAATGCTAATACAGACTCAGGAATAGGGCTTCTTAAGTGAACAATCAACTGCAACTAATTAGTTACACTAATCAATCAGCTGGATGAATTAACTGTCCCACACTTCCTGGGTTTGCTCATGACACAGTTACTCTTCACTTTTACAGGACAAAGACTGGACTCTCCCAAGTCCACTGACAGTGGACAATTCATGTCTAACCCATCAGCACCCACAATGCTTTTCCATTCCTCTTCCACACCTAACGGGCTAGGTAAGCAGTAGCTTAAAACTACTCAATTATGCTGACAAGATATTAAGAAATTAATATACTACTACTGTATTCAAGTCAGAAGACAATGAAGAAATAGCCAATATACTGCTAACTGAATGTGTACCTAGTATGTATATATAATGTATTTTTTTCAGGAGTTTCTGTTATATTTACAACAAAGTAAGTAATCAAAGCACAGTGCATAACATAAGAAAAAAGAGTAAGTTCTTGACTTGAGATGCATAGAAGTATCACACTACATTAAAGAAATCTATTTTTAAGTGTGGGTATCTTTGAACAGCTATGCTAGCTTTAAAACTTCTCCAGACTCCAGAGCAATACCACGAAACATCTGGCAGGAGGAAGTTTATAGCACAGAAAATACAAGTCTCTGCTATTGTGTACACCAAGCACTCCAGGAAGTAACAATGTCATAATTCAGCCCTTATTTTTGCTAACCTGATATCCCACTCAAGTAAAAACAAGCATCTGAGTAAAGCTGAAATGCCAGAGTATCTACCAAAATCCTGAAGACATAAAATCTGCACGTTTTTAGGCAATCTAAAGTCAGTGAGCTGGGTGGAAAAATTTCTGATAATCAGCTTAGCATGATAAAATGTTCTTTTCAATCCTCAAATAACCAAACCTTTTGAAGAATATGCTCTTAAAGGACATTTTTCGAAAAAGGGACTTGTGGTGTTTGGCATGTAACATGAGACCTTTTTTTTTTTTTTTTTTTGTAAAGAGATTAATGTTTTTGCATCCTTACCTTTTCACTGAAACACTCAAGCAAGTCTTGGACATACCCTCGCATTTCTTGCAAAAACTTATACCGTTCACCAATACCCCCAGAAGACCCTTCTAATCTTTCAATTGCCTTGGTAGAGTCCTCTTGGCTTTGCTGATGTTTCTCATATTGCTGCCGATTAGCTTTGTGCATTTCTTTCATAGAGTCCAACCTGAAGGGCAATGGATAAATAGTAAATTTACATCCAAAAGTCTGTCTATTTCAGACCATTGAGACATCAAACAGACAGTACAGTGCAAGTACTGAGCCTATATACTGGAAATTTTGCAAAGACATTCTCGACCTTTGATCTGTCACCTTTTCCCCTCTCTTCATGAACTGCAAGGCCAATGACTGCAACTCGTTTGCTAGACTATGTTGTAGTATTGGCCATTCCTACAAACTTTCACAGGAGCTGATAGCACACAGAACAGTGCAAAGCTGTCCCTAATGAAAAGCTGGCTAGACAGACTGGGGGTTGATGGGAACTACAGCTTATACAAAGCAGTCTTTTTCCTCGACTAACTTGATTCACTGTCAAAGGCTGCAACACTACAAGGGGCATACCAACCAATTCTGAAGACATGTAAGTGCAAGCTGTTCATTACATATGATTTCTCATTGCAATTGCGTTGTTCATTCCATACCTTTTGCATACCTGACAAGCAGATTACAGTGTTTAAGCCAAAAAATCCCTGTATACACTAAAAATTAAATTCTTTATCTACTGAAGGGGAAATCTCTGATTCACAGTTTAAAGGAATGCAGCTTGATAAGCTAAACACCTCACTGGCCTTTCATTTCTTCACTATAAGACTGTGCAGTGTCCAGAAGATGCAACTCAGACCTCTCTTCAACAAGATCAGTGGCCTCATATTTAAAGCTTCACTTCCAGAGAAGCAATCCAAGGAGATTTTCGAACAAAGTGTCAATGTCATCTTCACTTTGAGCTTTTTTGTTTGCCTTTTTGGTTTTTTTTTTTAATGGATGTGCCAGTCAGTACTTTTCCAGCGATGAAACTCTGTGTTTGCTCACCGAGACTAAAAGACACCTGAGGAACAGAAACCTAGGGGACAGGTCTTTAAGTCTAAAAAGATGGTCTGTCCTACCTGTCTTTAAGCTGTTTCTTTACCAAATCAATAGTAACAGGAGTCATCTCATTACTGGGAGTTTTGAAAGGAACTGTATTATCTGCTTTTTGAGACTTGGTATCCGATGATCCATACGCAGCATAGGTGTATGGAATGCCATATGATGAACCATAAGACAGTGTCTGGTAAGTGTTCTGGTAGTACACATTATTCACTTCTGCAGGCTGACTTGGTTGAACCTAATGACAGATGAAATGCAATTGTACTATATTAGGCTTTAAAGAAAGGGGAAACTTACTTTTTAACACATCTCAAATCAAAGTGAAAAATGTAAGCAGATATGATTACAAAATGTAATTATCAAGGGGATTTAAGCATCCAATATCTAAGGCAGAAGAAACAAATGCCCTCAAGAAGATAAATGGACAAATTCTTAGCATCATTACTATTCTAAATACTTACACTCTTTCTCTTTAAAGAGCACCAAAATTTATAGACTTAATTTCTCAAATGAAACAGCCTTCTGTGAACTACTCAAGTTTGTAAAGGATTTAGCCAATACTTGCAGAAACAAATCAAATAAGAATGCACAATTATATACATGCCTGGGGTATGTTGATTCCTTTTCGTATCTGCTCTTGCTCCCATCTACTGAGTTCTTCATCTTGCTCCCCTGCCACTAGTGCTTCATCATCGCTTCCCTCAATACCTTCATCCAAGAAAAAGAAGATAATGCATTCATAATTATAAGGGCCATAAATTCAAAAACCTGAAACCATGCCTCAATGAGAACGTCTCAGTGCATCTTCCTTTCCTCTTCATGAGGAATTAAGGACACTGGCCTGTGAATTATCAGCGGAGGGGTTCTGCTTGAAAGATACAATGGTAAAAATTGCAATTCACTGCTGGTAAAACTCTCTACTGTCTAACTCCTTTTCCAAAAGGTTATTTTACCTGCTTGCTAGCAAGAATTCTATATCAAATGTTTTTCTTTTCACAACTATATGCTTCCTAAAAACAGAGTACAAGAAAAACAAGAATCGATCCTTAGTGTAAGTTTCTATCACAGCCAGCAGTGTGCACAGGAACATAGTTTTATGCTCAAAATTTTACAATTATGTAGTACTTTTCCTCAGAAATGTTATGCAACTCCAGACTGTTTGAAAAACACGTTGTTTAAAAATGCTGAATGGGAGCACTGGCAGTGAAAACAGTGTGAATATTCATCAGCTGACCTTCCAAAAAAGGGTTTACCTATTTCCTCAGCAATCTTTTGCCTTTGGGATTTTTCCTTCACTGTAAAAACTATCCTCCTCTTCTCGTCATCATCTTCATCATCACTGGCATCATTTTCATCTTCTCGAACAAGGCGGCCTTTACCTGGTTCACTGTCAACGGGGGTAAAGTCTCCAAGTTCACGAGCCATTTGACGCTTTTTCCTAGCGGCATGAATAAAAGCAGCATCTGGAATTTCTCCTAGAGACAGATGTGTGCACTGTTAAACAATCACTGCAACAAAACAGGTGTTACAATTTCTTATTGCTCAGCTCTGTCACTGTACTAAATCATCTGTGCACACAGAAAAAAAAAAAAAAACAAAACATGGGAGGAAACAAATCCATACTCACAAAAAAACATTTGTAAGCAACTTAGATTCTAAACATGTCAACTTTCTGACCAGAAAACCTCCAAGTTGAGATTGTCACAGAAAGTCTGGCTCTGCTTCCAACAGCTCATGTCATAAGAGCAGAAGCCTGATATTTCTATGGGAAATATTCATAAAGAAGAGGATGCCCTTTACTGGAGCTCACTATTGCAAAGGGAGAAAGAAAATGAGATGCATGACTGTGTCACTTCCTACCCCAATATTGCTCTCAGCTCTTCTTATTTTGGGGGAATAAAAAGCATCAACTGTTTCAACAGATAATCATCAGTCAGAGATTAAGAGGACACCAAACTAGACACAGTTAATATACAGAAGACTGCACAGTCAAGGGGAAACATGAAAAGCCTCAGACCTAACTAAAAACTCTGAAATCTACAGCACAAAACTTATGTAAGCAAAACTTATGTAAGTCATAGAAATCAATGTGTGCACCCAGGACACACATGTGGTATTTGGGGAAGAGACTTAATTGGCAAACTAGCTTAAAAAAAAAATTTCTCAGATTTCTTTGGCCTCAGGGCCTGACTAGAACTTCAGTATACAAAACAGGATAGGAAAATACTTCTGATACCCTGCAGACCCATAATTGAAACATTTGAATTAAACAAGAGATTTTAACTGAAAGCAGTTAAATCTCATGTGAAGTCACCTATTCCAAATCTGGATTTTTTTTCAGTTTGTCATCTACTTGAGAGACAAATTCCTGCATCCTACATCAGGATGAAGCAGTCTATAACAACACATTTTCTCTCATAAAGCTTGTAAAATTGAACACCTTTAGAAAATACCAGTTTCTTGAATTCTCAGATGCTAAATTGTTGGAAACTATTTCCTAATCTCTCACAAACATTAGTCTGCTGTAAACACTGGCTAAATCACTTGGTAACTTATCAGATATATTACAAAGACCAACCTGGGCGGAGAACATTCAGTGATGATAGAGCACTTGAAAAAGCACCACCAGCTTTTGGTTTTTCTTCTTCCTTCTCACTTTCAACTTCCATTTCTTCTTCACCATGCTCACTGTTTGCAGTCCCATCTTCTTGGCCTATATCCTTATTCTGTCCTGTCTTTTCTAGTGGTGCTTCAACTGATAAGACAGCAAAGTCCATGTTTTACTCCTTTTATAAAGATCACTCAGAAGTATTTTTTTAAAATAAATATAAAAATCAAAAGCGAAAATCAAACGAAAATGCTGAAAAATAATTTTACTGTTTGAGATCAAGGAAAAGATACTTTCTTAATTGTGATTAAATCACAGACATCCTCTCAAAATAAAATGTGACAAGGCAGGCCCCACTAACCACTAATCATTCTCCATACTGTAAAGTGTTAAGAAAGTGGGGGAACTCAACCTTGTGCAACCTTGTCAAAGTCTCTTACATATGCAATGAGAAAGCACTGCCTGTGCTACACCAAATCTTTCTACAAGATCCAACTGATTTCAAAAGAACCCTTCATTTTCTTCTTGGGCTACACCCTACTTTAGATGGATAACATACAGAACAGGCAGCAAGCACAGATAATATGTAAAAAAATTCATGTCAAACTCAGCTACCCAATCTGCACATATCTGAGGTTTCACTCTCAAGCACTTGTTTAGAGAATCTAAGCTACTCTCTCAGTAGCAGCCTTGAAGTCTTTGAACTATAGCCACATGAATTAGGAAGAGCAAAACAAACAGAAATTAAATAAATATGACCCACATAGCCACGTGCAAAATGCAATGTTCTTTGTGAAAGAAACAAGAATCCAGGTTTCCACAGATGACCTGAACATTAGCCACAGAAGTGGTAATTTCTGTTTTTGCTCATGCCCCACACCACTGCATAGGCAATTTAAGGATTCTAATAACAAAGAATCTGTGGGTTTTCTAAACACAGGCAAAACCTTTAAAAACAATTTAATTAAATTTTAAAAGGGTATTTCCTGCATGGGACCATGTTCAACCCCCATGTGCTTCTCTAGATCATTGCAATCTTTAGATCATAAGCCTCCCAGCTCATGCTCATAGCATTACATAATCTATGTAAAAACTTAAATGGAAAAGGTTTTACACTACGCTTCACCAATGAGCTTCCCAAAAACCAACAGCACAATGAAATTGAAGTTCCAGGCTCTATTTCAAGCTCTCAAGGACTGTACACTGTTAACACATACTTTTGCTCCAACACATTCAGTCTACCATCTTAATCAAGTCTACTCAAAGGTCCAAGTCCTGAAACAGGCAGCTTTTGAACAATTAACTTAATGACAAAGACCACCACTCTGCTCATCCCAACAATCTTCCTTTTTGAATAAAAAGCATTACAAGGACACTTCGTGTCAGACAAGCACCAGGTACATTTTCAAACTAATGTAATTCCTTCCTAAATCAATAAGCAATTCCTCTGTCACAAACACAGCTGCAATTCAGAACACTGATGTCTACTGACAACCATCTAACAGAGCTGAGAAGTTCCATCCTTTTAGGCTAATTTCTACATGAGAATCAAAGAACTCTCTACCAACTGCAGAACAGCATTCCTAAGGCTCAAGTAACACATTTCATCTGTGCTAAATGTGAAATCATCAAACAATTCATCTTGAAACAAGAAATTTAATTATAGTACTTCATATTTTCCACTACAAAAGTTACTATTAGTTTTGCAGTTACCATCTGTTGGAGAATTGACCTCTGTTCTAACTTTTGATTTTTCAAGATCTTCTTTGTATTCTTTCTTCAACTGTTTTACAATCTTTTTGCTGTAACTTGATTTCTTCACTTTGAAAACTTCTTCCGTTTCTTTAAAAGAGAAATTGGATAACATTACATTAGATCTGTCAGTCATACTTATTTATTAAATCTCTTAATTTTGTACCTGGATCTTCAGAATGCCATTAACAAGCATTGTAGGGCCCTCTCAGAGTCTATACTGAAAGTCGAATTCTACGTTTTCAGTACTTCCATCAAGATTTCAAGCCATGAAACCAAGAAACCAAGTTTCAGTGATTTCATGAGAATTCCTTCTAAGACGACTCAAAACTATACGAAGTGTTCGGGCAACAGGCAGTGCGTGCGGGGTAACCCGTGAACACCAGCCACATCAGATTTAAACAAACTCCACACAAAGCCCCGGGACAGATGCTGGCTCCAGGGGGACACTACGGGCTGCACCTACTCGCGCACAAACCTGCGGGCCTCCGCAGCACAGGTGACGCATCAGGACACAGAAGCAGAGGCCATTTGACCACAGCTACACCACACCTACGGCCGCTCGGAGCGCGGTGCCCCGCGGGAGCCAGGTCAGGTCAGGTCGGGCCGGGGAAGGCGCGGGCCCGACGCTGCTCCCTCCCTGCCCGTCCGTACCGTGCCCTCAGGGCTCGCCCCCTCTGATGTGATCCCACATCACCCCACGCCACACGGGGAACTGCCTTAAAAAATAAACACGGGTCCCGGCTCTTCAGGAGGAGAGGCCCATTGCAGGCTGAGCAGCTCCAGGTCCCTTCCACTCCCGCAAGAAGCAACCACCCGCCTCACCCTCCTCCTCGTCCTGGAAGCTGAGCAGGCTGGCCCTCGGCACCTCTTTGTTCTCCCGCGAGCGCTTCTTCTCCTTGGGGCGCCCGGCGGCCGGCAGCCCATTGCCCTGCTGGGGCTGGGGCTGGGGCTGCGGCGGCGGGGGGCGCAGGGCAGCGGGCGCCGCCAGAGCCCCCAGGCCTGCTCGGTCGCCTCCCATCAAGCCCAGCCCCAAGCCGAGAGCCGCGCCGTAGCTGGCGGCGCAGGCGAAGGCCGCGGGGCTGCCGGGCAGGGCGAGGGGCACGCAGCCGGCGGGCAGCGGCAGGAGCCCGGCGCCCGACGCCAGCGGCATGGAGGCCTCGCTGGGCCCTTCCCCCGCCGTGCCGACGGCCGGCGCCGGCTCCTGAGGCGGCTCCTCGTCGCGCTCCTCATCCTCCTCCTCCGAGTCGTTCCGCTTGCGCACATTCACCCTCCGCGCCTTGCGGAACATCCCGCCGGGCACCGACCGGCCGCGCCGCCAGACCCCGGTGCCGCCCGCTCCGGCCGCCCCGCGCCGCGGCCCAGGCCCGGCCCCGCGAGCATGGCAC
>JAOTQP010000001.1:99090440-99149393 GCA_026413545.1 Cichladusa arquata
GGGCGGGTGATGTAAGTATAAAATGAGTTATATTAAAGAAAAGATTCATCGTGTTTGAGTTTGTTTTATTAATTTTTTTTTATTGCACCATCGTGCACGAGTTTTGGAGACTTTGCTGTGGAAAAATTCTGCGAGCTTCTTAATGCAGTACTTCCATAGGGCAAAGCCATATAAAATAGAATTGGGAGAATAGGGTTCTTGGTATCCGCTGGGACAGGAATAGGGCCGTTGGGAAGATCACCACAATATCCGAGCTGTGGATTTCTGTAGTTGAGGATTTTTTGCTCTTTCCAGGAAAAAAATGCTGCAGTGCTTACTTGGGCACTGGAATAAAAGGACTTCTGCACCAGCCTTATTGAGAACACTATAGTGGTAAAAGTAACTGGAAATTTAATTTGGTCTGCCAGAAAGCCCATGGATTTATTAACCTCGTTTCTTCCCCACAAGGCCAGAATACATACATCCTCAGCTACTGCTGCATGTGTGAATTGTTGGGCACCACTGTCATGGTAATGGGGAATTACTGTGATTTCAGCACATTTTTTACCAGAGGGCAGCAGATCTTTGCTGAAGATCATCTAGGTTTCATTTTTCCAGATTTTGGAGGAAGCCTTGGTAACATTTAGAAATCAATATACTTGTGTGTATTGGCTTTTTTTTTTTTTTTTTTTTTTTTTTTTAACAACACTATCATGTAGGATTGGTGAGTTGCTAGTTTGTGAAGGCAAGGTAACTTCTCTTGCACAGACAGCTGGAGAAGGGAGCTTCTGGTTATGTGTCTGTAATAGACAGTCATTAGAGATATCACTAGAAGTATTTGTAATTTGGAGAAAAAGGCTTATGGTTTGTTGCCAAGGTGCTTATAAATGAAACTTCACATTGTTTATTTCAGTGGGAAAGCTCACAGTAATGGGGAAGGGGATGGACATGTTTTGCTTCCTACCAAAACTGCTCCATCATTGATTACAGTTATATCAATGTGACTGTTTAAAATAAAAATAGTCTTACTTTAAAATTGCAGCAGCTTCAGTGGTTCCTCAGAATGTTGATAGCCATTCCCCTAAGTGCACAGAGAATCGTGGAATCACAGATTGGTTTGGGTTGGAAGGGCCCTTAAAGACCACCCAGTTCAATGCCCCCTGCCATGGGCAGGGACACCTTCCACTAGACCAGGCTGTTCCAAGTTCAATCCAGCCTGGCCTTGGACACTCCCAGGGATGGGGCAGCCACTGCTTCTCTGGGCAGAAGTTTTCTTGTATTTTATCTCAGTTTCATGTAATCCATTGCTGTCAATGCAAGGATTTGAAACTTGCTGCTTCAAAGCCTTTATTGTACTATATGGATGCCTTAGTCATATCTCACAGAATCCAAAACCTGCTGACACGGGCAAGGAGCAGACTTTGGTTATTTTAATAGTGCCAGTGTATGTTTTTCAGGGGATAACCACCTTTCTCATGCAACACATCTGAGAGCTGTCTGCCTGAAGCCTCTCCTCCCTTGTCAGATAAGAGCCATTGTATGGAGTATTTCTACTCTCTCATATGGGAGTTTGCCATTATCACAAAAGTTGAAGCTCCCTGCATTTGGGGAAACTGCAAGGTCTCAGCACATCCACCATGCAGGTGGCAGCCTTTCCCTGGAAAAATATGGATCAGCTGAAGTGGTCCAGTGGGGTGTCATCAAGCTAGAGGCTGAGTGCTAGTAACACTCAGGTCCTTAGCTCAGTCTCCATATGGGCCATTCACTTAAGGGTTAGACTTAATGATCCTTGTGGGTCCCTTCCAACCCAGAGTATTCTATGATCTGGAAATAAAGATTATGTGTGAGATAAGGAAGAAAGGACAAATGCAGGGAAATACCTGCTTCACAGAGGGAAGTCAAATACCTCTGTTTCCTAAATCTCTAAATCCTAAGTGCCTTTTTCTGTCTGAGGCACAACCTTAAAACAAAATCAATCTGCAGATTTCAATTCTTGGCTTAGAATATATAAACAAAAAAATTCTAACAATGCTTTGGAAAACAGTTGTTTCACATTTACTTTGTTCTTAAAGAAAGGGTTTGCTGAATTAATCTGATGAGTCTCTTACTTCAATCACCTCCTTGTAGAGTTCTCTCACAGTCCCCTAACACATCCTCCTGGATAAAGGCATCCCATCACTCCTAGCAGCCTCCCATGCCTCTCACCACTGACTGTGTTAAATAACTCAGTAAATGAATGTTACAACATAGCTCCCATTGTCTGAAGTTGAGAAAACATCAGAGTACAGCAGGCTGGGAAAGTGCTTCATGATACTGGAGACATTTTCCACACTGTATGACTTCACCAATGAATATCCATTGAAAAGTGAGGTATCCAGAAAAGAAATATATGCAAGCATTTGCCTGTCTTTGCTGTGCATCCCAAGCAAGTCTTTGTCATTGTTGCTGGTGCTGGAGATGGTTACACTCTGCTCTGGAAATTGTCCCTTGATCTTGTTTACCCGGAGCTTTCGAAGTCCCCAAATGGCCAAATATTCTGTTGGGAGAGGAGTGGTGCCACAGAAGGACAGCTTCAAATCCCACACCCTTGTGAAGTTGAGGACCATCTCCAGCACAGAGGTGTCTGTGAACCAGATGGTCAGGTGGCTGTTGTAGGTAGTTTTTTCCATTGTAGAAGGCAGCACTGTTTTGCAGTTGCACATCAGGTTTGCCAGGCAGTAATCACAGTCATGGATAGCCACGGAACAGCTGCAGTTGCGAATTGTGTTTTCCTTAGTGAAAATTAGTGTGTGGTTCTTCTGACTTCTCACAAAACTGGTGTGTATGCCAAGGAATCTGGCCAAAATGAGAGCCAGACAAATGGAGAAAGCAGGGCAGGCTACTGGCTTCATTAGCACTGGTGCCAAGCTGCCAAGCGTCTCTTCCTTTTACTGAGTGATTTAGATCACTTGGCTTTACCTACTGAGGAAAAACAGTTTCTTTATTATACTGAAGATCTCTCAATGGTTAATATTACTTTGCTTTTCCACTCATTATCTGTCACATCTATTTAGAGCCATATTGCAGTTCTGCACTAAGCTACACTGATTTAGAAAACAGAAATGTGACTAAAGTTTGGGATTCTTTTTTCATTCTTCTTTTGCTCTAAATGGTTTCATCTGCTTATAAGACAGCTTGAACACATTCTTGTCTATACAGACAGATCCTTGGCCTGGCCTGTGCAGAGATAAGGACAGGATGAGGAGCTGTGCAGGACAATTTCTGCTTGTTTCTCCTTTCTATTTTCTTTGCTTCAAACCAGACACAGGTGACAAAGGACCCTGTTCTCCACTTCACTGAGTGAGGCAGTCCGAGAAGGGCTAGAGGCAACAGTTTTTACACCTGAATTGCTAAGTAATATTGTGATAATCTTTCCTTTAAACTGAGTGTGGGATATAATGGGAAGAGGGAAGGAGAACAGTTAAGGGCAGAAGTATTGCTGGGCCAAGCACATACCCTTCTGAGCTATGTGAAGGGCTGATAAAACCTGATTTTGATCCATGTGAAGCTAAATCTGCTCCAGCCTTAGTATGTAAGTTTTGAGGACCAGGGGCCAAGCCATCATCTCTCATAATGGCTTGCACAGCAACTACTATAGGATAGATCCAGGTGTGGTCAGTTGCTCTGCCCCCACTTCAGTTACCCTGGCAAAGCAAAATAACAACTCCACACATACCTATGACAATGGAGGAAGTTTCCATCCCAGCCATGGGTCACCTCAAATGGTTGGGAGCATGTTTGGTGGGATTCTTGGATTATCAGCTGTCAGCCCTTTGGTTTTCAGAGTGGAGTTGAATTTTACCAGGAGCATCTGTGTTTTCCTGACATATCATTATATGATTGTACAGGCAATCAAACACAGTGCAATTTCTTAACACAAATTATAAAGATGTAGGAAAGTTTGTCTAATTTGATGTAACTGTTTTGAAGCACCAAGAAGCACTAGAGACAATTTTTGACCAAAGATGACAAGTTCTAGTGAAAGCAGCAGTAGGGCACATGCTGGACAGAATTTGGTCCTTATCATGTAAAAAGACTGATTCACATAGAGAATATTTGTCTGCAGCACTTCAGAAAACATGGCAATACACCTACAGTTTTGTAGACTTCTCTTATCAATATTCTTCTTCCTATTCCTGTTCCTGTTCGTTTTCTTATCTCATTGCTGTTTCCAGTAAACTGTTCTTATCTCAACCTGTGAGCTCTGCCTTTTGGGCCTCCAATTGGAGGTGGGGGGAGGGAAGCGTGGGAGGCTTTTTTAGCGGGAGTACTGAAGTGGAGAATACCATTCCCAAACCATGACAGAAGGATGCAGACATTTAAGTTTTTTAATCAAAGATTTAATCTATGTTGTGGAACATACCAGAAATTCCTGTCCAGCTGCTGGCTGATGTTTAACTCCAAAGGTCAGACTCACCCAAGGTGTAGATGTTGTGGTATCATTATTGCTAGAAATGGTTCCACTATCTAAGTATTTAATCACATTGGAAATCCTATTACTAGACCTCCACACTGCTTATATTCTCAGTCCTTAATAGTGGCTAACAGTTGTGATAGACCAGAAATCTGTAATATCAACACAGTTTCCCAACGAAATAAAACTATTTTGATTTTTTTGTGTTGGAAGTAGTATTTGCAAGAAATCCTAGACAATGTTGACAACATGAGTTTGGACTAAGTAATAGAGATTCAAACTCCCACCTGTGTCAAAAGGAGTGATACTGCTTTTTCCACTTAACATCTGAGGGCTTAATATTCATAAAACATTAGACTAAAATACTTTGATGCATCCTCATTAGTTTTAACTTGTTTTCTTTCTTTTTCTCAGTACCTGAAGAGTGGAGAACCTTTAAAGTTCTCTACTGGTTTGCAGCCAACCAGTCAGGCTTAGCTTAGCTGATAACATTTGGACTCCATCCATCAGAATCCAAACAAGATTCTAAATTCTAGCATTCCAGAAAATTTAAACTCCAGAAATATTTCTATTCTTCTCTGTTCCCTGCAAATCAGAAACATTCCTATGCAGTCCTCAGCATTTCGTTTCTGTGTGGCTTTGGTGAGGGATACGCAAGAAGTGAAATATATTTTGCAGGTTATTTGTCTGTCAAGTGTGAAAATCACCTGCAATGCATCTTTTATTAAGCTACCAACAATCTACAGAAAAATATGCACTATATGGTCCTTAATCAAACCACATCACTGTCTCCACTGCTTAAGGCTTAGAAAATTATTTGCTTTAATTTTTAGGGATGGGAGAACTGCCTTCAGTAGGGCTCCTGGAGATGCACCTTTTTTGTAATATTGTCATTAAGATGAAGTAAAATATGGGGTAATTTTCTTGTCTGTTGTAGTTCTGTTCTCAGTCATCTCCAAAATTAAAAAATGGAGTATTTCAGAAAGCTGTTGACTATAATGTGTGTGGTACATCTTTCAACCATGGTCGCTCTCTGAGCATTATCCACTTCCCTTAACAAGGATAATATATCCTTTTGAACTCACCAAAATAGTTTTAGACATAAGAAATATAGAAATACAAAGAACGCAGCAGATTGTGCTGTGTGTCATGAATGCAGCAGATTGTGCATGTCAAGATTTTCTATGCAATTTTCAAGGAAAAACTGGTGGGTATATCTTCTTCTCTTCCCTAAGTTTTCAGTAAAATTTAGCTAGACTTCCAGTATAACCAGTACAATTATTTAAAGTTTCATCCACCTGACACAATGGATTTTACAACAATTTTACACAGCAGGTGTAGAAGCTCTGTAAAAATCATAGAAGCCTTTTTCAGCTTTCTAGTTTATATTAGAAAACTTTTGAACTCAGGAAACAAGAATAGGGTTTCAAATCTGAACTTGGCAAATTATCTGGATGCTCTTCCCTCACTGATGGGTAACCAAAACCAAACCTACCTTTTTCATGTATCTGTTCTGATGAAAATAATAGCTCCTTGTCTACAGAAGCTCAAGCTAAGAAGGAGCTGGTTTGCATTTTATTTCCATGTCCAAGACAGCTGGTTTAGATCATCATTCTTGTCCAACCTTATGCCCAGTGTTCATCAATGCTTGAAAGTGGCTGGAGTAATAAAACAGGTAACACATTTGCATACCAAAAGTGATTGAACTTTTTAATTATGAGTGAGATTATTAATAAATACATTTTTATTAAGACACAGAATGACTCCATAACCTAAATGTGGCATGGACTGAAGGGATCTTGGACTACTCCTGCAGGTTTGGTTTAAACTTTTAATTAAAAGAATCTAGAGCTCTACCAGGCTGCAAGATGACCTCCAGCAGAAATAGTATCACCTTGGTAAATACCTTGCATTGTCTAGTCCAGCAAAAAATAAATTTGTCCAAACAGATGGTGGTTTATTCTAACAGCATGGTTTCTCCATGGAGGTATTATTCCTAACAACATCCCAGACACCCATGCTTCAAATGATGCATGCCCTCCACTCAACTGCACTGGTATTTGTTCTAAGTTGGTCTCATACAGTCAGCTAAAAATTACACTCTGTTTTGAAATTATGCCCTGTGATTGCAATGTTTCCTTTTATGAGTTACTGGTCAGTTTTTGTTCCAGTGGTAACCTTCAAAAAATTCCCCCACCCCTGCATGGATAAATTAGAGATAAAGCCTACATTCCTGGTTTGGGACCTACAATTAGAAGTAGAAAAAACAGGACAGTAAAATTAGGAGATAAATAGCTGCTGATCCCTTTCACCACCACCCCCCCACCTGGCTTCCCAGAATCACAGTGTGGCAAGCACTTAGTGTGTGAGAATGAAGCAAGAAATCCGTATATAAGAACACATTAGTGCCTTGAATAGTAATTAGACTGTATTGCCTAAGAGGTCTTTTCTTATGCCAGGGTAAGCTGTCACCCAAATTCACTGAGCAGTGGTAGTATATTGCTACTCCATAGTAGTTAATCCAATTCTTCAAACAGCTAAGAATGTTTCCCCAGCAGTTACCTGCCAATTACAGCATTAAAACACCTCTGAAAAGTTTTGAAGTGTGAATTTTGGTTTCTATGAACTGACTATACCTCAGTTCTGGTGTCAGAGGGTAAAGATTCAGCAGTTACAAGAAGAGTTCTGATAGAAACTGTGCCACTGCAACTTTCTGGGAAATGGGGAAGTGGAAGTGAGATATGGTCGAGATCAAAAGATACTTAATTTTCCTGAAGATGTTAATTATCAAGAAGATCTTGATGATAGGCATAATTTCTTGATTTTCATATGGCTGAAGTCTGAAGCTACCATTGTTTTCCTTGTAGACATCCCTGAGAGAATTGAAGGCCAGGTTGGACAGGGCTTAGAAATACTAATTTTTAGGGGAAAAGTATTTTAGGGAAATACTTACTTCTGGTAGCAAAAACTTGCTTCTGGAAAAAACTATTTGAGTGATCTAAATGTAGTAAATAATTTGTTCATTTTTTTTGTCCTGAGTGGGGGGCCTCTCAGGAGAAAATCAGACTAGATATAAATAGCAGCAGAAAATTATTAATTTGATTGTTTCAGCCATGCACGGTTTTAGATGTGTATCCTCCTTTCAGCATGGAAACACATGGTTTATTATGTGTTATCCCAAAAGTTTTCTAGCACAAGACTCCACCCCTGTTCCTTTTGCTTCACAGGTTTTGACTGCTAAAGGAGATTTTCAGTGCTTATTTAGTAGTAGCATCATTTCAGGTTTTTTGAATCTGCTTTGATAATTTCACTTTTTTCCCCCTCTAATTGTAGGTCTTATATTAAAAAACTGCAAAAAAGCAATAAAAAGCTTTGACTATTGTGTGAGAATGCTCTGTCACAAGGAAAGTTTATCCTATTCAATGGAAGTTCCAAGCCTATAAAATTGATTTCTTCCATTATTTCTTCAGAAAAAAACTAATTAAAAACCCTCAATGATCACTTGTGCTAACACACACCTATCTGAAAGTGGTGTATTAAGCAAAGAGGAGTTTAAATCTATATAATCTTGTGCAGCTTGAGTAATGTACACAGGATGAATAGCAAACCCACCCAATTTAGATCAAAATGGCATTTTGAACTGAGCAGGTGTTAAAATACAAGATTACAGGAAAATGCAATGAGTCAGTCCCTGAATAAACCTAATCTGAGTCTTGAGTGCAGGCTAGCTACATAATCTGATCAGAAAGCCCTAGGAAGACTGTTGCCTTGAGGAAAACAAAATGCTGGATTTGCTGGTTTTACTCCATGGGAATTTTAGGAATTCCCTAAGTGGGCTGATGGCTGAGAGGAATTATGTTTTCCGTCTCTTTGCTTAAACAAATACTGTACTTGTTTAGTTAGTCCCTAGATAAATTGAGGCAAATAAGTTTGTGATCAAAGCTGAAGTTCTACAGCCTTTCAGGCTGCAGCATGATTCATTCTTGTTGTCAATAGCTTGAAAATTATATTTGTGTCTGCTTGTGCAGCTGAAGCCTGGGCTACTGGCATTAGGTTGTAGCAGTGGAGTGCTCAAGTGTAGTGGAACAAATTCCTTCCCCACAAGACAAAAATGCAAGATAAAATAGGCAATGCTGTAGCACTGAACTTGAACAACACACTGACCCTTGAAATGTTCCCTGTGTGGGTATTTTGATTTGCAGGTGTACACAGACTCCAGGAGAGGCAATTCATCTATAAACACCTCTGTAAAATCCTCAAGCCTGTCCATCCTATGCAGAGCTTCTGTCCACAGCAGAGGCAAATATTAGAACAGAGAGGGCTGTGACATGAACTGCAGGGAGGCAGAATAACAGGTAAAACTCAAGGGAAAGGAAGACATTTCCCAAAGAATGAGGAGTGGTGATACCTCTCGTTTTCCTCCAGCTGAAGGTCACCCTCAGCAGGTCACAGCCTGATTATTCCCAGCCCTGAGAGAGCAGAACTTCGTTTTCATGCTGTATTTCATACATGCAGCCTGCACTTTTCCTAATAAAGAGTAGGGGACCAGGATGAGTGGCAGGATTTGCTTTGCCAGAACACACCTGGAGCTATTCCAGCTTGCAGGTGTGCACAGTACATGCTGTCTGGGAAGGCAGACACACACAGACCTGGGTATTCACATTTGAAATGCATCAGGATAAGCATTTACATAAATGAAAAGTGAGAAGGAAGTGTTATATTACCAGCCTGGGAGGAAAGAACTGTTTTGCACTGATGGAAGGTAGAAAGATTGGTGGGGTTGTGCTCCCTGGGATTTAAAGTTCATGTATTCAAAAAACCCCTCAAGTGTATATCCATGCATAAAGCATGAATGTGCAGGCTCACAAATACACAACTGTATTTTCATACAAGAAGAACTTTTGTAATTGTAAGGTGTGCACAGTCAAAGCCCTGTTTATTCATGTGTCCTCAGAAAGAGACATCTTTTGGGAAGCCAGGTGACCCAAGGATGGGTGGTCAGCACTGTCCAAAAACCAGAGCTACCTTTGGTGGCTCAAGCTGAGCACTTCAACACTGAAGTACTTATGTTTATTTTTAAAAGACTCTTTTAAATTTTCATTTTTTTATGTCAAACCAACTACTTCCTGGAACAAAGGCACTTACACTGAGTGAACTTTAGGAAAGAAAACTTGACTGCAATTTTGGTTATTTCCCAGTACCCTTTCTAATGTGGCCTAGACAAAAGTTCAAGTTAAGTGTTACATGAAACTAAAGATCTGCTAATCCCAAAACATAATGCTGAAAATTACAGTCTATTGTGGCACTTAATTTTCTATTGTTCAGATCCTAAATTAGTGGGAAAAAAAAGTGAGAGCAGAAAGCTGCATGATAAAAAAACTGGTATGAAGTATTAGTGGTCACTAAGCAGCTGGAGGCTGAAACTCTGGAGCAGGGCACCTTGGGGCCAGATATCTCAGCTCTGTTCATTCAAACAGTGGATATTGTCATTGCCATTGAGACTCCAGAGCTACATAGAGATAGTCTATTTACTTTCGTTTGTCCTTACTGTATCACTGACTTTATTTATAAATTAAATGGCAGAATAAAACAGAGGTCTTAAATGCTCTTTCTTTGAGCCTTCTCTTCCAATGCTCTTCTCAAGGCAGTTTTAACTGAATAAAATGTCTCAAATTCTGTCAGCTGGAATAAGTCTCATGAAAATTCCTGTCCCCTTTTAAGATTTGCCTAAAGGAGTCTTTACAAAACGGAGAAAAATCTCTCCACCATTCTTTGTAGTTATTATTCATAGAACTATTAATTATTACCTTAGGCATACAGATACAGCGTATAAACAATTGCAACACATGAAAGGCAAATTTTGCAGAGTCGGTTACTTCACCCGAATTACAAAGCAACACATTTGAAACACAAATACCTGCTAAGAAGAGTTACTGGAAATGGAGAGAAACAGCCTCATTCATGAAAATACAAGCTATTAAATGTTTCTCTCTTATTTACCTCCCTCCTCTAGAGCCAAAACAGTGACTTACTCTTTCTCTGGGTGCCAGCAGATGGGTTTGTCCGTGCCCAGTTTCCTGCTTGGCTGAACTTCTGAGCTGTGGCTGGGAGTGGGGTCAGTCTGCAGGGCAGGCAGCAGTGCCTTCTCTCTCCCTCGATGCTGCTCTTTTATGTTTTCATGGGCCAGCACCCCTTGGCATTCCCCCACCAGGCAGGAGGCTGGTCCAAGGTCTGCCCCAAGCATTAACACCACCTGCACCACACTGTCAGGCACAAAGGGCTCACCTGGAAATGCTTAGCCAGCTCCCTGCTCACTCTGGGAGGGCAGCTGGCATGCTTGACTGGTGACCTGTGTTCACAGGGGGCTGGCCAGCCTGCTGTGCAGGGACAGAGGCAGCACTTCTGGGACTTTGCTCACCTCATGGCTCTGTGCTGCTGAGCCCTGTGACTGTCCTCATGGGACATATTCTGCTCTGCCTGCTTCCTGGGGGCTTTGGGCAGAGGTTTAAAACAGAACTTCAGGCAGACTTGGAAAGCCTGCTCAGCCAACTGGAGGAATTGGAAAGCCATAAGAGGAATGGCTGAGGACACCTGGCCTGTTCAGCCTGGAGAAGAGACTGTGATGAGAAACCTCATAGCAGTCTGCAGCTTCCTCATGAGAGGGAGCAGAGGGGCAGGCACTGATCTCTGCTCTCTGTGACCAGGGGCAGGACCTGAGGGAATGGCCTGAAAATGTATCAGAGGAGGTTGAGGCTGGATATTAGGAAAAGGTTCTTCTCCCAGAGGGTGGTTAGACAGGGAACAGGCTCCCCAGGGCAGTGGTTATGGCCTCAAGGCTGCCAGAGCTTAACAGGCATTTGGACAATGCTCTCAGGCACAGGGTAGGATTGTTGGAGTGTTCTGTGCAGGACCAAGAACTGGAATCAATCATCCTTGTGGGTCCCTTCCAACTCAGGATATTCTGTGATTCTATGAAATTTTCAGTCATAGCTTAGCTGAGGCACAACTGGCTCTCAACTGTTCAAACACTGTGTATGCTTCTCCATGATCCAGCATGGAAAACACCACCTTTTGTGGTGTTGTTGTTTTCACAACAGAGTACCTACTGAATGCTAGAATTCTGCTGCTACCCTGGGACTAGCTGTCCTGAATAAGCAGTGAGATTATTTGCAAGGACTCATAAGTAGCTTCACAAGGAAATGCAGTAGGAGTACCCTAAAAAAAATCATGAGGCAATGTGCTGTGGAGCAAAGGCATTCTAGTAGGGTACATGTAAGGAACAAAGACTGAAATTTGCTGTGATTCAAATGAAAATATATTTACTGCTTTTTCAAAAATAATGCCTGGCCTTTACATACTCCAGGTCCCTCTGGGAATGACCGATACTGGTACCATGGTAAGAACATTTGGACAAAGTCAGGAGGTTAGGGTGCCATTCAGGGCCTGGACATCCAGGCTTTTTTTTTTTCTTCCTAGCAAACAGTGCACCTTTGCAAGCCATGAGCAGACAGTTTCTCCAGAAAGCTGTGGGAAATGGTGTCAAAGGCTTTACTAAAGCCCATGGAGACACATCCACAGCCTTTCACTCACCCACAGGTCATCTTATCACAGAAGCCAGGTTGGTCAAGCAGGTCTTGCCTTTCACAAACTCATGTTGGCTGGATCCCTGGTTGTTCTGCACCTGCCACATGACGGCACTCAGGATTGTCTGCTCCATCACCTTTCAAGGTACCTGAGACTTTTCCTCATTCTTTGTCTCTAGGCTTCCCCAGCCATCCAATAAAGGAGATTCTCCTTAACCCTTGTTTTGTGGTTAATGCATTTGTAGAAACATTTATTTTATTGTCTTTTGCAGCAGTGGCCAGATGGGCTTCCACTCTTCTCATTTTCTCTCTGGATAACCTCATGACATCCTTGCTGGTTTCCTGACTTGCTGCCCCTTCTTTCAAATGTCATAAACTCTGCTTTTTACTCTGAGTTCCAGACAAAGCTCTCCCTCTGGCTCTTCTTCCAGCATAGCCTGCTCCTGGTGCCCCGAAGATTGCTTCTTACAGCACGTCCAGCTTTCCTGGGGTCCTTTGCCCTTCAGGACAGCCTCCAAGGAACTCTGTCAACCAGGCTCTTGAACAGGCCAAAATCTGCTCTCAAAGTCTGCCAAGGTGGCAGTTCTGCTGACTCCCCTACTCTATTCTTTCAAGGTCACTGTACCCAGGATAGCCTCCCACCATTGTGGGATTGTATTCTCAGCAGATGTCTGGTGTGTTGAAGCCCCCATGAAGACAAGGGCTGGCCATCAGGAAACTTCTTGTCTGCCTCTTGGTCCTTGATTGGATCATCTGTACCCAGCTCTCACCTGAATATCTTCCCTGTTGACTTTCCCCACAATTCTTACACACCAACCCTCAACACTTGCATCACCACTGTCAAGCTCTAGACCGGCAAAACACTTGCATACAGACTACCTCACCACCTCTCATTCCTTGCCTGTCCCTTCTGAGGAGTTCACCACCATCCATTGCACCATTCCAGTCTCATTCCTTGCCTATACCTTCTGAAGAGTTCACCACCATCCATTGCACCATTCCAGTGGTGCCAGTCATCCCACCATGTCCTTGTGATGGCAACTATTCCACAGTTTTCCTCCTGCACCATGCCTTCCAGGATCTCCTGTTTGCTGCCCGCACTGCAGGCACTGGGGCAGATGCATTTCACTTGGGTTATCAATCCCAATGCCTTTTTGGGGAGACAAGCTCCAATTCCTGAGTGACCATTCTCAGGAGCTTCCATGGTTTCTAGCACATCAATAACACTTGCACTCTTGCTGCTTCATGGATCTCCATTTCCTTTGTCTACTGAAATGGTAGCCTGAATGACCTCACTAACATGCCATCCTTAGAAGAGTGTCAAGCTGCTCCCAGGCTTATCTCAAGTGACCTGGTTTTTATCCCCTTCCTCCTTCAAATCCAATTTAAGGCTCACTCAACATGCCCCACTAACTCCTGCACAAAGATCCTTTCCCCTCTGAGACAGGTATACCCAGTCTGTCACCAGTAGGCTTGTTGTCATCGAAACCATCCCATAATCAAAATTCTGTTTGTGACACCTGGCTTAAAGCCAGGGATTTGTCTGTACAAGTTTCCTGTTTCTACCCTGAGGAGTGGACCCCCCCCCCGTTTTACTGCTGACCATGACTATCTGTGGTTGGGAAAATGTCTGGGGTCAGCTGGGGTCCAATGTCCTGGCTATGTCCCTTTCCAACTCCTTTCACATCCTCACCCTGCTCACTGGTGGGGCAGCATGAGGAGCACCAAGGCCTTGATGCTCAGCATTGACTGAAACATCTCTGGTTTATCAATGCTCCTTCCAGCAGAAATCCAAACCACAGCCCCAGGAAAGAAATGGAACTTCTCTGCCCAACACAGTACATTGTCCATCCCTTATTCTATGCCATGTACATCCTGCTCAGGTCTGTGGTATCGAATACCCACCAGCCCCTTCCCTCCCTTAGCTATCATTCACAGATATCATTCCCTTAGTCAATGGACCACTCCTATGAAATATCCATAAAATGCCCATAAAATGTCCACAAGTGTTCACAAAATCATAGAATCACAGAATGTTTTGGGTTAGGAGGGACCTTAAAGCTCATCCTGTTCCAACCCCCTGCCATGAGCAGGGACACCTTCCACTGGACCAGGCTGCTCTTCAGGCCCCATCCAACACTGAACCTTTCCAGGGATGGGGCATATACCTGCTCTGGTTTGGCCTTCTGCATGGCTGCAGTGCCTCCAGGGGTGTACCAGCTCTGCTGGGGGTTTATGCATGGCCATGCACTTTGAGGTGTTCCAGAACAACCTCCAGCACAGCCACAGATGCTTCAAGGTGTACCTTCTCCAGTGTGTTCTAATCCTTGGGCCACATTCCCTTCAGAGGTGCTCCTGCTGCAGCATGGACATACCCACGGTCACCGATGCTTTGAGGTGTCCTAATTCCACATGGACACATCCACAGGTCACAGTAAGCAGAAGCAGCCCCTAAAAAGAACCAAACTAATTTACAGAAAGGCAAGCATAAAGCATTATGGTTTTACTTTCCCTTCCTCCTTGGCCTCCAGGGCTGCCCTGGCCAAGCTCTCCTCACACCAGAGCTTACTCCTCATCCAAGGTGCCCCAAGGGGACAGTGTCTCCTTCTCCTCACCAGGTTCCCCCAGCTGGATTCCTGCCCTCAGCCAGGGATAGTGCTGCTTGCACTTCCCCCACTACAGCAAATCCTTTGTGTGCCATCCCAGCAAGCCCCAGGACCCCTCCTCCTCAGTGTCCCCAGCACCTCCAACTCTCATCCTCCTGACCCCTCATCACCCATGGATATCCCCCCATATCTGGCTGTTGTCCATCTCCCTGCTGGCTGATGGTGCCCCTCGTCTGGGGAGGACCCTGCTCCTGATGGACATGAACCCTGCTGGTATGTGGGGGTGATGGGTGAGCATGGCCAAGTCACTGCTGCCAGCATGGGAGGGGTCACAGGTGGCTGAACCGTACGAGTGATAAAGTCTTGGGGGTTCACTTTGGCTTGGAAGTGAGGCTGGGGGCCTAGCTGCAGGCTGCCATCCCAGTGTCATGAGCATTGGCCTCATGGTCCCCCTGCTTTGTCTCTGAGCCTCCAAGTGTGCTGTGCCCTGCTGTGCAGACCTGGGTCCCTAGGGAGAGCTATTGCTGCTGACCTGAGCCACAGCCTACACTGTTCTCAGCAGCATGATGGGGACTGGGGCAAGCACTGCATCCCGAGTCAGGAGCACCCTGCACCCGTGCACCCAGAGGCTCAGGACATGCTGCTGGCTGGGATCCCAGTGGGATTGCTCCTGGTGGGTGATACAGCAGGGCAGATATCAGCTGGTGCCAGCATCAGTGTCTGGGTCAGTGCTGGGATGTGTGTCGAGGAGGGGCTCTGCCCTGTGATGCAGCTGGGGTGCTTTCCCCCAGCCTGCCCTGGGTCTCTCAGCAGGCCCTCCCAGGCCCCACCACCCTCCCTGACCTGGCCCCTGCTGCCACACCTCCCCAGTCACTTGCAGGGCAAATAGTTGCTTCCCTGTCTACAGCACCTGGGCGCTTCCCTCAGGGTGGCTCTGCCCACCATGGAGCATCTGCTGGCCAGGACACTGGCCACTGGCAGCCCCCTACACCAGCAAAACCTCCAGTTCATCAAGGAGATGGTGTTGGACATGGCCCCCACCTTCTTAGCTGCTACTGTGTCCACGGGAGCATCCCAGTGCCACCAACCCATCCATGTCGGCTGCTCCACTTCCCTCTGGAAAACAGGCACCCTGCCCTTCAACTGGGATGTCATCTTCATGATGGACACCTGCTACAGTGTCCCTACCAAGGACCTGTTCCATGAGGACAAGGAGGTCCTCATCCTGCTTTTCCAGAGGTTTGAGGTTACTGACATCACCCTCTTCCAGCTGTTTCAAACTGTGCTCAGCACCTACAACTGTGATTTTGTGAGAGGTGATGTCCCTGCAGGACACTTCTGGGCCACAGGGACATGTGGCAGGGAATGATCCTGTCCCACCAGCTCTGCTAGGATAGGGAGGTCTTGATCTTGGTTGTGGGGGGGGTGTGCTATGGGCACACAGCCTTGCACATCTCTGAGCTGCTCTGACCTGTGGTTTGCAGTGGGGTCTGTGGGCAGCAAAGTGTGACACAGCGTGGAATGAGATGGCACTCAGCCCTGTCATGCTGTGCAGAGATGATGCAGAGGCTGCTATCACACTTCAGCAAGGAGAAGGGGTCGGGGATGGAGCCACCAGCATCACAGGGACAGCAGGACAGGATGGGGGGACACAGAGATACCTACACAGGGTCCTGCATGGCAGGTATCTGCCTCCAGCTCAGCCTGGCCATAGTGCCACTGCCCCCAGGACTCTGGCTGAGCCTGGCAGAGAGAGGTCTGCTGAGTGGCAGCTGTGGTGTCAGGATGCAGCTGTGTATGGGGTCTGGGAGAGGCTCTCCCAGGAATGGAGGTTGGAATTAACAGGGCTAGGGGGTGCAGCAGGGCTGCCTTGGGCTGCTCTCTGCCCAGGTGGCTGCTCCACTGCTTGCCTTCCCCTGGCTGCTAAGAGTCACTGTGGGACTGGGGTGTCCCCAGGGGGCTCCTATGGCTCCCTGGGCTGAGGGCAGCTCATGGGGGCTGCATCTGGAGGCTTCTCTAACCCCCCCATCCCTATCCCTCCCACATTCTGAGTATCCTGAAGTGTGATGCCCATAGCCCAGGGGTTGCTCGAGGGGTTTGGGATCTGTTCCCCAGCTTGTCCCACAGCCTAGGGGGGTCACAGCCCCTACAAGCATCTGAGGGAACAAGGGGGCTGGCACCCAAGAGCAGGGGTCCTGCCAGCACAGGATAGTCATGGGGGCTGCCCCATGGAGCAGCAGATGAGACTCAGCAATGCCATACTGAGGAACAGCTCCAACCCCCCCAGGTGCAGAGAGGCATGTGATGGGCCCATCTTCTGAGGGGCCTGCACTCTAGGGCTTCTCCACCCACCCTCTCTTCACACAGGGCACAGCCATTGTGCTGGGCAGAACTGGGACTGACTGTGGCTCTCTAGCCCTTTGCCAGGTAGGAAGGGGGTCAGGAATGGAGCCTGCCCTTCACGGGCACCAGGGCTACCTCCTCTCCCTCCCCCCTCATCCCACAGGTGCCCTCTACACCCTTGGGCAGCACCATCCCCAGGATGCAGATGACACTGGGCAGCGTTGCTGTACTTTAATAAACTCTGGGGTCCCAGAGCCAGCTATGGGCAGGGCTGCTTCCAGCCCAGGCAGCACTCCTGACTCAGCTTGGGGCACCAGGAGCCCCACTCACAGTGGAGCCTCACTCACAGCACATGTGGGGCCACGCAGTCCCCAAAGCAGGTTACAGAGAGGGACCTCCCGGGAGGTGTCCCATGTGTATGCAGTGGTGTGGGGCTGTCAGAGCAGGGAGCTGCACTGCAGGGCGCTCCCCCATCTCAGCCCAGGCCCCCACTGTTCCCAGTGACAGGGGCCAGTGCTGGGGATGGCCATCGCACCTCCCTGGTGTCGACACCGAGGGGACTGAGCACCACGCAGGTGAAGTTGGTGTGCAGGTGCTGGCTGTCGAAGGAGCTGAAGTGCAGATCACGGTGCAGAGCCCACCCCGAGCCCTGCAGCTCCTCTCTGTGGACCCAGCAGGGACCAGTCAGACTGTGCCACTCCACACAGGCAGACCCAGGGGCCCTGCCCCAACCGGGGCTGCCCCGCTGTCACCGCCCCCAGGCCCCTGTCCCCGTACTCACTGCACTGTCCCCTCACGCACAGCTCCATCCGGGTGCAGGCTCTCCACGAAGGAGCCGTTCTCCAGCCAGTAGAGCAGTGTCAGCTCTGGAAGCTCGCTCCACGCCTCGCACGACACAGTCACATTCTCGCCTGCAGCCAGACAGGGCGTGAAGGTCAGGGGGGCTGCAAGGGTCCCCACAGCCCCCTTCCCCAACTAAGGGGAACATTCCCCCACCTCATCAGCACCCCGAAATCTTGGCTGTGGGTGGAGGATTCACCTCGTGTCTGCTGGAGGCTGGCACAGGAGCTGACCCCCACTGCAGCCTCCTCACCCTTAGCCCTGCCGTGGCCCCGAGGGTCTCTCACCTGGGCGAGGGAGCTCTGCTGGCACCCGCAGGACGCTGATGCTGGGCGGCTGCGAGGCCATGGCACCTGGGGGAGCAGAGTGCGGTGAGGAGGGAGGTCAAGAGTGACACCAAGAGCCCACATTTTTATAGTGGGTGAAGAGGCAGATTCCCATAAAGGGACAGGAGCACTGCTCATCCCAAGACCCCTGAACAGGCCTCTTGAGGGGCATAGAGCCCAGGGCTTACCTTGGACTCCCCAGTAACCCCAGTTACCTGTGCAGCAAGCAGCCAGGCCCCAGCAGAGCAAGAGGATCCAGGCAGGGGGTCCCAGGGGCTCTGCAGACAAAAACGGAGCTCAGTTCTGGGCACACAGGGGTGCTCCTCATGAGCTGGGTATAGTCCCGTCCTCAGCATCCTCCCAGCTTGCCATGGTACCCTCAGCATGCTCCGCCCAAGACTCCCCAGGCTGACGATCCCGTATCCACCGAGCACCCCCCGAGTCTGGGACAGTCCCGTACCCCCCAGCATCCTCCTCCCGGGGTCCCTCGGGTCGCGGCCGGCGCCCCCCGAGGCTGTCCGGTACATACGGAGAGCAGAGCCCGCGGCTCGGCACGGCAGCTCTCGGCCCGCGGCGCTTTATGAGGCGGCCGGGGCGGGGCGGGAGCAGCGCCGTGACTCACCGGGAGCCGCCCCCGGCCCGGCCACGGGCGCCACGCCACCCACGGGGCCGCACCTGGAGCCTGGTGTGTGTCCATCGGTCCTGTGCCTAGTGTCCCCACGCCCCCCGTGCTGTGTCGCCGGCACCTGGGGATACACGTCCCTCAGGCATTCCTGCCATGATCGCCATCCCGTGCCCCACCCCTCCCACATCTCCCCCCGCCCCTGGGGGAGCATCCATGGGCTCCCCAGGGATGGAGGAGCACACGGGGCTCTGGCTGAGTGTCACGGGATTCTGGACATGCTGGTTGCTTCCCCAGTGCTTTGGGATCAGGGACAAGGCAGGTCTGCACAGGAGGAAAGTGGCTGAAGCCCCCAGGAGACCGAGTACGATACTGGCTGGGGGAGCCGGGGTGATGGCCCCCGAGTGTCCCAGCTGGTGTAGGACAACAGCTTAGCAGATAGAAACCCCCAGAGCTTAGTTCTTGGCTGTGTCCCACAGCAGTCCCCCATCCCCAAAGCCAGCTCCTTGACAGCAGATATGGTTTCCACAACCCACCAGTTACAGAACCAGGGGCCAGCCCACACACCCCACTCCCCAGCAGCACCAAGGCTGGGAGCAAGGCACAGAAATAGGGCAGAAACAGCAACCTGAGTCACAGGCCCTGGCAAGGCTTGGAAAAAAGTCCCTAAACTCCCAGTGAGTTTCATTATCTGTTCCCAGCAGAGCAGAAAGGTGGTGGGAACAGGAGTGTTATCTTGGAGATCTGACAAGTGCAATACGTTCCCGGGCTCCTGCTGGGATGAGGCCAGTGGCTGAATCCTCCCCACAGCCACCATGGGTCGCCAATGGGCAGAGGCAGCTCCCACAGCAGCATCCAGCTCTTCTGCCACCTTCCTGCTCCCACCAACACCAACCAGCTTAGCTCTGGATGCTACAGGGTGAAAGAGGCAATGCAGATGGGTGCTTGGTCATCATCCACGCAATATCCTTCCCCCCGAAGAGATGAAGGGAGGAACTGTAGCCCTACCCTGCAGCAGGGAAGACGATCAAGAAAAACCCAGGGCCACGTCTCCGTTTCCAGGGCTCTTATTTCGGTGTTTGGCACAACACTGCAATGTGGTTTCACCCAAAAGAAAACTCAGAGGATGTAGCATAGTGCTGGGGCTTCCCAGGGGGAACACAGGCCACACAGCACCCATAGCCATGCCACCACTGTGGCCACTTCCCAAATCCCCTGAGCCAGGAGCTGCCTTGTAGCCCTCCACCAGACCCCAGCACCCTTAGGGAATACAACTCAAGTCTCCACATGCCAAAATGTCACTGCTGGCCCTGGGATTG
The DNA here is from genome assembly GCA_026413545.1 of Cichladusa arquata. Classification (NCBI taxonomy): domain Eukaryota; kingdom Metazoa; phylum Chordata; class Aves; order Passeriformes; family Muscicapidae; genus Cichladusa; species Cichladusa arquata. The sequence goes on from JAOTQP010000001.1 coordinate 99,110,512, forward strand.
GGGACTTTGCCCCCACCCGCTACCAAAACTGAGCCCAAGGCCACTTGTACCAGCAGGACTTTGGCATGGCTCCTACCAGCATGGCCAGGAGGATGTAATGGAGTAATGCTGGGGCAGGGAAACACCAGCACCAGCCCAACCTTCACTCCATCCCTTTTATTCCAGTGCCAAGAGCAATACCCAGTGAGGGCGGACCCGCGCCCTGGGGCGGGGCACCCGCTCTTGGCTGCTCTTGACGTACCGTGACCGTCACCCGAAAGGGCACAGAGAGGAACAGCACTGGCCCCGCTCCATGCCGTGGCTGAGCCCCCCTGAGCAGTCAGGGGTCACTGCTGGACTTCAGGGAGGAACACAGAAAATTTGGGAGCATACAAAAGGGTTCCTCGAGGCAGAGCCCACCATCACCACGCCGGAGAGCAGCTTGGTTCCTGCTGGCATACCCATGGTGCCCAGAGCGGACCTGGCAGCTGGGAGTAGCCAGGTGACCTTCCATCTCCTCTTTCAGGGTGCTGGGATCCAGCCTCTCCTCCACAGCCCCCATATCCCATCCTCGCTGCCAGCAAGGCTGCTCCAGGGTGCTGGCATTGGAGCCAGCAAAGCCTTCTCCCCACAGCCTCCCCTGACAGAGTGACAGGAGGGAGCTGGAGAACAGCCCCAGCCCAAAGCTCAGCCCAGCAGGGCGCTGCAAAGGGCCAGAGAGGGGCAGGGAAAGGGGACAAGTGTCTCTTTTTGGCTGCAATAGAAAGTTTTAAATATGCTCATTAAAATAATTGCTTTTTAAAAAAATCCTCCCCTAGCCCCGGCAGGAGGGGCCCCGATGTTGTTGCTGTCCTTGGGGGTGGCCAAGGTCCTGAGAGGTGACGGAGCAAAGCCAGCATCCCCGGTGGCAATGTCCTCTCGTGGTTCCGCGGCTCCCCACCGCCTGCCCTTACTCCAGCCCCAGGATGTAGTTGATTCCCTGGACCAGTCCGATGATCACTGGCTGCCAGGCCACCAAGTAGCGCAGCCAGTCCAGCAGCTGCCCGTACATGACATGTGGCCTCTCCCAGCTGGGCAGGAAGGAGTTAAAGAGCTCAGGGCAAATGGATGAGAAGAGCATGGCCCACCCAGAAGCCACCCAAAGGTGCCCCAAAGCAGGGACAGAGAACATAGGTGACCAGGGAGGGATGGACAAGCACCCAGGGAAGGACAGACATGGGTCCTCATGGAGGGACAGCTGTAGCCAGGCTAGGCTTGCCTTGCGTTCTGCAGGGTCTCTGCCATAGCCACACGCTGCAGCAACCTACTCAGAGCGCCAGGAAAGCCTCTCGCCCCTTGTGTGCTTTACCCACCGCTTCCCTTGCCAAAGTGCTGGCTCCTAGCAGGAGAAAGGATACGGATTACTGAACATCCTCTTGAGATCCACCTTCTCTTTGCAGTATGGACACGTCTGCTTCTTCCCGACAATGCACCAGCCCCGGATGCAGAACTCGTGAAACCTGAGGAGTGGCACGTTAAGGGGAACTGGAAGAAGAGGGGGATACACAGCTCAGTGTGGAGGAAACCACCAAGCCCAAGGAAGTCCCCCCAGAGCCACAGAAACATTCCATCATGTGAGGATGGGGCATTGCACAACCACAACCCTTTCCTAGAAGGTGCAGCAGCTTCCAGGGACAGAGGAAAGAGCTCATAGGGCAGCAGGATGGAGCCAGGGTGGCAGCATGAAGGCCCTGACCAGTGCACGGGCACCACGGAGATTGAAATTCTTCAGTGATGGTGCCCAAGCACTGGGAAGGTTTGGATAGCCTGGGAGAGCTCTGCGAACTGCATGCATTTTGGAAGCCTTCTTCAAAGGCCTCCTGGAGATTAACATTTAAGGAATTTCACTGTAAGGGTCTGACTTACAGGTGCCTGCTATGCTCTGTCAAAGGGATTTGCACAACATGAGCACAGCCTGGAGAAGTTACAGGAAAACATGAGGTGGCTGCAGCTGACTCTGCCACATACAGGGGTGACTGAACGAATAAACTTTCCCCAGGATATCTCTGCTGCTCAAACCATGGAAAAATGCCAGGGAACAGCAACAGGAGTCACTTTCTTGTCAGCTCTGGAGCAATCAGTGCAGGAGTACCCAGTCAGCCGTCACCCCCGAGGACTACCAGGACTACCAACCAGCTCCTCTGGCAGCCACACCACCCCAAGCTGCTGCAGTCCTAGGCCCTTGCACAGTGTCAGCCATAAATCTCACCAACAGCTCCCAAGAGTTAAATTTAGGCTCTGAGTTTTGCCAGCATGACCTTTGCTCAGGCCCAGTTTGGAAATCACCTCACAGGCTCTAACACACAGTGCCAGAGCACATCCCATCTCCACACTGAATCACCACGGGGAAAAAACCGTGGCTCACTGCCCCAGCTGGGGCTGAGCACCAACCAGGACTACCAGTTTCAAAACCCACTTCCCATCAATCAGCTGACAGGAAGGGCTGAGTGACTCCAGCATGCTGGAAACCCTGGAGGAGTTCTGGAGAAAGAAGAAGCTGCTGGGCTGTGGCCAGAGCAGGTAGCAACCAGCTATGCTGGACCAGGGGGTGTTTTCATAGGGAGGCCAGCAGTGTTTCCCCACAATTCTTCCTTATGGACATTTGGGACCCACTGCAATGCATTTCTGATGAGGGGCCAGTGTGGCATGGAGCAGGGATGCCTCATGTCCTGACCTCACGCCATCACCTCCCCCAAAACATCTGCCAGGGGCGCTGCCAGCAGATAGGTCACAGCAGATTTGTCAAAAGCAGATAAAAACTGAGGTGCAGCTCCATGACTCAGTTGAGGTAGCTGGGGAGGAGAAGGAAGAGGAAATACCACTCGTGAGTAGCTATGAAGTAATTTCAGGGACACCTCTTCCATGCCAAGTCAGTGATGACCCAGGCACAGATCACATGCAAATTCAGCTGGACAGCCCCGAGTCCCAGAACAGGCATTTCTTCACACAGTGCAGGAAAAGCCACGGGGCAGGAGCTCCCTGCTGCCCACCCCAGCGTGGGGCCAGTGAGGCAGGGGGCTGGCACCTGCAGAGAAGGATACACGTGGTTGCAGGAGAGGCGGTAGGTGTTCTCAATGATCCCTTCCTCGTTGACATCCACGAAGATCTGCTGGCCGCAGACGGCGCAGACGCTGTCGGAGAGGTGCTTGGTGGGCATCCCTGAGGCGCTGTAGAACTGAGCGAGGGCAGAGCAGAGGGAGAGCGGTGACAGTGGCAGGGCACGTGTCCCACACCCAGGTGGCACAGCTAAGCTCTAAGGAGGGCTGGGCTCAGCGCCCCATGAGTCCAGCCTTGGCCTTTGGGGCTTAAAAACCTTGTTACAGGTCCGGCTGCGGGAAACAACTACAACAGGACAGCTGCTCAGTGATGCAGTGGCCCATCACACCCCAGCCCCATGCACCCCATCCACATGTTGAGGGGCCACCCCTCTTTGCTCCCCAACAGCCAGGTGGGTTTTCTGTGCACCCAGGGCAGAGACTGGAGGTGAGAGGACAAGCTATAGGTCACAGCTTTGACCCAAAACGACAACCTAGGGCTGCTAGTCAGATACAGCCCGCACCTTCAGCCCTGCAGGTCCCTGACACTCATTCAGCAAAGCACAGAGCAGCCACCCCTCTCCATTTCCAAGCCTGCTGGCTCAGCCTAGGCCTGACACAGCACAGTGTGGGCACAAAGCCAGGTCCCACACACTCCAGCTGGGAGGGACCCCTCAGGATCACTGAGTCAATTACCTAAAGCTAAACCATATGACTAAGGGATTCTCTGAGCTCGGGGAGACTTGATGACATGATCATGTCCCTGGGGAGCCTGTTTCCCCTGGGAAAATAACCTTTACCCCATATCCAACCTGCACATCTCCTGATTCAGCTTCTCTCCAGTTCCTTGTGGCTTACTGCTGGACAACCCCTCCCCTGCCCACACAGTGATGCTGTACCTGATGCATCTCAGGACACAGCTGGTCCGTTTTAGCTGCCAGGACACACTATTGACTCATATTCAACTTGCTGTCAATGCAAACTCCCTAATCCCTTTCACAGAACTCTCTCCAGACTCTTGTTCCCAAATTTTTACCTATAACCAGGATTATACCATCCCAGGTGGGGAATTTGGCACGTACCCCTGTTAAATTTCACATAGCTGGTGCTTGCCCAGCTCTTATCTGTCCAGCCCCCTCTCCAAGAAGGCCACAGCTCCTCCTGGTTTAGTGTCATCAGCAAAACATGCCTCTGGCAGAGCCTTGCACAGCTTTGCTCTGAGAGCCCTGAGAATCTAAGAGAGACCTGAGCTGTGCCAAGGTGTCCTAGTGTGGCAGGCCACGGCCTGGAGCAGAACCTCAAGGAGCAGCAGCAGAAAGTTCAGAAAGAAGGAAACACAAAGTCCAAGACCCTAAACAGCTGCTGAAAAGAAGAAACATGATCTACTCTACTGGTGTCCTAGGTCATGTATTTTTGGTAGAGTGGGTTATTTTGATACTAGGTGAGTGGTCTACAGGTTTTAGGCCACTGCGTCCTCTGTCCACAGGGACAGCTAAAGTTGCAGCAGGTACAAGGAAGGAAGCAAGCCCACAGTGTGAATCCTTCCCTGGTGGCTGCAGGTCATAAGTTAACGCAAGCAAAGTGGTGCCACAAATGGGAGTGTTCGTTGGCATTGGAGATTTTAAAGGCTCAGGAAAAGAAGTATTTGTCAGTTAGCAGGGCTAAACAGATCATTCCTTCTCCACAGAATCAGAGAATGGCTTGGGCTGGAAGGGACCTTGAGGATCACCCAGTTCCAACCTCCTTCCATGGGCAGGGACACCTTCCATTAATCCAAGTTGTTACAAATCCCATCCAATCTCGCCTGAAACACTTCCAGGGGATGGGGCAGCACAATCTGTGTCAGAGCCTCACCACCCTCACAGGGAAGAACTTCTTGTCCTGGAGATGGGAATCTTCAGGGGCTGCACTCTTCAGGAAGGATCTCAGAGCAACTCTTGTTACATTAGATCCAGGGACCCTTACTTGAGGGGGAGGGAATTCCCATTGGAGGGAAGCTAAAGCTGCTGCTGAGACCAATGTTTCAAGTTGCCTGATATGGGGAACAACTCTGGCCTGGGGGACACTCCATTGTGAACTCACCCCGATGGTTGAGGCCATGTAATCTGCACACATCTCAGCAAAGTCCCGTTCCAGCACTCCGTAGTAAAGACCATAGAAGAGGAGGGAGATGCCAAAGTCCATCGCATCTTCTGGTTTGATTCTACAACAGAAAAACCATCAACAGGTTTTTTTTTGAGGGCAAAGCCACTCTAATCATAATCCAGAGAATGTATTACTCCAGAAAAGTAATCAGCCTCTCTAATGATGAAGCTGGTTTGGGCTAGAGTCCTCTGCCACCACCCACAGACTGGCTGCTTCTTGCAGTATAGCAAAAAAAAAAAAAAAAAGCCACTGCTGCCCCCAGGCTGGACACCATAGAGCTGGGGGAGCTGCCAACAAGTGAGCTGGAAGGAGGGCTCTCCAGCAACCCAGACCAGCACCTCACCTGTGACCCTCCCAGCAGTCAAAGGGCCCAACAGTCTCTTTGGCCCCATTAATCAGATTGCCAAGTAAACTGTTTTTCCAGAGTAATAGCCAAAGGTGTGTTCCACCCCATTGCCCCAGGAGTGGGAGATGAAAGATTCACTCACCTGAATAATAAGTTAAGACCAAAAAGCGTAAACATGACAGCCATGTACCCCACGATCCCAGTAGCATAGCTGATCTTGTATATTAGCAGAAACCATTTATAAACCAGCCTGTAAAGAATGAAAACAAAGAGTTTAATTACTTTATTTTTTTTTCCTGAATGAAAGGGTGCCAATCATCTGAAGAGTTTTGTTTTTCACACCTGTTGTGTTTTGGCAGACACTTCACCTACCCCTACACATGGACAAGAGCATTACATTCCTAATTCAACAGGCTGCTGACAGTCTTGACTTCCAAACTAGAACCCTCATGATCTCCAAAGGCCTAAGGAAGCGAGCTGCATGCTGGGAATGCCTTGGGTGAGGACACCAGCCCACGTGGAATCCACCTTTCCACCCTCCACCCAGGCAGCAGGCATATTGGGCTGGCTGCCAGCAGCCAGTTAAGTGATTCACATCCCTTCACACGTGCAGGGCTCTCCCACTCTCAGGGTGCAAAGCTTAACACACATCTGTAGCACACATCTGTAACCATTCCAAGAGATCCTTGGAATGGTTACCCTGGGGCTGAGGAATTTCCCCAGGAACAGCAGACGAACCTGGGCGTTGTCTGTACCAGAGGCTTTCGAGTTGCCCGGAAGGTGACAAAAGCTGTGACTGCTGAGAAGAGCACCCAGATCACCAGGAACCGCCACCAGTTCAGCTTGATAGTGAAATACAGAGGCACTACCCACATCTGGAAGAGGGTCACCATCTGCAGGAACAGAGGAAAGGCATTTGGAGCTGGTTCTCTGCTCCTCAAACATCAGAAACACCCTGGCAGCATGGCAGCCATTCTCCTGCCTGCATCAAATGGCCCTGAATTGCATCAGGAACCTGGGGAGGTTTGACCTGTGGCACCTAGAGAAGAACTCAAAGCTCAGCACACAAGGCAGATAGGGAGCAACTGAGGGAGCTGGGGAGGCTCAGCCTGGAGAAAAGAAAGCTCAGGCAGCACCTTCCTGCTCTCTGCATCTACCTGAGAAGAGGTTATAGCCAAGTGGGGCTCAGTCTGTGCCCCCAGGTAACAAGTGACAGGACATTAGGAAAAGGCCTCAAGTTTCACCAGAGAAGGTTAGAGGTTGCATACTGGGAAAATTTCCCAATTTCCCAGAAAGGGTGGTGAAACCCTGGCACAGGCTGCCAGGGGCAGTGATGGAGTCACCATCCCTAGAGGGATTTAAAAGCTGTGTGGACGTGGCACTTGGGAACATGGTTTAATGCAGTGCTTGGCAATGCAGAATGAGCAGTTGGACTCAATGATCTCATAGGGCTTTTCCAACCCAAACAGTTCTGTGATTTTGTGAGGGAGTCAGAGGGAGCAGCCATGTGATTTTGGTTAGTAAAAGGTACAGCTGGCAGGAGAATATAGAGGAATCATCTCCAGAGGAATGTATGAGAGATGATCCACACAATTGTTATAAGGCAGCTACATAAACCTTCACCTTCCCAGGGTCCCAACACTGCAACCACAGACACTTCAGCCAGGTATTACACAAGGCTAGAAGGTTTTGGCTCGCCTCTGCACTACAGCCTACTCCCAAAAGGATCTACAGCTGTGCAGCTGAGCTCCCACAGTGCTGCTGGAGGGAAACAGGCAAACAGGTTTGGTTTAAAGTTCACAGAGGACTACAGGTACTACCTGGAAACATTAAATCAATATTATCATTATTATTATTATGACAAGGAGGTCAGAGTGAAGTTGTTTCAGGTAACTAACAGATCCAGACAAGCTGGTGGCATCAGCAAGTGGTAGGGTTGCTCACCAGAGTGCTGCAGGAGCCATCAAACCCAGGCTGCCAGCAGCAAGAAACCCCACTGCTTCCAAGGAAGCCACACAAAATGCAGCTTCCCTCAGGACAACCCCCAGGATCTGCTTGTCCATCCCTGATGCTAAAGCATTATGCCACACCAAATTATTTGCATCACTTCCAACAGAAACTCAAGGCCTTCAGGTTCATCCACGCTCATCCTCAGCTAGAAGCCCCCACGTGCTGGGAGAAACAAGGGAATCACAACACCAGACGACAGGAAAACCAGGAATGCTTTTCTCTCACCAACACTCACAGCCAGCTGTGGGGTAACTCACATTGTAGGAGCGAGGGTGCCGCTGCTTCCACTGAACCAGGAGGAGCTGTGCCACCACCAGCGTGGCGATGAGGATGAGCACCATCTCGGCGTGCATCGCCTCGTGCCCACGGTGCTTGGCGTGCATCCGGACGTGCTCCACCCTGCATCAAGCAGCAAAAGGCACACTGAAGAGATGAAGGCAAGCTGAAGAGCATGCTGGCACAGACTGCAAACACCTCAGGAGAGCCAGGGAGACCAGATGGAAGAACAGCACTATTGTGTTTGTGAACAATCCAGAGGGTAAGGGACAAAAGGCTGCTCTGGGAGCCGCTCGTTTCCACACTGTGGAAGCCAAGAACAACACTTTGCCCATTTGAGGGTGAAGGAGGTGGAGAACTCCCACTGATGAACCTGGACTAATGAACATGGAGTGCACAGTCGACATAACTCACAATCCCAGAGTGGGCAAGGTTAGAAGGGACCACCAGTGAGGTCATCTCTCTCAACCTTCCTGATCAAGCAGCGTCTTTCTAGAGCACGTTGCAACTGTTTGACCCAGAGTGTGTGCTAATCCTTAACACCAAACCCTCAGCCCAGTTTTGGAACCACTAACTCTGTTCTCCCTCTTGTCCAGCAAGGGAAAGGCTGGAAGGGTCAGGGTGGAGAGTGGGGAGAACAGCTGACATCTGAAAAAATCCCCAAACCCCAGCAAATTGCTTCTCTCCACTCTGAGCATTCTGGATTTCCAGTGATTTCCAGACTGATACTTGCCAGACACCTGGGGTTTCTTTGCCCAGCTTGTGCTGTTTGAGCAAAAAATAAGGTGGAATTAAGAGCTGTGACGTCCTTATGTCTTGGTCTCTAGGTGATAACACTGTTCAAGAAGTTACAGGAAACAAAAAATCCAAACCTGACAAATGTGCCAATTATCTGATTTTAAGTCATTCCCTAGAAACTAACACAGAATCACAAAACCAGGTTAGAAGGCACCACAGTGAGTTATCTGGTCCAACCTCCCTGCTCAGGCAACATTACTCTAGAGCACAGAGCACAAGACTTCATCCAGATGGTTCTGGAATATCTCCAGTGAGGGGACTCCACATCCTTTCTGAGCAATCTGTTCCAGTGCTCGGTTGCTGCACAGGAAAGAAGTTCTTCCTCATGCTCAGGTGAGGAAAGAAGTTCTTCCTCACGTTCACAAGAACATGCATCTGTTTCTACCTGTGGCCTCTTGTCCTATTTCTGGGCAACACTGCACAGAGCCTGGTCCATGCTCTGACTCCTCCCTGCAGGCACTGACAGACATTGATGAGGTTCCCTCTCAGTTGTCTCTCCTTGAGGCTGCACAGCCCCAGCTCCCTCAGCCTTTCCTCATAAGAGAGATGCTCCATTCCTTCATCATCTCTGTAACCTCCACTGGACCCTCTCCAAGAGCTCCATGCCTCTCCTGTCCAGAGGAGCCCAAAACTGGACATAGCACTCCAGATGTGCCTCCCCAGAGCTGAGCAGAGGGGCAGGATCACCTCCTTCCACCTGCTGGCAATGCTATTCCCAAGGTATCCCAGGATCCCGCTGGCCTCCTTGGTTCCCAGGGCACTGTTGCCTCAGGGACAGCTTGCTGTCCACCAGGACCTCCAGGTCCTTCTCTATAGAGCTGCTTCAGCAAGTCAGCCCCCAGCCTGTGCTGGTGCAATACTGAGAGTCCAGTCTGACTGTGATTTTCAATAAGCATCTGGATTAAACTGCTTTGGCTAAAGGAAAAAGAGGAATTTTTCAGGCCCCTGACTGTAAGACAGACATTGAAGGGCTGGAGGGTGTCCAGAGAAGGGTAAAAGAGCTGGAGAAGGGTCAAGAGCACAACTGTGGTGAGGAATGGCTGAGGCAGCTGGAGGTGCTCAGCTTGGACAAAAAGAGGCTTGGGGGGGATCTTCTTACTCTCTGCAAGCTCCTGACAGGAGGGTGGACCCAGGTGGGGGTTGGGCTTGTCTTCCAGGTAACAAGTGATGGGACAAGAGAAAATGGCCTCAGGTTGTGCCAGGGGAGGTTTAGGATGGATATTGGGAAAATGTCTACAAAGAAAGCTGTCCAGCCCAGCCACAGGCTGCCCAGGGCAGTGGTGAAGTCCCCATCCCTGAAGGGATTGAACAGATATGCACATGTGGCATCTGGGGACATGGTTTAGTTTCCCACAGTTTGGTGACCCCAGCAGTGCTCTATGATCTCAGGGGCTCTTGCAACCTAAACTACTCTGTGATTCTATATTTAGCAGCAGTTTAAGAAAAAAACATATTATTGCCTTTTAAGAAAGTTCATACTTCCCCCCATCAAAAAATGGTGAGACTTTCCTGCCCCACTGTGATCACAAGCTGTGCTGCTGCTAGCTCTGGTCAGTAGCGGGAGCTCAGTTGAGTTGTATGCTCCAAATCAGCTCCCAAAACACTCACCTCCATCTCTCCTCTGGGGACAAGTGTGAAAGATCAACCTAGGGGAAAAACAAAACACACTCATGAAATCAGCTGCTGTGAAACTCTGCATTCAGATGCTTTAAGTAAGAAACCTTGACATGCCCACAGTGCCAGCACAGCCCAGAGCTATCCTACATCCTCCTGGGAAGAACAGCCACTCCCCCTGCTCCTCTGCCACTTTCACTCCCATATTTTATGGGAGCTGAAGCTCTGTCCACCACTCCATGATCAGAACCAGAGAACTGGTTAAATCCCACATTCACAACCCAGCCAGGAGTCTCAGGGCACAAAGTGGTGATCCCAGTGAAGCCAATGCTCCAAAATCCCACTAGGCTGCAGGACAGGGAGCAGTATGTCACACACCAGCAAAAAATCAGTGCCAAAGAAATTGCAAAATCACAGTAAAAGAAAGATTTAGGCCTTGCTTGCTGAGATAATTGGAAATTCCTCCCAAATATCACAGGCAGGAGCTACTGAGAACAAGGGGAACCTGCTGTTAATAGTGATGACTGACAATGGATATTGTATCCCATCTTCTCCAGTAAGAGGCACAAAAAGTGTGAATACTCTCACTTCTGGACAGGGTAGGATTAAGGGGAGTTTCAACACTGTATTTCTGCTTTCACCTGGAGCTTTATTTAGAATCATAGAACCACAGAATGCTTTGAGTTGGAGAGACCTTAAAGCTCATTTTACTCCAACTCTCCTCCTTTGGGGACAGCTCCACTAGACAAGGTTGCTCTAAGCACCATCCAACCTGCCCTTGAACACCTCCAGGGATGGGGAGTTCACAGCTTCTCTGGGCAAAACCCTCCCTCAATATCTTGACCTAACTGCTGAGGAGCCTCCAGCACCAGTCATGTCCCCACATGGGCTCAGTGACCAGGCTGCACACCCTGACCCACAGCATTGGGGAATGAATCCCACAGCTCTTCTCATCACCTTGTCTTGGTGAGATACAAACTCAGATTAAATCAAGAGCAGCTCATCTGGGCTGGGAACATACAAATATGTGGGGTTTACAAATCCTCACAGTGCTGGAGATGCTCCAGTATTGCTGAGGTGCTGGAGATGAAGGTTGGAAACAAGTACATACAAACAAGTATCACTCTTTCCTGCACACACTGGAGATGTGTACACAGGAACAAGCTCCACCACACCCCACTGGGTACAGGGCCACAGGCTTGGATCCAACCTTTGTGCTGGGGCTCTCCCCAGCCCGGTGCAGCAGTCACCTCACCTGCCTGGTCACCACCACCAGCACACAGGTGTCTCTCAGGCAGCAGCTCTGATCACAGGCTCAGCAGAGCATGCACAGCTGCCTCCTTTCCTCTGTGGCACTTAATTATCCCCCAGGGTGAGGAGGCAGGGAAAAACACACCGCAGCAATGCGTCTGCCTGATGTGGAACATCTGCTGAGCTTCACCCTAGAGCAACACCTGTGAGAAATTCAGCCCTTGAGAATCAAGTCCTGAAGAAACACTTCAGGACTTAGATGCAAAATCTAGAGCTATGAAAATCCTTGTTGGAGCTCGCTGGCTTGTTCACTAGGGGTGACAACCTGACGCCAAGAAGGGTGTTTGTATCCACCAAATTCCTCAAGCACCTCTGCTCCTAAAGCAGCCACGTCCGGATCCATCAGTTCAGTAGCTGTGACATAATTTGGAGCAAGAACTGCTCCAAATAAACAGGAGAAAAGGAGATTTTAAAATATTTGCTAGTCACTGCACACAGGAGAAGCTGAGAAACCCCTGGTGCTTGTTGGCTCCAGCACAGGGAGCTGTCAATCCCTCTACAAGTTCTGGGAGTCGCCAGGGTGCTCCCACTGCCTCCCTCCACGAGACCCCCACTCCTCCCAGGCTCTGCCCCACCCTTGCTGGATGAAGATGTTTGACAAGCATCTTCCAACCACACAATAATTTTCATTCCTTTACAGTTAACTCCTCTGTACCACACCAGCAGCCACTCCACCCACAGTGTTGGTCCCATCTTAGAGACTGGGATATTTACCAGCCTCTTTCATTCAGCATCTTCCCTGAATCTCCAAATTCTTCTAGCAAATGCATTCAAGCTGCCTCAGCCCCAAACCCTATGGAAATACTGCTGGCATTGCTCAAAGCAGGCTTCTTCCAAGCCATGCTCCCAAGTCAACCAGGGATCCATGGTCTTGGACACCATTTTCTCTCAATTACAAGGACTGAGCTTCACCAGATTCCCCAGAGCTCCAAGCTCCTGAAACAACTTTATTAAGAGGGGGGGCAAGACGTGACAGAAGGGATGTTGGGAGGGATCTGATGACTGTCAGACAGGATTTGGCAGAGCAGCCACCCTGAGTCAGACCTGCCAGTTAACCCCTCCTTGATCTGCACTCTCTTAGCACAGAAGTTTTGGGCTGGGGCTAAAAATGTACAGCAATGGTGAAGGAAGCACCTGCTCTTGCTAGCAAGCATTCATTCCACTTTTAGTTTGGGGTTGACTGATTTTAACATGCAGTTTTTGAGTCTTTTAGGTCTCTTTCTAACCCAAACAGCTAGGTAACAGAATCTCTAAATCTCCCTTTACCAAGAGGGGTTTGACAAGAACATTTTGGGTAACTGAAGCAGCTAATGATCAGCTCTGCCATGTGTGGAGCACCAGCCTACTCCTGTTTCACATCCTCCAGCTGCTACACCAACACAGGACCCAGTGTGCAACGATAGCTCTCAGACAAACTTTTTGTTAAAAAAAAAAGGAATTAAGAACAATTCTTCTGCTCTCTGTCTCCTCTGTAACTCATGATCCTCTCAAAACCTCAGGCTCCTCCGGGTGATGACTAGGAGAAACTGGATATCTAGGACTAAAGTCTAATCCTCTCCTCAGACGTGGTATCATGGCCTTTAGAAGAACCTTGAGCCACTCCCTGGTTTTCTGCAGAAGCTGATGTCCTAAAGCCTCCACAAACCTGTGATCCCCACCACTGGGACAATCACAGAACAACCCCCTCTAGAAAAACACAAAGGCTGTTGGCATGGATAACACCAAAGCTGGAACCACACACCCCTCACAGCCCAGGGAACTGGGAGAATCTCTGGGCAAATATACACGCCACGGTGAGCTGGCTGTAATCTACTTATGCTCTAAATCTCCAAAGGAGGCAAGAAGAACGTCTTGAGGATGGAGAATAAGCAGCTGCTGATTTCAGTTCAAAGCTCCAGAGCAACCGACAACCCTGATCTCACCTTTCCCATTGCCCCAACCTCAGTCTTTGTCTCCCAGCACATACCAGGAATAACCTGAAATAAGGGGAAGATAAATCTCCACAGAGCTGTAAGTCCAACCAAGGCAGGTTGGGACGAGGCATATTCTTTAGTGAAAGTCTGAAGAGATCTTGGAATCTCAATTCTGTTTTTTTTCTGCTCATAAGACACAGGAACGAGGAGCAGGGAGTGGAAATGTCCCAAATGGAAATTAAACTTTTGTTTCCCCACAGGCAGAGCCAGGACTACAGGACACTCAGCTTTATTCTGGTGGAATGTTAAACTGTTTTCAGATCCCCACCATGAGTGTCTCATCAGCAACCTGCTCTGCCCAAAGAGCTGCCAAGACCTCAGGACAACATAAGCAGATATGTTTTGTACCAACAATTTGTGGAATCACAGGGATAAGCACAATCCTTTATGCACCTCCTTATTCGCTGCCTCCTTGTGACGCCCTCTCTGCCAGCCCCTGATGGAATGAAAGTGGATATTTCGCTTCTGAGGATCAGACAGTTGGATCTTCCACTGTTTTACATACAAATCCACCAAGTATCTTAAAGTAAAGCCAATAGCAAGTCAAGAGTGACCGATCTGTGGTTTAATCCCTCCATCACCGCACCACTCTCCAGCAGCAACACAGGGCACAGGGAGGAGGTACAAGCTCCAGAGCTCAGCCATACACTAGGGAATCTCCACAACTTGGCCCTGACAGGAATCTTCTCCAAAACAACCATCAGCATCTGAGAATTTTTAAGCCACACCACCAATTCTTGAGGAAAGGCACAGAAAAATACCCGACTGTACCAGCTAAGTGACTTATGACCTCTGTGCTGCTGCTGCTCACAGTGCAGACAGGATGGAACCAGGCTCTCCTGGTTCTCTACGAATGGAAGAAAAACTCCCAAGCACGAAGCACAGAGGACGGTGAAGAGCCACTGCAAAGCCCAGGGCAGAAGTGCCAGAAAGCAGCACGCACACTGTGACAGACGCACACACCCTGCTTCCAATTTCATCTTTCCAGACAGATTATTTTTTTCAGTTTTGTAGCTTTTCATCCCCAGGAACATTTAAAAGCCAGGAACAACAGCTGAGCCTCCATCCCTGCCCTCCTGCCCCATGGGCCCTCCGAAGCTCCCAGTGTCACCCTGCCTCGGGACCCTCAATGACCTACCACACCAAGGATCTCTACACCAAGGATCTACACCTAACGCTCCCCACACCTACTTGCCCCGAAGGCCTACAGGCTCAGAGCTGCCGCTGTCCCATTGCAGGGACTCTCCAAGCTCCTCAGCGCACATCCCTACCCCGCTCCCCCGGACCGCGCGTCCCCCAGGCCCCACGCCCGGTGCAGCTCCCCTTCACAGAGCACCCCACAGCGCTGAAGCTCCTCACCCCGCAGCCCGTGCCCGCCTCCCCTGCCCTGCCCGGTTCCCCCTAGCCCGGCCCCGTCCCCCGCACCTCCTCCACCTCACGCTCAACGGGGCCGCCAACCTCCACCTCCAGCACGGCCGCCATCTTGCCCCGCCCCCCCAGCGGCCAGCTCCTTCCGCCGCCGCCCGCCAATCACCGGGCGAGCTGCCGCACCTTGGGCCAATCGCTGGGCGCGGCGCTGCCCCGGCGGCCAATCAGGAGAGGGGAGGAGCGGAACAGCTGGCACTTCGGGCGCATAAAACCGGTGAGCTGTCGCGGCTAGGGACCGGCTCCTATTTCTAGGAGGCGTGTAGCCCCCGTCAGCAGCACCGGCCGCCTCGCACCGCGGTGCTGGCACTGCTGCTGGGCCGCCGCCCTGCTCCCGCCCGCCTTTTTCCGGAACGGCGTAAAGGGCGCGGATGGCTGCTGAGCTCCGCCCGCGCGGGGCCGTGAGCGCGGCGTTGCCCGCGGGCCGTGTGTCCCGTCAGGCACCGCGGCGGGCCCGGGCCGGGCGCTGAACCGGAGCGGGGCGGGAGCGGCGGTCAGGGCATCACGTGATTCGGGCGGCGGGAGATTCGGGATCGGTGCGGTGGGGACTGGAGTGAATGGGGAGCTATGGGGTGAAGCACTGGGTTGGGAAATGGTGAGGCTGCAGGGCAGAGCCAGGGGTTTAATTGGGCTGGGAAAGTGAGGAAGGACAGGGGGGCTATAGCGATAGCAGACCAGCCCTGGGGCGTTGTTTGTGGGTCGTGGACCTGAAGGGAGATGCGGGTAAGGACTTGAGGGCACTGGAGTGGGTGGCACCCGGTGGCAGAATGGAGGTTTGTGTTGTGGGGTGGCTGAGGGGAACTGGAGGATTGTGAGTCAGATATGGGGTTACTGCTGGGACAGTAACCTGAGGGGTGGCGGGGCAGATCTGGGCGGCACTGAGGCGGTGGGATGGGGCTGGGGAGCTGCGGAATGGTTCTAGAGCCAGGAGATGCCCAAGCTCATCAGACTCTCCTCTCTCCGCACCAGGCACTAGAGAGATGCGAAGGAAAATTACGTTCTGGCAGAGTGTTGTCTCCATAGGATCCTGAATGGCTCCGATTAAAATCAGCTACGTGGTGTCCTTCTCCTCCCAGGTGTCTGGGGGTTTCCTCTGATGGGCTGGGTGTGGGAGTGAGCCCTCTGAGCTGCTGGGGTCCCGGGAGAGGTGGGTCAGAGTGTGACAGAGTGCAGCACTAGCTCTCCTTGTTAGGCTGAAGGGTGACGATTCACATGATTCTTGCTCTCTCAAACTGGGGTGTTGTTCCTGTAGGCTACCAGAGAATTCTGTGCTTCTCCCCTGTGCCCAGAGCAAGCTGGAACTGGAGGGGAAGGTGTTTAGGGAAGGGTTGGTGCATGATGCTGTATCCCTGCTGTGTGTGCAGGACCCCAAGTACCCAGCAGAGAACCTGCTGAGTGAAGATGGCATACGGCCCTGGCTTGGCTGCCCCAAGAAGCACAGCAGGCAGCTGAGTGTGGAGCTGCAGCTAGAGAGAGCCAGTCCCATTGGCTACGTTGACATTGGTACTTCCCTGTCCCCCACCCCTGTGCAGGAGCCAGGGCTGTGCCACACAATAGGGTCAGCAGCTCTGAACCCCCTTGCCCCTCCCTAGGGAACTACGGCTGTGCCTTTCTGCAGATTGAGGTTGGACGCTCCTCATGGACCTGTGACCAGCCCTATCTCACCTTGGTGCCCACTGTCACACTGATGACACCAGCTGACTCGAAGCTGGACCAGAATCGCTACGGGGTTCGAATGTTTAAGGAAGGTAAGGACTGAGCCAAATGAAAAAGGCATGGGGAAGAGCTGTGGGCCTGGTGGTGGGATGAAGCAGATTAGAGGGGATGGTGATAGAATGGGGCTGGTGGTAGGATGTGGCTGATAGGAGGGAAAAGGAGGACAGGTAGACAGGGGTCAGGGTTGTTTATGGCCTGAGGAAAGCTGTACCAGCTCTGCTTCCCTGCCCCAGCCGCTCTTGTGCCCATAATCCCCCAGATGTCCTGGGTGGCACAGCACCAGGCAGAACTAGGGGTGGTGTTGGGGCGGTGGTCAGTGCCATGCCCCACCCACCCCAGCTGTTGCTCCCCACAGCAGATTTCTCGGAGCTGACAGTGGGGCAGAAGTGGGACCGCGTGCGGCTCACCTGCAGCCAGCCCTTCAGTCCGTGCAGCCGCTTTGGGCTCTCCTTCGTCCGCCTGCGCACACCACAGGAGCAGGAGCCTGACCCCCCCCGGCCACCCCTGGACGCAGTAGGTGTCTCTCACACCTCCATGTATCCCTCTCTGTGGGGAGGCAGCAGGAAGGGGCTGCTCCTCCACAGGCACCCCATGGAAAGCTTGAGACATGCTTGCTGGGCTGAGCTAGGGGCTGTGCCCAGTGTGGCAGGTACATGGTACCTGTCTCGATTGCCTGGGGCCTCCCCTTGTCCCACAGGAGGATGCTGAGCTCTCAGACAGACCCTGGTGCTCCAGCCTTGCCTTTCACCAGACTTCCTTCCCTGAACCATGCTCGTAAGTGGCCTGGTGTGGTCCACCCTATCCTGACCCTGCACAGTGCGGCCTGGAGCCCCTTGAGGTGCTTCCTCATACCCAGAGCCCCAGCTCCCACCAGCTTTGTTGTGTTGCAAGGCTGACACTCGCTATCCTCAGGAGATCCAGGGATGAGGAGCAGCTGAAGAGCTGCCTGGGGAAGCTGGAGGGGGCTGCCTGGAGCCGCTCTGCCCGGATGGTGCTGCTGGCAGCGCGGAACCAGGCGCTGAGGCCCAGAGCTGGCACGAGCACACTGGAGGCTCACCCGGAGCCTCTGAACAAGGATGGGGGAGGTCCTGCAGTGCCAGGTGGGTGAATCTGCACAGCCGTGTCCAGGGCTGGTCCCAGCCACTGTGGGCAGCAGGGCAGGGGGAAATTCTGCCCCTCTCTCTGCTCAGGTGAGACCTGCAGAGCTGCCTCCAGCTCTGGGATCCCCAGCATGAGAAGGGTGTGGAGCAATTGGAATGAGTCCAGAGGAGGTCATGGAGATGTACTTCAGAGCTGGGGCCCTCCTGCTGTGGAGACAGGCTGAGCCACCCGGGGCTGTTCAGCCTGGAGATGAGAAGGTTCTGAGAACTGGGAGCCTCTTCCACTGCCTAAAGGGGCTCAAAAAAAACTGGAGAGGAACAATGGCCTGGGAGGGCAAGACAAGGGGCAATGGCTCTGACAGAAGACAGAGTTAGATGGGATATTGCAAAGAAATTCTTACCTGTCAGGATGGTAAAATACCAGCATAGGTTGCCCAGAGCAGCTGTGGCTGTCCCATCCCTGGAAGTGTTCTGATGCCAGGTTTGATGGGGCTTGGAGCTACCTGGTCTAGTGGAAAGTGTTCCCTGCCCATGGTGAGGGGCTTGGTACTAGATGAGCTTTAAAATCTCTTCCAACCCAAAGTGTTCTGTCTCTGTGATTTCCCACTGTCTGCTCTTCCCTAGGCTCTTCACTGGATGTCCCTGCAGTTCCTCCAAGCACCTGCAGGCAGCTGGACAGGCACTGTGCTCCCAGCCCTGTTGGCAGGTAATCCCATGGGTCACTGCCTTCACTCTTGCCATTTACCGCTCTCAGTCTTTCCCAGACAGTTCTGAGCCCAGCCCTTCACTCTTTTGGGCTGGCAGAATGTGGCATAGGGTGCCTTCAGCATGTGACTCCTCTGCAGGGCTCCAGCTGCCACCTCGAGGACACCCAGGGGGAAAGGAAGAGCCCGAGGCCCCCGAGAGAGACGCGTCAGGAGGAGTGACAGGGGCCAGGCCAGCAGTGATGGGGAGACGGGTGTCTGCCCCATCTGCTCAGGTGGGTGCTTGGCAGGGGTTCCTCTGCTGGCCAGGAGACACTGAGCAGCAAATGGGGATAGTGGTGGCAGTTCTGTAGCTGGGACCCATCGCTCCTGCTGGTGCCCTGGCACTGGAGGATCATTACAGTGTATTCCCAGGCTGCCATGAGAACCATCAGGGAGGGTATCAGTCCAAGCTCCATTATCATCCCAACACCAGTGAGGCTGTGACAACCACATCAACATTCCCTTTCCACAGGCTGCTTCCTGCTGGATCTGCTCCCCACGCACGCCTCTCAGTGTGGAGAAGACCCCACCGCTGCCTGGCCTTTCTTGTCCCCTGATGCCTGGGTGTCCTGCCCCATTTGTCAGCTGCCCTTCGGCGTGGCAGAGGTGGAGCAGCATGCCAGTAACTGCGGGGAGACACCAGGGGCCCTGTCCTCACCCCAGGGCTTGGAGTAGGACAGCAGAGCTGGGGACAAACCCTGTGTCACCACCCCTGGGGGCTGAACCTGCAGTACTCCAAGGGGCAGAGACACTGCAGCCCCGGACATTTGTTGCAAGACTGGTGTGAAGATGGAGAAGGTGCTCCCAGCCCCATGGCCAGGTTTGGTGGGGTTTGAAGCACTGTAATGGCAGGAGTTGCGACTGGAGAAGAATTTAAAGGAGAAAAAGAGGAAAGAAATCTGCGCTGTGACTGCTTGGTGCTACAGCAGATTCCTTGGGTGAGCATCCTGCCTTGGGGAGACCCTGTGTAGTTCATGGGGACAGTGACAGGACAAGGAGGAGGTAATACCTTGCCTCCCCTAGGGCCCTGATAAGGGTTCCAGTGCATGTGGACTGTAGGAGGAGGAAGCCAGGACCCCCAGAGCAAGTGAAAAATACACTTTATTTACAAGTAGAAACATTTAAAAATGCTGCCTCGGCTTCCCTGGGAGGAGCAGGAGGACAGGGCAGGTGAGGGAGTCCCACACACAGGGAAACAGGGGTGGTGGGCCTAGGGATTCTAAGTTTCACCTCTGTCCCTGTAACGGGCTGCAGGATCTCCCTGGGGAGAGCTCAGCCCCTCCAGCTGCAGCCTGGTACCAGCCCCTGCATCCCTGTTTCTAGCCCTCAACCCCTGCACATCCCCTTGCCTTGGGTCCCAGAAGGGTTTAGGCTGACAGTGGGTGCAGGAAGGGCAAGGGGGCCATGCCATGCCCAGGGCATCCCCACAGTTGTCAGTAGGATCTGCAAAAGGCAGTCATGGGGGTGGTCCCACCTGTTCCCCCTCCGTGCTCCTGGGGTGACAGGGAGAAGTGAAGGGGTGCAGGTGGGGGCCAGGGCAGAGCCAGCAACGTGGGGACTGGGGGAAAGCCTCAGGATGGCTTGTCCTTGCGTGACTGGCGACTGGCCTGCAAAGGAGAGAGCAAAGCCAAGAGGTTAGGGACCATGAACATGACCAGGGCCCCATGCTGGGACCTGCTGCTGCCATGGCACCCCAAGGACAGCAGGGACTGTCTCCCTTTTCCCATGGCCTGTATGAACCCAAGGCAAGGGTTGGGGCCACTGGGGTGAGAAGGGTGCCCAGGGGCTCAGGCAGTACCTACCTTGCCCTTGGGGGACTTGGCGGTGGCGATGCGGGGGGAGCGGCGGGCGCCGCCGCTGGTGGAGGGCGTGGGAGTGCTCCTCTGGGCCACTGCCCGGCGCAGCAGGCGCCGCCCCAGCTCCCTGGGGGTGTTGAGGATGTTGAATGCCATCGACTGGCGCCTCTGAGCCTGCAGAGGAGGGGCAGGACCGTTAGCTCAGGCTGGGACAGGACAGATGGTTCGCTCCTGATCCCTCTTTTACCCTCTGAAGCTTACCTGTGTGGCTGGGGCTGGCCGCTCGCTCTCCTGACTGACCTGGGAGCCACTCTGCTCACTGCGGTCCTGGCTGGTCTGGGGCCGTGGGAAGCAGCTGGTCGGCTTCTTGGACTGGAAAACAGCGGGACCAGTTAGTACTGTCATCTGAGGGTCACCCTGCTGTTGGGCTGGCAGCAGTGAGGGAACTGAGGGGCTGCAGGGAGAGGATGGGAACGAGGGTAGGAGTGCCCAGGGAAGGCAGAAGGCTCAGCCCTTCGCCTCTGGAATGGCCTCCTTTGCCAACACTGGGAGCATCACGAGTACTAGACACACCACTGGATGCTGGGAACACTGAGCACTGGGATCCAGGATCAGTGGGAACATATGGCCAACGGGGGTGTTACCCACAGGGCCACTACAGCTCCCTCAAAACCTGGAACTCCTGTTGTTCCCAGCAGGGTGCTGTGATGGGGGACTGGGCTGGGCTCACCGGGGGGGTGTCCAGGCCCTGGTGGGTCTCCTCTGAGAGGCGCTTCCTCTGCTGCCGGGTGGTGATGCTGCTGGCCTGGCTGCTGTACTGGCTGCTGGTGGCCATGATCTGGGAGGGCTGCATGCTGGCACGGCGCAGCGTCTCCTCTGGGTCCCCCATCTTCACGTCCTCATCCGTGATGGTTCCCAAGGAGGTGGAGGGCTGGGGAGGAGACGTGGGGATGTTGCCGAGGGGCACTGTCGGTTCCCAGACCCCCTCTCCCAAACCCCAGTTGTGGAGAAAGGGCAGCCTGACCTCCCCCTCCCGCCCCTTACCCTCTCTATGGCGTAGCTGCTCTTCAGGTGGGGGGGGCGGGCCTGGTTCCGCCGCTGCAGCTCTGCAATGCGGTTCCAGTCCTCCAGCTGCTCTGGCTCATCCTGGCACGTGCCCAGGGTCAGGGTGCTCCGGCCTAAATCCAAAGCAAGGAAAGATGAGGGGTGTCCCAGGTAAGCCCTGATTCCCCCAAGCCAGGGCAGAACAGCACAGCCAGCAGTCTAAGTGCCTACCCTGCCCACTGAGGCTGGTGCGCTGCAAGCGCAGGGAGCTGCGGGTGACCGGCCGGTACCCAGGGAGGCCCAACAGTCCTGAATGGCCAGGGGTCTTCTCTGGGGACGAGGTTTCCAGCTTCCCAAGAGTTTCCTGGGAGGGGAAGCTGGTGAGGGAACGGGTGGAGGCACCTGAGCGCAGACGGCCCTTAGCAGGGGAAGAAGTTTTTGTGGACTGAGCCAATGGGACGTTCTTGACACAGACCAGTTCCTCAGACTCTGCCTGTTTCTGGGAGAGAAAAATCCACATATGAGGAGATCACAGATGGGTTTAGGCTGAACAGACCTTAAGAGATCATATCCTTCCACCCCCCTTCCCTTGGCTGGGACACCTTCCACTAGACCAGGTTGGTACAAGCCCCATCCAACCTGGCCTTCAACACTTCCAGGGATGGGGCAGTCACAGCTTCTCTGGGCAACCTGTGCCAGGGTCTTGCCACCCTCACAGGCAAGAATTTCTTCCCAATATCCCATCTAACCCTGCCCTCTGTCACTTTGAAGTCATTCCCCCTTGTCCTGTCACTCCAAGCCCTTGTCCGAAGTCCCTCTCCAGATCTCTTGGAGCCTCTTTAGACACTGGCAGGGGCTCTAAGGTCTCCCTGGAGCCTTCTCTTCTCCAGGCTGAACACCCCCCACTCTCTCAGCCTGTCTTCAGAGCAGAGGGAACTTCAGCCCTTGGAGAACTTCTGTGACCTCTTCTGTCCTCGCACCAGTAGCTTCAGGTCATTCTGATTTTGGGGTCCCAGAGCTGGAAGCAGCTCTGCAGGTGGGGGGTCTCACCAGAGTGGAGCAGAGGGGCAGAATCCCCAACTTGCCCTGCTGCCCACTGTGCTGGGGGATCAGCCGAGGACATGGCTGGACTTTAGGCTGCCATTGCACAGTGACAGATCACGTTCAGCTTTTCAGTTCCCAGCACGCTGGGTCCCTCTGCAGTGCTGCTCCTGATCCCTGCACTCCCCAGCAGGGCCCCCCTGCTCACATCTGTCATGGTGATGTTGATGGTGGTGCGGCGCCGGGCCGAGCGGGTCTTGCACCCGGAGTCGAGTGAGAAGTCACCCGGGAAGAAGCTGGCGCTGCTCTCCAGCTGTGACGGCGTCTCACGGAGGATGGGGGTAAAGTAGAGACTCTCCATGGATGCCTTCCTCTCGGGCAGCTGCTGAGACAGCAGTGACTCTTCACTGTCTGATGGCACCACTGAGATGTCCAACTGAGAGCTGGTAGCCTTCCTGTAGAGACAGGGGACGAGGGTAGCACCAGCAGGCTTACCAGGTCATCAGGAACAGTGGATTTTTGGAGTGCTGGAAGCAGATTGATCTGGTACCTGGTGGAGCTGAGCAGCTGTGCCTCGTCAAGACTATCAGTGCTCTGGTCAGCCACACTCTGGCAGGAAGTCTCTTGTCCCTTTGCTGTGGCAGTCATCACCTGGAACTTGCTGAGTTCCTGCACTTGTCGTTTGGCAACCTCCACCTGTGCCTGCAGCTCTGCCACCTTCTCCTGATGGCTGGTGACCGCTGCCTGCAGCTCCCCTTCGAGTGCCTATGGGCAGGGAAGAGATGGGCTTAGAGACAACCCAGCAGAGCCCCCTGGCAGCACCAACAGCTCCAGGGCTCACCCCGCAGGTTTTTGGTCCCTCTTTACCTTAATTCTCTGCTGCTGGGTGCAGGTGGCCTTCTCATGCTGAGTCAGCTTTTTATTCAGCTCCTCTACCTGGAAGAACATGGCTTGGTGAGACCAGCTGCAGGCACAAAACTACCATCTTCCTGTGGAGGAGCCCATCCTCTCTCTAGCCAGCTCTAAGGCACGACGAAGCAATTTCCTGCCACAAGGCAACCATTCAGCACCCCCCACCACCAAGGAAGAGCCCAGGACGTGGCAAGGTGACAGTTACCCCATGCTAGTCCTTACACCCAAGTGTAAGGAGCAGCCACATGCTGGAAGCAAAGCCTGTGTTAAGCTCCCAGTGCCCCAGCACTTGCAACCTGGAATCCCACAAGTCATCCAGCACTCTTGACACAGGTAGAACTTGCTGCTGCAAGTTCTGGCCTGACCATGCTCTCCCTGCTCCAGGGGATGCTTGAGGAACCCCCAGCCCCCTGGACATAGCCACAAGGCCTCTGCAGAGTCCTGGGCAGCTCTGGCTGGGACTGGACAGGGAAACTGGGCTTTTCCAGCATTGTTTCCCAAGTGCTAACTCCCACCACATCTGAAATCAGTGCTGCTCTAGTCACATCTGTACCATGCTGAGCACAGCTGTTCCTACCAGTTGTGCCAAGAGCTGGGCCTTGGTTAAAAGTGGGAGGGAAGCCATCACAGCACTGCCAGTCCTACACTGAGGAGCCCTGGATGCTCCTGGCAGCCACTTGCTGCATGTGCTGTCATGGGGCATGTGAGAAGCCATGCCAAGTTGCAGGCACCAATATGAGGGGGCAGGTGCCAGTACAGGACCTCTATTGCTAACCCCTGGAGGTGAAGGGGCTCAGAGACAGATAGCCAAGTGCCCCATGGCTGGGTCTATACTGTGAACAGCTCACAAAAGGAGAGGGTGGCACCAGCGGGAAGTGACAAACAAGGAGGGTTCTGCACTGTCACTAAGCAGCCAGCACTTGGTGTGTGTTACCTGCTTAGTTTGGTCCTTCTGGATTATCTCCAGCTGCTCCACCTTCAAGTACAAAAGGTAGAAGTGAGTACACAGTTGGAACATAGACAGTTTTTCATGGAATCATGGTATCATTTAGGTTGGAAAAGCCCTCTAAGATTGAGTCCAACCATTCCCCCAGCACTGGCAAGACCACCACATATCCATGTTCCCAAGTGCCATGTCCATGTGTCTGTTAAATCCCTCCAGGGACAGGGACTCTACCACTGTCCTGTGCAGACTGTGCCTTGGCTGGACAACCCTTTCAGGGAAGGAATTTTTTCCTAATATCCAACCTAAGCCTCCCCAGGCACAACTTGAAACCATTTCCTATTGTCATGTCACTTGTTAACTGGGAGAACAAGTTACCTGGGAAACCCCCATCTGACTGTACCCTCTTTTCAGGGAGCTGTTTCACCCTTTCAGGGGACAGACAGGTTCCCTAGAGCCTACTTTTCTCCAGGCTTAGCCCCCCTCAAATCCCTTAGCTGATGCTCATCAGACTGGTGCTCCAGATCATTCCCCAGTTTTGCTGCCCTTCTCTGGAAACACTCCAGCACCTCACTGTGACAGTCCCTTTCACACCTAGGAATGTGTCCCACACCCCCAGGCCCTGTGCTGAGCAGGACATGAACTCAGGGGTGTGCAGAAGGCTGAACACACCCTTTTATCCAGGAGGGCTTCCCCCACCCACAGCTCTCCTGCTGGGAGTGGCACCCCTACCTGAGTTGTCAGTCTTTGCTTCTCTTCCAGGAGTTTCTTCCTCTCTTCCAGCGCTGCAGCTTTGCTGCTCTCATACTCCTTACTCATGTCCTCCAGCTTCTGCACTGCCTCCTTAGCCTCCTGCCTGCTGCTGCTCACCAGCTTCTCAGACGCCGCCTGCAGCTGCTCCAGCTCCTGCCGGTGCCGCTCCCTGGCCTGGCCCAGCTCCGCCTCCAGCTGCTGCTGCCCCTGGCTGCGGCTCCTGCTGAGCCCCTGGTTCTCCTCGGCCAGCCGAGCGTTGGCCTGCTGCAGCCCTGCCAGCTGTGCCCCCGCCTCTGCGGCCTCAGCCTGCAGCCGCTGGATGGCCCGCTCCTGCTTTGCCAGCTGCTCCCGCAGCGACGGCACCGCGGCCGCCTCCAGCTTGGCCTGCGCTAGCTCGGCTTGCAGCACGGACACGGCTTTTGCTCTCTGCTCCAGCTCCTGCTGGTGCAGGCTTTCCAGGGAGGCACGCTCAGCCTGAGCGCTGTCGAGCTTCTGCTGCAGGGCAGCCAGGAGCTGCTCCTTCTGTAGGCACTTGTCCTGGCAGACCTTTGCCTCCTGCCGCAGCTCATCCTCCCGCTCGCTCTGGCAGTGGCGGTCCCTCTTCAGGGCCTCAATGGTCATCCGCTGCTTCTCCATCTCCTCCTGGCACCGCTGCACCTCCACCTTCATCAACGAGCACCTCTCAGCTGCACGGGAGGCTGCGGTGGCCATCTCTGTCTGCAGCACCCGCAGCCTCTCCTCCAGCTTCTTGCTCTTCTCTGACTCAGCCAGGATCAGGCGTTTCAGCTCCTTGCTCTCCCCTTCCTTCTCCGTCACCTGGCGATGGAGGATGGAGACCTCGTGCTCCAGGCTGCTGATCAGGCTGTTCTTCCTCTCCATCTCCTGGAGACACTGGGACACTTGTTCCTTCCAGCTCTCTTTCTCCTGCACGGCAGAGCGGAGGGACACAAGCTCCTTCTCTGCAATCCGCAGCTGATCCATGCTGCCTTCCAGCTCCTTGGATTTGAGCTTCTCCTGGGAGAGCTGCTGGGAGACTCCCTCCAGTGCCTCAGCAGCTCTCTGGGCATCTGCCTCCAGCCTGGCCACACGCTGGGCTGCTGTTTGCTCTGCCACAGCCATCTTCTCCTGCAGGGAGGAAATCTCAGCCCTCAGCTTCTGCTCCTCATTCTCCTTCTCCTTTGCCCATGACTGAGCACTGGCCAGGTCAGCCTGGAGGCCGGCCAGCCGCTCTGCCTGGGCCTCCAGCACAGCCACCTTCTCCTGCTCAGCCTGCAGCTGCTGGCAGGCCCGGCTGTGCTCCCGGCTCAGCGCCTGCATTTCCTCCTTCAGCCGCCTGCACTCCTCGTCCTCCCCTCGGGCAGCAGGAGAGGCTCCTGTGGGCTGCTCCCGGCTCTCCTCCAGCGCCTGGCGTGTGGCCAGCTCCTCACCCCGCTGCAGCAGAGCTGCCTCCCGCTCCTGAACCAGCTGCTGTCTCTCTGCCTCCAGCTCAGCGATCCTGGCCAGGTTGCCCTCCAGGCACTCAGCTGCCCGTCTCTTCTCGTCCTCCAATATCCCCTCAGTGTTCCGCAGGGATTCCTCCAGGAACAGCAGCTGCTCCTGCAGGCGGCTGTTCTCCCGGGCCAGCTTCTCCTTCTCAGCCAGCCTCTGCTGGCTCTCCTTTAGCCTGCCCTCCAGCTCCTGCAGCTGGGCTTTCAGCGCCTCTGCTGCCACTCCCTGCTGCCGTTGGGCACTTAGCTCCAGGATCTGGGCTTCCAGTTCACCGACCTTGTGGCTAAATGCAGCCTTCTCCTCATCCACAGCCTGCAGCTGGCTGCTCAGGGATGCGTTGGCCTGCTGGAGCTGATGCAGGGCAGAGTCCCTCTCCCGCAGGGTCTGCTCATGCTGGGCACTGAGGGCAGCCAGCTGCTTAGCCTGGTCCTCAGCAGCCTGCGCCTGCAGGTCTCGCTTCAGCCTCTCTCGGGCCTGGTGGCTCTCAGAGAGGGAGTTCTGGAGGTTGGTGACAAGGCTGTCCAGCTGCTGCTTCTCCTCCTCCAGCCGCACTCCTTTGGCCGTGAGGTTGGACACCTCCTGCTTCAGCTCCTCCAGCTGGCAAAGAGAAGAGCAGGGAGACTGTACTGGTCTGCACTGGACTGTACTGAGACGGAGACAGTGCTGCTCAGCAATAGCCAAAACACTGGTTTGTTATCAACACCTTTCCAGATACCTATGCAAAGCACAGCACTGTGAAAGCATCTAAGGGAAAATGAACTCTTCACATTCCCACCCCCCCAGCAAGGGTCTGGGAGTGGGCAAGATCCTGGGAGGGGACACAGTGAGGCCAACTTACCCAAATTAACCAAAGGGATATCCCACACCATACGGTGTCAGCTCAGATATAAAAGCTAAGGAATGTTGGAGGAAGTGGGGGCATTCATTATTTTAGTTTTTGCCTTCTGGAGCAACTACTCCACATGCTGAAGCCCTGCTTCCCAGGAAGTGTCTAAATATCGCTTGCTGATGGGAAGTAGAAATTAGCTTTTCTCTTTGTTTATGCACACATAACTTTGACTATTCTTTTCTTGCTTTAGTAAATTGCCTTATCTCAACCTACTAGTTCTTTTCCCTCGTATTTTTCTCTCCCCTGTCCTGCTGGGACGGGGAGTAATAGCAGGGCTTGGTGGGCACATGGTGCCCAGCCAAGATCAGGCTACTACAGGGACTAAATATGTATCCCCTAGGTGTTACTCAAGCTGTAGCCAACATGCTCACCAGAGCCCCACATGCTGCATCCCACTGGGAGCTGCCCAGTGCCTGCCTTCCTTCCATCACACCCCCAGCACACCTTGCTTTCCCCTCAGCCTTGTGCCACTCTGCTCCCTTGGACCAAACACCTTTTTCTCACCATGCAGGAGACGTTCTCTTCACAACCAATTCATGTTGTGGGAGGCTGGGGGAGCCACCAGTTCCCTGGGAGCAGTATTTGCAAATTCAGCCCAAAAGGGACCCTCCCAGAGTGCTCAGCCCCACATGCCCTATCCAGCAGCAGAGAGCAGCAGGCTCTGCCTCACATGGCTTTGCCATGCATCTCCTGGCACCTGCTGCTCTCTCCAACTGGAGCAGTTTACCATTCAAGCCCTTGCTGCAGGAGCCTCAGTGTACCTTCAAAATGTCACCCATGACTTCTCCCTTCTCCTGGGCACTGCACTCCTCCAGCTTGGCCAGCTGGTCCTCCAGCATAGAAATCTTTCCCTGTAGAATCTCGATTTTCTCTTCTGAGCATTTCTGGAGACAGAGAAGTGACTGAGCATGGTGCAAGACAGAAGAGCCAACCAACCAAGGAGAGGCAAAGCCACCCAGTCAGTACTGACACCATGCTTTTCCAGCAGCTTTGTCTCTCCCCACTGCAAGGACAGCAGCCTGCCCCACCACGGGAAACCCTTCCTGGGAACAGGGAGAGACTTCCCACAGGAGCTGAGAGTTACACAGCTTCTCCCTATGTGCTGGCACAGATGGGCAGGAGGCTCCTGGCTGCTGCACCCTGCTTGCAGTTGGCATGTCCCCCAGCTGAGGTGGCCATGGCGGGGCACCCACCCTGCCCTAGGCCCCCTGACCTTATCCTGCAGGGCAGCATGCAGCTCCTTCTCCAGCTGTCGTTGCTTTTCCTGCGACTGTGCCATGGCACTGTTGTGCTCCTCCGAGAGCTCGTTCAGGGCTCGCTGCAGCTGGACCATGTTACTGGCGATCTCCCGCAGCTGCCAAGTGAAAATCCATCCCATGCAGAAGAGGGTCACAGTGTGCCTTTGCTGTCCAGGGCTCTGCCTACTCCCCATTCCCAAGAGCTGCAGCACACATGGCTATCCTGGGTTCTGGGTGCTCACCACACACAGGCAGCTCCACCCAGTCCCCATTCCCCCACCACAGTTCCTATCTGGATCAAGATCCAGCCCAAGGGAGGCTTGGTCACTGGGTCAAAGATCACATTAGCAGAACCATAAACACCCCAGCATCCAGCACTGCCATCAAATCCTCCCTCCTGGGTTCCATCACAACCACCTGGGTTGTGGGGACATGGAGAGGACACTGTATCCCATACCTTGAAGGAAAGGTCCCCATTCTCCTCGGAGAGCTGGTTGATTTTTCGGTCCATCTGGGCTTTTTCAGTCTTCAGGTCCTGGCACTGCCTGAAGGCCTCGTGCAGGCGCCCTACCAGGCTGTGGGAAAGGAGGTGGTTAAGAAGGGGGTGCATGCTGGTGGCAGGCAAGGATATCACCAGGGATCAGTGCTGCTGGACACTGCCAAGGAAACTAAAGGTTCCAAGGGATCTCCATGCCTTGCTGTGACTCTACCATCAACCCAGCTCTAAAACTGGGTCCCAACAGGTGGCAAAGCAGAGTAGAGATAAGCAATGTTTCTGCTTTGCAGAAGCCCAATTGCTCCAAACTAAGAGCAGAGGCAGCTGTTGGACTCCAGCCACACCCCTGCAAAGGGAAATAAGTGAGGGAAGGACAAAAAAGACACAGCACTTCCAGTGGAGGTTGGGCAGCCTTCCTGAGTAAACAATGGCACAGGGACAGAACAAAGATCAGAACACAATGTGACAGGTGATTTCAAGTGTGTGACGAACCCCAGTACATAGGATCAAAGTAAAGGCCTGGGAAAGGGGCTGGAGTCAGGAGTTTCAGGATCACCCTGAAGGCTTCCCCTTTTACAGGGCAGGTGAGACCCACATGGGCAGCATGCCCTTTTCATATAACAGGAAAGCTGCTCCCCTGTGGAGTTTGGGTTAAGAGTGGGCTGTTAGAACAGGCTGCATGGTTTGGGACTGGATCCATGCCCACTGCAATAAAAATGGGCTGCAGGCCATAACTGCCTTGAGGGCAGGGGCAGTGTGATGGTGGCACAGCCATGTCATGGTCTGATCCCACAGCATGGGCAGCAAGGGAGGAGGTGATTCTGCTCCTCTCTGGTGGGACCCCATCTGCAGAGCTGCCTCCAGCTCTGGGGTCCCCAGTATCACAAGGATGTGTAACTGCTGGAGCAAGTTCAGAGGAGATGCTCCAAGGGCTGCTGGAGCCACTCTGCTCTGCAGACAGGCTGGGAGAGACCTGGGGATGTTCAGCCTGGAGCAGAGAAGGTTCCAGGGACACCTCAGAGCACCTCCCAGCACCTAAAGAGAGCTCCAAGACAGCTGGAGAGGGACTCTGGACAAGAGTCTGGAATGACAAGACAAGAGGGAATGCCCTCCCACTGACAGAGGACAGGGTTAGATCAGATATTAGCCAGAAGTTCTCCTTGAGAGGGTAGTGAGGCCCTGGCACAGGTTGCTCAGAGAAGCTGTGGCTGCCCCACCCCTGGAAGTGTTCAAGGCCAGGTTAGATGGAGCTACCAGCAACCTGGTCTACTGGAATGTGTCCCTGCCCATGGCAGGGTGTTCCAGCTGTATGAGCTTTAAGATCCCTTCCAACCCAGACCCTTTCTTGATTCAGTGCTTGCTGTTTTCTCCCCAGGGTACAGCAGCAGAGGAATAAGAAGGTGGTTTGCTTTCTCCCCTGTTTCATGCACTGCTAGGGAAGAGACAGACAACACAGAGTCTGGAGCTGTGGGAGTGACAAGGTCACACCTAGGAGGAAGGAGTGGGCGTTCCTGGAGGATTACCTCTCGTTCTTCTCCCTCAGCTCCTCAATTTCTTTAGGCTCCAGACGGTCTTCAGCTTGCTTTTCATTGAGCTTTACCAAGCGATCAATCCGCTGCTGCATCGTGGTGATCTGAGCATCTGGGGAAGGGGCAAGAAAGGGCCCATTACCAACTTTTCATGTCACCTGAAGCCCCCACAACAGCATTTCTGCACAGGAGGAGATCAAAGAGCCAGACTACCAGTGCTGCTGCTCAGCATAGGTGCTGCTTCCGTCATGGCTTTTGGTGCTCAGGACATATAAAGGAATACAAGACGGAAGAAGGAACCTGGAGTCTCCCTTGCAGCCTGGCAGGATGGACCATGCATGAGCAGAGTTGTGGTGAGAAAAGTGAGAGAAACAAGGGGAGATCTCTGCCCCACAGACCCCTCCCCACACCTCAGGATGTCCTGCTAGTGACTGACCCTTCTCCATGACGAGCTTGTTATTCTCCGCCACCTCCACCTCCAGCTCTTCCCGGTTCTCTCTCTCAAAAGCCAGCTGCTCCTTCAGCCGCCGCAGCTGGAACTGGGGGGTCTGCATGATGTCCCCCATGGGCGAAGATGGAGTGCTGGGCAGGCTGCAGGGAGACACACAAACACAGCTGGATTATCCTGAGCCAGCCCAGGCCCCATGCAGCCAGACCCACTCTACTACCCCCATCTCTGGGCAGGTTCTCCTGCCTGGCTCTCCAAGGAATTGCTGCCTTAAAAATCTAGGAACAAAACAATACACGTACGAGACAATTTCAATAAAAGAGGTAAAATAAAAGCTGCTCTTTAATTGGAGGGCTCCAGGGGCAAATATGGAAAAATGCCCCTAGAGGCCTCCAATTAAAGACCAGCTTTAATATTACCTCCTGTATTAAAATTGTTTTCTATTTGTGTTGTTTTGTTCCTAGATTTTTAAGGCAGCAGTTCCTTCCCCTTCTGGTTAAACCCTCTTCCAGAGCCCTCCTTTGTTAGTTGTTTATGGGAAAGTGTCTTGGGAGGGTGGCTCATCCTTGGTTCCCAAAAGAACCAAGATTAGGATAGGATTTTTGGAATGTGTTTTGTCTTTCTGTCCATCAAGGTAGGAAAAATACTGGAGACATATAGGAACAATGTAACTAAGTAACAGTCTACAGAGCTATGAATATATATGAAGAAAATACAAAAGCAAACATCACTTTGGCATCACAGGAATAGCTTTGATGGCACATCACTTGAGCAGAAAGGCCATGCTCCTCCTGCCTGTACTAACACCAACCTCTAAGTGCTGGGCAAAAACCACCTCCAGCATGCCCAGGTGGCCAAGGGCTTCCCTGCTTGTGTCACCCATAGTGTGACCCCACAGGGCTGAAGCAGTGACCGCCCCCCTGTGCTGGGCACTGGTGAGGCACCTCGAATCCTGGGTTCAGTCGTGGACCCCTCACAATAAAAGACTCTGAGGTGCTGGAGTGTGTCCAGACAAGGGCAACAGAGGCAGGGAAGGGTCTGGAGCATGAGTCTGATGAGGAGCAACTGGGGGAGCTGGGGGAGCTCAGCCTGGAGAAAAGGAGGTTCAGGGGAGACCTTCTCAATCTCTACAACTCCCTGAAAGGAGGATAGGGCCTGTTGAGTGTTGGTCTCTTTTTCCCAGGTAACAAGGGACAGGACAACAGGAAATGGTCTCAGGTTGTGCCAGGGGAGGTTTAGGCTGGATATTGGGAAAATTCTTTCTTGAAAGGGTTGTCCAGCCATGACATAGACTACCCATGGCAGTGGTGGAGCTCCCATGGTTGGAGGGATTTGCAAAAACCATGCAGATGTGACACATGGAGACACGGTTTAGTGGTGGCCTGGGCAGTGCTGGGGGCACAGCTGAACTTGATGGTCTCAGAGGGCTTTTCCAACCTGAATGATTCTAAAAGGAGCTCGAGCCCAAGCTCACCCCCACCACCCATCATGCCCCCTGGCAGCCAGAAGGCAGGGCACGTACTTGGTGCTGGGGAAGGAGGCGATCTTCTGCAGCTCCAGGAAACGCACCTCTCGCTTGTGCGGGAGAGAGAACGGTGAGGAATGCTCCTCAGTGCTGCTGCTGGACACACTGGATGAGGATGGCTCTGCTGGAAATAAAAAGGGAGAAGAAGGCTGTGATCTTTAATATCTAAGAGGCTGAGCAGCTGAAATCCAAGGGGCACAAGAACCACAAATTCCAATCAGAATGGAACAGTGCAACTGAGGAAACCATAAAACTGTCCTACATCCCCATCCCTCCTGCTCCATAGTCCTTCCCCAGCAACTCTGCTCCACTGTCAGCATCCCATCTGATCCACTCCTCCAGGGAAAGGCTGAGGTTCGGCTGAGTACCAGCAGATCTGAGGCAGCCCTGCTCTCTTGAGTTTACAGTGCACTATTTTCTAGCTGAGGGCATCTGGGTGGTGCAGCTGCCTTTATGGCTGGGCAGCTATAGCAGCACAAACAGGAGGAAAAGCCAGGGCCCAGCGCTTACCTTTCTTCTGCAGAAATGCCTCCAGATTCTCATTCAGGCACTCCTCGTTATCCAGCACAAATTTGAGGATTGATGCCAGTTCAACCTGTGTTGGAGGAGCTGCAGAGTTAGTGACTCTGCTGCAGGTCATCGGCAGCATCACAGCAGGCATGGGGCAGTGGGCAGCTCCTTCCTATGCTGCTGCCCACACTTGCCACCACAAGCTTTTGATAGCCCAAAACCACCAGTGAGCACCACAGTGCCCACTCCACACTGTCTTTCAATGGGACCCAGGAGGGCAAGTCTCGGAGCACCTCCCCCAAAAGCACCGCTGCTTCCCCCTGCACCCCAGATCCAGAGGAGGAACCCCACAGGGATTACCTGGGTTTTGTAGTCAAATTCACACCAGTCTCCAGGGTTCTTGGAACTCATAGAGGTGTGGTACAGGAGCAGCACGGCCACCTGAGCAAGGCAGGAAAGGCATCACTAACCCCAGGCCAATCACAAGCACATTGGTGGGACTAAAACATGCCATGCAGTTACCTTGGCCAGTGCCAGCTCCTCTCCATCCAAGAGTTTCTGTGCAGAGACCAGGTTCTCTGCAGCCAATTTGTGCCTGCAGTGCTCTGCAACATGAATCAGAATTCCCAGTCGTACAGGGAATGTAGGCTGCCTCCCCTGAGGTGACACTCATGGCCAGGAGGGCACTGTAATGCACCCCCAAGGAGAAGGGACATGGGGCAGGATGGGGTCCAGAGCTGAGATCCCAGTAGTCAGCCTTGGCCATTAACTCTGACCAACTTTCATTCCCCTCCCTGGAAACCCACCCTAAATCCCAGCCTTCCCATCTTGGCATCTCCCCTCCAACATCAGCACAAACAGAGAGTTCCACCTCTGGAGGGTGGGATACCATGTCTTCCCTCCAGGAAAGACTGAGCAAGAGCGTGACATACTTCCCATTTCCCCTCCCAGGATTTCTGCTTGGGCAAAGGTTTTCCACTGGGATTTGAAGAGCTTGAGTCCAGGTACCCAACTAGGAAAACTGCTCCAAGGCAGCATCACCAGAGCAGCCACTGGCACCCTGCCCTTCACACCCAGGACCTCCTTTGCTCTGAACCCAGGCTCCGGCAAGGATTTCCATCTGGAAGTTTCCCATCAGGGAGGTCTCCCTTCCACAGGATGCTGCAGGAAAGCTGCTGGCACCTCGCAAAGCTGCTGATGTGAGGTTGGGGAGTGGGGGGGGTCACTGTGGAAGGGGAAGCTGCAGACAGCAGACCAGACTCCCTCAGAGGTCAGGGGCACCGAGCAGGGGCAGTTGCTTTCCCCAGCACCAGCGGAGGGTCTTACTCTGCAGGAAACCATGGATGAAGGAGATCCTCTCTGGCAGCGGCTGCTCCAGCACAGACTCCCCCTCCTTGCTCCCGTGGCTGGAAGAGTGCAGGGTTTGCATTAATTCCTTCTGGAGGGATTGGACCGACGCTGAGTTTTGTGCAGCAAGGTTCCCTGAGCCAGGGGCTGGCTCTGGGGCGCTGCTCTGCCTTCCACCCCCGCACCAGGACCAGCAGAGCCAGGGCCAAGCACGCCATGCACACTAATGGAATCCCCTGGAATCTCCCTGCTGGGAGAGCAGCTGGAGCTGGGCAGCTGACACCCCCCCGGCATTGCTTCCTATTCTGCCTGCCAGCCCCAGCATCCGGCACAGCACAGGGAGCTTGTGGTGGCCCCACTGGCCAGGAAGCACCACAGGGGCCAGCCCATGCAGAGAGGCTCAGGCTTTTCTTGCTGGATTTTGGGGAGGCTGAAGCTTTCTCTTGCACGTATTTGTGACTACACTCTCCCTGAGCAGCCACCAGTTCATGGAATATCCCGAGTTGGAAGGGACTCACAAGGGTCATTGAACCCATTTCTGCAGCTCAGAAACAGCATGCCCAAAACCCACACCAATCATGCTTGATCAGCACTGCTTCAGTACTGTCTCTTATTCCCAAGGTGCCAAAACCAGGAACCTGACCAGGGACAGGGGCTGCCACAAGGATTTGCTCCTCCTCACAGACTTCTAGTGCCACCAGGAGCTCCTCAGATCAGCCAGCTGCTGTGGCAGCTGCCCTGCTGCCACCCCACTTTATCAAGCAATGGCCAGGCCTCTTTAGAGAGCACACGCCACCAGGATCCCTACTAATCCGAGCTGGAGCACAGGCCCAGGAGATTAACCAGGTCTGACTAAATATATCTGCCGTGCAGGCAGCTCCTTCCTCCCCACCCACTGCAGGCAGATCCCTGCTCCAGGCAGGCTCTCCTTACCTCACACAGGAGGTAATCATAGCAGACAGGCTCCCAGAGAGCCTCCCACTGGAAGGGTTTGAAAGCAATGCATGGCAGCCTCACACCCTCTCAATTTGTTTTGCCAGCTCCATAACCACCAGGCTTCGTCCCACCTCTGATGCCCATCATGGTCTGTAGATCTCAGTTGCCCCTTGCTCCCAGGCAACAAACACAGTTCCTGAAGGAGGCATTCCTCCCACCCCTGCCCAGCCACCGCAGGTCCCAGGACAGAGCAAACCGGCTCCAACCTGACCACACTATACTCAACAGCCACCTGACATCCCCAGGCAACAGCAGCACTTCATGAGGCAGAAACTGTCATTCTTTACACTGCTTTCCAGATACAAGGCTTCCTCGGGATCCCAAGGCTGCCACTCATGAAAACTTGCTGGGCTGTTCCCTCACCAAAGCAGCATCAAAGGAAATTAATAATCTCCTGTGCAGCTGCAGGAACCCCTGTGCCACTGGCAGCAGCACTTAGGTCTTTTCTTCAATGCCAGGAGCAAACCCAGATGTTAAGTGCCAGATGTGATAACAAATCTCAAATGACAGGAACTCCAACCAAAACATTCCCTGGGCAGCTCTGTGGGAAACATTTCCCAACAGCTCTGCAGGCAGACCCCAGCTGTGCAGTGGCACAGAGGAGATGCAGATCCCAGCATCTCATATGCCAGAGGAGGAATAAATACTCCAAGACCCCCACTCCCACCCTGCCCAAGAAAAGAGCCCCTTAGCTCCTGGGGGCCAAGGCCATGGCTCCAGGAAGGCAGCCCAGACCCAGCTGTGTGGTTTAAAATGTGCACACAGCTCCCCATACTCACATTTTGTGGATAATTCTGATGAAGACACTACAGTCCTGGAGCTGAGACAGATCATTGAGGGGATCAGGACAAACCTTTGTGCTGTTCACCTAGAAATGGAGTGGGACAGTCAGAAGGCAGAAACCAAGACAACACTGTGCTGTGCCACCGACCACCTCCAGTCCTGGCAGGGGACAACAAGACTGGTCTGGGTGTGAAAGTAAATCTACCCCCTCAAACCACCCCTTCCCAGGGAACATGATCCCCACAGTTCCACATCTGGGAGTCTGGCACAGGTCCCATTTATCAAGCTGCTGGAGCCCCTCTTCTCTGGAAAGGCTGAGAGACCTGGAGGTGTTCAGCCTGGAGAAAAGAAGGCTCTAGGGAGATCTTAGAGCCCCTCAGTGCCTAAAGGGGCTTCAAAAGAGCTGGAGAGGGACTTTGGACAAAGGCCTGGAGTGACAGGACAAGAGGGAGTGGCTTCCCACTGACAGAGAGCAGGGTTAGATGGGATACTGGGAGGAAATTCTTCCTGTGAGGGTTGTCCAGAGAAGCCATGGCTGCCCTATCCCTAGAAGTGCTGAAGGCTAGGCTGGATGTGGTTTGGAGCAACCTGGTCTAGTGGGAAGTTTCTCTGCCCATGGCAGGGCATTCCAGTTAAATGAGCTTAAAAGTCTCTTCTAACCCAAACCATTCTATGAGTTTTTGCTTGGACACAGCAGTGCTTTGTGAGACAGATCCAACAACCCCTTTACAGTACAGCTGCTGCCTGCTTCAGGCTCAGCTCCATCTCCCAGGCAGTTTCCATGACCAGACCAAGCCATTCCAGCTTTTCTGGTTACTCAACAGGAAAGGTGAGCAAGGCCCCACCTGCCCAGGAAGAGTAGGAACTGGGCTACCCTAGGACCTGCCCCAGCCACAATCCCTCCTGTGACAAGCCCCAGCATTGTGCCCCAAAGCTGCCAGTGCTGGCAGCAGCATGTCCCACCTATGCAGCGAGCTCCAGCAGAGGAGGGGGGACTTACCCAAGCAAGCAGAGCAGCAATTCTTGCGCTGTGAAGAGACATGGTGGCCAGCCTGTCAGGTCCCTGCCCAGACCTAAAAACATCAACAAAGGTGGGGGGGGGGCAATAAAAAAGGTAGAGTAATTATGTTACTAAGTGACTTGCACCCAGCACCGGGTATTTGTGGCCACCAAGGGAGAATGTGTCCCCGCATCTGGCCAGCTGTGCGGGAGCAGCCAGCATCCTCCTGCTTCCCCACAGGCACAGAGTGGGGAGCAATGCTGAGCAGCAGCCAGATCCACTCCCACAGATTAGGATCCTGACAAGGTATCAGTGGAAAACTGCTGTCGGGCTTCTCATTCTCCTCCTGTGCCTTCGTCCCTCCCTCTCACCTCCAAATGTCACTAACATTTCTTGCCTGGCAAGGCAGTGGCCAAGCCATTGAAGTGCTGCCAGCTCCCCTTCTCACTGCTGCTAGTGAAAGAACCACCTGCTGGAGGCACAGGGATCTCGCAGGGCATCGCTGCATTCGGTGGGAGCAGGGATGAGCTGCCCTGATGCGATCTGGGATCACTGCCAGGTCCCCTTCACAGCGACCTTTGCCTCCACGCTGGCTGCCCCCAGTGCCACCTTGGTAGCCTTCCAGGGCAGGGGACTGCTGGGAGCCAAAGAATCACCCAGATGAGGAGGGGGCTCCTCACTCTGTATTGCACCTGGACACCTGCACCACGACGGGCCAGGAGCCTGGTCGGGACCTGCAGCTGCTCTGCACAGCACGGCCAATCAGTCATGGTGGCTCTGGGGACTACAGAGCTCCCACTGCCGTCAGCCCAGCTGGGAAGCATGGGATCCTCAGCACGACAGGTCCTCCCTCCAATTCGGCTAAAACCCAGCTCCTTGTTCCATCGCTGGGTCACTCAGCAACTACTGTCCCCTCCGCCCGGTGGCACAGCCGGGACCTCTCGTAAAAATCCACCCAGAGATACTGGGAAAAAGCGCTCGTGCAGCACTGGATGCAGACCCCTGGAGAAAACCATGTTCCACCGGCGTTGAACGGGGTTTTACCAGAGCCAGCAACACACGGGTGCCTGGTGTGCGATCTGAACGGGCAGGGCTATCCGCTGCTGCCGCGCTCACAGCCTGGCTTGTCACGGGTGCCGCTGGCCACCCCGAGCATCTGAGACAACGCCATGACCCTTGGTGAGGACGTGCCATTCGTGATGGCAGGCGGGAAGCGGCCGGGGAGCCCGCCAGCGGCCGTGAGCGCCTTCCAGCCGCATCCCCGAAGACAGCAGCTGCAGGGGGGCGGTGGGGACGGGGGACCGAGCCCTGGAGGCCGGCATTGTCCTTCCCTCTTTCCCCCGCGCCGCTCCGGTCACAGCACGGCGTTACGCAAGCCCGCGCTCCGGAGCTCCCGCCGTGCCAGCGCGCCGGGGGGACGCGCCCGCGGGCCCCGCGCTGTCCCAGGCCGGGGCTCCGGCTGCGGGGAGCGCCCAGGCGGGGCGAGCGACCACGGCAGCCCGCAGCAGCGCACGGCCGGGCCCGCAGCCGGCGCGGGGCGGAGGGGGAGAGCAGCGCCGACCCGAGCGCCCGGATGTTGGCGAGCCCGGCGCGGCCGCCCGCGGCCCCGGGGACCCGCACCCCGGGGGCTG
>JAOTQP010000001.1:99149896-99167035 GCA_026413545.1 Cichladusa arquata
GGCAGAAAGTCTTTGTTGGGGCCTTACCGGGGCCGCGCGGCCGTGGTCGGCGCGCTAGGGTTAATCCGCCATGAGCGCTGGCAAGCCGGGGAGGGCCGGGGAACCAGCGGCCACGCACAAAAGAAAAGTTGTTGAGCTTCTCTTCGGCGGGGCTGGCAGGCGGCGGTTCCCCTTCCTGGCGCTGGGCCATCCCACGTCACCGCGCCGGGGCCGTGCTCGTTAAAGGCGCACGGCACAGAAAGCTCCGGCGCCTCGCCGTGGGGAAGGGGAACCGTCCGGCCCCGGACGCGCTCGCTGCCGTCACCCTGCCCAGGCCCTGAGAGCCGCTGGGGCCGGCACAGAGCCGCTCCCGGCCCCAGCGCAGCTCAGGAAAAGCCGGGGGCTCGGCAGAGAATGGCCCCCGACGCTACGTCTCCCTCTAATCTGACTGGAGTCACATCCCAGCTGACCCCTGAAAAACTCCCCTCGAAACGCACACACCCCGCGGCCAGGATTCAACAGGAACCGGACCCTACGGGCCGCCAGCTAAACCAGGGAGGAGTTGGGCGAGGAAGGGACGCTCACCCCTCGCTGCTGCTCCGGAGAACCTCGGAAGCCATCTCCGCAGCGTCTGGGCCGCAGGATGGGGCTGCCCCGAGCACGGCACAGGAAGGGCACAGGGAGAAGGTTCTTCCAAACCGGCGCTGGGGGCAGCAGAGGAACCCGCGAGGAGCGCGGCCGCCGAGTGCCGCCGGCGGAGGCTCCGGCTTTGCCAAGCCCCGGGAAACGGAGAGCCCCGAGCCACACGGCTCCGGCCGGGACCCCCTCGTCCTTAGGGAAGGGGACGCCGCTGAGCTCGGCCCCAGACGGAGGCTGTGCCACAGGCGTGCCCGAGGGTTTCGCGCCTTGCCAGCCTGTAGCACAGCCTCGCTCCGCGGCCCTGAGCCCCGCCGAGAGAACCACCGGGCCCGCCCCGCGGGTCACCTCAGCTTTCCCCCTACCTTGACCGTGGCTGGGGATCGTGCTCGGCTGCGGCGGCGCCGGGGCTCCAGCCGTACTGATGGTCCTGTACCAGACCGAAGCCGCCAGGATGCGGGCCGCGGCCGCTCTTATTCGAACGGCAGCGCCCGCCCCCGCTGCCGCCCATTGGGCACCGCCGGGCCGGGGGCGTCACACGGGCGGGCGGACCGCGAACCGCGGGGTCCGGGACACACGCGGGGCTGCGGGGGAGAGCGCTGTGCCGGTCACCGGGACACGCACGGGGGTCCGGGACACACGCGGGGCTGCGGGGGAGAGCGCTGTGTCGGTCCCCGGGACACACGCGGGGCCACGGGCTGCTAGGGGCTACACATGCAACAATCCAAGCGAAGGAAGCCCTAGTGTTGAGCGGGTTACAGGGCTGCCTATAACTATAACCTGCCTGCTTACCTGGGCTAAGCCCCTCTTGAGCTTATTGGATGTAATCTGTTCCAAGGAACTAACAGATGCTTATAGAGCATCTGTTTATTAATGAACTTACTTGGAAACTTATTTTTCTTGCCTGAGTAACAACCCAAGTGGAACAGTACTTTTTGTTGTTGAACCTTTTGCTAACTCAAATTGTGGCCAGGATGGAAAATTACAATGACTAAAGCCCACTTCCTGAGACCTTCTAGACAGCAATTCAAAGTGAGACCCTTTGAGCTCTCAATTATAAGGGGCTAATGCATACTGAAGCCCACTCTCTAATGACCGTATAAACTGCAGTCCAAAGTAAGTCTCACTGAGCGTTGTGATTCCCAGATCGTAAGAGAGCTAATGCGTATGTCTCAAACATTATCAAACATAGATAATTGGATCGCTGTGGAGTCAAGCAAGGACTGTTTGTAATAAGCAAGGACTGTTGATATTAACACACCATGAGAAAGAGCAAGATGTGGCTGAAGAAGAGGGGCAAGGTGAGATAGGGCAGCAATGAAAAAACATCCTTGTTGTAGTTCCTGCTGATAAGCACAAGACAGTACAGCATAAGCACAGGAATGAGTGGCAGGAAGTTGGCACGGACTATAGGGTGGGATTAAGACCACCCAAGACCTCTAAACCCCTCTGACCCATTTCCCAAAAGACCTGAAAGAACAGATTGTGCATGATAACTAATTTGCATAGAAAATGAGAAATCCATCTTCAGGATGGGGAAACCTATCCATAAAATGGTACCCTGCAATTTCCATGCCAAGTGATTTCTGATTATTTGTAAACCCTCTGATTTTTGACATTCCTCTCGACCATGAGCATTTATGAATCTTAGGTGCTTCCCTTCCCTTAAAGGTGGGTGATCATACATTCCCTGTCCCCTTGGCCCTCTGGGACATGATCAAAGGGATGATAAGGAACAGACAGATCTGTGTAGCCCCCCCCACCAGGGCATGGCTCCCCATCACGTTCGACAGAGAAGAGTGGAGACAAGCACTGGATGAAGGTGGCTTTATCTACTGTGGCAAAAAATAATAGTAATTAAAAAACAAACAAACAAACAAACAAACAACCGAAATAAAGGTCTAAACATGTAAAAAGGAGAAGAGATGGTGTTGGAGCCACCAGGCCCCACGCAGAGCTTCACATCCGTGTGGCTCCAGCCCACCCATCCTGGTGACCTGGCACACGGTGCTGACCCACACCAGGGCCTCCTTGCACCGGCTGTTCCCTTTGTGCTCGTCCCTGTGCAAGCTAACACAGCGTCCAGCTAACACAGCCTCCTCCCCACACACACCCACCCACCCACAAGGAGGAGAAAGCCTCAAGCAATGCAGGTGGGCTCGACGTGCCACTGATGGGCGCCTTGGCATTTAGTAGGAAACAGGGTATCTGTCCAAGTTCTGTGGCAGCAGCATGGGGAGGGAAGGGATATAAAAAGAAAAAAAATGGGGAAAAAAACCAAAAACAACCCAAAGCAGTGAAGCAGCGGTGGTGGGGACAGGTTCAAGGGATGCCAAACTGTACAACCAGTTCTTCTTTGGCGTCGACACGGATCTGTGAGAGCGCACTGAAGGCGTAGGCAGCTATCCGGGACACCTGTGGGCACGAGGACATGGCTGTGTCACCAGTGGCTGCTGAAACTGCCGGTTATCCCAAAGAAACTGTCACAGGAGGTAAGCCTCCAGCCCTAACGAGTCCCTAAGCCTGTCCTGGGCTTTGCCTCCACCTCTAACAAGGCCTTAAACCTGACCTAGGCTTTGCCCTCAGCTCTAATAAGTCATGTCAGGGCTCTGGGCAAGCCAGGAGGGCATCGCTGCTCCTCCAGGATGAGGATGTGTCTCTGGGGAGCATGGCAAGGGCTCAGGGCTCACCCCAGCCCTGCTCACCTGCTGCAGGTCTGCAAAGGGGACAGGGTCGCTGGCGAGCACTTGGTGCGGTTGGTTAGTCAGAGACGGCAGCAGTGGGAGCTTCTTCCAGTGCGTCAGGTTGTTGCTGAGCATGGCCAGGCGCGTGCTGCAAGGAGAGAACAGAGAACATCAGTGCCATGCCGAGACATGGGGACATCCAGAGAATGGGTGCTGTGCCCCCAGGCACTCGGCACCCCCAGGGGGAGAAAGGGAGAGCAGTGGTGCTGCACTCCCAGCATCCAGCCCTCCTCACTCCCTGCAGCAGGAGGATGAGGGAGCTTCCAGCTCTCCCACATAGGCACCTTTCAAGCAGAAGCTTGAACGTCACATCCAGCCCATCACCATCTGCCCCAAGGGCTGGGTGAACACAGAAGCCCTTTGTCCTGGGCTCTGCCACCTGCAGTGCCATGGGCCTTCCCTGAGCAGGCTGCACCCAGCTCTCTGAGATGCAGCCCTTCTACAAGCCGAGTTCAATCCCCCAGGCCAAAACCCCTGGGACCTGCCCAGAGACACACATGGCTGTGAAGGGACAGCAGGCACCCCAGGGGAGAAGCGCAGGTCCCACCTGTACTGCCTGGCTCTGTCCATGTACTCATGCTGCTCCATGCCCTGGGAATCCGCTGCCGACACGTCGATGATGTTGCTGCAGAGACACAAGACAGTGGCTCCTACTGGAGGCTCGTTGGTCCCCTTGAATTCCCTCCCCATCTCAGAGCATCCTCTGACCAGGGCAGAAAGATCCAGCACTGGCCAGCACCCCAAAACAAACATCTCAAGGCCAAACTCGCCCAATGAATGCTGCCAGCTGGACACAAGTGTGTCAGGCTGGAGTGGCTGTTTGCCAGGAAGGAAATGCCAGGGACTGTTTGCCCACAGCTGCCCTGGGGCAGAGGCACGCAGAGGCTGCAGGATGCTGGGGGCTGGTCTGGGCTCTGGTGAGCTTGGCATGCAGCCACCTGGAGAAGAAATGAACCACTGGGAGGACAATGCACTTGGCAGATGTCCTGAGAGCCCTGGTACTGTGCTCTGGGCTCACAGAGGACCTGGGCACTTGCCCAGAGCCCTGCCGCAGTCCCACTGTGTGCACCCCACAGCAAAGGAGCACTCAGAGCTGCTGTGGCCCTGCATGTTGGACACACACCCGTGGCCACCAGCTCCCCAATGGCAGGCAGGGGAGCAGAGGGGCCTATGAGCATCCCAAAGCCCTCCCAGCCAGGCTGGACACAGCCCTCTCCCCACATTGCATTTGAGGAAAAGCCTCCTCAGAAGGTGATACAGTGCTGCTGTCCGCCCAGCCACCCTCTCCACATTCCTTATCCAAACTCTGCTCCTATTTCCAGCCCAACAGCCAAGGAGTTACCTTACATCTGGGGTCTTCTCTGTGTCCCCATGGGGCTCAAAGCTGAGGGAGGGGGCTGTCTGAGGGCAGAGGGACATGGGGACACTGCCACAGCTCCCCCCTTCCCCTCAGCACATATGGCTGACCACCAGGGCCCACAGCCAGGCAGCCCCCAGCTGCATGCCACATGCAGGGTCACTGCTGGTCCTCGAGGCGTGCTGCCTGCCCCACGGGCACGGCCTGAGGCTTACATGGCTGTTTTGGCGAGGATGGAGGACAGCATGGCCTGCTCATCAGTGCGTGCCGACGGGAGGTTGTGGTAGCTCTGCTCCGCTCCATTCAGCACCTTGCTGGGTGGGCTGGCTGCCGGCTCCAGCAGCCGCTTTGTCTCTTCCTCCTGAGTGAAAGGTAAGAGGAAAATCAGCCCTGGCTCCCCCACACCAGCACCATTAACCCCACGGGATGAGGCGAGTCTCACCCTTCCCTCACCAGCCAGGAGGGCTCCCTGTGCATCCCAGCGTAACCCAGAACAGCCTCAGCTCTGCCAGGCACCTCTTTGCCCAATTCTTTTGCTGTCTTCCAGCTGAAGCCCCTCCCAGCCACAAAGGCAGCAAGTGTGGCTGAAATCAGGCAGCACATTTGGAGTGGCCAATCCTGCAGGCAGGAGTCTGCAGCCAGCATCCAACTGCATGAAACCCCACAGGTAATGAGGACCACCTGGGCCAGGTGAACCACACCCGCCACAGCCCAGGGACTGTGTGGGGTGGGGAGTTCCCGGAGTCACAGGGCATGGTCTCCCACTCACACCAGGAGGTGCAGAGCTGCAGCTCAGCCCTTCATCCTCTGGCTTGTCTGAATGGTGCTGCAGGGGCTGTGAGAAGAGCCCAGTAGGTAGATCAT
Source organism: Cichladusa arquata (assembly GCA_026413545.1). Lineage (NCBI taxonomy): Eukaryota > Metazoa > Chordata > Aves > Passeriformes > Muscicapidae > Cichladusa > Cichladusa arquata. Next base: position 99,155,477 of record JAOTQP010000001.1, read on the forward strand.
GGGCACAAACACCCAAGAGAACATGATCACAGAATGAGTAAATTGGAAAAGCCCTCTGAGCCCAACTGTTCTCCCAGCACTGCCGAGCCCACCACTAAACCATGTCCCCAAGTACCAAGTCTACACAACTTTTAAATCCCTGCAGGGATGGGGACTCCAACACTGCTCTGGGCAGCCTGTGCCAGGGCTGTACAATGCTTTTAGGGAAATTTTCCCGAATATCTAACTGAAACCTTCCATGGCACAACCAGAGGCCCTTTCCTCCTGTCCTGTCCCTTGTACCCTGGGAGCACAGCCAGACCCCCACCCTCTGTTAGAGAGTTGTAGAGAGTGAGAAGGACATCCCTGAGCCTCCTTTTCTGGAGGCTGAGCCATCTCAGCTCCCTCAGCCACTCCTTGTGCTCCAGCCTCGTCTCCAGCTCCATTCCCTTCTCTGGACATGCTCAAGCCTTTCCATGTCTGGTCCCGAGAGGACGCTCAGCCTGTGACCCATGGTGAGCTGGGAGTGCAACCAGTGCTGCACACACGCCGTCGGTGGCGTCTCCAGCTCCTCCCCGGCCAGAAGCTTCCTCTCCCCTTCCTCCTGCTGGGAAATGCCGCTGCGGTACTCCAGCCCAGGCCCTTCTCCTTCCTTTGTGGAGGTGGGCGCTGGCCGGGCTCCCCTGGGACGGGCTGTCACAGCCGAGCTCTCGCCGCACCCGGGGATTAAGTTTCGCGGGACAGGTGACAGCCCCGGTTCTGCCCCGGCCGCTGAGCTGCGCGGCAGCCGCGCTGCCCCAAGAAGGAAAAGCTGGCGCCGGTGCCGCCTGGGGCCTTGGACCGACACCTGCAGCGGGACGGGGGAAGGTCCGGCACGACCCCCGAGCCCCCGCCCGCAGCCCCCACGCGGTACCAGGGGGACACACGCGAGGAACGAGTGACACGAAGGCGGCGACAGGCGGGAGCAGCGCCCGGACACTGCCCGGCAGCGGCGAAGGGCCGGGCCCCGCCGGGAACGCGCGCTCTGCCCCCCCGCCACCGGGCGGCCCCGGGGGAGCCGGGAGCGGGGCCGAACGTCCCTCCCGGCGCCACCCCCGCCGCGGGCCTCGCGTCCCCCCGGCGCCGGGCCCACCTGGTCGGAGGCCTCGGCCTCGCTGCTGTAGCAGCAGCCCATGGCGAGCGCGGCCCCGGCTCCGGCACGGCCCCGCCGCGCGGTCACGTGAGCGCCGAGTCAGCGCGGTCACGTGAGCGGCGGGGAAACACACACACGCACTCACAGGCGCGCGCGCGCGCGGCCGCGCCCGGCGCCGGGGGCGCGCACGGCGGCGTCACGTGGGACGGGACGGCGCTCGCACGTGGGCGACGTCACGCGGCCTGGCGCGCCCGGTCACGTGCCTCCTGCAGCGCCCCGCCCCCTCCCCCCGCGCTCCCGGTGTGTACGGAGCGCGCTCCCGCGCTCACAGCGCATGCTCCCGGGGCTCCTGGTGTTCCCCTGTTCCCAGGCCTTCCAGTGCTCGGAATATAAAGTGCGGGGAAGAATGAAGAAGAGGGGGATGTCTAGAGCGATGGTGTTTGACTTCCCAAATAATTGTAAATTGTGGTGGGGCCCTGCTCTCCTGGAATAGATGAACACCCGCTTGCCCATGCGAAGTGGTGACTTAATTCCTTGTTTTGCTCTGCTTGTGTGTGTGGACTTTGCTTTTCCTATTAATCTGTTTATCTCAATCTCAACCCACAAGTCCAGTTTTTACCCTTCCAACTCTCTCCCCGATCTTGCTGATGGGGGAGTGGGCAAGCAGATGTGTTGGGCTTGGGTGCTGGCTGGGGCTAAACCACGACTGTCCTTATTTGTCACCCAGCGTGGGGCACTAAGCGTTGAGGTAACAATAGATCTGTCCAAAGTGGGTTGGAAATAAAGTTGATCTCAGCGTTTGCTGTATTGGGTCCAGAGCCACTGGTCACAATGGTGCTTGGTCTGTTCCTGTAGGTTTGGTACCTAACCCTGGCTCTATTCCTGTGTGTGCTCCTCGGGGTGACCTTTTACAGAGCAGGGACAAGGATCAGCATTTCTTTGTTGCTGTGCTGTGGGATATGAGTTAATGACATGATAACATCAAGGGCAATGATGATACCCCAGGATGTGAATTCAGTGCTGCTCTCCCACCCTTACTTCAGCACTGCTTTTGGGAGTCCATTAATAACCATACCCAGTCTGGAGGGGAAACAGGGGAAGGATGATTTTCACTCTTTTCCCACCCTTTTCCTCCTTCAGGCCTGCTACAACAGCTTTTGAGAATTTTGTATTCCCTTTGGATGGTAAGGAAAGTGTGTTCTTGTTGCTATGTCTCAGTGCAGTCCACGCTCTGTTTGGAGGCAGAACAGAGATTTCCAAGAAGGCCATTCAGAGACCTGTCCCAAGGGGGAATAGTCATGAGTGGCATGGAATGTGCCAGAAAATGGACCAATTTTTTGAGGAATTCTCTGCTCCAGTGGTTTGGGAGTTCACCCCTGAACAACTACAGGACTCTGATAAAGTGACAGAGTATTTGCAGGGAGAATGCAGTGGCAACTCCAGACATGAGCAGCTTACTGCAGTGTGTTGGGCCCTGGCTACCCGTCATGGGACACTGGTGGTCAGTAGCCAGCACCCTCAGGGGAGGAGGAGGAAACAGAGCAATAGGCACCGTGGCCATGCTAACTGCAGCTGAACCAGGGGAACAGCCCGTGCTGGGAGCAGTCAACCCTGCACAGAAGAAGGAATCCAAGACAAAATCAGTTCAGTTAGTGAGGGATGGCAAAGCAGGGCCCTCAGAACAAGAGGAGGAGGCAGGGCCAGAGAAAATCACCCAGTCCTTGTCCTTGTCCCCAGTCCTTGGCTGTAAGATGTGCGAAAAGGTTCCAGTCACCAGTTAGGTGAGCCCCTGGTGACCTGGCTACTCCAGTGCTGGGATATCCTGGCCCACGATATGAAGTGAAGCCAAGCAACTGGCATCCTTGTCCTGGGATGTGAATATTGACAGGGGCATCGGGAAGAGGACAGAAACTCTCAGGCTCTGAACTCCTGTCAAGCACGAGAGAAGGATGATTGAGTAGTGCACTGAGACAAGTGGAACACCATGAAGCAGGATACCCAGTATCTTGGAGAGAACTGGCTGTGCTGGAGGTTGATTCTACTCTAGGGATTCAAAAAAACGAAGTCCCCTTTAGGCCCAGATGACCAGTGTGCACATCCTTGTGGCACAAGTTTGTACAGAGCACGCCATTGTCATATGGCAACTCTGTTGAGTAAATTGGCAGAGGGAGCTGTCGGGTATCATCTGTTCATCTGTTGTTAGGAGGGGGGGGGTCTTCCATGAGAATCTTTTCTTTTCTTGTACCCTCTGTTGTTAGTATTGTTGCTGTTACTGTTCATTTTCTTAAAGCTAGTAAATTGTTATTATCTCAGCCTGAGATCTTTACCTTTTGAGCCTCCAATTCTCCTCTCCATCCCACCACAGTGGGAAGGGGGAGAGGAAAGCAGGGGAGAAAGAGAATGGGCATGGTTTGGGGGGTCTCGGTGGGGACACTGAACAGGGCAGTACCATCCCTAAACTACAACAGATTCCAGTGCCCCAATCCTCCACACCCCCAGTGCTCCCAATGCCCCCATGGTCCCTGGAACCACAGTGTCCCCAGTGTCCACTGATTCTGGCTCCCCCCAGTCCTCCTGGTGCCCAGTGCTTCTGGCTCCCCACGCTCCTAGTGCCCAGTGTTTCCAGTACCCAGTGTTCTCAGTGCAGTGACAGGAATCCAGCTCCAGTATCACCACCCCTGGCCCCCCTGTGCAGCCCAGGAATACCTCCCAGCCCCCAGCCTGGTCTCCATTGCCAGCCCTACTGAGCTGGTAACCGGAGCTCTGATAGCAGCTACAGCTGAGGTGACACCATCAATAATTGAGTGGCAGCAGGGCTCCACACAGGACTGCCTGCCTCTGCCTGCCTGGAGTGTGGGGACAGGTAGGTGCCACCCCCATTGCTCTATCTTGTCGCCGTGGCTGGGCACCCCCAACAGCTCAGGGTGTGGGGAGCAGGGTGTGAGGTACAGGATGTGGGGGGTGGCAGCAGCAAAGCTGGACCAAGGAGGGTGCAAGGGGTTGTGCTGTACAAGGCTCATCACAGCTGCACAATCCCCTGGGATGCCAGCCCTGCCGACCCCAGTATCTGGACCCTGGCAGATGGGTCCCCAGCCCTGACACAGGGACCTCCACAGCATCCTGGGGTGCCCCAGCCCTGCAGGCCCAGCAGCACTGAAGCCCAGGGAGACGTACTTCCAGGGGGTGCCCAGCACAGCCAACTCACAGCATGAGTGGGAGCTGTGAGGCTGGCACCCTGGGAGGAGATAGATTTGCCTCATTATAGTTTAGGGCTTACATGCTTCAATGATCTCTGCACAAGGGAGATTTTCAAAGCCTGAGCCCAAGGTTATGCCACTGATAGTGGACACAAAGGGTGCAGAACTTCCCATTTGGCAGAACTCCTAAGTAGGAAACTAACGAAGACAACTCAGTAACTGTGCAAAAATCACAGCCTCGCTCACTTGTGATGGTGTCTCCGGCGATTGCCCTGGCCTTCCTGCCCTTCATTGTCACCCTGCTGATCCGCTATCGGCACTACCTGCTGCTGCTGTACCGGGCAGTGCTGGTGGCCTGGCTGCGGGACCGGCTCACTGGCACCTCGCGGGAGCAGCGTGCCTTCCAGTATGTGCTGGCCCACGCCATCCCTGGGGACCCCCACCACATCCTCCAGACCTTCGATCAGTGGTGCTACCACTGTGAGCACCTCAGCTGTGTGGGGCCTGACAAAGGTGAGTGCCACCCTTGCATGCCCACACCACATGGGGCATGGCACTGGGCATGGCCATGGCACCATTGGCATGGCTGTGACAGTGTTGGTGTGGGGACAGCACAGTAGCCGTGTTGTTATAGCCATAGTATTGTTGGCGTGATTGTGGCCAATTGCACTGCCAGCACAGCAATGGCACTGTTGGCATGGCTGTGGCATTTCTGCCATGGCTGTCCTCCATCCCTCTGGGCACTGGGAACTGCTTGGCACCTTTGCCGTGCCCCGGGCTGGGGCGGCACAGGTTTGTGGGTGCTGAGAGGCACGTGCCGTGTCAGGGCGGATCGTGGAGCGGGTGCTGCTGGAGCGGGCACCGCTGCGGGTGCTGGAGCTGGGCACATACTGCGGCTATGGCACCGTGCTGCTGGCACAGGGGCTGCCCCCAGGTGCCCGCCTCTACACCATCGAGGGGGACCCCCGACACGCCGCCGTGGCCGAGAAGGTCATCCGCCTGGCCGGCTTCAGCGAGCAGACCGTGAGTAGCCGGGCACTGGGATAAAGCCCAGCTCTGCACCTGAAACCGGGGAGGGGATGGGTGGGGGTCCTTCGATGTGAAGCAGGGTGGTGGGTGGGTACCCAGGCACCCTGGCCCAGCAACTGAGGGTGCTGCAGCACAGGTGGAGCTGATCGTGGGCCCCTCGGAGGAGGTGATACCCCACCTGCGGGAGAAGCACGGCCTGATGAACGCCAACTTGGTCTTCATGGATCACTGGAAACGCTGCTACCTGCGGGACCTACGGCTGCTGGAGAGCCACCAGCTGCTGGCTGAGGGGGCCACCATCCTGGCTGACAACGTCCTCTTCCCTGGGGCACCTCACTTCCTGCAGTACGCCAAGACCTGCGGCAAGTACCACTGCAAGGTGCACCGCGCCAGCCTGGAGTATTTCCGCGCCATTCCCGACGGCATTGCCGAGCTCCGCTACACCGGCACCCGCTGAGCCCTGCCGTGTGGTGGCAGGGTTATCACGGCAGTGCCGGGTCCCCAGCACCCCGCCTCGGCCTCAACATGGGCTCTGGAGCAAACACACTGGCTGCTGTGGTCTGTGGTGGGGTGCAGTGGGTAATGAGGGGGCTCATTCCCCGTGGTGCTCCTGCCTGCGCTGCACAGGGAGAGGTCTGCCAGGCACACCAGTGGATGGTGGCAAGCAGCCCTGCACTTGCCTGGCTGGTACCCCCTGCCTGCCCTGGTGGCCTCACACACCTGATTTGGCATTGTTTTCTCGCAAACAGTTTATTAGAAAAGATGTGCCAGGTGGCAGTCTCCCCTCTGGCTCCCCTGGGGGGGGCTTCCCTCTGAACCCCCTGCCCCACACAGCACCCGTGGCAACAGGAGCTTCACTGAACTGTCCCCTAGAGCCCTGGGGGGCAAAGGCTCTCCCTCAGCCTCTGGTTTGGTGTGGTTGTGGCAGAATCAGATCATCCACTGGTCCTGATCCTGCTCTGTCCCCTCCATGTCCACCTGGGAAAGAAAGAGGTTTGAGATCTCCCACTAGAGCAAGGAGGACAACCTCCAGAGCTCATGCTCAGGGTCTCACACACATCACATCCCGTGCTTCAGGGTCTCACACCATTTACCTCATTGATCTCCCCATCATCAGGAGACTCATTATAATCATTCATCTCGTCCATATCCTGCATGTCCTCATCATCTTCTGAGTCTTCTTCGCTGTCTTCATCATCTTCATCATCCTCCTCTTCCTCCTCATCATAGTGCTGTGGACACAACAGCTCCAGCAAACCCATCAAGCCCTGTGGCAACCCCCCACTTCCCTGCCCACACACCCACCTCAGATGCTGGCTTTCCTATGGGCACCAAGTTGTTGTCCTTCTCAGCGATGCTCTGGAGCTGGGGAAGGGAGAGAGGCGGGTCAGCACCCCAACAGCTCCATGATACCCCAGCAAACAGGCCCCTCTGGGGCTGCTGGCTTGTGTGGCTTCCTGACCATGCCTATTTCCAGCCCAAGTCCTGCTGCCTCCCCGGCATCCCCCAGCCAAGCAGGGAAGAGCAGCTACAGACATCTGCCTCAACACCCTGGCACCAGGCAGGGTGGTCCCAATGACACTCTGGGGCTGAGAGGGTTCGAGGTGTCCCCAATGTGTGGCATGAGGAGCTCAAACACAAAGCTTTATCAAAAAAGAACCAAATCTGAGACATCTGATCAGCCAGATGAACACAACCACAGCAGATAATTAAAGCTCAATTAAAATACGTCAGCACCTCCCACCCAGAGGGACTTGGAACCTCTTCTAAGTGCTGGGGTTTTAATTAATTTAAACTTTATTATTTAATTATAACAATTTAATTACTGATTTTTTTTTAACTTTAATCAAATATAAGTTTTTCCCCCCATACTCAGGGGCACTGCAGCACCAAACCACGTTCACAGCGCAAACATTTGTCAGTTACTGGGACCAGAAATCGCTCCTCACCTCCCTCGGGAGATTAGTGAATTAATCTATTGGGAGCTGGTGCAGAAGCCTCGGTTCAGCAGCAGCTTATTAATTAACCCCCACACAGTAAAGGGGGAGCTCCGGTACCAGCGTGACACACGGATGACAGACACGAGTAGCGGTGCCCGAGCAACACCGGCACAGTCGCTGAACAGGTGAGCACGGGGGAGCGATGCACCGTGCGCCGGGACGCCCGCGAACCCCCACCCCGGGCACTGCCTCGAGCACCCGTGAAGGAGCGGGGGTCACTTCCCCAGCCCCCAACCCGTTCCCGGCCTCCTGACACCCAGCCTCGCATCTCCCCTCAGCCGGTGCCCACCCAGGCCTGGTGCTGCTGCTCCTGCTGCTGCAGCTCGGTCTCGTCAACGCACGGCCGGTCGAGGTTGAACCAGAGCGACTCGGTGAGGCGGGGCAGCAGTGAGGGGAAGAGCGTGGACATGGCTGGAGCAGCGCCAGGCCGGCGCCGGCCGCCCAGCCGGAAGTGGAGCCCAAGCCGGAAGCAGTTACAGCGCAGGGAGCATGCGCAGAGAGAGTGCGGTTATGCCTGGTGGGGCCAGCCCCATAAGGGCAAGAATTGGTGGGGCGTGGCCTGGGGCGGGGAGAGTGTGATTGACAGGCGGCGGGCTGCCCCCCCTGCGGTCCGAGTGTGGGGCCGCCGTGACGGGTGGAGTTATCTGTGACCCCTGGGGATATGTGACCCCAATGGGGAGGATCTGTGAGACAATGAGGGGGTATTTGTGATCCCCACAGAACATCTGTGAGGAATGGTGGGTATGTGACCCCCATGGAAACCAGCGACCCCAGTGGGGAGGTATCTGTGATCCTCATGGGGTATCTGCTCCTTTGGGAGCACTGCACTGTCATCTGTGACGCCACTATGGGGTATCTTCCCCTCTCCTCAGGGCATCTGTGACCCCCGGGGCATGTCGCCCCTCATCATGAAGTATCTGCACCTTCCAAGGTATCTTACCTCCCTTCCCACACTGGAGCCATGTCTCTCACTGGCACATTTCTGTCCTTCCCCAGCCTCAGGTGACTGCTCTCCCCCAGGGTATCTGCTCCCCCTTCCATGGGGCATCTGTGATCCCCTGGAGTACCTGTAATTCCACGAGGGGTACCTGCCTCTACCCTGTGACCCCACAGGGGTACCCGTCCCCACCAGCAACATCTCTTACCCGCTGTGGTGTTCCCCCAGTCACTCACAGGGACCCTGTAGTGTTGGGGGCCAGATCCTGCCCCTTGTGCTGGTGTCAGGGAATCAGGCCACCTCCCACAGGAGGGAAGGAAAAACAGCCACAGGTGGATTTTGGCTGCTGCTGGCCCCAGCCTGGCGCCAGGAAGCTGAATCCCAGCTGCATGCGGGGCTGGGGGGTGGCCAGCACGATCACGAGTGTCAATCCAGAGCACAGCAGGGTGCCAGGGCGCGGTGCACTGCCTCCTCCATGCCCTCCCTGCTGCCCAATCGGCCGCATTCCCACGTCCCGTGATCAGTGGCCAAGGGTTGTGCTGCGCCCCGACCTTTGAGATGAGCTGTGCTCGTCCCACGGCACCCGGAGCCCAGCTGCCCCCCAGGTAAGAGCCCCGACCCCTGGCACCCCCCGGTTAAGATCCCTGACCCCACTGTTGGTGGTCCTGGGCAGTGACCGTGTGCTGCCGCACTTCCACATGCACAGTGGGGGACTTTGTCCCTGCTGCCACCGCGTTTCTCAGTGCTGCCGTCCTGACCTGCTGTCGCCCTGGCAGAGCGATGGCAGCAGTGTTGGCTCTGCTGGTGCTGGTGGCCTGGCCAGCTGCCACCGCAGCAGCGACAGGGACACAGGAATCGGTGCTCAACATCTGCATGGACGCCAAGCACCATAAAACAGAGCCTGGCCCTGAGGGGCAGCTCTACGGGCAGGTACGTTCCTCATCCAGTGCTTCAGCATCCACTGGTGTCACTTGCTGGGGCCACCAGGATGGAGGCTGGGGGGCTCTGTGCCCCGACATGAATTCCATCACCCAGTGTCACCCACCCACGGGCACTGGTGCTTTCCCTGGACCCACAGCAGGTCCCAGCTGAGCCCCTGGTGGGTCCTGATGGGTCCCAGCTGAGCCCCGGCTGCCCCGGTGCAGTGTGTCCTCTGGAAGGACAACGCCTGCTGCACTGCCAACACCAGCATGGAAGCCCACCAGGATCAGTCCTACCTGTACAACTTCAACTGGGACCACTGTGGGGCCATGCCAGAGAAATGCAAGCGCCACTTCATTCAGGACACGTGTCTCTATGAGTGTTCCCCCAACCTGGGGCCATGGATCGACCAGGTAGGTGCAGATCCCCCCCTCACCCACCTACCAGGATCCCTGGGGTGGACTGGGGGAAACTGAGGGCCCTGCAGGCAGACAACAGCTGGAGGAAGGAGCGGATCCGGGATGTGCCACTGTGCCAGGAGGACTGTGAGCAGTGGTGGGAGGATTGCCAGGACGCTGTCACTTGCAAGGTCAACTGGCACACGGGCTGGAACTGGACTACAGGTGAGTGGGGGTTAGGGGGGCAACCCCCATCATGCCTCAACCCTCTTGTGGGTCTCCAGTTACCTTCCATCTTGCTGTGAGGGAGATTGTGTCCACCCTCCCCGGTGGCTGTGAGTGGGTCTGGGGGAGTGAGGGTCCCCATGGAGTAGGGGTGGCAGCCAGGTGGGAGACCCCTGTGCATGTGAGTGGGTCAGGGGGTGTGGGGTGATGTGATAGTAGACCCTGTGCCGCCTTGAGGTCAACTCTGTCTTCCCCAGCAATGCCAGTGGGATCCATCTGCACCATGCACAGGGGAACAATACCCATTTCCCAAAGCCCTTCACCCACTTCACCCCCTGCCTGCCCTCAGGCACCAACCAGTGTCCCAAGGGTGCCATGTGCCAGAAGTTCAAGTACGTGTTCCCCACGGCGGCTGAGCTCTGTGAGAAGGTCTGGTCTGGCTCCTACCGCTACACGTCCCACCACCGTGGCAGCGGCCGCTGCATCCAGATGTGGTTTGATCCCGCGCAGGGGAACCCCAATGTCGCCGTCGCCCAATATTATGCCCGTGGCGATGCTCCCCCAGCCTCCCCGCTCTCCATCCTGCTGTCTCTGCTGCCCCTCACCCTCCTGGCCCCACTCTAAGCAGGAGGGGCTGCAGGCAGGAGCAGGAGCAGGCAGTAGATGGGCAGGGGGGTCACCAGGCTGCCTTGTGCCTCCCCATGAGATGTCCTCAAGCTGTGTCCCCCCCAGGCATGTGGCTTATGAATAAACACTCCTGCTCTACTTGGTGTTGGGTGCTATGGGGCTGAGGGTTGGGGAGGGTAATAGGATGGTGGAGGGACCTGGGGGTGTCTGATCCTGCTTCTGGTGGGGAGATGAAGCAGACATCCCTCCAATTCATTTGTACCAACCAACCTGGCTACCCAGCACTGCCTCCCCCAGACCACTGTGTCAGCCAAAGCAGAAGGGCTGCCTGCCCCTCGGGCCCAGGGGGATGGGATCGCTGAATGTGTCCTAGCACCTGACATGGCTCCGGGCATCACTGACATCGTGGGGTGCACAGGCCGAGACTGGGAAAATTATGGGGAAAAAGAGAAGAACATCCCGGGGACCCTGAGGTGGGAGCATAACTGTCAAGCGAGTTCTGCCAGCCCGGAGCCCACCCCAGGGGTCCCTTTCCCACATGCTCAGTGTTCCCAGCCGTGGGGTGGCACCGTCCCGACCCCTGGCCCATGGAGAAGCCCCCGGTTTTGGTGGTGAAACCAGGTCGCGCTCCCCCCTTCTCCAGCCCCTGGCCCCCGCCCTGCCCCACCGCGCCCCCTTCCCCCAGTGCCCGGCTCCCCGGTACCTTCGCACTGCCGGTGCCTTCCCACCACCGTGCCCCCGCCTTCCCTTCGGTACGCCCCTGGGCGCCCCCAGTCTCCTGGTGCTCCCCTGGTGTCCCTGTCTCTGCAAGTGCCTCTCCCCTCCCTGATGCTCCCCATCCTCCCCGTGCTCCCCACTGCTGCTGCCCGCTACCCAGCGCTCTCCGCCCCGCGGTGCCGCTGCCCCTCGATCGGACCCCCCGATGCCCCCCTGCACACCCTACTCACGGCCCGGATCTGCCCCGGTGCCTCTCGCGGTGCGCCCCCAGGACCCCACCAATGCTCCCCCGTTACCTCACTGGTGCTCCCCCCTGCTGCTCCCCAGGGATCCCCCGCGGGTCCCCCCCGGTGCCCCCCGCGGGTCCCCTCCCGCCATCCGGTGGGCACCCCCGGAT
>JAOTQP010000001.1:99189535-99202777 GCA_026413545.1 Cichladusa arquata
CTGGGCAGTTTGTATCACAGTGGCCTACATGCTGATGAAAAATAACTAATTTTTCTTTGCAGTCACCTTATTCATTCACTGTTATTATGCAATGAAATTATCCATTATCCTGAAAATCCATTTTTCCAGTCACTAATTTTTACTTTCATAATTATCTTCTCCTTCTCACACACACCCCCCTCCCCTCAGCCCCCCGCCCCCCTTAACCCTTCGTGGGCGCACGCACCCCCACCTCGGGTCGACTCCGGCAGCCGCTGCTTCGGGGCGGGGGGGGAGCGGCCCCTGGGCACCCCCGGAGCAGCACTCGGCGAGCCAGTGGGACCAGGGCTCGGACCTTCCCCCCCTGTCCCCATCTTTCTATACCGCACCTGTCCCCATCGCCATCCCATCCCGGCCCTGTCCCTGTCCCTATCCCATCCCGGTCCTCGGTCCTGTCTCTGTCCCCATCCTATCCCATTCCATCCCATGTGCGTGTCCATCCTGATCCCCATCTCCGTCCCTGTCGCCGTGCCGTGCCGTGCCTCTGGGGCTGAGCATCCCAGAGGCAAGAGGCCAGCAAAGCCACCACACCCCATCCCTGGGTGCCCCGGGTACAGGGGCGAAGCGGGCTTTGGAGGGGCGCTCAGTCCCACCCCTCTCTCCTCGGGGGGCTCTGGCCTTTGCAACCCCCCTCTCCAGTTTTCAGCCCGGATGAATTTCAAAGCACCCCATCCCCCCACCCCCCCTGCGGGGACCAAGGCAAAGGCTTTCGCCCCTTTCAGCGGCACCAGAGGGGGATGTGAGGAGGGGGATGCGAGAGGATTTGGGGAGGATTTGGCGGGATTTGGGACATTTTCAAGACAAACACTTTCACTAAAGAGGATTTAAAAGTCTAATTGTGCCCAATGAAGGGCTTTGGGTCTCCCAGGGTTCTGAAGGGGGCAGGGGAAGAACGGACTCTGGCTGGGTCCTGTGAGATCGGTTCGAACCCGTCCTGCCCCATGTCTTTCCCTGTATTCAGCCCCGCATCCTGTCCCACTTTCTCCCCGATATTCTTGTCCCATCTCCTGTCCTAACCTGTGTCCTTCCCCATTTCCTGACGTGCATCCTGCCCTGTGTCTCGCCCCATATCCAGTCTTGTGTCCTGCCCCACATTTTGCCCCATCTCCCTCCCTGTCTCTCGGCCTGTGCCCTGCCCCATGCCCATCCTGCATTCCGCCCCACGTTTCAGGCCACAAAGGGTCCTGCTCCCTCCTGGACTCCGTTTCCTGGGAGCAGCCCCCCCTGGCCCCGGCTGGTCACCTCTGTCCCCGCTCCCCCGCCCGAGCCCCCGGCCCCCGGTGGGTGCTGGCGGTGCCCCCCCTGCCCACCCCAGCTGCGCGGCCGAAGCGGGCAGGTTGCTAAACAAGTTAATTCGATCAGGGCGTGGGGCTGGCGCGGAGCGAGGCCCCACTGTCGGGCTGCTGGAGCTGTGAAAAGTTAATTGAATTAAGTTTTCCCTCTAAACTAATTAGGCAGCAATCTGCCACGCAAGGAGCTGCTGGTGCTACCCAGAGCCGGGGAGAGCCGGGAGGGCGAGGAGGAGGAGGGAGATGTAGGGGGAGAGCAGAGGGAGGGGAACACGGAGCGGAGTGGGATGGGGTGCAGCTGGGGGTAGAGGCAGGGAGCTGTCCTGCGTCCCCGCGGCTCCCGTGGGATGTGGGTGATCCCTGCGGGCTGTGGTCGATGAAGGGAATGGGGGGGGTGACGCCCCCTGCCCCCACAAAGGGTAGCACTGGCAGCAAGGAGGGCTGGGCACAGTGGGGGATCCCCCATCACTCCATCCCATTGTGTGCTGGGAGCTGCCTGTAGGCTTGGAGCTGTGTCCATGTGCCTGGGTGGATTGGGGTCCCNNNNGGGGTGCTGATGGGACCCTCTCCAATGGGACCCCTTATGATAGAATGTCTCCAAAGGGACTGTCCTCATGGGACACCTGGCTGATGGGGGACTCCTTGAATGGGTCCCCCAGCCCCACAGCTGCTCCCAATGGTGCTGGAGGCCTCTGTCCACTGCCACATTGTTCCTGGGGACAAAGCTGGGGGGCTCCAGGGTGTCCTGAGCCCCCACGCTAGAAGCACCCTCTGCCCTGACTGGATCAGGTGCCAGCATGGGGTTCAGATGCTGGGAACTGAATGTGTCTGGCACAGCCAAAGAGGATTCTTCCTCCAGATCCCAAGCTCCCAGGCACTATTCCTGGCAGTGGGAGCCCATTTACCTGTGTTGGCACCAAGAAAGCCACCTCCAGGGATGAGATCCTGTTCCAGCCCTGGCATTAAGCCAGGAAAAAGCTACTGGGATAGGAAGGGGGTTCAAGGAATCATCCACCAAACCTCCTTGTATCCTTGGAAGACAAGAACCAGCACCAGAATCCAACCCTCCTGGGAGCATCAGGGTAGGGGATAACAGTGGGATGGGAATCCTGTCTGCATCCCAACAGACAGTAACTTGGGGCTCATTAATCCTGGGAGAGTTCAATTTCCATATGTATTTCATGTTCAAAACCCATGTCTGGCGTGGCCCCAGTAGTGACCACGTCGCCTATGAGCAGCTCCCTGAAGGAGCCCCCATGGGGGGCCACAGCCTCTTTGTTCCCATGGGGACAACTTGGACAGCTCAGTTCCACCTGAGATACTAAACATTTCCTGGAAGACGGTAATGAGAAAGATTCAGCAAGGTGTTTGCACTAAGATGTGTGGCTGGGCTGGGGAGATGTGACAGTGGGTCCCAGCTCCCAGTGGGGTTTCCCACTCTTGGTGACATTCCTGGCTCCTGGTGATAAGCAGGAGACCCAGGAGTGCCCTGGGATGAGGATGGTGGTCTCAACAGCTGCCCCTTCTGGGGACACAAAGGGCTGGATGCGCATAGCATGTTTATTGCCAAAAAGAAACAGGGACAATACAGAACAAGTGCTTGGTGCCTTTTACACTCACTCAGTTCCCAGTCCCCACCTTGCCAGTCCAGCTAACCCAGCAAGCCCCCTCCCATGGGAATGACAAATTCATCCCAGCTCCCGCATGGTCCACAATTTGCTTCCCCCTTCCTTAAAAACTCCAACACCCTGTGAAACCCCAGGACCATCCACTGCCCCATCCCTGAATGGCACTAGGGCACCTTGTCACCCACAGCTGCACCCCTAGAGCCCTTCACGCCCATCCCGGGGCAGCTCCTGCCCGTATCTGTGGCCGTGTCTCTGTCCATCCCCAGCAGTGGCAGGACTGTGGCTCTGCCCTCTCTGACAGCTCACTCCAACTCCTGGGGTATTTTATCGTCACTGGGAGCGCCCAGCGCTGCCTACAAGAAGTAAGTGATGTTTTCGGGGTTCAGCGGTGCCTGGATCTCCAGTTTTCGGGCCTTGCTGTCCTTCTCTACAATCTCCAGCCGCAGGGTTGGAGCCTTGGATTTTTCTGTGCCCTCTGTGGTTTTCAGCAGCTGCTTGTCTGAGTCCTCCACGGTGATCCTGAGGGTGCAGCCCCGTGGCAGCAGGTCCTGCTCGTAGGCAGCTGCCAGCTGGTTCACCACGCGCCGCTCCACCTGAGGGACAGAGCAGATCCTGACAGGAAAACCCTGTGCAAAGCCTCCCGTGGAGATGGCCAGCTCCTCCCCACCCTCAGGCAGTGCAAAATCATGCAACCTTTTCTTCATCCCACTTATTCCCTGTCTCTGCAGTGTGGGTGTGCCACTTCCTCCCCCAGACCATGGACATCTCCCCAGAGATGAGGACAGTCAGACCCACAGAGGCATAAAATCACGGAAGGGTTTGGGTTGAAAAGGACTTTTTAAAGTTTGTTAACATTTCATACCCTCCTGCCATGGGCAGTTCCACTAGACCAGGTTGCTCCAAGCCACATCCAGCCTGGCATTGAACACTTCAGGGATGGGTCTGCCATGCTTCTCTAGACAATCTGTGCCAGGGCCTCATCACCCTCACAGGGAAGAATCTCTTCCCAGTATCCCATCTAACCCTGCCCTCTTGCAGTTTGAAGCCATTCCCCCTTCATCTGTTACTCCAGGCCCTTGTCTGAAGTCCCTCTCCAGCTGTCTTGGAGCCCTTTCAGGCACTGGAAGGGGCTCTGAAGTCTCCATGGAGCTTCTTTTGTTCAGTTTGAACACCCCCAGCTCTCCCAGCCTGTCTCCAGAGCAGAGAGGCTGCAGCCCTCAGAGCATGTCCATGACATCCATCCTTTGCTTCAGTGACTGTCTCTCTCTTTGATGCCTTCCCAACTGTGGCTCTCCCATTGGAGGTGACAACACGAACTTTACCCCAATTCCCTCCTGCCTTCACCTCGTGTTTGATGGAGCGGGCGCCATAGTGAAGGTTGTAGCCATCAGCCAGCACGTCCATGACCTCCCTGTCCCACAGCAGTGTGATGTTGTGCCTTGCCTTGGCCTGCCAGGGGGAGGGGAGGAGAAGGAAGAAGAATTATGGATGCCCCCCAGCAAACCTGGCGCCCTTCTCCTTGAGCAGCAAGGATGCTGCACTGCAGTGCTGAGAAGGGCTGAGCTCCACCAGGCCAGATGCTCTGGCAGGGATTTCTTCCAGAGTTATTCTGAGAAGTGCCCTCTAAAGCCACTGATGGTTTTTTACCTTTTTGGCCCAAAAGCTGAGCTCCTTGTTGACCAGCTGGATGAGCTCCGAGTGGCAAAAAGGGAGAAAATAGACAATTTCATTGATCCTCCCCAAGAACTCGTCCCGTCTGAAGTGAGCCTGCAGGGACAAGGGAGGGGGTCAGCAGGGAGAGGGATGGTGACCCTCATGGGAACAGCAGTGAGAGTGGCATTGCAGAAGGAGCTCCCCAGGGATCACCCCACCTCCCACAGCTCCCAGCAGCCATCAACCCCCACGCCATGGAGCTGGACAGCATCCTGAGGTGCTTCAGAAACATCCTACAGGAACTGAAGGTCATGGGGATGTCACTGCAGTCAGGTTTTCCTGACCTTGGGAGAGCAGAAAACCCCCAACTCACACTGCAGCACTTCCTGTCCTGTGTCCCCTTCCCACCACACATCGTGGCTCCACTCTAAGAGTAAAGAAGCTGTGATTTATTTCAGGTGGGCTCTGACATCTCCAACATTTTTAGTGGGGTTACATCCCTTCTCTCATAGCTGGGAGAGAAACACAGGGAAGGAGTCTGGAAGCAAAGCTCAGGACACGTGAAACACGAGCCATGAAAACACCATCCATACCTTCAATATGGGGCGAATAACCTTCTCCTTGAACTTCTTGGAAATGGTGATCCTGTCGGTCATCTGGACATCGTCTGGAAGAGAGGTGGATGGAGGGTGTCAGGAGGGACAGTGGGACAGTGGCATCCTCTGTCTGGATGAGCTGGAGCTGAGGGCAAGGAAGGGTCTGCGGGGTACTGCTTGACAGACCTGGGACCTCCACATGTGCCAGCAGTTTGCTTTGGCAGCGTGGTGTCCCTGCACTTGGCACTGTGGACAGCAGTTCTGGGTCCTGTGGTGCTCCAGGGGAACATCCTATGCTGATGTGGCTTCCTTGAATGGCCAAAGAGCCTTGGCTCTGCCTCTGCTCCCTGCTCTGTGCCCACAGGAGCTGCTCCCAGAGGTTCTGGGAAGCTGAAGTGCCCAGCTGGGCTCCCGACACACAGAGCACACTGGCCCCCTGGGGCTATGAGCACTGGAAGAGCCTGTGGCCTCTCCAGCAAACACCATGTTCACGCTCAGGGTGCCTGCAGCACTGCTCAGGCTGCAGTCTACTTCCCTCTGCTGACTGCAGATGGAGCCAGGGTCTGGCTGCTCTCGAATCCTGGCTCCCAGCCACTCTGGATGCTTGGCTGCAGTATCACCCTTCTTCCTCTCAGTGCCTGTCTTCCTCTTTGTCTTCATCATCCCAGTTCTTCCCACAGCTTCACCCATTCCACACTCATTCACCCCCATGTGCTGTTTGACACCAGGTGCTTACAGTGAGACAGATTCCTGTGCTCTGGATTGGATCCTGGCACACAGGGCAGGGCAGGGCAGGGGACACAGACCCGTGCTGGGTGCTGGAACCCTGTCCTAGCTTTGCAGCCTTGATGAAGATTGCTGCCCCTCACCAGCAGGGGCAGAAGGGGTTCTCAGGCCCCACTGGATAGGTAGTTTAGGTTGGAAAAACCCTCTGAGACCATTAAGTCCAAGCATTCCCCCAGCACTGCCAAGCCCACCACTAAACTGTGTCCCCAGCTTCCCCATCCACATATCTTTCAAATCCTTCTAGGGATGGGAACTCCAACACTGCCCAGGGCAACCTGTGCCAGGGCTGGACAACACTTTTGGGGAATGAATTTTCCCAATATCCAACCTAAACCTCTCCTGGCATAAATTGAGACTGATTCCTCTTGTCCTGTCACTTGTTACCTAGAAGAAGAGACTGATTCCCACTTGGCTACATCCTCTGTTCAGGCAGTTCAGACGAGGTTCCCCCTAATCCCCAAAGTGGTGCTGGGTGCTCTGGAATCCCCTGATCCAGTTCCAACCCCTCTCTCTCGGCCAGGGATGCCAGTAAGTCCCAGTATTTTAGCAGAGGAGAGCTGGAAAGCAGAGGAGCCAGCACTGCTACCAGCATTCCCACTTCCCACATGTAATATCTGCTGCTGCCACCGGTAGATGCAGAGCCTACTGGGGAAGCTGCTCCTTCCCTTTATCTTCCCATTTATCTGCCTGCCAGGCACTTTAGTGACCTCCTGCCACGGCATCTCCACACTGAGAGCTCAGGAAATGGGCAGGAGCTCCTTGAAACCCAATTGAGGGCAGCTGCTGTGCCTAAATGCCCTCCCCAGCTGCTCTCCTGCTGCAGCTCTACTATCCCAGAAATTAAAATTCAATGCTCTCCTCATTGAGCAGGGAAACGGTTGGCATTTTCAAATGTTATTCTGCAAAGTTCAGTTGACAATGTGTTTTGTCCTTTACTCAGCTTGATTGAAGTTTAAAGATTCTGAATTAAGCCAATGTCGACAGCCACTTCTCCAAAGTAAAAGGAAGAGAGAGTAAAAGGGACAAAGGAATATGGTGTATCTGAGATGGCACAGGCTGCTGGATACCTTGAGAAAAATGTAGCATCTGACAATTAAGATCATAAAAGGATCTTAAAAACCCCAAAGTAAGTTTTTTAAGACTGATGAGAAAAGGAGGGATACAGTCACTGTCCATGGCTTCCTGGTTATCCACAGGCACAGCAGCATCTGATAGAAACAGGTTTTTCCTTTGCTCTGTGTGACACTGCCTAAGAGGGACAGTCCCTAGTGCTAGGTTCACCATTCATCTGTATATCCTCAGAGTTACCAGCAAAGGCACTGGAGGTTGCACATCAAGTTGTTAATTTTCAATCTCAGAGACTGCCCTTGTTCTCCTCATTCCCCTTTTAGCACCTAATTCACATTTTGGGAAGTTTTTCTCCAGGAGCCTGATATGTGACGCCAGGGCTCTCATTCCACAGGGAAGTAAAATTCACTAAGCTCAGTCCCTTTGGGAAGGACTGAGAGGAAACAAAACTTTTCCTCTTTCATAGGAGCACCTGAATCAGCCACAGTTTTTTGCAGGAAGCATTTGGAAGGGTGCCAAAAAAAAGAGAAGGGTGAGTTGATGAAGATAATCAGGGAATCACGTAAGAGTTTGCATTGAGAGGGACCTTAAAGACCATCCAGTTTCAATCCACCTGCTCTGAAATCCTCATTATTTTACACTGCATCCTTCAGAGGAAGAGGGCATCTTTAAGGCTCTGTCCAACCTCTCAGCCTTTCTCATCCTATACTCACTTCCCTGTGTTTCAGGCCAGGTTGGATGGGGCTTGGAGCAACCCAATCTAGTGGAAGGCCCATGGAAGCGGTTTGGAATGGGACAGTCTGTGAAGTGCCTTCCAACCCAAACCCTTCTGGGATTTTGTAACTTCCTGGCAGAGGAGCATTCTCCAGCCATGTGGGCCAGTTAGGACCAGTGGAGAGGGGACTGACGGGTCTGGGTGTGTCCCCTGCTGAAGGATGGATGAGCTGGTGTCAAAGTTGTGTTAGGAAGGAGAGAGGTTTTAGGGATTTGAAGATTGAAACTGCAGTACCTAAGTTCTCTGCGATCCTTTTCTTGCTCATCTCCATGGCCTCCTGCCGGAGCTGCAGTGCATGCTCTGCAATCTCCTCACTGGCCACGTTGGAGGTCATGATGAAGATGGCATCCTTGCAGTCAATGGTCTTCCCCTTCCCATCTGTCAACCTGCCCTGCAACAACAGCAAGATGACACCAGTCGTGTCAGAAGGTGCTGGAGGACATAGCCAAAAGACCAGGAAAAAGAACATGGAACATCCTATTTTTCCCCAGAATGGATTTAATTTTGAAGGGATACCAAGGATTGAGATGAAAGGAAGCAAGGATGAGGTTGGAGAAGTTCCTGTCTCTCCATGAACGGCAGGAACTTCTCCTGCTCATGGTCCCAGCCTGCCCCATCCAGGACAGAATTGATGGAAGCACTGGGAGATGCCTTGCCAGGAGGGTTGGGCCAGTCCATGTCCTTGTTCAGACTGGAGAGAAAGAGGCACTTCTCACTCTCCACAGTTCCCTGGCTGGAGGATGGATGGGAACCATCCTCCTCCCAGGTAACAAAGGACAGGACAACAATAAATGGCCTCAAGTTGCACCAGGGAAGTTATAGGTTGGGTATCAGGAAATATTTCTTCCATGCAAGTGTTGTCCAGCCTTGGCACAGTCTACCCAAGGCAGTGTTGGAGTCCCCATCCTGGAGGGATTTAAAAGCTGTGTGGATGTGGCATTTAGGTTTAGTGATGGGCTTGGCAGTGCAGAGGGAAGGGTTAGACGTGATGGCCTCAGAGGGCTTTTCCAGCCTCAATGATTCCATGACTGTGTGGCTGCCCATACCTAACTCCCCAGCCTTTGACCCTCTGCCTACCTCCCTGTGGTGATTTTAGGTCTGACACAAGCCCCAGGCTCAGGTCAGCACTAATGCTAACACTAATCCTAACCCTGCTTGTGGCTGTGGTTTGGGCTGGGGAGAGCCCACAAATAAACATGTTATGGCTGTACCTGAGTAGCAGAGCTCCTCATCCCTGTGGGATCAATCACCTGGAAAACCAGGGCTGCCCAGCACACTGCTGCAGTGGCATCAACCCTCAGCCCCCAAACCAATCCAGGAACCTTTCCAAAGCACCATTGCTCTTGATTAATAATATAAAAAAGAGAGGGAAATAAGGAAAAAAGCAGCATCTCCCCAGGCTGTTTCTTTCCTCAATCCATCTCCAACAGCACAGATCCAGCACAATGACACAAATCCTTGTTGGGTGCTTGAGATTAACATTTGGGTTATTGCCCTGTCAAGTGCCTGGTACAGGAATTGATTTCACATTGAACTGCTACTGTGATGATCTATGCAAGAAAAATGGTGTTATTAATCCTTACAAGAAAAACAAAAAAACCTTTTAAAACCTTCTGGCATGTTGGCCTGGACTTTGGTGGCTTCTGAGGACAGACTGGGACCTTCAAAATCAACCAGACAGCTGGAGAGTGACTTCAGACAAGGGCCTCGAGTGGCAGGACAAGGGGAATGGCTTCATACTTCAAGAGGGCAGGGTTAGATGGGATACTGGGAAGAAATTCTTCCCTGTGAGGGTGGTGAGGCCCTGGCACAGATTGTCTAAAGCAGCTGTGGCTGCCCTATCCCTGGAAGTGTTCAAGGCCAGGCTGGACATGGCTTAGAGCAACCTGGTCTAGTGGAAGGTGTCCCTGCTCATGGCAGGAGGGGTGGACTAGATGTGCTTTTAAGGTCCTTCCCAACCCAAACTCCTCCATCTGTCATCCCTCTTACCCCTCATTGTCACCTTCTGCATGTCCCTTGTGTCGACTCGAACCTAAAATGTGGATTTACCTCATCAAACAGCTGCAGCATGATGGTGAGCACATCAGGGTGGGCTTTGTCCACCTCATCAAAGAGTACCACAGCATTTGGGCACTGCCTCAGCTTTTTGGTGAGCTGTCCACCCTCTTCATGGCCCACATAGCCGGGTGGTGAGCCAATGAATTTTGCCACCTGGAAGCAAGGAACAGGAAAGGTGAAGGCTGATCCATGGACAGTGGGAATGAAGCCCTCCTGGTAGCTTGTCAGGCCACCACCGCTCTTTGCTGCTGACAGAGCAAGCTCTATGTTCGTTGTGACACCTACCACACCCAAAATCAGATTAATAAGCAACAGTTAAGCAAAATAAGGATTGAGCAATTCCCTGCCCAGAGCTCAAACCAGCAGAATCCAAGGAGCAGGCATGGGCAGCTGGGAAGGCACCAGCCATGCTTTGCTATGCAGAGTCTGAGCGACCTGTCCCATATGTCCAAGACCCCACCAGAATTGGAAAGAAGTAATGATGGGAGGGGTGGACTTGGCACCACTGTTCCTGTATTCTGCTGGATTCTGCCCCTTTTCTCCATGGAAGGTAGGCTGAGGCAATGGTCCCACACTGGACTTAGCAATATTTTGGGGATAAGGGGTTTGTGCCTGCCTGGGCATTAGTAGGTGATCAACAGCATGTGGCTGTGGGTTTTTTTCATGCACAAGATGATCCTCTGGATTCCAATATCTCTTCTCAGCTGCTCCCTCCCCAAGCACTCACCCCACCCCAAGGGAACTCACAGCACTGGATACCTATTGTTAAAGTTTTTCTTGCTCCTTGGTCTCTGTTCCTAATTTGCCTCAACGTCTTGGTTCCAGCCAGGACAGGGTTAATTTTTGCAGTAGCCAGGAGGGGCAAGGCTTGGACCTAGAGAATATTCTATCTTATCTATTGTCACTGCTGGGAGCAGAGAGAAAGGAGTCTCTTCTGGGGAGAACGGGTTCCTCCTGGTCAAATAAGAGTGGCAGAAGGATGTGGAGTAACCTGAAGCAGCCGGTTCTGAGCTGGAGGGCGTGGCTGTGGCTGGGTTGGGTCAGTGAGCATTTTGCATGGGAATCACTCTCTCTTTTACATACTTTTGTTACTAATATTGTTGCTTGTTTGTTTTCTTATCTAATTTCTGTTTCCAGTAAATTGCTCTTATCTCAACCCATGGCCTTTACCTTATGAGCCTCCAGTTATCCTCTCCAGCCCACTGCTGTGGGGAGGGACAAGGGGAGATGGGGAGTGAGTGAGTGAGTGGCTCCTGGTTTGGAGTGTCTCAGTGGGACCACTAAATTGGGGAGTACCGTGCCTAAACCACGACACTCAAATAAAGTTGCTTTCTGGCAATTTACTTGCAATTTAATGCACAACTTGGAGCAACTCCTGTTGCTCTGCTGTGCTTCCACCCTGACACACCAAAATGCCCATTTTTCTGGATTAAATTTGAAGCTGCTCCCTTCATAGCCCATTTACTGACCTCATGCCTCTCCTGGAACTCTGACATGTCCAGTCTGATGAAACCCTGCAAGAGATTCAGGATGAGATTTGATCAATCTGCTCGCTGCCAGAGCTGGAGCAGTACTGACAGGTCTGAAATTTTCTACATAAAATAGATATTTTTGTGGTTCAGCTTTTTAGAAATCAATCACAAGAAGAATGCAACACCTCTCTAACAAAAATCCAGCAAAAATCATAAAGCTGAGGTGAACTGGGCTTGTGGGTGATAACCTGAAACAGAGAATAGTGTTAGAGAATTCATAGCTTCCACCCAAGTTTCCATTTTGCATATGAAAAGCTGATGATTCACTGCAGGTACTGAATATTGTGATCATGGAGCTGTAGTCCACATCCTAGATGGGAAAGGAAAAGAAGGGAAGGAGAGGGAAGGGGAGGGGAGAGAAGAGGAATATTTCAGTTGGAAAGGACCTACAGTGATCCTCTCATACAGCTGACCAAGAAGTAGCCAAGCCTGAACTTCCCAGCATCATCCTGGCCATAGTCAACCAGATATAACCACTGTCCATGAAGGAGAAGGAGACATGTCTGGGAATATATCTCATCTGGACATGTGTACATGGCATACACATGGACACCATCACGTGGGGATCCCAGAATTAGAGAACAGAATCACTGAACTGTTTGGGTTGGAAAAGCCCTCTGAGACAACAGAGCCAAGCTGTTCCCCCAGCACTGCCAAGCCCACCACCAACCCATGTTCCCAAGTGCCACATCCATACGTCTGCTAAATCCCTTCAGGGATGGGGACTCCACCACTGGCCTGGACAGCCTTTTCCAGAGCTGAACAGAAAAAAATTTCCCTAATATCCAACCTAAACCTCCCTTGTTGCAACTTGAGGCAGTTTCCTCTAGTCCTGTCATTTTTTACCTGGGAAAATAATGGAATCAGAGAATGGTTTGGGTTGGAAGGGACCTTTAGGACTATCCCATTCCAACCCCCCTGCCATGGGTAGGGGCACCTTCCACTAGACCAAGTGGCTCCAAGCCCCATCCAACCTGGTTTTGAACACTTTCAGGGATGTGACAGCCACAGGTTCTCTGAGCAAAACATTCCCATGCAATGATTTCCCTTAAAATTATTAAAATGTCTACAAGCTGCCCAGGGCAGAGCGAGACGTAAAAAATTGACACTCTCTTGCAGATGAAAGTGGGATAGTTTCAGGTTTTCCTTTCTTAATCCATCAGTTCTTGTGAATTGCTGCCCCTCATCAGAGCCTGTGGGGGGTATGACCCCCTCTCATCCCTCATTAGGGCACCAATTACTGAGCTGGTCCATTACTAATAAATCCAAGATCCCTGCTGCTATCAAATTAACACAGCACTCAGGGTTTAACTGATTTCCACTGGATGTCTGGCCATGGAGCAGTTCCATGTGCAGGACTAGGGATGAAGGTGCTTGAGATCCAGGATTTATGGCTTCTGGAAGGCATTTATAGAGGCATGAAGAAAAGAAACCAGAACAGCTGTTTTTATAGTGTTAGTTCCAGTTTGGTCTTTCTACACGTGTTGCTGCATTGTGTGTCCATTCACTGCTGGAGGATGTGGGGAAGAGGGATTCATCTACTCACAGCTCCACTTGTCTTTCCTTCTTTTCCCTGGCTCCATGTGGGAGAGAGCTAAGCACCTCTTACAGGTAGTGAGAGGCTTGAATGTGAAACATGGAAGAGAATGTACTGTAACAGATTGGAATGTAATGGAATAGAATAGTCAGATTGGAATAGAATAGATTGGAATGAAACAGAATAGAAAGAATGGAACAGATTAGAAAGGAATGGAATGGAATGGAATGGAATGGAATGGAATGGAATGGAATGGAATGGAATGGAATGGAATGGAATGG
>JAOTQP010000001.1:99206330-99225276 GCA_026413545.1 Cichladusa arquata
AGAAAAAGAAAAAGAAAAAGAAAAAGAAAAAGAAAAAGAAAAAGAAAAAGAAAAAGAAAAAGAAAAAGAAAAAAGGAAAAGAAAAAAGGAAAAGAAAAAAGGAAAAGGAAAAGGAAAAGGAAAGGAAAAAGGAAAGCCCCCATGGAAGGCCATGGGAGTGAAAGAGCCCATAGTTTACATCCCTGAGTCTTCAGATCTGCTGTAACAGGGCAATGAAGTACCAAAAATATTTTATCCTGGTTTTATACAGCTTTTTAGCAACTTATTTGGAGTTAATGCTTGGCCTGGCACTGTTCTGTGGCAGGACCTGTGCCCCTTTAACCCCTCTGGCACTGGAGCATCAGCACCTTCCCGAGCCCTTTGGGAGGCAGTGGAGGCAGAAGCCCTGAGGTTGTTCCAAATGTCACAGATAGGTTACTTTGCAGCTGTTTTGTTGGGGTTTTTTCCACAACTAAAAGTCATTTGGAGCATTTCATGAACTGATCAGCTGTCATGTGGCATTTGATTGGGCTGGAGGACAAATCTTATCGGTGTCAATAAAATCCTGTCATTCCAAAGCAATCTGTGCCCACAGGAGAAGACGAGCAGAGATTCAGTTTGCAGGCAGCAAATTTCTACTATTATCCCACCATTCCCACTGGAATAGAGGGATTTTCACCAGAAAGTTGTTAAAGTAATACTTTTACTCTGAAGACTGTCCCTTTTTGAGCCTTGGAGGGGGCTTGTCCTCTGGGATAACTCAGCATGAGGCTGGATGTGGCTGTGTGTGCTGCTGTCCAGCTGTGGTCACCCTGCTGGATGACGGGTGACCCGCTGAAAGATGACACTGTGTTTAACTGGGATTTTATTCAGACCCTGCAGCCCTGCAACAGCTTCCACCCCCTCTCCTCAGGGCTCTCTGTCCCCCTCACCACAACCCAAACGTTACCTATTCCAGATGATCCCAAGAAGAGAAACACCAGCGGGTGCTCCTCATCATACCAGCCATTTTCCTTCCTCCGAATAGCTGCATTTGAAGACAATGAAAACAAAAAAGAGGGGGGGAAGCATATAAATCAATGCCACAAAGCAAGTGTAATTATCACTAAGTATACACTATGTTTTACTGCTCTCTACCCACTCCCAGTCCTCCCTGCCATTAGTGCTCTCTAATTTGATTAGCCAGCCAAGGCCCCAGAGACACCTAATAAGGTTAGCATGGATTTGGAAAGCTGCCCAGAGCAGATTTCGGATAAAGTTTTCCAGGATGTGCACTCAGCGTTGCCAGGGAGACAGTGGAGGGGGGGGACAAGGATGGATGGATGGACAGAGGGATGGAGAGGCACACTGCCTCACCAGCTCCCAAGTGCAACCTTTCTGTGAGGAAAAAACAGCAGTTTTGAAGAGCTTTATAGGTTATTTCTGGCATGGTATGGGAAGAGGGAGGTGGGTGAAGGTCACAAATGCTCTGAATTGGTGCAACGACTGGGAAAAGTGTGGTGATTATCTCAGTGCCTCTCTGGACAACAGCATCCAAGTGCATCCTGGGTGAGATACCAGTGGAAAATTTTACAGAAGGCAAGAGCTCTGATTCCCTCCCAAAATCCCAGTTTGACCAGCACAGCCCTTTCTCAGGACTTTCTCAGATATGGATCTGCTGTGCAGAGTGAGTGATGGCTCATATATCCCCGTGGGTGCCCATGGCTCCCCAAGCCCTTCAGCCCTTCAGAGCACCCTCAGTCTCTGTGAGCATGCTCACCAAACCAGCAACATCATTTCATTGGGCTTATTTGAAGGAGGAGGAACTGCTTTTGAGGCCAGGAGATCAAATCTCATCCTCCGCTGGCTGGATCTGATCTCTGGATCACAGAAGTCGCTCCCCTGGATCAGACCAGCTTCTAGTTCAATGTGAGAGATTACTGACATCCCAGCCTTTCTGCTTTATCCACAGTATTTCAATCCAGCCTGTAAATCTCATAAGGTGTTTTTTAAGAGAGAACATGCACTGTACAGACTCAGGAGCCCTCAGATCCAGCAAGGTATCATGACTGACACAGGGCGCTCCCAGATCCAGCCAAACACAAAATGTGGCACCTTAGGAAGCAGGGCATGAAAATGGCAAGATGCCCAAAAATTGTAACTGACAGTAATTGCAAGGTAGCAGGGGAAAACAGCAGCACTGGAGGTGGGATGAGAAGAAGGAAAACACTGGGAGAGCTGTGGCTTAAAGGTCTTGGAATGCTGCTGCACATAGGCATGGCAAAGCTTGGCCTCTGCTGCCTTTCAGTGGTGTCCAGTGCAAAAGCAGGAATAACATCAATAAAGAATAAAGCCACTTCTCTTTGTGACTGTCACCCAGAAAACACAGCTGCCTCATCTCCTTCTGGCCACTATCCTGGGTCTCAGCGTCTGTCCTTGTGCCTCTGCCCTGTGTCTCCCTTGAATGAGGCACTGGCTGGCTCTGTGGGGAGCTGTGGGTTTGTTTTCTTCCCTGAGCTGGCAGGAGAGCACAAGAGTGGTTTTAAAAACTGTGGAATTCTTAAATTCAATCTCAAAGTAAGTCCATAAAACCCTTTTCTTGATGGGGTATGGTAAATAGAAGACACCTACGAAAAGGCATCCCGGGCATGGCATGCCAAGAGTTCTTCCTGCAGGGGAGAGCAAACTGACATGGGAAATAAATAGTGCCATTTTGCACATAAAAAGATTTCCATATAAAAATATTTAAACAATATTTTCATTCTGCATATAAGAAGACACGGAATGTCACAGCCTACAGCCTGACATGGAAATGCTGCCTCTGCCAGCAGGGACATGCAAAGATGTTAAACAGCAGCAGCTCAAGTGAGGTATTCCAGCAGCTGGAGTGTATAGATACATGGAGGGGTCTCATGGGAATTTGGAGTTGTAAGACCTGCATGAAACCGAGCTCCTCACAGTCCATACTTGTATTCCAGGACACCCAGGTAGCATGGGAGCCAGCAGATCTAGTGAGGATTAGGAAAACAAGAGCAAAGCCTCACTGCAAGAACAGATCAATGAGCTGAGGTTAATGATGAGGGGTGTGAGGAGTGAC
Organism: Cichladusa arquata; assembly: GCA_026413545.1. Lineage (NCBI taxonomy): Eukaryota > Metazoa > Chordata > Aves > Passeriformes > Muscicapidae > Cichladusa > Cichladusa arquata. The sequence continues at coordinate 99,209,386 of JAOTQP010000001.1, forward strand.
CTGACCACAGTCATTAAGGATCTCCCCAAGAAGGCACTGAACTTGCTCAGCTACAGAGAAAATTAAGGTGCTCCAGGGGCTAGAGCAAGAGGATCAAACTACAAATAAAGCAGAACAGTTTTAATAATGAAGGTGATTAACCACTGCAGCCACTTAGGAAGAGAGTGGGACTGAATTCCTAATCCCTGTAAAGTCTGCAGGAAAAGCCAGAAGGGCTTCTCAAAAGGCAGTGGTAGCTCAGGATGAAGTTTTGCATCACTGTCCAAATATCAAAAAAGCCCCCAATTAACCTTAAATCCAAGGCATGTAGAATAATGTAGAAGAGTGTGGGTTGGAAGGGACCTTAAAGACCAGAAGTTTCAACCCCTTCAGAAATGGGACTGAGCTCTGGGATTGTGCATTTAGTGGGAGCTGGACCCCAGGGCTGCAAGAACTTGCCACTCCATGCCCAGACACAGGCAGATGCATTACCTGTCCCCCTGGCCACGCTAATGAGTCCTGACTCCTGCCAAGGCTTAATTAGCTCGGGCACAAGGCCAGATGCAGCACTGGCTGGTGCCTGGCTCTGTCTCACCCTGCCTGGGCATATCAGCACAACAGACCAGCTTGGCTACAGCCAGCAATCTGGTTCTGTTCAAAATCCTGGGCGAAGCCTGGTGGGAATCCCGTGCTGCCCTTCAGCTGCTCACTGGCCGTGTCATCCCTGGAAACAGCCACCACAGGAGATGAACAGGAGAAAATGCTCTGCCACTGGCAGGGAGGTGCAGAAAAGGGTCTGTGCTGCATCCCACTGTGTGCCCTTCCCAGTGCTGCACATGTTCCTTCTCAACCCTTTACAGCAGTGAGCAGGAGGTCAAACACCTGGGGTGGGGAAATTTCATAAAAATTGATGGGGAGTAACACAACTGCCGACAATTCCTGCAGCCATCTCAGCTAAGATAATAATGGTAATTAAAGTAATAAACTTCTGCTTTGGGGCACGGAGTGACCATGCACAGGGTCAAGCACATTCAGGGTCCAAAGACAGTGAGGTTAAGTGTCGCCTTCTTCCCTTCCCATCTGCAGCAGGATGCCAAAGTTTATGGATAAATACTCAAAGCAACTCCAGGGATATAAAGTACCCCTTAAAAAACTACCATAAATTTAGAGCTTGAGATGCAGCATGTGATCTCTGCTGGAAGTTGCTGAGCATCGTACTTAGGAAGAAATTCTTCCCTATGAGGCTAGTGAGGCACTGGCACAGGTTGCCAAGAGAAGTTTTGCCTGGAAGGCCAGGCTAAAACTGGGCTTAGAGCAACTTGGTGTAGTGGAAGGTGTCCCTGTCCATGTCAGGGGGGGTGGAATGAGATGAGTTTTAACGTCTCTTCTAAGCCAAACTGTTCTGTGGTCACTATTCAGCAGGTTAGTCAGATCAACAGAGTGATAAAGTATAAACACTTCTCTACAAGCAGCCTTAAAATGATGAGCTATTCCAACACACAGCACTCTTGAGGTTTGCAAAAACTTAAAAAATCTGGATATCTCCAGGGAAGGGACACAACCCCCTAGGTTCCACCACCGGGGCTGGAGGAGGCTCTCTCAGGCTGTCCAGTGCAGTGTTCAGCTTCAGCAGCAGGAACAAAAACCCCATTCCAGGCCAGAGCAGAGCATCAGTGCCAGTTCCAAGGATGAAAATCTCAGATGGGAAAGCCACAGAAGCACTTTTCTCCTTGGATTCTGCACTCCCAAAGCAGCTGCTGGCCACGCTGACCGCCTCTTCATTATCACCCAAGCATGAAATCCATGCTCTGTCTCTGGGAAAGCTGCCCCCTTTCTTCCTCCTGGCAAGAATAACTAACTAACTAACTAACTAACTAACTAACTAACTAACTAACTACCAGGAGGGAGGTCACACTGCTGTGCTGAAATCTCATCATGACATTCAGCCCCAATGTCCAGAACGAGAACCTGATGATGATGACGCTGGGGCCTTCTTCTGCGGAGCCGTTCCTGGCATTGCTGCCGTGCTCTCGCTTTATTTTGTCCATCTGTAACGGTGTGACTGCAGCCCTGCGTCTCCAAGAGGCCCTTCAGCCCGCTATTGAACTGATAAATTCACTGTATTACTTTACACAAATCAATACCCCAGCAGTTATCAGCACTTGATGTGACTGAAATTGGTTTCAGCCAATTTGTGAGTGTAATAAATGTCCATTTATCAAATCAATTCATTCTGCGGGGCTCCTCGGCCTGCCTGGGTTTGGGGTACCACAGGGTGAAGGCTCTGGGGCCAAACCCACCGTGGGATCATTGCCTCCATCCAGGTTCTGCATTGATGTTCCAAGGTCTGCAGCATTCCCAAAGAAGCTCCCTTCCAGCCCTGCTGCTGGTGGCTTGGGTTATGGAGCCCCAAATTAGACCAAAGCTGTATCCTTGCAAAGGTTCACCTGACCTGCAGGCAGCAACACACATCAAAAAACAGCCCTCATAAAGGATCCTATATTGTCCAAAATAACCCCAGTTTCCTTCGGACCAGAGCAGGATGATAGTCCTGCTCATCCATTTTCCTACAGTTTTGAAGCACTGATTGATTTCAACATCATAGCTGCTCAAAATTGGGAATTTTATCATTAAAGCATAGATTTTTCTGCACTACCCTTTCTTCAAAATCCCTGAAAAATAAACAACACTTTTCCTTCCTCACTCCTCATTCAACTTCAGGAAGAGCTGGAACAGATTGCTTCATCCCTCAAGGTTTATTCCCCCTTAAAGGGGGAAGTGGTAGGTTTGAACCACCCTACTTCTAAATGAGCACTGACTGCCAAACATGGCATATCCATATAAAAAAAGTATTCTTTACCTGGCATAATATTTAGGATGTTAGACCAAAAAACAAATACACATATATATATTTGGGAAAAATGCCTCCTTTAGCTTATAACCTCAGAGAGGAGATGCTGCTGATCTCTTCTGCCTCTGCATCTTCCAGTGAAAAGGCAAAGCAGCCCTAACGAGATCCAGAGCTCAATCATGTATGGAAGTGACTGGAAACACAACCCTAAGCCTTTTAGCTGCTCATTTGTATGTACCAGTTAGAGAATCCCAGCAGTTCCTGAGATGGCAGCAATGACCTGCCTGTTTCTGATGTCAGGAGATGGAATATTTAATGGGCATTTTGTTAAGATGAATTGAACATCTACACCCGTTGATGGGGGTGCCTCCCACCATCACCCAGTCAGGCACTGGTAGAAACCTTGTACACTTGGAGATGCCCAGTTACCATGAGTTAATCATCATCCACCTTTTCCCAGTCCTGCTCCACATAGCAGGAAAAAGTGCTGCAGGGCTTGGATGTATCCTATGAAGGCAACAGGGAAGGATTTTCCTCTGTGGCAGTGATGCCATGCTGTCAGGGCTGCGGCTGCAGTGAGCTCGCATCAGTGCTTGCAGGGGGTTGCTGAGATAACAGCTGGACTTGGTGATCTTAGAGGGTTTTTCTAAGTGATTCCATAATTCTGTGATTCCATTCTATCCCCATCGCTTCAGACCTTGTGCTTCTAACCCCAGATCACACGTTCCCTTTGTATTCCTGGCTAAGCCCCTCTGGAGACTGTTTGGATCATGCACCGAGTGACGGATTAAATCCAATTATTCAATTAAGACACCAGTTATAAATTAAACATATCAGCCAGGCTCGGTGGATCTGAAGATGTGGCGTGTGGCAGGTCTGCTCACCAGCAAATGGCAGTGGTGAGGGCAGAGTGGAGGGATGTAGGGTCCACAAAGCAGCAGGAAAACCAGCTGGGCACAAAATAAATAGCAAAGATAGAGAGGAAGTGCTTGAGAGACAAAGTCCTGTCTCAAAATTCATCCTTCTGGACAGAGAACAGAAAGAAAAGAAAATGAAAAGAAAAACCGGGCAGAAGGGAAGAGGCGGGGGAGGAGGGGACAGAGAGTCTCCCACTACCTTTTGGTCCAATATCCTGAGGCTGCAGGGGTATCAAGCACATTCCCTATAATTCAATAAGAAAAACCTCCATAAAGGCAAGGACGTTAATGCGCAGAAACGCCACCTGTGTCAGGAACAGGCACTGCCCATTAATCACAGCTCCCCAATTAGCCGGGGCTGCTGCCCCCAGGCACAGCCGCTCTCTGAACACACAGGGTGGCTGTTGTTTTTGCAGGAGTGCAGACTCCTTCTCAGCTCCTTCCCAACTCCTTCTCAGCTCCCAGCCCACACTGGGCTCCTCTTTGTTAACTAAAGGCAATGGAGTTGTGTTTCTGACAGCGTGTTCCTTGTGGTTCTGCCGTGGCCTCAACAGCTCGTATTTTGCTCATTTCAGGCATTAACTGGGATGCACAAACGGGTAAGACAGGATCCAGAGGCTTTGGACTGGCAAATCAAACCCAGCCCAGACTGCTGGAGCCTTGATTTCATGGAATCACAGAATGATTTGTCTAGGGAGGGAGCTTCAAGCTCATCTCATTCCAACCCTCTGCCATGGACAGGGACATCTTCCACTAGACCACATTGCTCCAAGCCCCATCCGACATGACTTTAAACACTTTCAGGGATGGGACAGCCACTGTGAATTCCCCAGCAACCTTGAAGACCTGCCCAGAGGCAGCCTCAGATCAAGGCTTGAGGGAGCAGCTTGTCTTGCCTGTGGAGCAGGTGTGGGAGGGCAGCCAGCAGCATGTGAAGGGTCCTACCTGCCCCCACTGTGGCTATGGCATTCTCCTGACCAATGATGTGTTCTCTTAGCCGCTGCTCCAGTGGGAATCTCCGCCGTTCCTCCACCTCCCTCCTGCGCTGCTCCTCCTGGAACTGTGGAGGGAAGAAAACATAGGGATCAGAGGCTTTATGGAGCATTGGGTCAGTACACAGATGTCAGAGCCCTGTATAGGGATCTCTCTGACATGGAGCCAGAGCATCCCCAGGGCAGATGCAGTTTGGTCTGGATGCACCAGCCCTAGCAGGAGGAAATTTCTGGATCTGTCATGGATGCAAGTTGGGGTGAGTGGGAATGAGGATCTGTTTATTTTGGGAAATAAAGCCATGACTGTTCTACCTAGATTCGTCTTCCTACCCTCCAGCCATTTCCTGTTCAAAGACTCCAACCAGATCCTGCAGGGATGGCAGAGTATCACTGTGCCTTACATCCAAGAGAGCTGGAGGGGGACTTTGAACAAGGGCATGGAGTGACAGGACAAGTGGGAATGGATTCCCATTGACAGAGGGCAGGGTTACAAGGGATATTGGGAAGAAATTCTTCCCTGTGTGGGTGGTAAGGCCCTGGCACAGGTTGCCCAGAGCAGCTGTAGCTGCCCCATGCCTGGAAGTGTTCAAGGCCAGGTTGGATGGGGGGGGTTGGAGCAACCTGGTCTAATGGAAGGTGTCCCTGCCCATGGTAGGGGCTTGAAATTAGGTGAACTGTAAAGTCCCTTCCAATCCAAAACCTGTGATTCTAAGATCTTTAGAAAGTGCTCCTGAGCACCCTTCCTGCCACAAGCTGAGCTCAGCCATTCCCCACTGAGACCATTGCCTTGAGAAGATTCATCCCCCAAAGGCAGACTCAGATGAAGACAGAACACCAAGAGTCCATGGGGTTTGCCAAGAGAGTAACTGCACCCACAGAATACTCCCTGTCATTGAACCTACCTCACTAAGGGGAAACACCCTCTAACAAAGCCAGAAGGTAGGTGCCAAAGCTGCAGCAGGATCCAGCTGCTGGAGCTGGAGTGGAAAACCCCCAGCCAGGCTGCTGACATCTCCTAGGCTAGCAGTGATTCTGACAGAAGTTAAAAAATAATAAATAGCAAACAATCCAATTTTGGCCAGTGCTATCCGTCTCCCATGTAACAGAGATGACATCAGCCCTGATCCTCACAGAGAGCAATAACTTCCCTGCAGGTCCCAGTGGAGCAGCTCTGGACAGACATCCTGCCTGTGCTGATCCCCTGGTACTGGGTACAACCTCTCCATACGTCTGTGTCTGTCTGTAGGATCCTGACAAATCTTTTCTCTCTCCTCCTTCTCTGGCCTTTTGGAAGGTGCAGAGATGTGATCAGCGATTCCCAGGGGTTTATAGAGAGTGGGTAAGCTGTGCAGGAAGAGAAGGAAGGGATACCCCCCCTCTGCAATGCTCTCTCCCTCCCTCCTTGGAAAACTGACACAGTACAAGACTAGGTAGGAAGAAAGCCCCTTTTATGGATAACAGACCAGTGTTAGAGCTTTTTCCATGCTGTCCACTACTGTTTTCTGCTCAGGATCTGTTCTGGCGAGCCCTGCACTCATGCCAGCTACTCAGTGGGCCTGAACTGCTAACAGGTCCTAGCTGGGTCATGCAGCTGGCCTGGAGCATCCTGAGCATCTGCCTTAGCTCACACTGTACAGGGGACATCGTGACAAGAAAACCCACCAAGAAAAACATATTTTAGATTCATCTGTGATAGAACCTCCAAGAAAAAGCCCCACTAATCCTGGACTTCACATAAGACACAAACTTCCACTCCTTTTGCAGCTGTTCCCACTTCCTTGCTTTGTGGTGTGCAGTGGGTGTTGGTGGGGATTGTGTCTTCACCCTCTGGCAGCTGTTCTTCCATTGTCCTGATGACACTTGTCTGGCTCAGCACCAGCACTTAAGTGGAGCACAGTGGTGCTACCTGCTTGGAGAGCAATGCATGGAGCAGTGCTCTGCTCTTATGGCGGAGGCAACTGGACTTCTGCACTCACCTGGATTAAGAGGTTCACCTGATACAAGGCCAAAAGAATCAGAAATCTTAATTTCTAAAAAGAGAAGGACTCAGTCTGTACTTCAGTAGGTGATAATAGCTGTCTGCCTGTCACCGGGGTGGGCATGGCAGTCATGGATTCACAGAAGGGTGATCTTAAGAAACCTTATAGACCTTCCCGTTCCAACCCCTTTGCCATGGGTAGGAATACTTTCCACTACACCAGTTGCTCCAAGTCCCATTCAACCTGGCCTTGAACACTTTCAGGGATGGGGCAGCCACAGCTTCTCTGCACAATCTGTGTCAGAGCCTCACCACCCTTATAGGGAAGAATTTCTTCCCAATATCCCATCAAACCCTGCCCTCTGGCAGTGTGAAACCATTCTCTCTAGTCCTGTCCCCCCAGGTCTCTGTCCAACGTCTCTCTCCACCTCTCTTAGAGCCCCTTTAGGCACTGGCAGGGGCTATAAGGTCTCCTTGGAGCCTTCCCTTCTCCAGGTTGAACACTGCCAGCTCTTCCAGCCTGTCTCCAGGGCAGAAGGCCTCCACGAAGGCCTCAGAGCATCTCTGTGGCTGCCTCCAGATTCGCTCCAGCAGCTCTACATCTTCCTGATGTTGGGAGCCCCAGGGCTAGAGGAAACTCTGCAGGTGGGGCAGAATCTCCACCTCACCTGCTGCCCATGCTGTGGGATCAGCCCAGGGCACAGGGGGCTTCTGGGCTGGCAGCACACGTTGTTTTAAGGAAGAAAAGTGGTGAATAAAATAACTGAACTCTTTAAGAGCAGGAGGGGTAGAATTATCTGCTGGGTAAATGCTCTCTCGAGCCCAGCATCAATAAGGAAACCTGCCTTGAACAGTCTGAAACTTGCCTTGGTTTTTATGCTTAAGTAATAGTTGCAGAAGAGAAAGGAAATATATCTCTGGAGCTGTTCCTGAGGAAGATGATTGTACTTGTATATAAACCACCAGACTGCCAAGCCAGCCTGTGATGAATATTCAGCTGGGGGGGAACTGGTGCTCCCGGGGTTTCATCCTCCCCAGCAGCCGCATTCCACAGAGAGTCTTTGAGAATTTATTGCTCATTTTAATCACTGCTAGAGAATGAATAGGAAGAACTATTACGGGACGGACATATCCCATAGATTTTATTTACATATCCTTGTGACAGAATAACAAGGAGTTTTCATATGTATTTTTAATTTATTTTGATTTCCTTTATTCTTTAAAAAAAAAAACAAACCAGAACTCTGTGTGTGCTTTTCCCGAGCTTAGACCACACTTGCCTGGTTTTGAGGACTCTTGAGTTGGTTCCCAGTGCTAAACAGTCTGAAGAAATTTAAATAAGCACTCATGTGTCTACAACTAAAAGGGAGGAAAAAGCCCTTGAAACTGGTGTCTTCCCTCTGTCACTGGAGGGATAGCAGCCCCTGGACTGAGCTTGGCTCTTGCGAGTCTGTCTTAGCCATTCAGCTCCTCTTTGCATCCTGTCAGACCCATCTGGTGACCTCCCCTGTCTCCACCACTGTCTGCTGAAAGATTTTTAAGGAATATTTCAGCCAGGAAGAGCACACAGTTGCCCCTTCCCTAATCCCCTTCTGGAAGCAGCAGTGTGAGACCTCCTGACCAGGAGCTGGTGTCCACTCAATCCCAGTGAGTCACCCTTTGATAGACCTTTCCAAGAAAACAAGCCTCCAGCTATAACTCATGAGCTTCTTTTTCCATCCTGAACATCCTCAGGTTGCTGATTTAAGCATATCTCATGAGAAAAATGTCTCTTTTGGTTATTTGAAAACTGGCTGTTGGTTAATCTGGGCACAACCTTCTATGTGGACTTTGGAGCAGTGAAAGCTCATTTTAGCCTTTCTTTAAACCCACAAGAATTACCTCAAGATCTATTTTGCCCTTCCTATGGAAGAACCCCTCTCCAGACCTCCAGAAAGCTATCACAGCTTAGCTCATGTCCCTGACATCTTCTGAGCTGATCAGTTTATATCCTGTTTTCCTTTAATTTTTCAAATTCTTTTTCCTCTAAGGTGAAAGACACCGTCACCCTTTGCAGGTTTTATGCTAAGGTTTGGTTCTGCTGGTGGTGTGCTCATGAACCTCTTCCCTTGGAGTTTTCTCATAAATCCAGCCATGCTTGGGAGGGACAATGCTGGAGGGATAATGGATAATGAAGCTTATGAACACGGAGGTACTCCAAGGGCTGGATCACCTCTGCTCCAGAGACAGGCTGAGAGCTAGGGGTGTATACCCAGAGAAGGGAAGGCTAAGGGGAGACCTGAGAGCCCCTACCAGGGCCTAAAGGGCTCCAAGAGAGCTGGAGAGTGACTTTGAACAAGGGTATAAAGGGACAGGACAAGGCGAAATGGCTTCCCATTGTCAAAGGGCAGAATTAGATGGGATATTGGGAAGAAGTTCTTGGCTGGGAGGGTGTTGAGGGCCTGGCATAGGTTGTCTATAGAAGGTGGGGCTGTTCCATGCCCAGAAGTGCTCAAGGCCAGGTTGGACAGAGTTTGGAGCAACCAGGTCTGGTGGAAGCTGTTCCTGCCCATGGCAGTGGGGTGGAATGAGATGAGCTTTAAGGTTCCTTCCTTTATGATTTTATGAAAACCTGCTCTCAGAGTTGCCAAAGTGACCACATAGTGCTACCGGCTACAAAAGCAGCCATCAGGGCCACAGAGGATAGCCATGGCAGCATTTCACTTCCAGGAAGGAGTATGGAGAGCCCAGAGAAAAGATCCCTCTGTCTCTGCTTAGGACAGAAGTTTAGCACTGGGGAATGTGGTTTTGAACTCCTGCCCGAGCGATGACTTTCAGAGGTAAGCACAGACAGTGCAGCAGTTGACACCTGGCGGGTTTATTTCATGGTAATACCTCCTAAATGCAGTAATTGACACAGTTTTAATTACCTTCATCCTCCACTTGTGGGTAAGTTCTTAACATCAGGTTTACAGTGTGCAAGTTTAAATTCCAAACCCATGGAACAAACATTGAGGTACACAATGTCAGATGAACTTTGCAGCCAGGAACAAACCTCGACTCCTTGTGCCTCAGCTCCTGCTCTTGCAGTCTTGGCAAGGGAATGCCTCTTGTCTGGGATGCAGGGAGTCCCCTGCCGTTGCTGAACTGTGCTGTTTGGAGAGATGATGCTCACAAGGCATCACAGAAGGGTTTGGGCTGAAAGTGATCTTAAAGCTCACTCATTTCTAACCCCTCCCATGGGCAGAGACACCTTCCATCAGACCAGGTTGCTCCAAATCCCATGCAATCTGGCCCTGAACACTTCCAGGGATGAAGCATCACTCATCATTGCTATGATGGCCTCTCCTACCCATTAATAATTTACAGAACAAGGCCTCTGCCCAGGAATTTTAAATCCCAGAGATTTAGCTGCGGGTCCCTCACTGTCTCGTAGCCCACTGCTCCGCAAATGTACTGATTCCTGGCATTTTTATTGGAACCACGATGGCAAATGTGTTTCTTTTCCTTCTTTAAAGCAAATAGGACATGGAAGCTGAAGGGATGAGATACCACCATGGAAATGAGTGTCTTTTGCCACAGACTGGGGCACATGAACACCTGGACTCCAGGCCGTAGCTGGACTCTGGATTCTCAGCCCTACTTGTATGACAGAGAAATTCAGAAAATACAGTAAAAACAGGCTCTAGACTTTCCTGCATCCAGGGATTACAGAGCAGCATTACTGGTCCTGGGCAGGTCACTGCTGAGTGAGAAATGGTAACTTGGAAGGGGTGGGCCACAGTTAAAATACTACAGGAGCAGGTGTTTTTCTTTATGCATCACATTGTTAATTTTTACAGACTTTTTTTGGAAAAGGATAGAGCTATAGGGGTGCTAAGGTGGTCTTCCATTGCTTGCACCCTAAAATCATAGAATCATAGAATGATTTGGGTTGGAAAAGAGCTTTCAGATCATCAAGTCCAACTGCTCACCCAGCACTGTCGAGGCCACCACTAGTCCATGTCCCCACATGCCACATCCACATGACATCTTTTAAATTGTTCTTGTAGTAGGAAAGGAAACCCAAACTGGCCAGAATCTCAGGCTCACCTTTGCCTCTGCTGCTCTCAGAAGGTTCATGACCTCCCCTTCACGGGCATAATCCAGGGGTGTGTGTCCCATTTCGTTCTTCTGCAGGGGGTTGGCACCTGACAGTACAAGAAATGAGTAAGATCAGGAGCTCAGAGTTCAGTCTTGTGGCAGAAGGAGCAGGAAGCACATCCTGTCTTTGTCCCCTCCTAACCTTTGCTCTGGAGGGTGTCTGGATCAGAAAGAGAGATTGGACAACCAGTGGTTGTGCAGATCTCCAGGGAGGAAGAAAAGGTATTGTCACTGGTAACAGCTAGCTTGTCAGTGAAGAGCTGCTGAGAGGAATGAGAGCACATGGTCACCAAAAAGAAAGAGAGTCTCACAAAAGCACCCACTCTCAGTCCAGTGGGTGCCACATGGGACCATTACAGCTTCACTTGGACATGCTGCCTGTGCCAGCTGGAGCTGAAGCTGAAGCTGGAGCTGAAGCTGAAGCTGAAGCTGGAGCTGAAGCTGGAGCTGGCTGTCGCCTGTGGACTAGCTGCTCCATTGAGTCACTGGAGCACTTCTGGAGGAAAATCACACCCTTCCTAGGAGTATAATTTAAAAAAAAACAAACTAATCCCAAAGACTCAGCTGGATTGAGTCGGATGGGCACCCCACAGAAACACACGCACATGGAGACCTCTCCCTCCTAGATACACTGAACTGAAGAAGAGCATTCCATGTCAAAATGGTCCAGTTGCAGCAATGGGAAGTATATGGAAGGAAACTTGGTGATATCAGGAGACAGGGGTAATGGGCAATAGCCAGTGGGGCAAACAAGGTCTCGGGATTCATCTCTGACTCTCAGTATCTCAGGAGCTGTCTCTAAAGGCAGAGACTTGTCACTAACACTGGTGCACTCCATGACCCCACAGCAGCTCCTAACTGCAAGAGTTTATGAGAGTGAATCTTCAAATTGATCCCAAATCACCCAAACTGGTGCTGAAACTGACAATCCCACCAGTTATCAAGCCTTGAAAAGCAACCTGGTGGAGGAAGAGCCCATAACTGTGCTCCACAGGTCCGGGATGTCTCCTATCCCCATCCTTCCACTGCAGTTTTGTGCAATGTGCTCCTGCCTGAGTGGGGGAGCTGGCCCAGATGACTCTGCTAGTGTCCCTTCCAGCCAGAATCATTCTGTGATCCTGCTGGAAACATGAGAGTGAGACAAGTACCTTGGCAGAGGCAGACCAAGCTGCTCCTGTGCCATGAGACAGCGCAAAGCACCAGGAGTGCTCAGCAGGGGCGAGCAGCAATCAGAATAGATAAATGAAGTAAGGGGAGTCTGTGGGAGCGGAGCCGGAGAGATTAGCCATTCCTAGGCACTGGCATCAGGGAACTATATTTGCTTACAGAATGAAAAATGTGCTCCATAAACATTTGACACGGACTAATTTCTATGGCAAGCCTTGTCTTGGCAAATAAAGAATATGATCAAGACAGGTGAGATTACATACTGCCGGGGCTGGCTGCTCCATATACGTTAAAGAGACAGTGCTCCCATGATCCCCCCCCTGCCAAAACCCACCTGGGTCTGTGCAGTGAGCAGTGGGGCATGTTCCTGACTTCTCCAAATGATGACATCCTCGAGGCTAGGCCTGCTCTCATTTCTGATGGAGGGTTTGTTTGGCTTTGCCCTGGATCTATCAATAATGGCTCTCCAATATTGGCCTAATCCCCCTGTTAATGGCTTTGACGACTTGACTAATTGCTGCAATAATTGATAGAACCCGACTCCTACAACTGGTCGATTCCAACCTCGAGTACCGGCAGCAATAAAATATTATGCTGCCATAAATAACGGTATCACTTGGCTTGCTAATAGAAGGTAAAAGTGGCCACTGGTCTGTCGGTGCCCTGGCTGACCCCACTCCACATCCCCACCTCCTCTCCTGCCCTCTCCCACCCTGTGCCACAGGCTGCAGCAGTATCCAAGGGGACATCAACCTTCCACGACTTAATAGAAGGCAATTTGTCACCTCCCACTCGCTGTCTGTAGCTGGAGATGGACACCTGGGCAGCACCTCGGGCTGTATGAGCCCGTCGCCTCCTCCCGCCCTCCATGCTCATATTAGAAGGCCCCGGCTGATAATATTTGATAAATAGCGTGGGGGTTCTCTCCCTGCACCCGCCCAGCATTGTGGCGTTGCAGCAGCTGCAGAAGGTCACTCATTGGGGAAATATGTTTCTGTCAGTGGGATCGAAAAAAGTTTAGTGGAGTGACAGGCCTCAATTTTTCAAATTTTATTAACTCCATCCTCTTAACAATTTGTCTTGAATTCCTTCAGTTTCTGGATAACTGTCAATAGAGCTGGCGACGCAGTGGATACTGGTACTTAGGTCCCCCACTGCTGTCAGGATAGGGATGGGGATGGCAAGAGGAGGGAGAGATGGCAGGAGGAAAAGGAGAATGCCAAAGGGCACAGACAGAACCTGGAGGAACATCCCAGTAATGCTCCCTGTACCCTCAGCAGCCCCAAGACCCTCCTCTTGTCACTCCATCCTGTCAGGGCAGAAGAGCAGCAGATCAGAGCCTGCTGCAGCCAGAAAAAGGTTCACACTTCTAACAGGCAGGACAGGGCACACAGTGGCATTGGAGCCTCATATGGACAAGCAGAGAATGACATTCCTTCCAAGAGTGGACAGATCACAGATGGAAAAAGCCCTGAGTACTGGGACAAGGAAAGGACTCTTGAGGACCTTGTTTCATAGCCTGGCCAGATGGTGTGAAAGCTCCTGCTCCTGGGCATACCCACAGGTAGCCTTCAGCTGAGTGTTTGGGTCCTGAGCTGTTCCCAGGAGTGGGTGTGGGGACAGAGAACTGACACAAGACAGTACCTGTCCTGATGCCACTCTAAAAGTCCTGCCTGCAAATTAGCTGGGCAGCAGCAGCGGCCTGTGGTGACCTGTGCTACAGAAAGACAAGATGTCAAAATGTTTAATGTCTCCTATCTTCTTTCTTTGGTGTCCAGAAGGTACAATATGGTGGAGGTGGCAACCAAGTGCTTGAGCAAGTCTCTGGCACAGAAGACAGCACTGCTTCAGTCAGGAAAGTCAGGGAAAGTGCCACAGCTACAAGGCCATCCCCTTCAGGGATGGGGACCCACCACTGCCCTGGACAGACTGCCAGGGCTGGACAACACTTTCAGGGAAGGAATTTTCTCTAATCAAACTCCCCCTGGTGCAATTGAGGCCATTTCTTCTTGTCCTGTCACTTGTTGCCTGGGAGAAGCTGGCTACAACCTCCTTTTGAGTAGTAGTAGAGAGTGAGAAAGTCCTCTCAAACCTCCTTTTCTCCCATGAGGGGCACAAAACCAACCCCAAGATTTGAAGTGCAACCTCACCGGTGCCTGGCACAGGGATCAGTCACTATCCTGGTCCTGCTGGCCACACTATTGGTGACACAGGCCAAGATCCCCTTGGTCTTATTGTCCACCTGGGCACACACATTGCATCTGCACCAGTTCCAGTTCCACCACATCAAGTGCTTCCTAATGCACAGCCGTGGGTTGGCAGCCACCCTCACAGAGCTCTAGGGAACAGCATCTGTGCTCCCTTGGTCCAGCAGCCTCACTCTCAAAGCACAAGAAGCCTTTCCAACCTAAATTTGTCCAGTCAGGTTGAATGGGGCTTAAAGCAACGTGTTCTAGTGGAAGGTGTCCCTGCCCATGGCAGGGAGTTGGAACTGGATGAGCTTAAGATCTCTTCCAATCCAAATCATTATGTGATTCTGTGAAGGAAGGATTTTGACTTAACTAAGAATTAGACGTTTCTGGAGTAGAGTTTACATGGAAAAGTAGATACCCAGAGCTCTGAGATAAAGGTCAGATGTTGACAAGGGCAGGTAACAACCAGCAAGGAGAGGTCCTTTTGGAGGTGCAGCTTAACCAGTGCTCCCAAACCTTGTAAACCAGACTGAACACAAATCTTTATGTACTTGGACAGACACAACAGTTATGTATAATGTTCAGGACCAGAATGTGCAAGCTGGAACAGAGGCAAAGGAGGAGACTGGTCAAAGCAGTATGTAAACTGGACTGCAGGTAAGGACTGAGCCCCACTGGTGGAGCGGTGAGGCCAGGTATTAAAGACTGGAAACAAAAAGAAGGTAAGAAAGGCAATAAGCCAGTATGACAGTATGAGCCAGTGACACAGGATTTGTACAGAATGAAATGCCCTGACCGAACAGGGAAAATACAGCATGAGGGTCACCCCTCTGAGAGACTAAAGGGCACAGCAACACACTGGAAACTAGCCCAGAGACTGCAAGGGTAAAGAGCACAACACCAATAAACTGTTAAACTGGTGAAAACCAGAGACTAAGAGCTCTGGCAGTCAGAAAGCTCCCAAGACAAACTGCAAGCCTTAATTAAAGGTGCAAAAGGCTTTCTCCAAACCTCAGCTCCTAAGCACCACACTGCAATGGGACACATGTTCATGCCAAACTTCCTCAACAGAAAATCCAGCAAAGAATCCATGGCCAAGGAGCTTTATACCACAAGGGGAAAATGTGGATCTTGCTAGAAACAAAGCAGCAGCCCACCAGCAGGTAACTGTCAGAAACATGGATGTAAAGACTAAAGAAACCTATGATATTTATTAAAGTCCTTATCATAAGAAGAGTTAGGAGTTTAGGAATAAACCACACCATCATCCTTCTAAACCCAGGGGAGATGATGAAAACCCAATGAAGTGTTTGCTTGGGCAAATCAAAAGTAAAAAACCCACAAGTAAAGAAGGATTTAAAAGAAGTCCCTTCTTTAGGAATGAAAGCTAGGATCTCTGAGCCTTATCAGAAGCTGGAAGTCAGCCTGAGAGGGTGAGTTTCCATAAGTGATAAAGATCAAGGCCAGGCTGGACAGGACTTGGAGCAACTTGATCTATTTAGAGGTGTCCTTGTCTATGGTGAGGGTTTGTAACCAGATAAGCCTGAAGGTCTATTCCAATTCAAAACTGTTCTCTGATTCTATGGCAAATGGGAAAGTTGCAATAGAAGAAACAGGGAAAGAAAAGAAAGAAAGAAAGAAAGAAAGAAAGAAAGAAAGAAAGAAAGAAAGAAAGAAAGAAAGAAAGAAAGAA
>JAOTQP010000001.1:99234925-99257007 GCA_026413545.1 Cichladusa arquata
TGCATTAAAGATGCATTTTTTCTGTAACTACTGGCATAAAAATGATCAAAAGCAGTCAGCTAATTAAATCAAATACTTAGAAAAAAATGCTGTGATGAATACCTGATGCTGTCCGAGCCCAGCATCTCCACTAATGAACCACAGTCCCTCCAGGAAGATCAATTAATGCCCTGGCTCCTTTCCTTCCCTGGGTCCTTTCTCCAAGCACACAGGGTGAGTATGTATATTTATTTATTTGTCGTCATTTCCTACCCAGGGAGGAGCAGGATAATGAACTGCGTGCGTCAGGGAAGATGAATCTGAGATACTAGGGAGCAGCGCAGTAAAGAGATTAAAGTGTTATTATTGTTGGTTTTTTTCCCCCATGGTCCGTTGTGACAGCTCGGCCGTCATCTGTAAAAAATGTCTCTGAGAGAGATAATCATCGGAAACTCAATAAAGCGTCAGGGGAAGCCTCGTGCACCATCCATCACTGGGTGCCTGGAAATTTTCAGCCCTCTGTCTCCCTTCCTGCCATCCATATAAATGTCTGTAATATATTTTGTGCAGTGGTTGTGGAGCACACCCTCTCGATTTGGATGTTTTTATGAAAAAATATTTATACACGAAATATGTAAATGTCTAAAAAAAAGGGAAAAAACAAAGGCAGTTTCTCTCTCTCTTTTTAAAAACGCAACTGAATTTATTCTTTTTAATAAAACATGTCAACCAAAGAATTAATGCAACTTCTCATGGAGTGGCCTTATCTTTTCTTCACCCCAAAATATATAACATTAGAGAGGGATGAATGCAGACAAAAACAATTAACTTTCTTGGTTGATATACTTTATCTTAAATAAAGTCTATGTACATGCATTATGTATTGGCATTCTATTGCTCATTTTTTAATGTAGTTTCATACATTTTACATTCCCTGCTATAGGGATGTGATCTACGTATGCTCTCTTTCCCATCAAGAACTAGGTCTGCTGCACGGGTGGGTCAGTGAGGGATGAGAGCAGGGAGCTTTTAAAAATACAGAATAACGCCCTGTCAAAGCTGCTGCTTCATTGTTCCATCTTCTTAACTCAACCTGTGCTTTATGAAAGGTTCAAATATTACACCTTCATTAGGCTTTCACAGAGCTTTCGCCTCTTAGCACTCATTAAAAGCACAGACAGACCCGTGGATAATGTCATTGTGCCTCCACAGCATCCATGGCTGCAGGATGAGGGAACTGACCCTGTGCTGGGTGCTGCTGAGGCCACACCTGGGCTCAGTTCTGGGTCCCGCACTCCAAGAGGGACACTGAGGCTGGATCATGTCCAGAGAAGGGCAATAGAGCCGTGGAATGGTGTGCAGCATGAGTCTGGTGAGGAGTGGCTGAGGGAGCTGAAGAGCTCAGCCCAGTGAAAAGGAGGCTTAGGGGGGACTTCCTCAGTCTCCTCAACTCCCTAACAGGAGAGTGGAGCCAAGTGGGGGTCAGGCTCTTCTCCCAAGGAACACGGGATGGGACAAGAGGAAATGTCCTCAAGCTGTGCCAGGGAAGGTTCAGAATGGATATTGGGAAAAATTTCTTCATGGAAAGGGTTGTTAAGCCCTGGCACCATCTGCCGATCCCTGGAGGGCTTTACAAGTCATGAGGATGTGACACTTGGAGACATGGTTTAGTGGTGGCCTCAGCAGTACTGGGAGAATGGTTGGACTCTATGGTCTGGACGGGCTTTTCCAACCAAAATGATTCCATGATTCTGTTCTATGACTCTATGACTCAGGCTCTGCAAACCATGCTGTGCAGACTGAGGCTCTGGACAAACTGTGTGGCTTCTTCCCCACTTTCCACTCAGAGCAGCTGGGACAAGGTTTAACTTCCAAGCAAGTCAGAGCACACAAAAGCAGCCACTGTGGATCCAGCTGTACCTGGGAATCCAAGTCCCAGCAGCTGGCTGGGCTCTGGCAGGGCAAGGGGGATGTCTGGGAAACATCCCGTGGTCTGCCAGCTCAGAGGTGACGTTGGCAGGCCAGCACAGTGCTTTTGTGGAGAAAAGGCTTTTGGAATGGGGAAGGAAAGACAGGGACATTTTAGGGGAGTTGAGTCCTACCATCATTCCTGCCAGTGTGGGGAACAGAAGAATCTCTGAACATGCAGCTGGATGCTCCAAAGCACAGCTAGGCACCAAGAATCCAGACATACCCCAATAATCACAAACCCAAGAAAATTTTATTACCATTTATTGTCATAAAAAGTGGAAGTAGTCTGGGTAATTTAAATAGGTCTGAATAAACAAAGCAGGTGTCTGAGAAACCTGGCCTAGTGGAAGGTATCCATGCCATAGCAGGGGGTTGGACTGGATGGACTTTAAAGGTCCCTTCCCACCCAAACCATCCCATGATTCTACGATTCTGAGTCTGCATCAACATCCCAGTGATGAGGATAATGAAGGGGTGAGAGTGGAAACTGAGATCTGCCAAGAATATCCATAATGAGAGGACGTGACTCTGCAGAAAATGACCTTGTTTTCATGGAAAGCCATCTAGGGCTGAGAGCTGGTACAGATGCCTGCCCAAACCCAACAGTAGTCACTGCAACCACTTACATCATTCAGCTTTGTTTCAATTGGCCAAGTCTGTCTGCATTTCACAGTTTCTGACAAGATGTGGATTAAGGCTGCTGGTGGAATACACTGCCCTGAACCCTTCTCCTTCCCCAAGATGTGGCTACATGCGAGTCAATGGAATGATGTTCCTATCTATGACTTTGTATTATGCTCAGCTATATAAAAACAGTTTATCTCTGGTAAATTGAAGGACTGCTTCTATATAATAGCTACGTAAGGTTTCTTTCCTCTTCAGACACACATTCACCCAAATACCATCAATTACTTTGCATTTAAATGGGAAAAGATGAAACAAGCTCTAAAAAAACCCCATGAAGTTAGATCAGGAAACAAAATTTTGGGACCTGAAAAGCAAATGTCGGTAGCTACACACAAACCATCTTACCTTCCAAGGAATGGAGGCCTTTTTCTTTGGCAATCTCATACACACTGCTGAAATCATCCCCAAGGTTTGGATCTGCATTAGCTGTGAGCAGAGCCTTTACCACACTGTCACAAAACAGAAGGAAAGTAAGGCAGAAGTAGGTGAGGAATTGAAGCCCTTCAGAGACAGAGAAGTTCTCAGAAAGCCCTCTTCAAATATTCCTGGGAATGTTAACATTCCGGGAAATTAACCCACAACCGTAAATGAACATTTCAACAAATAGAGCTCCACCAGCATATGCTAAAATGAATGAGATGGGGGAGGCACTGGAGGAAGGGTTGATACTGTAGAGATATGCAATCCTTCTGTGGAGATATGCAGAACATACTTCTAGCACAAGGCATATTCCTAGATACAGACCTTGGCTCTAAGGTCACCCCTGTCCCTGCAAAAAGGAAGATTATTGTAATACTCTGCAGATTAAGGGACAGAAAACGACAGAGCAAAATTGCTTTTGGGAGGCAATTGTACAGCACTTGCACCTCTGATACTAAAGGTGCCATCCTACCACAAGAAGTGCAAGCAACTTCCACAGCAAGCAGTTCAGAGGAAGCTCTGAAGATAATCAGAGGGCTGGAGCACCTCTGCTCCATTCTGTATTCTGTGGAATACAGGCTGAGAGAGGTGGGGGAGTTCAGCCTGGAGAAGAGAAGGTTCCAGGGAGAACTTAGAGCCCCTCAGGGCCTAAAGGGGCTCCAAATGTCCTAGAGAGAGACTTTGGACAAGGGCCAGGAGTGACAGGGCAATGGGAATGGCTTCCCACTGACAGAGGGCAGGTTTAGATGGGATATTGGGAAGAAATTCTTGTCTGTGAGGGTGGTGATGCTCTAGCACAGGTTACCCAGAGAAACTGTGGCTATCCCATCCCTGGGAGTGTTCCAGGCCAGATTGAGGCTTGGAGCAAACTGATCTAGTAGCAAGTGTCCCTGCCCATGGGAGGGGATGGAATGACATGGACTTTAAGTCTCATTCAGCCCAAACAACCCTGTGATTCTGTGATTCTATGACTTGAACTTTACAGCCCTTTTAGAAACTGGAAGGGGTCCTAAGGTGTCCCTGAAGTCTTCCCTTCTCCAGGCTGAACAAGCCCAGCTCTCCCACATCATCTCCAGAGCAGAGGTGCTCCAGACCCTGGAGCATCTCCCTGGCGTATGCTGGACTCACTCCAGCAGCTTCCCATACTGATGATGTTGGACCCCAGAGCCAGATGCAGCTCTGCAGGTGGGGTCTCATCAGAGTGGAGCAGAGGGTCAGAAGCTTCTCCTTTGCCCTGCTGCCCATGGAGCTGGGGATCAGTCCAGAACATGCTGGATTTTGAGCTGCCAGCAAATGTTGCATGTTATAAACATCCTGAAGCAGGATAGAACATATGGGATGCACTACCCAGGCAGTTTTGGTGTGGAAGTCCTCACTCTCTGCTTCTGAATCCAAACAATCATCAGGCCAGAATTAGATTTCTCACTCCTTCTGAAAGCAGCTTGAAGCCAGTTAATTCTTAATTTTTTTCCAGTGTGCAGGCTTCCCATGACAACTAGACAGTAACTCATTTGTTAGCATTCATCACCAGTGACATGGCTCACAGGCTGACAGCAATGTGTGCTGCAGCCTGACATGTACCTGCAGGCTGTGGCTTGTCAAGTCACATCTGGAATTTAACTTAAGCTCCTCTTCCATTTACCCTATAATTGCACTAGCAGAATCAAAGGTGGTTATTTTATTATCTGAGCATGGTATAACAGAGACCAGCTCCTTATCAGCACTGGTGTGCTCCTCACCATGTGCAGAGTCACCTCTAGTGAGCACAGCACCAGGACTGGGGGCAGGAGACAGAATCATGGAATTGTTTAGGTTGGGAAAGCCCTCTAAGACCATTGAGTCCAACAGTTCCCCCAACACTCACTGATACCCAGAAAATAGAACAGATCTTTCCAACAATGTTAGAGTGAATATAAAATCAAATCTTTACTTGAAAGCTTTCAGGTACACAGTGAGGTGTAAACTGCACATGGTATAGTAATTCTACAATTTTTATAAGGTTATTTGGTTAGTATACTTATCATATACTGTCCAATTAAAAAGTTAGTTGGTTAGGTAATAATTCCTGGGGTGTTGCTCCACTGGAAGCAGTCCAGAGGTTTCTTTTGCCCCACTTTTGTTAAGTCTGGTCCAGATTCTGGTTGGAAAACAGAATGTCCTTGTAGCTGGGTCTCTTCTTGGAATAAAACTAAACAGTATTTAGGAATGTATTTATAAGGTTAGCTTATGGTTCCTAAATGTAGGGAGGAAAGATGGGGAAAGTACCAGAAGCTACAGCTATGCTTTAGCAATCTACAAAGCTACAAATATATGAAAAATATAAAAAGCTAAAAATCTTAGGCATCATTCCCCTCTAAACTACATCCCCATGTCAAACATGCAAATGTTTTTAAACCCTCCAGGAATGGGAACTCCACCACTCCCCTAGACAGACTGTACCAGAGCTGGACAACTTTTTGGGGAAGAAATTTTCCCAATGTCCAACCTAAACTTCCCTTGGGGCAACTTGAGGCTGTTTCCTCTTGTCCTGTCACTTGTTGCTTGGGAAGGGAGACTGACCCCCACCTGGCTCCACTCTCCTTTCAGGCAATCCCTGTGAGCATACAGAGCTCATTCACATATGTAAATACATTTATATCCATATTTCAACAATGTCATTTGTTCTATAATATTTAGGTTGAGAGGTTCTGGCTCTTGTTCCACAAACAGCAATTTCCAATTATGACCCTTCCCCTTTTCCATCACTGAAAGCATGCTGCAATGCACAGGTTCTTGAGTGGATTGAGTTGCACAGCCATGATCATATTAGCTACCTCATGGCTTGGAACAGGCACTAAGGATGGGCATCACAAAACCTGGAATGCTTTGGGTTAGATAGGGACCTTAAAGCTCATCTCATTTCAACCCCCTGCCAGGGCAGGGACACCTTCCACTAGATCTGGTTGCTCCAAGATCCATCCAATCAAGCCTGGAACATTTCCAGAAATGGGGCAGTCACAGCTTCTCTGGGCAACCTGTGCTGGGGCCTTACCATACTCACAAGGATGAATTTCTTCCCAATATCCCATCTAACCCTGCCCTCTGTCAGTGGGAAGCCACCCCTCGCATACTGTCACTCCAGGCCCTTGTCCAAAGTCCCTTCCAGGTCTCTTGGAGTCCCTTTAGACACTGGCAGGGGTTCTAAGGTCTCCCTGGAGCCTTCTTTTCTTTAGCCCCACCTCTCTCAGTCTCTCTCCAGCCCCTGGAGCATCTCCACGTTCTCCTGTGTACTTGCTCCAACAGGTCGACATCTTTATTGATGGTGGATTACCTCACCTACTTTCAGACATCAGTAGTGGAAGCCTTGAAGCCCAGAGCAGCCTCTCATCACAGATGTGCTCACTCTCTACCACCCAAATCTCTTCAATGAGCCTGAGTTTTCTCTCAGTTCACTAAGTAGTTTTGATCTTGTTTGAAGGGTCAGTGTATGAGATAACCTACAATCTTCAGTACAGTTCCAGTAAGACCTAACCTCTCTGTCTTACTCTCAGGCCTCTATGGTGGTGCACCCCCTGCCCCATCCCCAGGCCACACTATGACCTGAGAACAGACAATGTGATGCCAGGGAAAAGACACTGATCCAAATATCTGCTCCATGTTCAGAA
Source organism: Cichladusa arquata (assembly GCA_026413545.1). Taxonomy (NCBI): domain Eukaryota; kingdom Metazoa; phylum Chordata; class Aves; order Passeriformes; family Muscicapidae; genus Cichladusa; species Cichladusa arquata. The sequence continues at coordinate 99,241,627 of JAOTQP010000001.1, forward strand.
GAGACGTCTACACTGTCTTGCTACACTGCTCCTTAAAGCCCTATCAGTGAGGACATCCCATGTAGGAGTGCCACAACAAGCCTATAGATCCTTCTGGACTATCTCAGCAGCATTGATAAGGCACAGGGCACAAAATGTATCCTGCAATTCATCCAGCACCTCCAGGAAGGGCTGCTCAGCATACCTAGTTCCACTCCCACCTCTGCCTCAGAACTCAGACCTTTACCACTGCCCTCTATGACTGCAGCAAAATGCAAAGCAAGGAAGTGGTCTGGCTGCAAGAAAAGCCCTGTGAGGCCTGGGACATCCAGAATAGATGTAGCCACAGGCCATCAGCACAGGCTCTTAACCTCTGGTCATTAGCTAGGTCAGACCTACCCTCAGCATCTGTCTGGCACTGTGCCATCTGTCAAAGATTGTGGAACAGAGGGAGATGTGCTACATCCAGTCTTTCTAGTTGTGAAAGCTCTAGCAAAGGACACTGATCTGTGCAAAGTTCTTCTGTAAGATCCAGTGCTGGACTGTTCTGGAAACATCCTGCCTCTCCAGTACTTGGTGCTAATGTGGTGAACCCAGTCATCCAGAGGACTGCATCAAGGACCTTGAAGGACCTAGGAGGTCCCCATGAAAGCAGGAGGTGCAAGATGGAAGAAGGCAGAGCAGGCTCTGTCCTGTTGTTTTATGGGAACCTCCATAAAATTGACAACATCCATGCTGCTAGAGATGGACATCTACCTACTGAACAGAAACCATCACAGAATCATGGAATCACAGCTTTTAAATCCCTCCAGGGATGGGGACTTCACCACTGCCCTGGGCAGCTGTGACAGGGCTGGGCAACTGCTTCAGGTAAGAAATTATGTGCTCCAGTTAAGCCTTTGATGATCTTGCCCTAGCAGCTGACTTACTGTGATCCTTGCAATCAGGGCTTCCAGCATCCCCACCAGGCAGCTGAGCCTCATGGATCACTCAAGTCTTTGGAAGCACAAGTTCTGATACAATCAAACCACCCTTCTGGGACCCCATTCTCATGGCTATCACCACCAAAGAGATCCCTCTACTTCAATATTAGCTCACAGGCTATGATATACCTTCAGGTCTGTGAATCTGCCTCATTTTAAGGAAAATTATCCCAAGTCTTAGTCTCTTGGGCTTTAATCCACAAGACTGTGGCTCATGAGTGAGCTACAGGTACTAAGTGAGTCATATGGTAAAATGGAACTTATCATTTTCCTGATAACTCCATCCATCTACCTTTCCTGCCCTCAGTGACTACATTGAAAGGAGCGTTCTTGCCAGGCACTCCATCAGATACTACCTCCATATGCTGCCAGATACTCAGGAACCACTGCCTACACATCAGCATTCTTCTCTGGGAAGTGACCTACGGTGAGAAGTTGAGCAGAGGACCACAACTGCAAGATGGTCCAAAAGTGATGCTGCAGGTGATGGTGGCAGAACTGCTCTGCTCTCCCTGTGAATTACCCTCTGCACCACATTCCCTCTGGTAAGAAATATTTCCATAGCTCTTATGATGGCTGGGAGGCTCAAGTTTAATAATAAGCACTAAGATCATCACTTCCTGGCAAAATCTGCTGTGCCAAAATACTGGCACTAGTCTAATAACAACACATCACACATCCAGCCTTCCTTTCCAATCTCATCTGCTTTTGGGATGTGCTGACCCCTCCAGGCACATGTCCATCAGCTAGACTCCTGGAATCACAGCTATTGATTGTAACTATCCAATTTGCAGGTAATGGGACATTCAAGCAAATTACCCTGTAGGAAAGGTAACAGCGCCATGAAAATGCAAAGGGACTGTACTCAGAGATGCAAAGCATGTGAATATCCCTGGGAAAAAAAGGAAGGGACTTGCAAAATTAGGTGATTAAAGGGGCTCCAAGGGAGCCGGAGAGGGACTTTGGACAAGGGCCTGGAGTGACAGGACAAGGGGGAATGACTTCAAAGTGACAGAGAGCAAGGTTAGGTGGGATATTGGGAAGAAATTGTTCCCTGTGAGGATAGTAAGGCCTTGGTACAGGTTGCCTACAGAAGCTGAGACTGCCCCATCCCTGAAAGTGTTCCAGGCCTGGCTGGATGGATCTTGGAGCAATCAAGTCTAGTGGAAGGTGAACCTGCCAATAGCAGGGGGATTGGAACGAGATGAGTTCTAAGGCCCTTCCAAACCCAAACCATCCCATGATGACTGAGTTTCAAATGAGGGATTCTCTGGCCCATAACTTTTTGTGTTCCTCCTCTTGCTGTGAGGCACTGGGGCAGAACAACACCCTAAACCAGATCCTAGAAGGAGTGGGATGCTACTGTCCAGCTGGGCTGCTCCAGCTTCCCTCTATAACTCACCTGCGCTCAACAGCCTCAACAAGCTGAGTTTTAATTTGCTGATCAAGTTTTGATTGGATTAGAGGCAGAGCCTATTCATCAGCATGAATATAAATCTAAATTGACCCTGGTGATGACTCAGAGGGCAATGCTGAGCTAGAGTTGGCTGGGCAGTTCAATCGATTGAGGAAAGTGCTTTCTGCTTGTAATGGCTGGACTAACATATTGTTCAATAAATAAATACATATATACAATACAGGGGGTGGGGAAATCAATGGTGACATGGTGGGAGGTGACTGGGGCTGAGTCAAGAGAGACGTTGTGCCTGCACCAAGGCGCCGGCAGCTGGGGTTGGTGAACCAAGAAGCCTGGTGATCCCCATGACCGTGTGTTAGCAGCACAATGCAGACGCCTGCGCGCGCTTTGATACGCGGCTGCCCTGAGCTCTGGCAGGAGCCACATGTCCTGCCTGGACACAAAGAAGATCCTTATGTGGTTACATCTTAACTGTGTAAAACTCAGCACAGCAGGAGGGCTGGGAGGAGCTGTTGCTCCGATGAAGTTAAATGTGGATGTGTGCCTTCCCAAGAGCATGTTTACATCTACCTATGGCACAGAATGCCAGGCAGCCGCAGCAATCCCTACCACTGTGATGTGTTATTATTAACCCAGATGAAAGTGATTGACTCCTCAAAAAGGGATAAAAAGGGATTACAGAATCCAAAAAATGGAAAAAAATAAATCTTGAAAGGTGGTAATTATTATATTGTTCAGTTTACTTTAAGAGTGTGACATGGGTGAATCATCTTTCAGAGGCACGGTGAAGGCACACAAGGGAGTTGAGCAATGTTATAAGCCCTGCTCCCTGCCTGGAGCAGTAAGAAAATGTGAAGAGAAGCCATTTCTGTGGCTTGGAGAGGTGCAGGAACCTGCTAAACTGACAGTACCACATTGTGCCTGAGTTGCAAGACATCAGATGGTGTTCATTCCTGAAAAGAGGGACGCTCATGCCCGGGGGTCTGAGATGGGGGGGCTGCCAAGGCAGAGGTGTGAGTAACAGCTGTAGGAACAGCCAAGTGGTCACTGTTCATCAAGAACACCCAGAAAAGGAGTAGTCGAAAGCCAGTGCCTCAGTTTGTAGCATCAGGCCCTCCTAGCATTCTGTCATCACAGCTGAAACCCACGCCCAACTCCTGAGCTCTCTGACAAGTGATGCATTGGGCCATATCTTCCTCCAAAGGTACTCAGATATTTCTCCAGCTCCACTGCAGACAGCTCTGAATGACTTTCCTAAAGTGAAAGGAGTGAAAAAACCCCCACGGAACAGATGTATGTACCTAATATAGGTAACAAGACTGCATCAGTTCATCATGCCACTGCCTGTAGACAGGGAACAGCTCCAGATCAGTCACCCTTCACGAATCTCAGAACAAACCCACTAGACTATCATTATGCATGAGGAATTGTCATTACCAATATAGAACAGCCACACAACGTCTTCAATGCACATGTGGATGAGGCACAGTTCCCAGCAATGTACATGGAGGCAAGGAACAAACTACTTCCTGACTCTTCTCCCTAAGGATGGTTGGAGGAGGGTGAGGGATGGGACAAGGCCAGGTTGGGCCAAGCCCTGCTGGTTCTGGTTCCATGGGACAACCTTTGACCCACAGCTCCTTTGATCTACACAGAAAGGCAGAGAAGGAAAAGGAGAGCCAAGGCTCAGGGAGGAGTCACTTGACATTGGTCATTCTCAGAAGAAAGAAGCTGAGAAGCAAAGGTGAAGAAACGCAAAGAGATCCAGACTTGAAGAGGAAGGGAGAAGAAGAAAGGGTGTGCAGGAAGCCAAAGCTGCAAAAAGAAAATGAAGATGAGTAGATGGGGAAGAGTCAAGAGGAATTTGGAGGCTAAAGCCCCCAGTGAAACAGGAAGACAAAGCTCAACATGACCTGAGCTGTCAGAAACCCATGCCCTGGGCTGATCCCACAGCATGGGCAGCGGAGGAGCAGGCAATTCTGACTCTCTGCTCCTCTCAGGTGAGACCTCACCTGCAGGGCAGCCTCCAGCTCTGGGCCACCCAAAACCAGAAGGATGTGGAGCTGCTGGAGCGAGTCCAGAGAGGGACAAAATGATGCTCTGAGGGCTGGAGCACTTCTGTCCAATTAAAACATGAGTATTGCTGCTGCTGCTGCTACTTGAAAGCCATTATGGAGCCTTGCACAGACTTGAACTGCGCTTCAAGGAATCCCTATGAGTGCATCCAGGTGCTCCTCCCCACCGCCTGAGCCATGCAGAAAACTTTGGAGGCCCTAACATCACAGAATCACAGAACCACTTAGGTTGGAAAACCCCTCTGAGATCACTGAGTTCAACTGTTCCCCCAGCACTACCAAGGCCACCATTGAACTTTGTCCCCAAGTGCCACATCCACACGACTTTTAAATCCCTCCACGGATGGTGACCCCACCACTCCCCTGGGCAGTCTCTTCCAGGGCTTGACAATATTTTCAGGCTTGGAATTTTCCCTAACAGCCACCTCAAGCTCCCATGGCACAATTTGAGGCTGTTTCCTTTTTCCCCTGTCCCTTGTTCCCTGGAAGAAGAGACTGATCCCCATCTTGCTCCACCCTCCTGTCAGGGACTTTTACAGAGTAAGGAGGTCACTCTTGAGTCTCCTTTTCTCCAGGCTAAGGCCCCCAGTTCCCTCAGCCACTCCTCATCAGACTCGTGTTCATGCTCCAGCCCCCTCCTTCAGAACTGCTGCCCAGGGCTTGTGCCAATACGGTCGAATGGGAGCAGAAGCAGGTTCCAGTGTTTTTTAGAACTACTCAGATTTATCCCAGTCTTTCCATGCTGCTCTGTGCCTTAGTTTCCCCTATCACACAAGTAGTTTTTCTACCTCAGAGGAGCCTGAGAAGATGACTTGATATTTCACTGTCACTTTATTTCTGTGGAAATTATAAAAACTGGAGTAGCTGATAACTGGATATAGAAAAGGTCACTATGCTACAAAATACAGAAATACAGCTAAAGTCCTACCTTTGGGGTTTCATTTATGATAGCTTTATTGCATATTTTAACAAATGCACAAAACCCACAAAGCTCTGAGTATGCATTTAATTAAAGCTTAAATACTAAAAATATGCCAATGCTATGGTAATTGCTGCAGCAATGGGAATTACAGCATAAAACCTTCCTCTGCTGCTGTAAACATGGTCACAGCTGATGTGTCTTTAGCCCATGACCCAGTTACAACCTCTATCATCATGGAGCCAAAGAATTTGGACGTTGACTCTATCTCATGTAAAAAAGGAACCCTAAATGTCTGTCTGCATTAGATCCACTACTGCATCTCCCCTCCTAGGCAGACACCAGTCTCCTCTTGGAGACCTATCCATGAGAATATTGCAGAATGCTTCTTAATGCCTCCTCACATTTTGGATACAAGATATTTCCAAGAGGAAGAAGATGATCATTGCTTTGCTGTGAAGAGAAAAGATGGACCCCAAACTTGCCTTCCAGCACACTGGATTTCATCTTGTAGCTGATGGCAACTGACAGAAATCATTAAAGCAGTGCCTCTGGAATTAAATTAAACAGATGGACTGAGGCTGTCTAATTGGAAGAGTGAGGGCTGTGGAAACTGGGAAACATGACAAAGCTAAAGGACAGGTCACAGAAATCTCCAGTGCACAGCAGAGACTGAAAACGTCATTCTTCTCTGAAAAACACCTTTGGAAAGGCAGTATTCTGAGGATGAAGGCTTCCTTTTTCTTAGCTTAAAACTTATCTCATCTCAGTTCCCAGGATCCCAGCCCTTCAAAACCTGCTGAGGAACCTGTGCAGGTATCAGCAGCCGTAAAACGGGAAGTGGTGAGAGAGCTGTCAAGTTAAACATTCCAATGACCTTGGTCTTTCTGCAGGCAAACAGTACCTGTAGGTCCTGTCAGCTGTACCTGTAGCTCAGCTGGCTGCACCTTGGCCCTCTCTGAGCCAGGGACAGCCCAGCTCACCTCTCCAGAGGCTGCTGGCCTGAGGTTAAGGACCAAAAGTCATAACAACTTCAAAGCCATCACATTGGGTGGATTACACTGGCAATTGGACAAGGGGGGATGGCTTCACAATGCCAGAGAGCAGAGTTATATTGAATACAGGGAAGCAATTCCACCTTGAGAGGATGGTGAGGACCAGCACAGGTTGCCCAGAGAAACTGTGGCAGCCCCATCCCTGAAAGCATTCAAGGCCAAGTTGGACAGGGCTTGGAACAAGCTAGTCTAATGGAACGTGTTCCTGCTCAGGGCAAAGGGATGGAAGTGGATGATCTTCAAGACCCCTTCCAACCCACGATTCTGATTCTGAGATCAGTTGCTGTGGCTGGAGAAAGCAGAATTAGAGCATAACCTTTTACAGAGGGACCACAGTCTACAAACAAAACCATCCTGCATCCTTGTGCCACTGACTCCTCCCTCCCCCATAACATCCTGGCCATAACATCTAGTTTCAGTTACACAGTTCACCCTGTGAACTAGGTCCATTAGCAAACCATTTGTAAGGAATTTCAAACTCTCTGTGGGTCATGTTCCAGCTCAATGCATTTTCCACTCTGCACTGTGGACATGACAATTCTATAAACAGGACCAAGGTCCAAAACACTGTCTGGCACAATGCTGGAGCTGTTACATACGGAATAAGTCTGGCTTGCATTTATGTTTCCCTCCAGAAAGGACAGAACCAGAATCACAAAGGTGGCAAAAGACCTTCAAGTGCAACAGTATCTAATTACTCTTCTGCTATATGGAAACAAGTTCTACTGAGCTTCAGGTATTCAAGGTCTTCTTAATTTTCACTTTAACTCAGTATTCATCTAAAATGTGGGAAAAATAAACAGAATTTGCCCAACACAGCCAAACCCTCTTTCTTTTGGCCAGGTACACAACAAAGACAGATGTGGTGATGGCTCTGCCCTCTCAGCAGGAACCAGCCTGGGGTCCACAATTTTTTTACTGTCAAGATGTTTTCATTAGCATTTCCACTTGATTTTAGGCCTGATTTTAGGTAATTATTGTCCCATGAACAGCCTTTCTCCCTGGCTCCCCTTAGCCTTTGCAACTCGGGAAGTCCTGTTCTGCTTCACCAGTCACTCGGAATGGTCAACAGTCGTCACACTCTGCTGCTGACCATTGTCCACTGGGAAAGGTGGGAGGCTCCCAAGCCCATCCCGTCGTGGACAGGCAAATAACAGGGCCCGTTGCTGCATGGACATCAAAGTTAAACAAACATTAGCAAGCCCCCACCTCTGGGCCTGTTTTAAGGAGCTCCCTGAGGAGGTCACGACTTCCAGCTTGTCATAGCACACATCAAAGTTTGCACCACACACGAACTCAGCACATGGATTGGAATAGTGTCACCCGAGAGCGGATATTCAGCCTTTGTGCACTGCTTTAATCCTGTGTTTTCCCAAGTAATTAAGCTTTTTTGCTTATGAACTTGTGACTAAGTAAAGCATCCCTGAGAGGTTGTAACATCAAAGCTCATTCTCCCGTCTGTCCCACATTTTTCAAAATTGGATTTCTTTTTCTCTTTTTTTTTCCCTAAATAAAAAAAAACCTAATTGAATTTAGTTGTAGACTGAATATATTTAGGAGTGTCTTTAAAAGGTTACAAGAAGCCAGAGTGATCATCATGGGAACTGTGGAGCAAGGGCAGAGTATTCAGCCCCAGCTACAGTCTCAGTGAGAAGGGATGGGACAGCTCTTACAGGAGCAATTTTGCCTGGTGGGGTACCCACCACAATGACACCACAAGCCATACAGGTATGGGCTCATCCATTGCCAAAACCTGAGAGCTGCTGTGGAATGGCACCATCAGCTCAGCTGTCACATCTGTGGGACTGAGGAGCAGCCTGCCCTGATCTGTCACACCACATACTGGGCATAAGGAGAGTGACAAGCTCCTTTGGGTTGAGCTCCACAATACATCCCAAACTTTATGGAATATCTCTAGAGAGCTCATTATGACTTTAGGAAGAGGTTGAAGTGAGTCACCACGATGCGAGATGCACATACCTGGAGTTTCTGCTGATGGCTGCAACCATGAGAGCTGTCCAGCCAAGCCTGTGCCTTGTGTTCACATCTGCACCTTCTTCCAACAACCTGGAAAGAGGAGAGATATGGTCAGGAAACAGATATGAAGAGAGCACTCCAAGCATCCTGGAGCTAATGAGGGAAAGCAGAATGTTTTACTGTGCAGGCACCTGCTCCAGCACAACCCAGAAGACCTGGCATGAAGTTGATTCAATACAGGTCTCAAAGGTGACCAAACTTAAACAAACATCCAGGGGGTGGCAATCCCTCTCCTTTCAAAGGGTCCAATGCCAACATCTTGCTTTCTGTATTGTTTATTTACTTATTTATTCTGTCCACTCTAATTCCTGAAGAACCAATCAGCAGCAAAACTGATAAACCCAAATTCCAATGACATTTGAATCCTTTGACTGCAAAGCACCCATTAGGCCTCAGAAGCAGCTCAGTGTACCTCCAAAGCCCATGCCACCTGCAGATACTTTGCAGTATTCCTGTACAGCATAAGAAAAAATAAGACACCCCTCAAAAGTACTAGGAACCAAACCATCCTCATGCCTCCAAAATTTTCTCAGCTTTTGCAAGATAATGGCAAGGGACAACTTCTTGCAACAGATACTTTAGCTCAACCTACAACATGTGCCAAACCCAGACAGTATGAAATTATAGTTCTCTCACACACCACAAGGAAGAAGGGAAGCTCAGAACTGAAACACAAATTTTACAGAGCTCAAGTTAAATGAGACAAACTCTAAACCCTGCATGTTCAAGTCATAGAACCATAGAATGATTCACCAAAGGGTTTATGCTAGAAGGGACCTTGAAGACCATTTTGTTCTGTCCCCTCTGCCATAGGCATGAACTAGGCTGCTCCAAGCCCCTTCCAAGCTGGCCTTGTACACTTCCAGGGATGGGGCTGCCACAGCTCCTCTGGGTAACCTGTGCAAAGGCCTCACCACCCTCTCAAGGAAGAACTTTTTCACCATACCTCATCTAGATCTCCCCTCTGCCAGTTTGAAGCCACTTCCCCTTGTCCTGCCACTGTCTGCCTGTGTAAAAGGTCCCTCTACACAACCAAATCCATGATTACAAACCCATTTTTCTTGCAGGAGCAAGGTGCTGCCAGTCTCAAGACAGGGCAGCCATGGGTGAGGCTTTAGAAAGCAGAGTGGACCATGCAGCAGTCAGCAGTTCTCTGCCCCTTGGTTTATCCCTCTCCCTTGTCACAAATTAAGGCTTTTCCATCTTTTTTTCCTGTGTGAGGCTGTCCCTGCACAGTGCATTCTCCACAAAGGTGTAACAGGGAAGAGTTGTCATTAAACTCCCTGCTGGGAGAGATAAAAGTGAACATACCAGCCATTTCCCACCTGTGCAAGCACCACACTTGAAGTCTTGAAATTCCACCCAGAATCCCAGGCAAGGAAATCAAGGTCAGGTGTGACTGCTTGCATGCACTGAACAAGTCAGATCACCTCTTTAAGGACTTGGAGAGGTACACATCTGAACTCAGACAGCCTGTCAAAATTCCTTGCTCTTGGTCTGCTCTGGTGGCAACACTGTCAGCTGGTTAAGAGTGCTGGGATGGAATGAGTGAAAAGGAGGTAAACAAACCATATTCCTCTTCCTACAGTTGGGGAAAAAAAAAAAAAAAAAAAAAAGGAAAGCAGGAATGCTGGTCCAGGGAACACTCACAGCTATATCCAGAGTGTCTTGACAACCTTCCTCCACCTCATTGGAAACCTTCACAGTGGTTTCACTAGAAATTTATCCCAAGGAACAGACACTCATATACTGAGACACCTGGGGTGTTCAATCTGAGTAAAAGAAGGCTCTAGAAAGAACTTAAGAGCCCCTGCCAGTGCCTAAAGGGGCTCCAAAAGAGCTGGAGTGGACTTTGGACAAGGGCCTGGAGTGACTGGACAAGGGGGTGTGGCTTCCCACTGACAGAGGGCAGGGTTAGATGGGATATCAGGAAGAAATTCTTGGATGTGAGGGTGGGGAGGCCCTAGCATAGGTTGCCCAAGCTGTGGCTGTCTTACCCCTGGGAGTGTCCAATACCAGGTTGGACAGGGTTTCTGGCACCCTGGTCTAGTGGAAAGTATCTCTGCCCATGGCAGAAGGGTTGGAACTAGATAGTCTTGAAGCTCCCTCCCAAACAAACCCTTCAATGTTACGATATATGGTATGATAATCCTAAAGTTATTTCTGACTAGCAATACACTGCCTGAACTTTGGCTGGTATCTTGAACCCAGCTGAATGCAGTTCACCCCACTGACTGGAGAAACCAGCCAGATAAACATAATCTGAATAAAAAGCCTGTATTCTAGTGCTGTGGTTCTGGATGCTCTGAACTGTTCATCACGCACTTGGACAGAGACCTAATAGTTGAAAGACTGGAATCATAACTGGCAGCCTTCATTTTTTGCTCCCAACTGTGATTCAGGAGGCTGTGACCACTGTAAATGATCATGGCACCAGCACAAGGTTTATGCTCTTTTTACCAGGGTTACAATTTAAAGTTTAATGGTAATGAACTATCTGGCAGGTCAACAACAGGACCTTGGTCCAAAAAAGTTTGATATGTGAGGAACAAATTTTCATACAGAAACCATACCAGATCCCATTTTTATTTCTTTTTTTCTATGCAGTTTAATACCTGAAGAAGCACCCAGAAGTGTGATGGAAAGCAGGGTTGATTCACCTACAGTCTTGTGGGGGTTTGGATCTGCACAGCCCTGCACAAGGCTAACACTGATCAAGCTGCAGCTCCTGCACTATCCAGTGGCCCAGTAAACTCATCTGGGGAGTTACACAAAAGCAGCCTTGGCCCCCTGCAGGGTATGGCATAGAATTATGGAATCATTGGGGTTGGAAAAGCCCCTCTGAGATCATTGAGACCAACCTCAACACTGGCAAGCTCACCACTAATCCATGTACCCAAGTGCTACATCCACATATCTATTAAATCCCTCCAGAGATGGGGATTCCACCACTGCCCAGGGCAGCCTGTGCCAGGGCTGGACAACCCTTTCTATGAAGAATTTGTGAAAACATCCTCATGGTTTCTCCTTCTGCCAGCACCACATCCCTGCAAGTGAATGCTAAGAGCGTGCTGCCAGTTCTGCTGCCTGAAGAACACTCTCAGACAACAGAATGCTGTAAGGAGAAATATCCCTGTGCAGCCACAAAGCTTTCTGTCCTGGTGAGGCTGGATGTGCCCAGACACACAAGGGATAGCAGATTGCTATCTGCAGAGATCAGCTCTCTTTGCAGCTCCACTTACAGAGGTGTTTGCACTCACAACAGAGATAAGGTAGCCTGACTCACACCCATGGCCACTGCTGGTCACACCATCACCTGCTCCAGCTGGAAGGACACTGCCTGCGGGAGAAATCCACACCACAGCTCCATCTGTGACACCATGTGTGCCGTGTCCTCTGCGCAGGCACAGGGAGCTGCTCCCTCAGCTGCAAAACTGCTCGCTGCCACTGCAGGAACAAACTCCACACCCAGCTCCCCGAGACCCTACAGAGCCATTCCCATCAGCACCAGAGCTCAGGATGCTGGTCAGGATGCTGCAACAGCAGAGATCTTACTGGCTCCCCTGACTCACCCCAACTGCTTCCAAAAATCCTTTCCCATTGTGATGCCCTTCCACTTGTCTCTCAGAGTGGTGTGGACTAACATGACCAAGTTATTTCTGCATTTCATTTACTTGGCCATTTCAAAGTCTTTTGAAAGCAGTAGCATTCACATCACTTCCTTCCTACAGTGCAGTGACAGCCTAATAGCCACAGAAAATCCAGGAAATAAAGGCATTTTGATGACAAGGGAGAGGGAGCCTGAAAGAGGAACCCAAAAGGGGCAAGGTAATCCCAATAGCAAAACTGCAAGTAAGAAGGCATCAGCTGTGCCAGGATGGAGGCACACAAACCCCTTCAGGCTGAGAACTTTTTCCAGGCAATAAAAACATTAAAGCCCAACACCAACAACTGATTAACACCCTCAATAGAATTTAATTAATGTAGTTTTGCAGAGTATCCATTTGCACTTGACCATGGCATTTATATGATTTTACATTAAAGAGGCAGAGAGACCATCCTGGTGACCTTCTGCCAGCCACTGGGTTGCTGTGTTGCAAAGGGTCAGTCTTAATTTCATCTGTCATGAGTTTTAACATTTCATGGGAGGGTTTGGACTGGAAGTGACCTTGAAGATGATCCAGTTCCAACCTCACTGTCATGACCAGGGACACCTTCTCCTTTGCCATGGTCTAGGACATCTCCCACAAGACCAGGCTGCTCCAAGCCCTATCCAACCTGTTCCTGAACACTTTCAGGGATGGGGCAGCCACATGGATGCATATTTCTTCTCAATATACAATCTAATCCTGTGTTATGCCAGTGTGAAGTCAACCCTCTTTTCCTGTTACATTTGTTTTCTCCTAACTGGGACCTGCGGTGTAACTCTTCATCATCTCCATTTGAGACAAAGACAGGACATCAGCACTTATTTAAAATAAAAAAGATGATGTTTTAAACTAAAAGATGAGCGATTTATATTGGACATTGGGAAGAAGTTCTTCCCTGTGAAGTTGGTGAGACCTTGGCACAGACTGCCCAGAGAAGCTGTGGCTGTCCCAACCCTGGAATGTCCAAGGCCAAGTTGGACAGGTCTTAGAACAACCTGGTCTAGTGGGAGGTCTGTGGCAAAGGGGTGGGGACTACGTGATCTTTAAGGTCCCTTCCAACCAAAGCCATTCTGTCATCCTGTGATTTTAGAAGTCTCGAGCCACTTTGGAGCCACTGAAAAATATCTATGAACTCGCTGAATTTTTTTTTCTCTACAGACACACTGGAAGGACATATCAATAATGATTTATCTTCATTCTTTAAGAAATAATAATGAAAAACATCCTAGTCCAGCAGTCAAACCTGTTTAATCATCTTGCATCCAACAGGAAAGATGCTGGAGCCTCTCCTGTGGGATCAGGTTACAGGCTTGGAGCAGCGGTATTAGGATCAGTCAAGTAGATTTCCGTTCAGGAATCTAGATCATCATAAGCATCTGGAATGCCACATCACTGAGCCCAGTGAGAGAATTACTTGTATCACATCATCTAACATAATATCCATTGACATTTCATTTAGGAGCTGGATTGCTTTTTTTTTTTTTTTTTTTTTTGTTAAATCATTGCAAGGTGCTCAGCAACTTAACAGATTTTCAGACAACTGAACTTTATGTTCAGGGTCTTCAGGCCCATCATTTATATTTTCTCCGCCTGATTTAATGATATGACAATCGATAAAGCCACGACCACTGCTTAGATCCCAGACAGCCAAATGTATTTACCAGCAGGAGTATTTTATTTTAATTAAATAAAATCCTCTGATCAATGTTTAGGATGTTTATCCACATTTTAACCAAGTAAGATCCAGGACACTCACCTCCTAAGGAGTTTCTCACATGGATACAGCTCTATTAGCGCCATTTCCAGTGTTTCTCAAATGACAAACTGTTCCTTGACTGCAGTGGTGCCACCAAGATGTCCCTGCCCATGGCAGGAGTTGGACTGGATGACCTTTAAAGGTCTCTTCCAACACAAATTCTTCTGGGATTCTGCGATTCAAGACCCAGTCAGGAGAAGAAGCCTGAGTCAGAGCTAGTGCTATTTCTGATTGGGGAAGTACTCATATTTAAGGGATTTCAATTAAACTTTTTTTTTTTTTTTTAATGGATTTAGGGCAGAAAGCTGACAGATAACAGGGTTAGATTGAATTATTAGGGAGATGTTTTCCCTGTGAGGGTGGTGAAGCCCTGGCATAGGCTGCCCAGGAAGCCATGTCTGCCTCATCCCTGTAAATGTTCAAGGACATGCTGGATGGGGTTTGAAGCAACGTGGTTTAGTGCAAGGTATCACTGTCCACGGCAGAGGGTTGGAACTGGGTGAACTTTAAGGGCCTTTCCAACCCAAACCACTCTGATTCTGTGATTCTATGAACATCACTGTCTGCTCTGGAATTTGCAGGAGGAATCTGGGCAGAGCAGCACCCACTGCTTTGTGCACATGCCCTATTTTACCTCGAGACAGCAGCTCCCAAGGCTTCAGCACTTTGATCCCCGCAGAGGAGATAAAGAGCCCACGTCGGCAGCGATGAGCCTTCTCCCCCCACTGCCCCCGGACAGATGTGCCTTCTATTCACCCCGCCACTGGGGTTCTGGGTGACTGACTCGGTGACACTGCTGAGCCCAGAGGGCATGTTTGAGTTTGTGCTCAGCGCCGGGAGCATGCCCAGCACTCCCTCCTGACAGGTGGAGGAAGAGGAAGCTGGAAACTTGAACTTTTGCAACAACAATAGCTTCTGTTTCTCTCAGCCTCTTAAACACTTCCCCCAGCCCTGTCCCAATATGTCACTGTTTAACTGCAGAGTGGGGGACACTCTCAGATGTGCTCACCCTCTTGGGAACTGCCCTCTGCTTTGCAGAAGAAGGGGGGAAGAAAAACATCCCAACTGAACAATATCTCAGAACATGAAAGCACAATCCCTGCTAGAGGCCAGGGAAAGGATCTGCTTGGACAGGACGACACAGCGAGCTGCTCGAAACGCTTTGATGCGGCTGCTGTCCTCTTGGAGAGAGCTCATGGCTGTTTGTCACTCCTCACCATCCTTGCAGGGCTAGTAACACACCATGGTGCTCCATGAAAACATGGACCAGCACATTGTGGGGTGGGGAAGGGAAGGGAAGTTTCCGGGAAGGGAAGTTTCCGGGAAGTTTCCGGGAAGTTTCCGGGAAGGGAAAGGAAGGGAAGGGAAGTTTCTGGGAAGTTTCCGGGAAGGGAAGGGAAGTTTCCGGGAAGTTTCCGGGAAGGGAAGTTTCCGGGAAGTTTCCGGGAAGTTTCCGGGAAGTTTCCGGGAAGGGAAGGGAAGGGAAGGGAAGGGAAGGGAAGGGAAGGGA
>JAOTQP010000001.1:99257544-99278358 GCA_026413545.1 Cichladusa arquata
AAGGTTCCGGGAAGGTTCCGGGAAGGGAAGGGAAGGGAAGGGAAGGGAAGGGAAGGGAAGGGAAGGGAAGGGAAGGGGAACAGAATTTCTCTGCAGCTCTCAAGGCAGGAAAGCTGCTCCCAGGACATGGGGTATCATCTTAGTAATCCTAGCCCTGACAGCACAAACAGGCCATGCAGAGGGGCCAGTGGCCAAGGAGAAACTCTTGCAAATAGATTTTCAAAATCAAAGGGAAGCTCTTATAAATCCACGTTTCAGGAGGTAAAGCAAACTCCAAGAGGAGAGCAGGTCTGCGTGCATAAAGGGTGGGCAAAACCACCATGGGTGAGAGCGCACGGAGTGGGGAAAAGTTCAAAGAGGTACAAGCCAAGCATGAAAAGGCTAATATAGACATGTGAATAGCTGTAGCTGCCCTGTGCCTACAAGTGTTCAAACCCAGCTGGACAGGGCTTTAGGAGCAACCTGGATTAGTGGAAGATGTCCCTGCCCATGGGAGGGGGCTGGAACTGGAGGAGTTTCAAGGTCCCCTCCAATCCAAACCCTTCTGTGATTTGACAGTTGGCATCACTAGGTTTGGAAGAGAATGTGAAACCTTACATGGAGTAGCCTCAATTCAGTCACCCAAAGCAACAGCTGAGCTGTGTGCCAGAAAATTACCCTACCAGCCTGCTGGCCTGCTCTGGCAGAGGCCAGCAGTGTAGTGGGAAATGAGTCCTTGCTGTTTGCAGAGGAATCTGAGCATAATACCCTAATTTCTGACAATGTATTTCCACTGGAGGTGGCATGTGTTACCTGCTCGGCTCACTGTGCAGGTCTGAACTCAAGTGTCACACTCCCTCACATCCACCAATATTTGCAGTTCATGTGCTGTGTAAGCAAGCACTTGGCATGTTTTTAACCTGCTGCCTGACATCTTCCAAGGTGTCCGTTAACTCCTGAGCTGTGAGGAAAGTGGAATAATTGCTTCCCTCGTTGTACAGGCCACATCCATGCTGGTGGACTGCTTCTCCTCCAAACCTAGAGCTGCTCAGGAGGCTGTCTTGCACTCAGCCCTGCTGATAAACATCTCTGCTAACTGGAATTAACCCTGTGATGGTTCCCAGATGTACTCCAGACATACAGAAACTCCAACCCGTCCAGGTGTGTCGGTGTCTGCTTCCAGAGAAAGAGAACTGGGATTTAGGGGCTTTTTCGGAAAGAAGCATGAGACCTCCTGTCTCTCATGGTTGGCTTGGTGCCAACTGCAGAGACACTACTCTATCACTCAGTGTGCAAACTCAAACAATCCTGGGAGGCCAAAATACACCAAGAAGCAAATAAAAAAGGGCAGTTTTCCAGCTATCTAGTACAGGAAAGCACAGCACACACAGATCTCCCCAATTACTTCATTGCCAACATGAAGAAATCTGGGCTGTTGTATTTGTATCTGTTCTGAATTCCTGGAGCCGCAGGCCAAATCAAACTCAATAACTAGTAACAAAACTTCCACTGAAACCCAGTCCTGGGTTATTTGGTATTTAGGAGAAAAGACTAAAGGAGACATTTACATGATAAATGCCTTTTTATCCTAAAAACTCTAGGTCTCTGTAACTCAGATACACGCAGACAAATGCAGGCTCAACATCATATAAACATGGAGCAATGGAAATAAATGTAATTATAAATCATCTCCCAATCCTGTCTCCAGCCTGCCCACACTACCACTGCTGAAGATGTGTCACAGCTGCTCAGGACTGAGATAAGGTACATGATGGCTAGTGGCCAGAGGCCATTATGCTCCAGGAGCCAAAAGCATGACTCCTCTGCTCACCCTACAAAGCATTCAGGCATCCCTCAAGCCTCAGTCATGACACTCACAATTATTCTGTGAGAGAAAATGCTTCAACAGGTACAACATGGGATACTGGCTCCCATAAATGCCCACCTCCTCCACACAGTGCCTTTCAATGTCCTGATGTTCCAGGTGAGCAAAGCCTGACTCACTACAGAGGGATTTTTTTACCCAGTCTCTGAATTCAAATGCAGTCTCTGAACCCTTGAGCCAGGAAGCAAACAACAGGTGCTGCTGTACCCCCAGTCCACCCAAACTGGAGAGAATTGAAAGGGTTACAGTTGGAAGAGATCTTAAAGATCATCTTGTTCCTACTCCCTCCCATGGGCAGGAACATCTTCCTCTAGATCAGCTGCTCCAAGCCCTGTCCAAACTGGCCTTGAACACTTCCAGGGACAGGGATGGGGGAAGTTGTGCTCAGTGAGCTGTGCTGCTTACAAACAAGGGAGAAGAGACAAGTACAGTCTGGAGGAGGCAGAACTGCGATGAGTCAGAGCCAAGATGCGTGATGCTGCTTGAAAATGGAGAGATCACTGTTTGGGGTAATCAAGCCTAACTTAGCTGTTTCTGTATCACCTCCACCTAAAAAATCAGCTTGGGGAGTGCAGACTCAGCTGCAGCAACTGACATGGAGCTTCCTGACCCACTGCCATGTCCATCTGGATCCCTGTGGGAGCAGGAGAGCACCTGGTCAGCTCCAGATCTCACTACCACACAGATCTGAGTGGCTGCCTGATGTTAGGAATGAAGCTGGTAACAGGCATCTGACACATGCTCTGTTGTATCCATGACTCATAGTTGCACAGGGCTGAGGAAACATTGCTCCATCATGGTTATCTGGTGAGAAAACTGCTGAAAGCATGTGCTTTTGGGGTGGCTTGCTAAAAAAACAAAACTGGAACATAAAGAATGAATATAAGTACTGAATATCAACACAAGTGGGATTGAGGTGGGCAGTTTTATACCTTTGCTTCTTGCTTTCCCTCCAAATGCACAGAACAACAGAAGCTGAGGGAAATTAAACTACCTACATCAATTAGGTATTATCTTTTGTGCAGGCTAACAGCATGAAGGGCTTGGAGGGAAGAGCTGGTTTGCCACATGCTCCAAAAGGGATGTTCTCAGAAGTTAGCACGTTCTTTCAGCTCAATGAAGAATTCAACTTAGTTCCCTGCATTGAACAAGTGGTTAAAGCTGAGAAAACTTGACTGGAAGCTCAGAGGAGCCAGACAGTAGAGGCAAGCCTACAGCAGAGGGGTTGGATTCAGCCTGTGGATATGCATTCTTCCTACAGCAATACAAACCTGTATTCCAGTGAGGTCTGTCTGCTACGCCTGAAAGGCCTGTTCCTTCTGAGAGTTAAAAATCACTGCTTGGAATAATCACAGAATGGTTTAAGTTGGGAGAAACCTTAAAGTTCAGCTAGTTTTAACTCCCTCTGCCATGGGAAGGGACACCTTCCACTTGACCTGGTTGCTCCAAGACCCATCCAACCTGGCCTTGAACACTTCCAGGAATGGGGCAGCCACAGTTCCTCTGGGCAGCCTGTGCCAGGGCTGAACCACCCTCACAGGGAAGAATTTCTTCCCAATATCTCATCTAACTCTGCCTTCCATCAGTTTGAAGCCATCTCCCTTTGTCCTGTCACTCCATGCCCTTGGAGTCTCTCTTCAGCTCTCATGGAGCCCCTTTGGGCACTGGCAGGGGCTTCAAGGTCTCTCTAGAGCCTTCTCTTCTTCAGGTAAACACCCCCAGCTCTCACAGCCTGTCTCCAGAGCAGAGGGGCTCCAGTCCTTGGAGCATCTCCACAGCCCCCTCTGGGCTCACTCCAGCAGCTCCACAGCCTTCATATGATGAGGGCCCCATAGCTGGAATCAGTACTTCAGGCAGGATCTCATGATCTTCTTGGTAGCTCCCACCCTCTCTCACATGGCCATTTTCTACACTTCAGACTAAAAGACTGTATTTCCTACTAACTGTATTCTGATGTTCTCATGTGCAGAGGATCATGACCAGCTGTCAGCTGAAGAAGGCACTTGGAAAAGGCCAGCACCCCACTTCAAACAAGTTTGAAGCTGTATGAGAAATATCAGCACAGCCTCCCCTCTCCTGACACCCCGAGGGACAGCACAGGCAGAGGACAGCAGTATGGCAGGAGGACAGGTCATGTTCCATGGACGGCTGCCCAGCTGGATTGTCACATTCCTGCGTCATCGAGGCTCAGTTTGGACTTTACCCCTTGCAGGTAGAGAGAGTATTGAAGGCAAGATTGTTTGTGCCTCCTCTGTCAGCTCTACAGTAGCTCTGGCAATCCTGGGCTGCGGAAGCTTGTTGTAAAAAGATTCATGGAATTAGAGTGGTTGGGGTGGGAAGTGACTTCTGGAGATCACCTTGTCCAACTTTCTCCTTAAGCAAGTTCACCCAGAGCAGGCTGCACAAGACTGTGTCCAAGTGGGGTTTGAATGTCCCCAAGGAAGAAGATTCCACAGACTCTCTGGGCAGGCTGTTCCAGTGCTCTGTCAAACTCACAGTACAAGGTTCTTTCTCATATTGAGATGGAACTTCCTGTGCACCAGTTTCTCCTGATGCCTCTTGTCCCATTGCTGGGGACTATCGAGCAGAACCTGGTCAATCCTCTGACAACCTCCCTGCAAACACTGACAGACAAGGATGAGTTCCCCTCTCAAGTCATCTCTTCTTGAGGCTAAACGGCCCCATTTCCCTCAGCCTTTCCTTGTAGAGGGATGCTCCAGTCCCTTCATCATGTTTGAGGCTGAAACTGCCTGCAGCAGGGCGAGACACTAGTTTTCACTATTCACTGTGTGCCAAGCAGAGTTAGGCAAGAAGCTTCAGACAGTGGGAGGGCTGCCAGCCCCACAGGAAACAGGATGGGAAGGAAGGCCCTGGAGAGCCTTTGCAGAGGGATCTGGGCAGGCTGGCTCAATGGGTGGAAGCCACTGCATGAGGTTCAATCAGGTCAAGTGCTGGGTCACCACAACCCTGTGAAGACATACAGGCCAGGACCAGAATGGCAGAAAAGTGCACAGCAGGAAAGGCCCTGGGGGTGCTGGCCGACAGTGGCTGAACATAAGCCAGGTGGACAAAAATGCAAATGGTACCTGACTTGTATCAGCTACAGTGTGGCAAGCAAGCCCAAGGCAGATCCTGGTTCCCTTCCACTGGGCCTGGATTAGGTACCTCCAATCCTGTGCACAGTGCTAGGCTCCTCATGACCAGAAAGACTTTGAGGTCCTGGAGTGTGTCCAGAGAAGGATAGTGGAGCTGCTGAAGGGTCTGGACCAAAGGGGCTGATGAGGAGTGGCTGAGGGAGCTGGGGGAACTCAGCCTGGAGAAACGGAGGCTCGGGGGGGGGAACCTTCTCACTCTGTACAACTCTCTGAAAGGAGGGTGTAGCCAGGTGGGGGTCAGGCTATTCTCACAGATAAGTAACAAGTGACTGGATGAGACAAAACAGCCTCAAGTTGTGCTATGGGAGGTTTAGGTTGGATATTTTGGGAAAATTGTTCATGGAAAAGGTCATCAAGCCCTGGCACAAGCTGTTCAGGGGAGTGGTGGAGTCCCCATCCCTGGAGGGATTTAACAGACATGTAGATGTTGCACTTGGAGACAGGTTTAGTGGTGGGCTTGGCAGTGCTGGGGAAATGGCTGGACTCAATGATCTCAGAGGGCTTTCCCAACCCAAATGATTCTGTGATTCTGTGACAGAGCACAGAAACAAAGGGAGAAGCTGTAGACGTGCAGCCCAGCAGGATGGTGTACAGCCACCAGCCCTGCCCTGACCAGCTGGAGCACAGAGCATCCCTCTTGCTGTTCTGCCTGACCAGGCCCACAAATCACCCAGACATCCCTAAACAGCAGCTTCCTGCAATTACAAGCAGCAGAACACATGTGCCAATTAGCTGCACACCAATATCCTCTTTGGCCCTTGATCTAGGCCAGATCTCAGCCCTGGGGTACTGCAGAGCCAGGCTGCTTCATCCAAGATCCTGGAAACTGGATGGAACATCCCCTGGCTGCAGGCAAGAGTCTCCTCCCCCTCTCCTCTTCCTCACTTATCCTTCTCTTCCCTCTGCTTCTACACAGGGACAGCAGCTCCTGCCTCCCCAGGTGCCTGTGCTGGGTGAGTGATCTCAGCCAGAGACAGAAACATGTGTGTGTTACACACAGAAGAGCAGCAGTATCTCTTCCCATCCTACACAGGCTGCCAAGCTGCCAAAAAGTCTGAATTCCATACTGGCTGAGGGCAGCACTTGGGACCTGGGAGAACTCTGGCATTCTGAGGCAGAACAGGTAGGAGTGCCAGGATCTGTTCAAGAAGCAGCTCCAAGGTTCTCTCACTTCTCTTCCCACTTTAGGGGAGAACTGCTTTCCTCCCACAGTCCTGGACCTTGTCCCTGGCACTGGGTGCAGCAATTGGTCAGTGACATGGCACTGCTGCTCACAAACCATCCTTGGAACCTTTGAGTCCCTCCCTGGAGGTTTGGCTGCAGGGGACTAATCATATGCTGACCCCGAGAAACTGGCTCTTTGTTACCACCTCAGGGAATGTAATGCTGCCAGATGCACCTGAAAGGTGCCATGGCACCACCCCAACAGGGCAGGCACAACCAACTGTGACAAAAAGCCTGCTGCCATGGGACAGGAGCTCTGGAGATGATCCACTCCCTAACAGCTGTGTCTTTGGTCACCCAGCCACTCAGTTCCCTGACTTCCTTGGGTGGGGGGAGCTCTCTCCTGTGCTGCTTGTGGGATAAAAGGCCCCTGGAGAACTCCTGGCTCAGGCTGAGGAACCCACAAGGGCTGTTTGTTCAGAGACAGACCCCAACAATTGAGCCTCTGCAGGGTGTCACTCACAGGGGTACGTCCACATTGGCACAGTATGGCCTCACACTGTCCTCTCTCAGCACAAGGATCTGCAACCCACCTCCTACTCAACAAGTAATAGTGCTCCCCATCTCTCCTCACCCACTCTGGATCTGAGAGGGTGAGGGGAGCACCCCATGGGGGCTGGGAGCAGCCAGTCTCTTCCATCCCCATGTGCTGATGGGATTTTCCTGCCTTCCCAGCCCTTGGCACATTGATCTCAAGTCTCAGAGCCCTGCTCACCTGCTGACTTCTGAAACATTGTTAATCCTTGCAGCTTCCAGAAGGGCATCCTCTGAAATGCAGAAAGAAGGGAGAAGGAGTTAGTGTGGAGGACATACATGGCCATCCTAACCTGGAATGTGCAGGGGCTGCTGCTGCTCAGAGCTGTCACTGACCACCCTAGTGAGCAAGAGCCTATTCCTGCGAGCAGGTTACCCAAAAACTCCTTGCTGTCTTGGTGACTGACTCCAGCCCCCCATCACACACCCTAAGAATAGGGGGCTGCAGGATGCAGCAAGGATCCCAGGGCAGTGGACACCGTCACCCCAAGATGTCAGCCTCAGCCAGAGGTTTCCAGACAACACAGCAGTGTTCCTACCACAGAGTCAGAATGACACCCCCTGGCTAGAGAAAGGAAGAGCAGCACACAACTCTGGGAGAAAGGATTAGTGGCAGTTTGGGTTGGGAGGGACCTTAAAGCTTATCTCATTCCACCTCTCTGCCATAAGGAGGGACTCTTTCTATCAGACCATGTTGCTCCCAGCTTTGTCCAACAGGTCCATGAACACTTCCAAGGGACAGGGCAGCCACAGCTTCTCTGGGCAACCTGTGCCAAGGCCTCACCAAACCTCACAGGCAAGAATTTCTTGCCAATATTCCATCTAAGCCTGCCCTTAGGGTTAAAAGAAGCCAGTCAGTGGGAAACCATTCCCCCTTATCCTGTCTCTCCAGACCCATGTCCAAAGTCTCTCTCTAGCTCTCTTGGAGCCCCTTTTAAGGATAACCCCTTTCCCTGGAGAGCTTCCCAGGTCACAGTCAGCAGGCAGGTTCCATCCCCAAGGAGGGACCCCACATCCCCTCCCAACCGGCACAGGCCTCTCCGTGCTGCATCCCACTCCTCCCACCCCAGCAGCGATAGTCACCCTTGGACAGGCGGTCCTGCAGGTAGCAGTAAGCCAGCGCAGCGACGAGGGCAGGCAGCCCTGCTCCCGGGGAGCAGCTCCCAGCTCCGCTCTGATGCCCGCCGGGGTCTCCCGCAGGACAGCAGCGCTGCTCTGCACCTGAGGGCCATGCCGTCGGCTCTCTGAGGGATGCCATGAGGCCGGACGGTGTTCCTGGCACACGGCAGCGAGCGCTGGCCACACCGGTGGCAGGTGGGCAGGAGGTCTGCACTGGGACCAGGCCCGGCCCATTAACTACGAGAGAGCGCCCTGGGCCCGGCGGAGCGGGTACCGGCGCCCCTACCGGGGCTTTGCCCCCCGGGCCCCGCTGCCGCCCCCTGCAGGCAGCGATCCGCCATGGCAGCCTCACGCCTGGCGGCGGCGCGAGCTCGCGGCGCCCCCTGGCGACCAACACCGGGAGCAGCCGCGGTCGGGCGGCCCTGGCCCCCTCAGCCGCAGCCGCCGCCGCAGCCCCGTAGGTCGCACGTGACGGCGACCACCATGGCCGCGCTCGGAGGAGCCGCGCTAGCCCCTGTGGCAGCGGATGGAACGCCAGAGAGGCCAGCATAGTCCTATCGCTCCTCCCGCTGCGCCGCTCGCACCTTACCCCCCCCGCCGCTGACGCCGGTGGACCAAGATGGCGGCTGCCGGCCGGCGGAGCTTGATGCAGGGGCGCGCAAGGCATGCCGGGAGATACAGTCCCCCACAGCGCCCTGCGGCCTGCTTGTCCGCCGCCGCGGACTACAACCCCCAAGAGGCACCGCGGCCCGGCCTTCCCGGGGCATGCCGGGAAACCAGCGTCGGCTGCGGGACGCGCAGGAAAGTGGGTGGCGGGCTCCGGCAGGGGGCGGACACGGCCGCACATCAAACACCTCACGCACACATCAAACACGCACCAAACAAACATCACACGTCACGCATAGACACACCCGCACATGTACTCGCATACACAGGGCTGTTCCTACACGCACACGTGTGCACACAGGAACTTGTGCTCTCCTGGAGCACAAGGAGTTCTGGCCCCCAAAACCTGGAAATTTTGGCTTCAAAATCCTGGAATGCTCAGCCCTGAACCCTGGGAATTCCACCCCCAAAATCTTGGGAATTTCAGCCCCCAATTCCTTGGAATTTTAAGACCCAAACCCTGGGAATTCCAGCCCCAAAACCCTGGGAATTCCTGCCCCAAAACCTCAGGAATTCTGGGCCCAAAAACCTGGAAATTTTGACCTCAAAATCCTGGAATACCCAGCCCTAAACCCCGGGAATTTCAGCCCCAAAAATGTGGGAATTTCAGCCCCAAAATCCTGGGAATTTTATGACCCAAACCCTTGGAATTCTGGCCCCAAAAAGCTGGGGATTCCAAGCTTAGAACTCTCAGAATTTCAGCCTGAAAATCCTGGGAATTTTAGCCCCAAAACTTGGGAATTTCAGCCCCAAAATCTTGGGACTTTCTGCCCCAAAATCTGGAAATTCCAGCCCCAAAATCCTGGGAATTTCTGCCAGGCAGGACTTGCACATGTGGTGGTACCAATCTGGGCATCTGCTGCAGGCTGGGCTGAGAGTAGGTGCCTCTGGGGGACGCCTGTGTGGGCACATGTGCGAGCATGCATGTGTGTGTGAGTGCACATGTGTGTGTGCATGCTGCCCTCCAGAGTTGCCCATAGCCCTTTCCCACCCCAGGATTTGCCATTCCACCAATTTCCTCCTGTTTCACCCCAATTCCCCCCATTATCCCAGCAGCTCTTTGCCCAGTTTGCCATCCCACCATCACTCCAGTGCTTCCACATGGTCCCAAAAACTCCCGGATTAAACAGAGCTGCTAAGAAGATGCATTTTAGGGATTTGATTAAAAAAAAATATACACAGATATATATACATATACATATACATTTTTTAGAAGACTTAGGTTTATTGCCTGAATTACTGATTCCTGGATTTAGCTCTGCACACTGCTGACAGATGTGGGATGGTGGAGCAGGAATAAAGATTGGGAGCCAGGGAGCTGGGAAAGCCCCAGGAGTATGGGGGAGGGTGTCAGAAACGGGCATTTCTGCACCCACACTGGGGCCAGAACAGTGCTCCCAGTTCCCCAGTCCACTTCCCCTAGCTCCATCAGCTCCGTGCTCCCACTGCCCTAGCCCAGCTCGCTCAGCTCCATCAGCTCCGTGCTCCCAGTTTCCCAGGCCAGTTTCCCAATTCCATTAGCCCAGTGCTTCTACTTCCCCAGCCTAGTCGTTCCAGCTTGATCAGCCCGGTGCTCCCTGTTGTCCAGGCCAGCTTCCCCAGACTGACTGCTGCCTCCCCTTGCTCAGTCCAGTTCTTCCAGTTCTAACAGTCCAGCTCCCCCAGGTACCCAGCAAAGTCTCTCCAGCTCCCCAGCCCAGCTTATCAGCTTCTCCAGCCCAGCTCCCCTACTTCACCCAGCTCAAATAGCCCAGTTCCCTCAGTTTCCCAGCACAGTTTCCCCCAGCTACCCAGCCCAGATACACCATTCCCCCAGCCTGTCCTCCCTACCCCATGACTCCCATGACATCTGTGTTCCAGATTGGAAATGGCATGTGGTGCCACATGGCTGGGCTGGCTGGGAATGTGCGTGCTCCTGCTTCCAGTGCCAGGACTGCTGAGGGCTGGGAAGGGCTGTAGTGTGGTGGCTTTCACCTTTCCACTTCCCTGAACACAGGGTGGAAACAGCCCAGGCTTCCACAGCAGAGCTGCCAGAAAGGGCAGGGAGAGAAGGATGAGGGGAGAGGGTCCCCCTGCACCAGCCACAGCACCCTGCCCCCAGCCATCCACTGCAGATGTCCACTTCCAGTGGGATAGGATGCCAGAGATTCCCTTGGCTCCCTTTCCCAGGAGAGGGTGCAGGATAGGATGCCAGAGATTCCCTTGGCTCTCTTTCCCAGGTGAGGGTGTGGGATAGGATGCCAGAGATTCCCTTGGCTCCCTTTCCCAGGTGAGGGTGTGGGATGGGATGCCAGAGATTCCCTTGGCTCCCTTTCCCAGGTGAGGATGTTGGGAGCAGTGGTGTGGCATGGTGAGCCCTGTGATGCCAGGTCCCTGTCTCCTCACAAGTGCTGAGCATGGTGACATCCCTGTGCCCTCCTATCCCTCTGCTATTTCATCTCTGGAAGGGCCTCATCCTGGAAAAGGGGCTCAGTCCCACATTCCTGCTGCTGAGATAGACTTTGCTTCGCCAGTCTTGGTACACACCACACTGCTCTGTCATCATTTACACAGTTATTCACGGGAGCTGGAAGAGGGTTCCTCAGTGTTCCCAAGTGGAAAGAAAGAAATCCTGAGTCGGCAGCATTTTCAGAGCTGGATGGGAGCCAGAGCCTGGGCTCTTCCAAAAATAACATCCTAGTCAGCACTGCCAATGGCAGGATGCCCACCTGCTCCTGGCCACGGTACTGTGGGGATGCCATGGCAAGGCCCAGCATTGGCACAAAAGATGGATAATCCTCATGTGCTGCACAAGTACAGGTGACAGTGTCACATCAGGGTGACCTGCAGCCTGGAGAGACGCTGTGGGTCTCTGTCCTGCACTTGTGTCCCCTCCTACCCCAACTGGAATAATGGAATAATTTGGGTCGGAAAAGCCGGCTGAAACCATCGAGTCCAACCACTCCCCCAGTACTGCCAAGGGCACTACTAACCCATGTTCTCACACGCCACATTACATGGTTTTTTAAACCCCTCCACAGGTGGGGACTCCACCAGTGCCAGGGCTGGACAAGCCTTTCAGGGAAGAAATTTTCCCAATAAACCTTCCCTGGCGCGCAGTGCAGGTGTCCCCGCCAGTGCCACAACTCCGCATGTGTGTCCTGCAGCTGCTCCCGGTACAGCGCCAACCCAGGCTGCTCCCCCAGCGCTCCCGGTTCCCGTCTGCTCCTCCTGGTTTCAGCTTCGACGCTCCCCGTTATTTCTGCCGGTGCCGGTGCTCCCGGTCCCCCCCAGCTTTCCCCCAGGTCTCCCCCAATCCCGCCTCCCGGTTCCCCCGATCCCGCCTCCCGGTTCCCCCGCCCCGGTCCCGCCCCCGGCCCGCCCCTGCCGGTCCCATCGCGCCCCGCGCCCCGCAATGCCGCCGTAGGGGCTGGCGCCTCCCGCGGCACTGGCACCGGCACCGGCGGGGCGGGGGCGTTCCGGGGCCATGTCGGGTCACGACGGCGGCATGTCGGGTCGCGACAGCGTGCAGATCCCCGACGACCGGGACTTTGGGGCGTTCCGGGCGGAGTGCGAGTCGGAGCGCGGCTGGAGCCTCACCTACAGCAAGGGCGGGGTGGGGGTCTGGGTGCAGCTGCTGGAGCCCGAACGCGCCCTCCACAAGATCAAGGTGAGACCTCCCGCCCGGCACACGCTGGTGCTCGGTGAGACATCCCCACCCACCCTGGGCACCCCCGTGCACGGTGAGACCGCCCCGGCATCCCCCCGGGATTGGGGTACCCAGCGGGGAGCCTGGAGGCAGGAGGGACCCTGGGCGCGATGCTGCACCTTGGCTTGAGGGAAAGAAGCGGGGACCCCGCAGTGAGTTGAACCAGCACCCAGGGGTGAGCGGGAATCCCAAGGAATAGTGGGGTCCCTGGGGTGATGCAGCGCCTTGGGGCCCCCGATGGCCAGCAGGGACCCCAGACAGGTGGGGTTAACTGGCACACCAGGACAAATGGGCAGTGTCCGGGGGAATGGGGATCCCAGGATAAACACAACTCCAGGGGTGAGCCAGGGACAAGTAGGCACCCCTGAGAGCTGTGCAGGGGGAACTAGGGACTCAGCCAGGGACAAACAGGATGTTTGCCATGGATCCTGGGTGCTGCTTCTCCCCACTTCACCCCTTGGGAATGCATTTCCCATGCTTGCTGGGCTAGGGGACTCCTTGGAGCCTGCTGTCACTGGGGTTGTCCCCCTTGCCCAGAGCTCCCTATGTCTCCACTGCATTTCCCCGTGGGTCCCTTCCCTCCTGGTGCCAGTGTGCTGGCACAGGCAGGTGCACGCTTCTCCTGGCTCTTCCCTCTGGCAAAGCAGGGACACTGGGGTTCAGAGGGACAACTTGAGACAGGAGCAGTGTCCAGATGGGGTTACACTGGAGTTTCTGGCCTGTGTTCCTGTCCCTGGTGGCACCTTCATTAAGCTGTCCTGGCGTAGTGGGTGTCATTGCCCTTGCTGTGGTGTCGAGCCCGGGTGGTGGCAGTGCTGGTGACGGTGGCAGCAGTGACGACGCGGCCTTCACACACTGCTCTGCAGCAGCTGGCACCGGCGCTGCTGGGGAAACCTGTCCCTGGGGCACTGGCACTGGCTGTGCCCAGCTCCTGCCGTGGAATCACTGTGTTGCTTCCAGCATAGCGTGTTGGAGGAGTTTGGGCTGCTGTGACCCAGGAATAGGTCCCCGTTGTGCTCTGGTTGCAACAGTAAACCCTGGGAGAGGGCATGGTGGTCTCTGGGGTGTAGGGAGTCACTGGTGCCACTTGCAGCCTGCCCGTGGTGGGTGGGATGTGGAACATCCATCACTGTGGCATCCAGGCATGATGGCATGGGCATGGCTCTGTGGGACAGTGCATCCTGACTCCCCCCCCGCCCCACCTCCCTTAAGCTCCTTGTGTTCCCCCGTCCTGCTGCTTGCTCTTGGGGGTTGCATACCAAAACATCCCCCAGGTTGAGGTGGCGCTTGGGTGCGTCCCCTGCCTGTCCCACAATCCCAGTGTGCCACGTTGGCGTTGCAGGGACCCAGCCCACTCCAGGATGTCCTGGCACAGCTGCTCCCGACATGGCTCCTGGAGCTGTCTTTTGCCTGCGGGGGTCCCTGAGCCAGGCCTTGCCCCTTTCCACGCCGTCCTGGACAAATCCTGCTTGGAAACGTTCTGCTGGTTGTTAATGTGTTGATTCCACGTGTGTGCCACTGGGTATTGGAGACCCTGTGAGCTAACAGTCCTTGTCCCCTCCCCATGGCCCTCAGCAGCACCCAGGCCCACCATCCCACCCAGGATGAGATGCTCCTGCTGGGTTTTGAAGGGATGGACTTCATGTGGCATTGCTGTCGTGGCACGGCAAGGTGCAGCCCAGGGGTTTGCCCCTCATGCTGGGGGTCTCTGCGTGGGTGCTGGGGATTCTCTGCAACTTCCCAGGAGCTGTTTTCCCCCTGAGTTCATCCTGGATTCCTTGCCTAATTAAGTGGAACCTGAAGGTCTCGCCCTGCTCTGAGGCTGCCGCCCCCTCCTCCCCACCCCCCTCCATTAGGGATGCAGCTCCCGTCTAACCTGTTTTCTGGAGTCTGGGAACAAGTTGGTGCCATGGCTGGTTTCTCTGTGGGACATTTGGTGGCCTTGGGACTGGCTGCAGCTTGGGGGAACCCAGCCAGGACACCCCATCCTACCCAGTGGGGCGATGAGTTGGTGCCTGGGCATCTGAGATCTCCCAGGGACTATGGTTTCCCCTCTAAATGGGCTGTTCCCAAAGGATGGCCATCCTGTAGGATGCAGCCAAAGGATCTGGGGTGTTGGTGAAGCTGCCAGTGAGGCTGAGCTTGGGGACCCCCTTGGTGGCTGCAGCCAGGCAGCGGTGGTGGATCTCCCCTGTGGATCTGCTCAGTCTACTGCCCATTCTGCGTTCCCTCGGGCACAGCATTACCCCAGCCCTGGGGACTTCATCTCTTCCTCCTCCACCTCCTCTTCCTCCTCCTTCTCACCCCATTAGTCAATATTGACTCAGGGTTGGGGCGTGCGTTTCCGGACGCTTCCCAGGTGGCACCATCTCCTCTCCTGCTGCGACCCCCCTAGCACCCCCCCAGGCTGTGAGTCACCTGCAGGGCAGCTCCTGCACTACTGGCTTGACCAGCCTCGCTGCTCTGGGAATAATCCGCCTGAGCGTGGTGCAGGTGGGAGCAGGGGTTCTTCAAGCAAGGCAGGCTCTCCCCAAAACTGTGCTGCAGGGGTGGGTGTTCCCAGACAAGGTTTTGGGTGAATGGAGGAGCTGGAGGTGGGCTCTGTGGAGCAGGGATGGGTCTCTGAGATTGAGGATGAGCACTGTGGGATTGGGGCAGACTCCATGGGGCAGGGATGGATTTATGGGGGTGAGGCTGGGCTCTGTGGGGCAAGGATGGGATTGAGGATTGGTGCTGTGGGGGAACAGGCGCCATGGCTGTGTCCCACTGAGGGGCCATGTGAGACTGTGCCCCATTGCTGGGTTCTTCTGTGCTCATTCCCAGGGCTGGGGCATCTCTAGTGCCATGTGCTGGGGTGACAAGGCCACCCCTAAATCGTGAACCACAGGGTCTAGGGGGCAGGAGGAGCTGGTGCCATCCCTGGGGATAAACAGGAGCTGGTGGCAGTCCCAGGGACAGGCCACTGGCTGCTCTCCCTGCCCCACACTTCCCTCCAGCACCCTTGATCTCTGCAGATGGCATCCCTGCTACAGGGTTAGCCGCCCTCACCTTCTCTGTTCTCCTTGTCTCCTTGCCTTTCCTGGATATGGCTGCCCTGGTTACGGAGCAGCTCCCCACTCTGCACCCCCCAACCCCTTCTGTGTGATCCATGCTGCCCCAAGGCACTGTGCACAGCCCCACATACTGGGTCCCCTGTGCAGGGATGCCACTTTGGGGGGAGCACATCCATAGTGACAAGGGGGCAGGTGGGAAACAGGGCCCCTACTTCCCAGGACTCAGCTCCACACTGCCTTGAGGCCCTGCATGCCTGTGCTACAGGGTGGCTCTGGATGGCAAACTGAGCTGCTGGTTGGGATCCAGGTCTTCTTGGAGGAGGTTGCATTGATTTTTTAAAAAAAGTCTGTGAGAAGACACCTCCCCCACTGCTCGCTGGGGCTTCTCACAGCTGCCTTCCCACTTGGGGTCCCCATGGCCGCCCTCTCACCCAGGGGTCCCCACTGCCACTCTCACACTTTGGGGTCCCCACTGCCTCCATCCTGCCTGAGGGTCCTCCCCACTGCTGTCCTCTTATGAGTTCCCTACAGCCACCTTCCCACCTGGGGGTCCCAATGGCCATCCTCCCACCACCAGGTCCCCACTGCCATGCTGTTGGGGGTCCCCATCCTCAGCCCAGGGGTCCCCATGGCCACTCTGCCGCCCTGGGGGCCCCTGGTAGGTGTCTGACGCCCCCTGCCTTGCAGTGCAGGATGGAGTGCAGGGACGTGCCGGCAGAGACGCTGTACGACGTGCTCCATGACATCGAGTACCGCAAGAAGTGGGACACCAACGTCATCGAGACCTTTGACATCGGGAGGCTGACGGCCAACTCCGATGTGGGCTACTACGCCTGTGAGGAGGGGCCTGAGGAGATCTGGGTGGTCCTGGGGGAGGGCTGAACCCCAGGGCTGCTACCACTCTACCCCTGGGTTTGGGATCTGGGGGATCCCTGGTGTCTGGCATTGAAGGGAGGAGCCTGGATACTGGTTTGGGGAGATGTGGAGGGCAGGAGGGGACCCCATACTTGAAGGTGGGTGTCTCACTCTGGAACATCCCACACGGTGCTGTCCCTAGGGAGGTGTCCCAAGCCCCTGAAGAACCGTGACGTGGTCACACTCCGCTCCTGGCTGCCCATGGGCTCTGACTACATCATCATGAACTACTCTGTCAAGCATCCTGTGAGTTTACCGGGCACCAGGGGTCCTGTGGTGCTGGGCTGGGGCTTACTCAGAGCTTGGGAGGATAGGTTGGAGAGCTGAGGGGGTCGAGACAGCCCTGCTTGTGGCTGGGGCCTGCTGTGCTCCACCTGCCCTGCCACTGACTCGTGTTCCCTCCTTGTTCCCCACCACAGAAGTATCCCCCCCGCAAGGACATGGTGCGGGCGGTCTCCATCCAGACAGGCTACCTGATCGAGGGGACGGGTGCCAAGAGCTGCACCATCACCTACCTGGCACAGGTGGACCCCAAAGGTAAGAGAGGGACCCCCAGCTCTGTGCCTTGGGGCTCAGCACCCTCAATTCCTTCCCTCATGTCAGTGTGTGCTTTAGAGGGGGGCCCACTGAGGTCTTGGGGGAATTCAGGGGGTCTTAGTGAGGGTCTCATGGATTCTCAGTGTAGGCTCATTGGGAATTCAGGGGGTTTAATAGGGTCTTTGGGCTCAGTGGGCACTCAGTGGGGACTCGGGGTGGTTGAGGGGAGGGCTGAATGGGCACTCACTTGGACTTAGTGGGAGTTCAGGTTGGGCTGGGGGCTGCTCAGTGGGGATTCAGTTGGGGCTCTGTGATTTCAGGGCAGGGTCAGCAGGGCTTCAAGAAGTCTCAGATCGAGCTCAGGGGGACTAAGGGTGGGTTCAGGAGGACCTGTGGATATGCTGGAGGTGGGCTCAGGATGCAGCCAGAGCCAGACGCAGAGCATGGAGCAATGTCAGGAGGAAACGTCTTGGGCCTGTTCTCTTGAAATCTTTCATTTTTGGGGGTTGAAGAGGGACCCAAAATGCTGAAATCACTGTTTTTGACCTCTGCAAGAGCAGAGAGCAGTATGGATCAAACTCTATTCCCTCTCTCCAGCCATCCCACTGAGAGTGCCGTGGGGGTCCCATGTGTGGGGGTCCTGGTTTTCAGGCACCTGGGGGATGCTGGGGGTCCCACTCCCAGCCACCCCTCCCTTCTCTCCAGGTTCTTTACCAAAGTGGGTGGTGAACAAATCCTCCCAGTTCCTGGCCCCCAAGGTGAGTTTGTGGCTCTGGGGTGGGTCTGCTGTGGGCGCAAGGGGTCTCTTTGCCCATCTCACCCTTCCTCCCAGGCGATGAAGAAGATGTACAAGGCATGCCTCAAGTACCCTGAGTGGAAGCAGAAGCATGACCCTCACTTCAAGCCCTGGCTGTTCCCGGAGCAGAGCCGACTCCCAGCGCTGGCACTCTCCGAGCTCTCCCTCCAGCATGCGGATTCCCTGGAAAACATCGATGAAAGCTCCCTGGCCGAGAGCAAGGAGGACCGTGGCGAGGGCAGCGACGAGGACAGCCTGACCTGATTCCCCTGGGAGCTCCTCTTCTTGTTCCCCTGGCTAGGACAGCCTGACATGACCCCCTCTGGGAGCTCCTCTCCCTGTCCCCCCACTTCCAACATGGTTTGTGTCTCTATCTCACACACCTGTACACATGCGCCCCCACTTTGGGTTCAGGGGGACCCCCCCATTGTTGTACCCCTGTCTGGGGACAGCAGGGACACAGTGGGTCCCCCAGGATGGGAAGCTGGGGGTTGTCTGGTCGCTTAGCCCTTGTGGGACACCAGTGTTGTCCCTATTGGTGGCAAACCCAAAGTGCCCTTCAGCTTTTGAGGGGGCAGAGGAAAAGGGGGAGCCTGTGCCTGCTCCTCAGCCCTGGAGACCCTTCCACTGCGCTCCCCCTTTGCTCCCCATCCTTGCTTCCCATCTTTGTTTTGGTCCAACTGCCTTCATCCCATGGGATCCCCACCCCCAGCAGTGCCCCAGGGGGAGCTTGGGCACCTGCCTGCACCTCTGGGCATGCAGAGGGGTTTTGGGGGGCTCCTGGCACCTCCTGGCATGCTGGGAAGGAGGGCCTTTGGGGGTTTTTTGGCATCCCCAAGCATGTAGAGGGGAAGCTTCTAGGCTCCTCGCACCTGCAGCATGTTGGAGGGGATATTGGGGTCTTACCTTCAGGCATGTTGGAGGAGTTGAGGGGCTCATGGCACCTCCAGATGTGCTGCAGTGGGTGATATGGGGGCTTGTGGGATCTCCATTCATGTTGGGGGCAGATCTTACAGGCTCTCAGCATCTTCAGGTTTGTTTGGGGGAGGCTTTGGGGTAAGCTCGCCCCTTCAGGTGTGCCGAGTGTCTCTGGGGGCTCCCAGCATCTTCAGGCACGTTGAGAGGACTTGTGGGGGCTCCTGGCACCTCCAGATGTTCTGGGGATCTCTGAAGGCTCCTGTCCCCTCCCCTGCCTTTCCAGGATGGGGACCCTTTCCAAGCTGGGTGCCTGGACCCTTCCTCCACTGGAATTTGAGGCCTTGACTGGGGGGTTTGGGAGCTGGTCTTTGGCCATGCTCTTGCCCCCTCCTTTTCTGGGGGTGCACAGGGACATGGGAGATTTTGTACCTTGTACTGGAGCTGATTATTTAGGAATAAAATAATTAAATCTGGCATGGGAAGGACTCAGCCTCTGTCCCACCTCGGTCCTTTGGGAGCCATCCCTGTCCCCATAGTGCGCTGAGGCAGGGGGTCCCTGCTCATAGTAGGTGCTGATGAGACCCTCAGGGGCTCTGGGGACCTCCAGGAGGGCTCTGGGTGATGGTGATGCCACCAGAGGGTGACAGAGAAACTCCTAAACTGAATTTGCACTGGGCACGAATTAGGGATGAAGCCACGTGCCCCTGCAGCCGGTTTTCCCACAGCCCCAGCCAAGCCAATACCACCAGAACATTTCCCCCAAAAGCACCTTTGGCAGAGTGGGGTGCTGAACTTTGGGGGCACTCTGTGGGGATACATCCTGGCTTCTCCTGGAGGAGAATTCTGGGGAACAGAGCTGACACTCCCAGGGATTGTGGACCCTTTGTGGAGCCCCAGGACTCTTGTCTCCTCCTGGGGCAAAGCTGCTTGTGCACCCCACTTCTGCCCTCCTAGTGCTCTGGCACCCCAACACAGCAGGCCCCAGCAGGGTCTTGGTGAGTGGGGCTGGGGTGGGCACTAGGGACTTGATTCCCATTTCTCCTGTTAATTTCCACCCACCATGCCCTCCTACCCCTCCCACCCTCCTGCACTGATCCAGATTAAAAATAGAACCCAATTAAAAAGGAACCTGGCCACCGTCCCCCCCGGCAGGTTGAAAATGAAGCCGAACTGGATACAGGACGTACTGCAGCAGCTCTGGAGCCAGGGGGACACGTAGCAGGGCAGCTGATGGGGTAAAGCCCCTTGTGGGGAGGGTTTAGGTCTGTCAGCTCTGGGAGGTACAGCCAGAAACCCAGAAGTGCAGTACCGAAGAGAGAAGATGGCTCCAAAGAGAAGTGGAATATGCTCTGGCACCTGTCTGGTGCCGGGGGATTTGAGAAGAGCTGGGGCTCAGGTAGGATATGTGGAGGGGGACAGTGATCTCAGGGCTGTGCTGGGGACATCCTTGATCCCTGAAATGATCCTGAAATGATGCTTCAGCCCTTCAGGGGTGAGGCTCAGGCATTGCCACTGGCCCCTGGGGTCTCAGACAGCACCTTGTTGTGTGACACCCCCCAAACTGGTACGGCCATGGCACCCTTATCCTCTGCCAAAGGCTCTGGGAGGGTATCCCCCTCGGATGGATCTGAGGGTCCAGGACTGGAGAACAGGGGCATGTGATGGCTCTGGGGAGCAGGATGGGATAACGTGGGGAATGTGATGGCTCTGGGGAGAGGGATGGGGGAGCGGGGGAATGTGACGGACTGGAGGAGTGGGAATTCCGGGAGTAGGGGGGATGCAGGCAGTGGAGGCGCTTTGTGGGGTATTTCCCACTGTCCCCCTGGCTGAGCCCCACCGAGCACCGTACCCTGACTGTGGGGCTGAGCCGTGGCCCCTCCTGCCCTGGCCTGGCGTGGGCGAGGGGTCGAGCGGGGGGGCCTGCCCACCCCCGGAGCAGCAGCCAGCGTGTCCCGGTCTCTGAGCGCCGCGATGAAAGGACCATTGTCCCAGGCTGGGCAGCCGTGAGGGCTGGCCATGGACACCCCACATCCCCTCTGTGTCCCCAAGCCCTCCCACTCTCCTCCTTACCCCCCACCAGGACCTTGGGAATTGTGTGGGGAGGCAAGAACCCCACACGCAACCCGTTTATTATTTTTTTTGGGAAAGCCCTGGCAGCCTTCCCCTTGAATCCTGTTTCCATGAGGCAGCCAAAGCTCCGTGCGGGAACAAGCCTGGGCCTGGCAAGGGGGGCCCTGAGTGCCCCCGCCCCGGGAAGCGCCCCGGCATCCTCCGGGAGCCGCCGCTGCCACCAGACTGAGGTACTGGGTGCGCCAGGGGGTTTGGGGGGCAACCCCAGCTGGGGT
>JAOTQP010000001.1:99278634-99324122 GCA_026413545.1 Cichladusa arquata
AACCCCAGCTGGGGTGGGGGGCGGGAGGGGGCCACTGCACCGCCTCAGCCGCGCTTTCTCTCCTGGGGGAGGCCGTGTTTCTTTCCACGTGCTCCTGGGGGGATGCTGGGGGCTGCTGGGGTGGTGGGGGGAGTACGGACTGTTCCCCTGCTCAGCTGCAACAGCAGTGTGCCCCCCCTGCTCCCCTGATTGCCCCAGATTAACCCCAGTGTACCCCAGCTCACCCCCAGCACTCCCCAGCCAAATTCCAGTGTGCCCCAGCTCGCTCTCAGCACACCTTAGCTCCACCGCGGTATGTTCCAGTTCACCCCCAGAGCAGCCCCAGTACATCCCAGCTCAACCCTGGTGCAATGCCAGTGTGCTCCGGCTTTCCCCCAGCAGACCCCAGTTCACTCCCGGCAGACTCCAGCTCACCCCCAGTGCACCCGAGCTCAATCCTAGCTGAATCCCAGTACGCTCCAGTTGAGCCGTGGTATTCCCCAGCTTCCCCCCCAGCTGCCCCCACGCAGACCCAACTCATTCCCAGCACACCCCCACTGAACCTCTGTATACCTCAGTTTACCTCAGCACATCCCAGCTCAAACCCAGTTCATCCCAGTACTCCCCAGTATATTCCAATTCACCCCAACACTTCCCAGCACATCTCAGCTTAACCCCAGCCTTCCCAGTTCGCTTCCAGTATATCCCAACTCCCCTAAGCCCACCTCAGCTCAACCCCAGTATAACCCAGCTCAGTCCCAGTCTCCAGGGAGCCCTGGCATTGCTGATAGCCCTCATTCCTGTGCCACTGCAAGGGTCTTACTGCTTGTTTGGAGTGAGGGACATTTTGGGTGGTTGTGCTGCCAATGCCGGGGGTGAAGCTGGGAAGAAGGGGACCCTGAGGGCCCAGCTGGCAGATTTGTTTTCTGCTGGGGATCTGGCATGTCCCCGTTCACAGCCAAAAAATGTTGTCAGCTGTGGCTGCGCCAGGGCGCCTGCCAGCAGTGCCCGTGCCACACCAACCACCACCACCAGCACCCAGATGCTGGGTGATGCTGGCAGTGGGCTTCCCTTGCTTTCCTCCTCCTCTTCCTCACTGCTTCCCAGTCTGTCTGGTGAGGGCTGGAGCTTTACCAGTGTTTTCAGCTGGAACTGGGATGGTGGTTGCTTTGTCCTCCAGTAATGGCAAGCTGGTTCCATGGGACACCTGCACTCTGCACTCTGCTGGGGTTGGTGTTTGGGGTGCCCAGGGGCTGCACCTGCAGGGGGGGTTCCTAGGTCTAGCACCACTGTTGGGGCAGCAATTTTAATTTGTGGGTTCAGCCCCAAAAGCCAATTTTTGGAGGCATGATGCTGAGTGCTGGGAGGAAGGTAGCAAGGAAAGCTCCTCCAAGAGCTGATGGTGGTTTTCTGGGGGTGCTTCAGCAGCTACTGGGGATGAGTTACTATGGGCCACAGCCAAGACATCAGGGATAGGGATATTTAGAGCAATATTGAGGATGTGTCTGCTGTCAGAACTTAGCGTCAGAGCAGGGTGAGCCCTTGAGATTTTGGGGGTGTCTCATGGGAGGCAGGGAGTCATGCTCCCCCATGCAGGGAGTGATGCAGCTCTTGTGGCAGGACTCTGTGGCTGTGGGGGGGTTGATGCTGGGGGAAGTTTTGCAGATGGGCCCCCTAAATCTACAGGTGAGGGAGAGCCTGGCTGTGTAGAAAGGCTTTTGCAAAGTGGGGGTGAGGGCATGTGGTTGGCAGTCACTGTACTTCTGTCCTGCTGCAGCAGCCCCTGGCTTGGCTTGTCTGCAGTGCCGTGGTGGCCAGGGGGACCCAGGGGGTAGCCCTGGTATGGTGTGACCCTGCTGTTGGGGACAGGGCCTGTGCATGGGGTAGACTTGCACCCCAACGAGCATGAAGAGGAGGCAGGAGGGCATCAGGGCTGGAAAAGGGGACACCTCATCCACAGCTGGAGGGGTCACCCCTTCCCCATGACACTTTCACTTCCCACTCATGGGAAAGTGAAAGAGGGACCCACATGGTTTCAGGGCTGTATGTTTGGGCTGATTTCTCACGGAGGAGGGAGGTGCCCATGCTTCCCAGGGGGACCCATCCTCTGCAGCCAGGCTGTTGGCACAGCCTTCCCCCAGCATCGCCAGACCCTGGGACACTGGGGCTCCTCTGGGGTGCCTGTGCATGTGGGGTTTGCCTTCCCGACCTAGTTTGATGGCAGCTTCCATAATGTATGTCAGGAGCTGAGAGCATTCCAGTGGAACTCCGTGGGTAGCGACAGCATTGCCAGATGTATTTACCCCTTTTCTGGCTGGATTTGCCCATTTCTGGTTGGATTTACCACTTTTTTGGCTGGATTTGCTCATTTCTAGCTGTATTTGCCCCTTTTCTGGCTAGATTTGTGAGGCAGGCAGCAATGCTCTGTAAGGGAATGCCGGGAAACTTATTTGTTTGTTGGTGCCACAGCCTGGGACATATTCCACCTTCCCAGGTTTTACTTCCATGGGGGAAGGGGAATGCAGGTGGGACCTTGGGGAAATGAGGAACCCCCAGTTTTCCCGCTCCCTTGTCCCTGACTTCTCACCCACCTCATCACTGCCCGCCTTCCACCTCCATGCACACCCTCTATCTGCACACAGAGTGGCTCAGGGCAGTTCCCATGTGGAGGCACACCCTGGTGTGTGTGTGAGCCCTCAGGCCCCCCAAGCAGGGGGCCAGGCACCCTCTGACTTCTTCACATGAACCACCTGGAAATGGCAACTCATGGCAGAGGGAGGAGGCTCCACAGAAGCAATTCCACCTCTGAATTGTGATTCTGCAAGCCTGAACATGATCCCTGAACAGTGCCTGGGGGGTGTGAATATCATTTGCAATTTCTTTGGCTGAGAAGATCTTGAAAATGAAAAAGGTTCACTCTCCCAGGAAAGACTTTGGGCGCTGCTGAGCAGATGGATAATCACTGAGGTGGAGTGTGGAGGGTTTGGGTGGGAAGGGGTCTGTGGAGTGCTGGGTGCTGTCCTGGGACCCTTTGTTTGCTTTGGGGTATCCGCTGCTTGCTGAGGATTCTGCTTGGGCAGTTTCAGGGTGAAGATGTGGTGCTTTCAATTCCCAGCTAGGCAGGGAATCTGCAGTAGCCCTGGCAGGTCCGTTGAGGACATCACATTCATCCCCTGTAACACCTGGATCTAGCAGGGACACTGGTGACATTGGCCTCATTCTGGCTGGCCATGGCCCCTTGTCTGAAGGTCTTTCTTTAATTTAGGCAGGAAAGGGTAAAAATCGCTGTGGTGTGAGACTGGTTGCCCAGTGCTGCTGAGGAACCCCCTTCCCTCTGGTGGCCAGCCCTGTTCCCACAGGTCCTTCCGCCACTTGGCTTTGTCCCCTGTACCCACAGGAACCCTGGTGGGTTACAGCTTCCCAGATGCTGCCCTCCCTGGGAATCCACAGGGCTCCTGGGACACAGTGGTGGGACATGGCAGCCACCTGCCTGCTCATCCCTTTCTGTCCAGCGGCCAGAGCTCGGCTTGTCCTGCTGCCCCTCACCGTCCCGTCCTTGGTACCTGGTTCCCGTAGTACTGGTGAGCTCACCCTGCCTGGCTCTTCCTTCCTCTCTGCTGAGAGCCCTGCCCCGTCCTCCTGTCACCCAGGGCTCACACCGCCTCAGGCTCCGGCCCTCCTGTCCCCCACGGTGCCTGTGGTGGCTGCATCACCGCGCTGAGGCCCCACACTCTGCCGGGGCCTGGGTGGCTATTGCACCACATCCCAACTCACAGCTCTGCTCGGCTTTCCGGAAAGTTCCCATTGCTGAGGTGGCGTTTGAGGAAGTGCCGGGGCGGGCAGAGACCCCTTGGCAAAGCTCCACCGCGCCAGCTGGACCACAGGCAGGCCTGCCACCTCCTGCTGCTGAGCCGAGGGACCCTGGTAATTAGCTCTCCTTGATTAATGAGCCCACAGACCTGGGGAAGGGGAGCTTGGGGTGCAGGCAGGGTTTGCCTGCATTGGAGACGGACTTGCAGTGGGAACTAGATCAATCGAGTGGGTGCCAGACACCAGCAGGGCTCCTATGCTGGATTTTCTTGGCTCTTGGCCACTATCCTGGTTGCCATCGAAGGGACAGGCAGGGAAGAGTTGTGGGATGGCCACCACTTTATTACCTGGTGCTTGGGTGCTGAGTGCAGCTCTGTCAGTGGCATACCGATGGCCCTGGTCACACTACCTGATCCCTGGCACCTCGTTAGGGGTAACATTGATTACCTGGGGGAAGCTAGACCAGTAAAGGGAGCAGGCTCGCCTGTCACTCCCAGTCAGAGCCCATAGCCTCCATGGCATACACAGCTCCTTAATCGAACAAACCCAGCCCTCATTAGTGCCCCACCTGGGGGTTGGGAAGCCCAGAGCTCTGAGAGCAGTGGTGGGATGCAGTGGGCGAAGGGTGGGCACACCCCTGCATCACGGGGGGCTCCTCCCTGGGCCAGGATGCTCAGTCCTGCTGGGGAAAAAGGTGCATTCCAAACGCTCTGTTGAGTTTAGGGCATCTGAGGTGGGCTGGGGTAGCTGCAGGAGCCCCCAGAAAAGCAGCCAGCACCCAAGTTTGGAGATAGAGTGGCTTGCTGAGCCTCTTGGTCCAGACAAAAGGGACCAGCACCAGACACCCCCAGGTCCTTCACCCCAGCAGTGGGAGAGTGAGGGCTGTGTGGGTTTGGGATGGGGCTGAGGGGTCTGGTCCTCACGTATTTTGGCATCCTGACTTACACTCGCCATTCCCTCCTCACGCCGTTTGTCCGGCCTTTAAGTCTCTTACAAAACAGCCCCTGTGGTGTTGCCTAATCCCGGGGAGGAATGCAGTGGGTCAGCACTGGGAGGATTTGGGCTTGGCAGGGGCCACAGCCAGGGTTACCCCCTGATCCCCAGCAGCCAGCTGGGTTACGGCATCTCTCTGTGTTGGTTTCGCTTCTGGAACATCCTCATCTTGTTCAGCACAGAGGTTAAATGATTAATGACTGAAGGAGGGAACCTAGCGAAGGCTCGATTAATTATTTACTTGGTGAAGGCCCAGCTGCCAGCCTGGCATACTGGGGACCCTGTGCTTCCCTCGCTGGACTTTTGTCATCCCTGTCCCCGGTGAGCAGCAAGAAGGGCCTTCAGCCACCCAGATAGTGCTGGGACAGTGCCAGTGGTGAGTGCTAGTGCAGCTGTCCCTTCCTGATAGGTCTGTCCCTAACTCTGCATCGATGTCCTGGCACAGCACTGGGGACGTTGGCACTGGTGTCAATGTGTGACACAGGTGGTGACTCCTTGGCTCTAGCCAGGACAGGGTGCATTTGTGGGAGCCCCATACTGGTGTCACTGTGTTTCCCTCTGCTCCTCCAGAGCCAGAGTCTAGCTGGGGTTGAGCCTGCCTGTGCTGGTGTCACTGGGATCTGGTGACAGCAGTGTCACCCAGCACCATCGCTTATCCATTTTCAATAATAGATGAGGGCTTTCTAGGTGTGGAGGTGGGAGAGAGAATTTTATTCTTATTCAGGGATTTTTGTGGTGCTGGTTGGGAATGCTGGGATCAGTGGGAAGGTCCTGGGTGCTGCTGATTTCTCTGGTGCTGCTGATTTCTCTGGGGCTGCTAGCAAGGAGCCACGGGGGTCAGCCAGCCCTGGGTCCCTGTTGCTCCTTCCTTGGACACTTGATCCTTGGAGCCTGAAGCAAAACCAAACTGTGCCAGGAAGTGCCAGGGAGGTGGCACTGTGGCCACATCCCAGCAGCATCACTGGGATGCTGGTGTCTCGAGGGTAGGGGTCACTGGCTGTGGGGTGCCTCAGATTCAGCAGTATCCAGTTAGTGCTGGGTCGAGAATGAGCCTTGCTCAGCTGTGCACTTTGCACCGAAACCGCAAGTGCTGCCGGGGGCTGGGACCTGCCTGAGTCACACAGAAAACGTGACTCTGACTGCAGATCAGACTGGCCTATTTACAGCTCCAGGAAATCCTCAAGCTCCTTCTTAGCAGGTCTAAAAAAACCTCCAGCAAACCCAAAATAAGATGGTGCCGAAGTCACTAACAGTGCTGTGTGTGCTGGAATGACGGGATCTGCCTCCTGCCTGGAGCCTGCTGAGGCCATGATGCTGGTGGGTGGGAAGGGCAGGGTATCCCATCTGCTGCTTGTTGGGATAACAGGGATTTGCCCTGCCAACAGCTATGATGTGGGATGGGTGTTCTGCTCCGGGACCTGGGACACCAAGTGAGCCCTCATGTCCCAAGCTCTGGATGCCACAAGGGCACTCTGCTAGGTGTGTGCGCCAAGGTGCTCTGCCAGCACTCCAGGGTGCCATGCTAGAGCAGTGCCTGCTAGAGCAGGACAGACAGGGCTCTGGAGCTGGGAGCAATGCCATGGTGCGCATATGGTCTGTGAGGAGGGGTTTCGTGCAGTTTGGGATGGGGGCTCCAGCGGCAGCACCCTGCCACTGGCTGTGATGGGGACAGCCCGGGAGAGGGGACATCCTTCTGGATCCAACTGTCCATGGCACTCCATCCTGGCTTGCTGCTGTAAACCAGGGGAGCTGCATCCTGGAGGGTGACAGCCCTGAGGTGCAGCCAGCAGCTCTCCTGCCCATGAATCAGGCATATTCAGGCGTATTCCCTGATTACCTAGAATGTAGATAATCCCCTACTGCTCTGTCCCACAGCCCAAATGTCACCCCCTGGGACCATGCTGGGATCCCATGGTGCCTTCACCTCTAAAGGGATGGCATCTATGTTTCACTCTCTGAACTGGGACCCTGCAGCATTTCCACACACATAGTTCAGGACTGGGTGATCCTGGGGACACAGCGTGGTTGGAGGCCATAGGAAAAACAGGTTGCTTCACTGGGAATGTTTGATTTGGGACTCTAGGTTTCACTTAGTTTCTGTCTTGGGACTGATCCTGATCCTGTTGTCTCCATTCCCAGGTCCTGATGTCATCCTGAGCCTTGCTGGCAACGGAAGATGCACTGAGTGGTGCAGGTTTCTGTGGCCAGCCCGTTGCCATGGAGGAGGAGGGATTTCTGCCGGTGGCTGACTGGCTGTCTGCCCTCCACCTCGACCAGTATGTGGAGAACTTCCAGCAAAGTGAGCTGTGGTCAGTGTGGGACTGCCGGGCTCTGACGGACGAGGGGCTCACCCGCCTCGGGGTGCTGCTGCCCGGCCACCGCCGCCGCATCCTCCTGGGGCTGCAGAAAGCCTTTGCTGAGGCTCCACTGCCCCTTGGGACTCACCAGCCCCCTGCCAGTAGACCTGTCCCCATGAAACGCCACATCTTCCGCCTCAGTTCTGCGACAGGGCCGGAGCCCCGGTGCCCGCCAGTGCCCGGTGGGACCCCACTGCTGGAGCCAGAGCGGGCTGCAAGCTTCCCCCAGCTGCCCCCACCCATCCCACCCAGGGTGGGCTGCCGTCCCCCCCTCAAATTCTCACCATCACCATCGGGGGGCAGCCCCGAGCCCCCCCCTGCAGCCTGCAGCCATCTCCCAGCCCTGGAGGACCCCTCTCCGCCAGCGCTTGGGGAGAAGCCCCCTGCTGACAGCAGGGCGAGACCCCCATTGCCACCGCTGCCAGCCAAGCGACACCAACTGGAAACCAAGTGCCAGAGCCTGAAGGGTCCCCCACTGCCTGACCGCCCCCCCGAGCTGCCCCCAAGGGCTGTGTCCCAGAGGAGGTAAGGGGGTGGCAAGGGCGTGGGCTTGGGGATGCTCCAAGGCAGCAGGGTTTGTGTGGAGGGCTACTGTGATGTGGGTGGGACCCTCTGGTCATGACATGGGTTGCCTGGGGGTACCTATGCCCTCTCCAGACCTTAGCACATCTTCTGGGACTGCCCCCAGCACCAGCACATCCCATGAGGGTACTAACCCACCCTCCAGCCCCAGCACAACTCCTGGGGGTACCCCTGCCCAAGGCCACAGCACGTTTCCTCAGGCTACAAGCATGGCTGAGGGGGGAGAGGGGAGTGTGGTGATGAGATATTTATTTTGTCTGTGGCTGGATATATCTACCCTGATCATCCCAGTCACCCAGATCACCCCAGCCTGGCATGGGTGTAGAGCCTTGCCTTACCCCCACCTGTAATGTAGGCAGTGCTGAAGCCTGCGGAACTCTTGGCACCAGTGGGAGCAAGACAGTGAACAGCAGCACACAGGGAGCATGGGG
Organism: Cichladusa arquata; assembly: GCA_026413545.1. Lineage (NCBI taxonomy): Eukaryota > Metazoa > Chordata > Aves > Passeriformes > Muscicapidae > Cichladusa > Cichladusa arquata. Next base: position 99,286,787 of record JAOTQP010000001.1, read on the forward strand.
CAAAGCTGCTGTCAGCTGCTGTGGCCAGATGACAGCTGGAATTTTGGGACAGCAGCGCTGGCAGCCCCCTCTTTGCTGTCCTAACCCCCCAGTGCACTCCCAAATCCTGCAGAGCACAGGCAAATGTGGAGTGAGGACTGGCAGGGCAGTTTGGCAGATGAGCTCCTGGGTGCCAGCACCCTCCTGGGGTGAGGTGGACGAATGTCAGCAAGCCTGGGTGACCCCTCTGCCCCAGGAGTCCTCCCCTGCAATCTCCCCACAGACCCTAAGGGATATATTCCTGGAGCTGGGGTGTCTAGCTGGTCCCCTGAGAGGGTCCTGGGAGTGTGGCTGGGTTTGTCCTGATTGATGGTGCTTTATAGGACCCTGTGTGTAGTCAGGATGAGAATGCGTGGCTGGGCTCCCCCTCCAGCTTCCTATCCCTGTGTCCCAGTGCTTTTTTTGTGGTAAGGTGGGTGGAGGTGATCCCTCTGCTCGTGCAGGAGTGGGCTGGGATGCTGAGCTGGGGAGGGGGCTCAGGCAGCTGATGTGGGGGGCTGGCATGCCATGGGATGGGCAGCACCTCCAGATCAACAGCGTCCATCCTGGCACCCCAGGACCTGTTCCCACCACTGCATTTCTGCACCGAGATAGTCACCCAAACCCTCCTGGAGCCACTCTCCAGGAGGCTACCCGGGCACGATGAGGCTGCCACTTCGGTGCAAGCTGTGCTGGTTTTGTGCTGGACGTGCCGTCGGTTTGGTGCCAGCTGTGCCGTGGGTTTAGTGCCGTCCGTGCGGGGTGTTTGGTGCCAGCCGTGCCCGAGTCCTGGCACTGGCTGTGCGTGGGTTCCTACTAGCCACACTGAGGACTTGGTGCCGGACATGCCGCCGCTCCGGCCAGCTCAGGAAGTTTTGCTGCAGCGCAGGAAGTGCCGGGGTGAGAAGCTGCGCTCCCCGCCGCCTCCCCCAGCCCTGCTCGGTGCCGCTCGGTGCCGCTCGGTTCCTGTCACCTGCCCAGGTAGGAGGGCACGGCTGGCACAGCGCCGGGCGTGCCGCACCGCAGCAGGCGGCGGGCGGAGGGGTTTTGGGGATGGGATCGAGCGCTGCCGGCGCTGCCGGCTGCGAGTTTCGCTCTGCCGGCTCCAGCGGGTGTTTCCTGTCCTGGCCTGTGTGCTGTGTGCCCCCAGGCAGTGTTGTTCCCTCTGTTCTGCTGTCCCCGGGGACAGGCGCTGCCCAGGCTGGCACGGCACCCCGAAGGCTGGGCACCTGGACTCGGGGGCTGGCATTCCCCTCTGGAGCTGCCCCGGGGGGTCTGAGGGTCCCTTGGGACTCAGGACAGGATGGGCTTATGGCCCCCCAGGACACAAGGGTGCTCCAGCGGCTGGGGGGACCCTGGGGTCATCGTGGCAGAGCCCTGGGGGCTGTGCCAGTGTGGGACAGGTGGGTGGCCATAGGGCTCTGGCACCTGGTGTGCCATGATGCAGTCGTGACATATAGATTACACAGGTATTGGTGCTTGGTAGCGAGAAGGGAATATGTATGGGTGTATGTGTGTATATGTGTATTTCTCACATAGATCTTGATGCTGTAGTGAATATACATACAGGAGTATGTCTGTGCATTCATATATATGTTACATGTGTATTATATGGATGTATTGGGGAGTTCAGAACTAACCAGTTGAACCCCTAAACTCTGATTTCAAAAGTCACTTTAATTGTACAACCACAAATATATTGGCTATAGGTGGGTTCTTGTTTTGAGAACATTTTAAAAATAAAGAGCTGTCATTTCCTAAGAAATTCTTACCTCTGAGGGTGGCAAGGCCCTGGCACAGGCTGCCCAGATAGGCTGTGGCTGCCCCATACCTGGAAGTCTTCAAAGCCAGGTTGGATGGGCTTGAAGTTACCTGGGCTTGAAGTTACCTGGGGTTGTAGATGTCCCTGCCCAAGATAAACTTTAAAGTCCTTTCCCAACCAAACCATTCCATGGTTCTATGACTGTTTGGCCAGTGCTGGTGCCTGGCCATGCCCGTGGGTGGAGGAGATGCCATGGTGCAGGATAACTGGCATGGACAAGGGGTGCATTCAGGAGGGTGAGGGTAGGAGTCACCCTGTGGTGGGTATTGGGCCCCAGTTCTATGTGTGGGGCAGCATTTGCTGGGAGCTTGGGAAGTTATCCACACTGGGGCTCCCAGGAGTGATGGGTGACTGGCTAAAGTGCCCTGTGCTGGGTCAGAGGGAGCTCCACAGCCCTAGAGTGCTGCTGTTGGCCCCAAACCCATCTCCTGCCCCTACCTGGGTGCCTGCAGCCAGTGAACATGAAAGGCCTGGGATTAGGGGGAATACTGCTGGGCTGCCCAAGGACCAACAACAGTGGGGGATGCTTGCCCATATTGGGACTGATGATCAAGTCTGGATGATCCTTGCCCATGCTGAGTTGATGCCCACATCAGGGTGATGTTTGCCCAGGTCTGGATGGTACTTGCCCACATCAGGGTGATGTTTGCCCAGGTCTGCATGGTACTTGCCCACATCAGGGTGATGCTCACTGCATCCAGGCCGGGGCTGGGGCTCTTTGCCAGCAGCTGTGAAGCAGCTGCATTGGTCTGGCCCTGTCTCTGGGTGGGAATGAAACCCCACCATAACCTCTTGTGGAGGTGGGAGTGCCCACAGGGGAGGGACCTCCGGGAATGAGGGCTGAGGAAGAGCTGGAGCACCCCTGTGTATGCAGACAGCCTGGGAGCAGAGCAAGTGACTTGGGCATTTCTGGAGTGACAGCACCCACCATCTCCCCTCACTTCCTGCTGTGCTGCCGTGGTCCCTGGTGCTTCCTCCTAGCTGCTTGAAGAGCCATATTGTGGTTTCCTCCAGGCCATGTTCATCTCTGGGTTCTCACCATCCCCCCAACCCTGTGCACCCCAAGCACTCCTGTGCCAGGAGGTGATAGGATCCCAGCCCTGCTGGGTGTGGGGTGTCTGAGATACTGCCTCCCACGGGTTGGTGGCAGCAGCTGTGTTCAACATTGGGAGCTCTCCCTCAGCAGTTCCAGACTGGGCACCCTCCCAGTGCCAGCAGCGGGGCTGTGAACCCCCCAGTTTTGGCCACTGATGGCTCAGACCTAGACACCCCACAGAGGGTCCCATGAGCAGAGGGTGCTCACATCTGCACACTAATTGTGGGATGAGCTGTCAGTGAAGGGGGCACCCCCTCTCCATGCCCAGGGGATGGTCTAGGGACTATAGCAGCCCCCCAAGCAGCTTGGGGGAGGGGGGGTTGCAGAAAGTGATTTCTAAGGAAGTGATGACAGAAGATGCCTTTTGAGAGGGCTGGGTGAGCTGGGCAGGGGTGGTGGCCTGGGCAGAGGTTTGGATTTGGGGTGGTGCTTATGGGAGAGCAGCTCTCTCTCCTCCCCTCAGAAGAGAGGTGGTCTTAGATAAAGGACAGCAGATAAGGTGCTGCTCAGATAAGGGACAGCACATAAGGCACTGGTTTGCCACTTCTCTAATGGCAGAGATGGCACCAGCCAGACCCTGCCTGAAGCAGGACTGGCATCCTTTGGGCATGGCTGCATGGGGTCCAGGGAGTGCAGGGGCTGATAGGGCACCCACTCTACCCCGTGGACCCATGGGGGAGACATGAAGCTCAGAGATGCTACAGCAGCAGGAGAGCAGTGGAGAGGGTGTTTTGGGGAACTGGGGTGTTATTTGTGCCTGAGTTCTGTGGATGCTCATCCTGCTGGTCTCTGGCATGGTGGGGTTGGGGGCTGGACAGGACTGGGGCTGAGCCAGAAACCCTCCTGAGAAGTCCCCATCCAGGAGCTAGGGGTTGTCCTGGCCTGAGGCTTGTCATCTCACTGCTGGCCATGGAGCTTGTGCCCCTCAACCACACCCCAGGGGGCAAACACCATCCTGGGTGGCTGCATAGATGCAGACCCCAGCCAGGCTCTTGCTGAAGGCTCTGTGGCTTCTGCACTGTCACCTCCGTGTCTCTGGGTCTCTGCACACCTGGGTGCTCCAGCAGCTCCTGATGGTGGTGTTGGGAGCAGTGCTGTTCTACTACCCACACTCCCCTGCCCATACTCCCCTCCTTCCCTGCCAGCATTCCCTAATGTATGGATGGTTGTGGCTGGTTCCCATGGAAATAGCTGCTGAGAAATGAGGTCAGGCTGACCCAGGGAGAGCCAGCACTCCCGTCCCCCCCTGCTTCTTGCTCCAGCCAGGGAGAAGTTTCTTCTTCAGCTCACCCCAAGCTAAGGGAAAGCTCTTGTGCATGAGCCATGATGCTGGGAGGCACATCCCCAAAAACTATGGGGTGCTGATGGCATCCTTGGCCATGGAATTATGGGATTACAGAATGGTTTGGAATGGATGAGACCTTAAAGCTCGTTTAGTTCCACCCCCTGCCACGGGCAGGGACACCTCCCACTAGACCAGGTTGCTCCAAGCCCCATCCCACCTGTCCTCGAACATTTGCAGGCATGGGGCAGTCACAGATTCTCTGGGCAACCTATGCCAGGGCCTCACCACCCACAGAGGGAAGAACTTCCCAATATCCAATCTAACCAGCTGTTCCTTCTTGTGGCTGCAGTGGGAGGTAGCTGGAGCAAGGATGGGGATGGTGCCAGCATGCAGGTGCCCTGGGGCTCACCTGCCTGGGGCTTGGGGTTGAAATTCTTCCCACTGCCTCTGCCCTCTCCCTGGATTCAGGGATGCTCTAAAGGTACCTTGTATTTTTATACCCTGGAGAAACTTCTTAATTTCCTGGCCTTGAAAACACCATTATCCCATAGGTTTCTATTGATTGCCTGTCACCTTTGAGTCTCAGGAAGGCAGGAGGCAAGGAACAGGAGGTAGGAATGGCTGAGCCCAGCGGCTCGGGGAGGACAGGGAGGAGCTGCTTGTGGAGAGGAGGACAGTCCCCATGGTCCCTCTCCCCACTGGTCAAGGTTTGGGGCTGTGGGCATGGCTCACTGAGCAAGGAGAAGCTCCATTTCCAGGATTTCTTGCTGCCATAGCAGCCACCCTGGATCTCCAGTGTCCACCCCACCATCAGGAAGCTGGTGGCACAGAGCATCCCTAGGACCCCTATCCTGCTCAAGGAACCCTGTGGCCACCTGCAAACCAGATAAGGAAGCAGCTCTGCCATTGTTTAGACTGGAGGAAAGAAAACAACCTGCTCTGGGATGTGGCTTCAAGGCTGTGGGTGGCTTGGGGTGTCCCAGAGTCAGATAAGGATCCTGAGCTGTGGAGGACACACGGGGGAGTGAGGTTGGATGCCTTGAAAACATTTCTGGACTAGAAAAGTAATCATATAGCCCAAGCACAGGAAAGGCTTTGCCATAGGGTCTTCAGAATTGGTTTGTGGGTTTGGATCTGATGGGGTTTGGTCCTTTTTGGGGGTCCTCTGTGAGGCAGGGGCTGGTATAAGCTTGCTCCTCTCTCCCACAGCACCCCTGCCAAAGAGGAGGTCCCCATCACTGAAAGAGCACCCAGTGTCACCCTGTGCTCTCTGCCTCGCACGAAGGCGCCGGCCCCGACGCCGCCAGCGCTGCCCTCCAAGGCCACCCTTCCCTTCGTGCCAGAGTTTGGTGAGTACAAGGGGGGCCCCTCCAGTCTTCCCCTGTCACAGATCTTCCCTTGGGATATCTGGCTGCCAATCCATCAGCATCCATTCCATCCCACCGGTGCTGTGCCTTCCTTCTTGTCAGTTTGTTCCTCTGTCCTTGCTGCTGTCTCTTTTCTTCTTTATCCCCTTTCTTGCTTTCTGGGCTGGGGGTGTCAGGGGTGCAAGACCTGGGCTGGGGGATTTAGGGTGTGTGAGGTCTGAGCTGGGGGCTTCAGGGAAGGGGTGTAAGACTTGGGTTGGGAGTTTCTGGTGATGGAAGATGTGGGCTGGTGGTTTAGGTGCAGCCTCTCCTACGGCTGAGCAAAGGTTTCTGTGGGTGCTGGAAGCACCCACACACACTCACAGAGGAAAAGTGAAGGTGAAATGCAGATGTCTCTGATTCTGGGGTCCCAGGACTGTGCCTTTGCATCCCCCAGCCCCATTCTCATTGGGGCTCAGCCCACTGCAGGGAGCAATGCTGAGCTGGGGACCCCCATGGAGGGTGAAGGTTTGGTCTCAGGGTGCAGCCTTGGTTGGACTCTACTTCAGCTGGAATAGCTCTGCTGGAAGGAAGAAGAAGGGCTGAGTTGTGTGGGATGCTGGGTGCCTCTCAAGGCCAGCAGCCCTGCAGGAAGCAGCACTGGTTTAACTGGGAGTTGAAGCAGCACTGGTTTAACTGGGAGCTGGGGTGTGTTTCAGAAGCTGGGAGAAGCCATGGACAGGGAGCTTATCTGTCTGTTGGGGGGTACAGGGGGGAAAGCTGCTCCCACCCTGATGGGTTTGGGATGCAGAGTCTGCAGGGGGTTTCTGTGGTGCCAAGGTGAGCATCTACCTGCACCCCTCAATCCCCTGCAGCCCAGCATCCTTGCCTGCTGCCAGGGCCCAAACACCATAATCTGGGTTGGGGTTTTGGGAGGAATCTGCTCCAGATTCTCAGTGGGATTTGGGAGTGGGTGTCTGCCAGGGCCAGGTCTGTGGCCACTTGTTCACTATGGGGTTACAATCCTGACCAGGATTCCTGCTGATATAGGTGCTGGGTGAGGAGGAACCATCTCTTGCTCCCATCATCCTCTGGGATCTCATTTCCATGGTGCACAGGCTCGGGAGCTGAATGGGAGAGGAGGGAAGGGAATTCACCCTGGAAAACAAGCTGTGGAAAAAGCCCCTGGGAACTCCCAGCAGCAGTAGCTTCCAGGCAGAGACATGAGAGCCTGGACAGGGCCATGGTGCTGGGGCTGGTGTCACCAAGTCCCCTTCTGGTGAGGCCAGGAATGTCGTGACAGTGCTGGGAGGTGCCACTAGCGGGACTTTGCCCTCTCCCAGCTTTTTCTCAAACTCTTTGATAAAACCCTTGTTGTCACAGGGATGGGGTGTTTATTTGCCAAGGGCAAAGCAAGGGGAAGCCAGCCATGCCTGCATCATCCTCCCCATGGGCTCCAGGGTAGCAGGGGGAATTTGGATCCCTTGCTCCAAGCCAGCTGATTCCCAGCATCTTCCCTCTCCTTTGTCAGATGACTCGGACTACGAGGACTCGGCGTGGGAGGAGGAAATAGCCAGACCAACGGGGGAGATGGCCAAGGTTGGTCCCACCATGGGGCTGGAGGTGGGCAGGAGCTAGCAGGGTGACTGGCTCTAAGGACAGGTACCAGCCTTGGGATGCTCCAGAGATACTGGTTAGGGCTGGAGGAGCATGTTGGCAGTGGCCAGAGAGGGGATTCTGCCTCACTGAGCACCCACTGGGTCTCCCATATGTCCCTAGCGAGTACCCCCTGGGTCTCCCATGGGGGTTGAAACCCTAGAGCTGGAACTGGGTTCTTCAGTGTCCTTGGGAAGTATCTATCAGGTCTTTCAGTGGTGCTGGAACTCGAGGGTCCCTGGGAAGCACCCTCCAGGTGTCACCCCAGTGTCCCCAGGAAGCATTCACTGGGTCCTATGGGGAGCACCCAGAGCTGTGCAGCACCCCGCCACACTCACATGCCCAGAGTGTGTGCTAGTAGACATCTCCAGCACTGCATCTTGAATGTAATCCCTGGATTGTGAATTTCCATCTGCCTCCCTCGCTCTCTGGGGTGGGAACGGATGGATTTGAGGAGTCCCAGAAGCTGCAGAGCCCCCTGAGAACCTGAAGCCCCCATCTGCCTTTGCTTGAGAACACCAGGGCCAAGCCAGATTTCTCATGAAGCTCCAACATTTTTAGCTGCTATAAATAACCATCTTGGTGTTCAGCTCCTCCCTTGACTGCACTGCCCTCTCTCTGTGAGCCTCAGCATGCCTCTTGCTGGGCACCCTGGCACTGTGGGCAGCTGTTGAGCTGGGGATGGGCTGTGACATGGCATAGTGCCCCCTCTCCTTCCACCCACCCTGCACCCTCACGGTGCAGTGGGGGCACCAAGGAGACCCCACGTGTCACCCGTGTGTGTGTCTGCAGGAGGATGCTGAGCCCAGGATGAGGAGACCACGGTCCCTGCGTTTCAACAGCCTCTTCAGTGAAGATGAGTCTGGCGAGGAGCACCCCAAGTACGAGCCTGCCTGCCATGCTGTGTGCAGGGGACGTGTGTGTGTATAGGCAAGGGATATGTGTGCGTGTACCAGGGGGTGTTTTTGTTTCTGTGGGGGGTGTGAGCACAGGCAGAGAGCTCTTGTGCATGGCAGGGCAGGTGAGTGCACAGGTGAGGGCTTCTTGTGTACGCACAGCTCCACAGTGTGCACACACGTGGGCACACGCAGGACCTGTGAGTGTGAGCAGAGAGCAGCTCTGGGCATCACTGGGTTGGGGCTGCAGTCTTGGGGGTGCCCTGTCTCCCCTCCCAGAGCTGGGACTCAGGCCTGGGCTGTCCCTGGGACTGGGGAATGCCGGGATCCCACTAAGGGGACTGTCCCCAGTGTCCCCACTTGCATACGGCTGGCCTGCATTGCCTGTGCCTCAGGGAAGGTCACAGGGAGGCTGAAGCATGCTGGGGAGCCTCAGCCCCTCCCGGGACCTGCCAGCTCTTAACCCCCTCCCTCGGTTCCTCATCCCAGTGGTGGCAGCAGCTGGAGTGACAGGGACCCCAGCCTGCACCCGCCTGCACCCGACGCCTTCCCCGGCAGCAGCTCCGACACGCTCAGTGACAGCATGGAGGGCACCAGCGCCACCGCCTCGCTGTCACCCACCATCAGAGCAGGGTGGCTGGACAAGAACCCGCCACAGGGGTGAGTGATGTACTGGGGGTCCTTGTGTGACATGGAAGGGTGATTGTCCCCTCCTTTTCTCACCTGTAATTCCTGCTCCTGGGGGTGCACTTTTGCTTTGGTGAAAATCCATTGCTAGGGGTTCCTTCTACTCCGTTCTAGCGTATTATTTAGGTTAGAAACATGCATTTTTTGTGAAAGAGCTTTTCTCAGAGCAGGTGCCACCAGTTGTTGTACTGAGTTTGCTGAGAAGGGGAGGCTGCAGCTTGAACTGCCTCTCTGACCCTGCATCACTGGGAAAAGAGCTGCTTTTCCTCTGGGGGAACCCTGGAATAGCAGTGACCACAAGAGAAGCTGTCAGGGATGAGGGGGGGTGTTTGGGCTGAGCTGTGCAGTTGGGATTGCTGGGTTTGCTGCACGAGCAGGTGGCGATAGCCCCTATCGCATGGGATGGCAGCCCCAAATCTTGGGCTCATGGTGGAAAGTCAGAGTGATGCAGCAGTAAAACAGGGGAAGTGCTGGGCTTGTGTCTGTGTGCTCCAGGGTGAGCGAGCCAGGGAGTCATGGGGAGGCCAGTGATCCCCCAGGGAGTCCACTGAACCAGCACAGTGTGCACAGGGAGCCCACTCAAAGAGCCCCTGCACTAGCTGGGAAGCAACAATCAAGCAGGAGATGTGACAGATGTTTGGGGGCTTCTTAATCTGGGCTCAGAGGAAGCCCCGAGGCAGCAGTTCCAGTGAGGAAGAAGCTCAGCTATTTTCAACAGAACAGCCGTGCTGTGGGGAAGTGAGAGCAGCTGGAAGGTCCCTGGGAAGCTGCTCCAACAAACCTTTCCTGAGTAAACAAGCCTTTGAGCAACTGTGTGCCTGCCACCACACCAGCCTCCACCCCCTTCAGCATTGGGGGTTCAGCCCCACTGACCTGGGTGATCAGTGCTGGCAGGGGGAGCTGCATGGCAGGGCTTGCTGTATTAGAAAGGGCTTGGCTCCTCCTGCAGCCCTAATGCTAAAGGGATGGGTTGAAAAGTGTCCTGCCTTTCCCTGTGGTGCGTGGTTGGTCTGCATCCTCACCTGGGCAGGGCAAAGGGGTCCCTGGTGGGCTCTCTTCCAGCCCCCAAAGGGTCCTGCCTCTCATCTGTATCCCTATCCTGATACTGAAGCAGAGGGCTTCTCCCTCTGCTCTGGTGTCACTGACCCCTCCTGGAACGTGTCTCGTGGACTGAATCCTGCCTGGCTGTTAGGGGCAGCCCTTGTTCTCAGCTCCACGTTTTAATTGGTGCCTAGAGGAAAGCGTGAAGTTGCCCCATTGCTATCCTCACCAGCAACATGAGGGCACAGGGAGAGGGCACAGGATCAAGGGCTGGGGACTTCAGGGGCTGGCTGGGACAGGCCTCTTATCCCTGTGCAAGATAGCACCAGATCAAGGGTTGGGGACACAGGGCAGAATGGAAGGCTGGGGATACCATGGGCTGGGGACACGGCACATGATGGAGGCTGGGGACATCGAGGGCTGGGGACACAGGGCAGGATCAATGCCGAGGTGGCCCCAGGCTTTTGGCAACTGGGGCGTGAACACACAAGCAGAATCATCCTGAGTTCAAGGGCATCCCCTCCAACGGGTCCCTCCGGTCCCCTCCCAGGTCCTACATCTACCAGAAGCGCTGGGTGAAGCTTGATGCTGACTACCTCCGCTATTTTGACAGTGAAAAGGTGGGTGGAAAGGATGGATCTGGGGGTTTGGGATGAGAAGGTGGCAGAGGAGCTGCCCCAGCAGGGCCAGCTCCCTCTGGGCATCCCAGCTCAGAGATGTGGCTGTGCCAAGGGTCAGCATCCCAGGGAGCAGCCACGGCTGGGTGGTGGGGATGAGATGTGGGAGGCTCAGAGCCTCCTGGACACTGGAGCTGGAGCACTGGGAACCCGGGGCACTAACAGCCCCATTTCCCTGAGGCCACAGACATGAGCAGCGTGTCTCCCCACTCCCCGACCCAGGATACCTACTCCAAGCGGCTCATTCCCGTCTCCTCCATCTCCCGCGTCTCCAGCATTGGGGACCAGAAATTTGAGGTTGTCACCAACAACCGCAACTTTGTGTTCCGGGCCGAGAATGATGGTGAGTGACAGGGGTCCTGTTCCCCAGCTGCTCTCCCTTCCCAGCCCAAGGGATGAGTCCCGTTGGCTCCTGGGCACAGGATGATCCTGACCCGTCTCACCTCTGGCCCCACAGCAGACCGCAACAAGTGGATATGGACCCTGCAGCAGATTGCAGAGGAGCGGAAGAGCAAAGCTCCAGAGGGGACACTGATGTCCTTAGCCACCGACAGTGCCACTGAGCCAGCTGATAAGAGTGGCTTCCTGGAGCTGCGGGGCTTTAAGCACAAGCTCTTTGTGGTGGTGGTTGGGGACAAAGTGTTCCTTTACAAGAATGCAGAGGTGGGTTGCTGGGGGGGCTGTAGCACTATGGGGGACCCTGATGCTGTTTCAAGGGTGACCTCTTCCCTTTGCACTCCCAGCCTGAGCAGAGCAGCAGTGAGCCAGGGCACCCAGGCCCCTGCCATCCCTCAAATGGGGACAGCATAGAAGCCACAGGGTGCTGCCCTCTGAGCCCTCCCTCTCTGCTGGCTCTGAGCCTTGGGATCTCCAAGGAGCATCACACCCACTGTAGCTGCTTCCAGAGTCTGTGGTGCCCTGGGTACCCCCAGGATGAGAGCTGGGCAGGGAAGGGACAGAGCTGCCCCAGCTCCCAGGCACTGGATCCCATCATCCATCCTCCCCTCATCCCTTGCACACCCTCCCCGACCAGGATTATCGGCTGGGGATTGGCATCACCTACATTGAGATGAATGTGGGGAACGTCAAGGAGGTGGATCGCCGGGGCTTTGACCTCACCACACCATACAGGATCTTCAGGTGAGCCCGAGGTGGGGAGGGGGTGCTGAGGGTGCTCCCCACCCCGAGTCATGGTGTATCTCACCCCCATCCCTCCTGGCAGCTTCTGTGCTGACTCGGAGCAGGAGAAGGAGGAGTGGGTGGAGGCCATGCAGCAGTCCATCGCTGAGGCACTCTCCAACTCGGAGGTGGCCGAGAGGATCTGGGCAGTGGAGTCCAACCGCTTCTGTGCCGACTGCGGCTCCCCCAAACCTGACTGGGCCTCCATCAACCTCTGTGTTGTCATCTGCAAGAGATGTGCAGGTACCATATCCAGAGGGGCACAAATGGGGATCCCTGGGGACCCTCAGATCTTTCCCACCATAAAATGAATCCCTAATGGCTCATCTGACTGGCAGGGGAACACCGGGGATTGGGCCCTGGCATCACCAAAGTTCGGAGCCTGAAGATGGACAGGAAGGTGTGGACTGAGGAGCTGATCGAGGTAGTGACACAGACCAGTCGCAAAAAGCCGTTTTGGGGACCGACACCCTGTTCCCTGTGCATTATGGAGCTGCTGGCTGTGGGGTGCTGGAGCAGGGCAGGGCTCTTCCAGGCTGATTCCAGCCCCTTGGGGGGACACCATGGTGTGGCTTGGCTGGGGAGAGGACCCCCATCAGCCTTTCCTTCTGTCCCTGTGGACCCCTGGCAGCCAGCTCAGCATGCCGGCTGAACAAGGACAAGCGGCACTGGATGTGCCACAGACAGACGGTGTCTGTGAGTGGGGCCATGGCTGTGGGGCTGGAGCGGGGCCAAGGGCAGAGCAGCCTGCCGGAATGTGTCGGCGCAGCCAGCGCCAGGAATGAGTGGGCGGGGGGAGCTGGGATTCTTTTCCAGACCTAACCTGGCAGCCATTTCCCGCCGGCTGGTTCCGTTCTCCCTTCCCATCCATCCTGCATGGATCCCGCATTCCTGCTCGGCGTCCCACCCGCGCAGCCCCCGCCTCCAGCGCTGCCTGCTCCCCGAGCTCCCAAACGCTTCCAGCTGCTGCTCCCTTTGCCCTCCCCTCTCTGGGAACGCTGCCCGAAACCACCCCAGCATCCCCAGAGCCCAGCTCGCACCGCCCCTCCTCGGCTCCGGCATGCACCCATTCCACTCCTGAGACCTGCGGGGTGCAGGCAGTCCCTGTGGGTATTGGGGTGATGTGGGTCTCCCTGGTAAACCTCCTAATGCCATGGCTCAGCTGTGGCTAGTGGGGTGGCAAAAGGCCACCAAAAGCGCTTTGAATCTGTGCCCATGGATACCGAGCACCACCCCACCTCTCACAGCTGGGCGCTGCTTTCCAGATGTGTTTTTCCGGGGCAGGAAGGGGAGTTGGCGGCTATGGGAGCTGCGTGCCTGCAGTGGGTCGGTGCACCTGCACCCTGCCCACCCACACTCCCCTACACCACCCAAGCTTTTCCTGCACCCCACTGTTCCTCCGGGGCAGCACCCTGCCCCCAGCAAAGCCTCCCCAATAGTATTGTCACATTGGTGTCTCCTTGTCCTTGTCCCCGCAGCTCTTCCAGCAGTTTGGCAATGTGACGGCCAACCAGTTTTGGGCTGCAAATGTGCCTCCCAGTGAGGCCATCAGCCCCACCAGCAGCAGCCAGGAGAGGAGGCGCTTCCTCATCGCCAAATACCGGGAGGGCAAGTACCGCCACTACCACCCGCTCTTCGGCAACCAGGAGGAGCTTGACAGGGTCAGTAGCCCCCAGGGATGGGCAACTGCTTGGGGGTTCTGCCTGGGTGGAAAATGGTGCTGAGCTGAGATCCTGAGGCTCTTTTGGGAGTGAAGTCTGTGTCCAAGTAGATTGCCCACCATCCCTCCCTGCCTGTATCCCCCTTGCCCCCATTGCACACCCTGTGTCCTCACTGTGCACCCCAAGCTAAAGCCTGAGGTCTCCAGGAAGGATGAGCCAGCTATGGGGACAGGGTAACACCTCTGCCATGGGGCGTAACCAGCTTCATGCCCAGGCTGGAGAGCCTTGTCCAACATGGCATCTCCCTACCGCAGCCAGGCAGCCCGAGGGTTTGCCTCTCCCTGGCTTGGAAATTGTTTTGGCAAGGTCAGTGGCCTGGATGGGGCTTAGGGGAGCTGGTGCTGGGGGCACACCCCAGTTGAGGCAGCTTGACATCTCTCCCCAGGAGTACCTGGCTAGTACTCGTAATCACCAGCCAAGGCACCGATTCCCTGTTCTGGCTGCTGGCAGGGTGCCAGACTAGAGTCACACAGGGAGTTTCACACAAGGAATGCCATCCTGGCGCTCTGGCTGCTGACTTTCACCCCTGCTCTGCCATGCGGGCTTTGCCCCTGCTATGGCTTCTCCAGTGTTTGCACAAGCGGTGGGGGTACACGGGGGGCCCAGGCAGCCAGGGGAATTCACATGTGGGCTTGTTTGTTTTCCTCCTCTGGCTCGGCCGGCCCGCCCTGCTGCCGTATGACTTCACTCTGGCTCCTTAAGGGAGGGATTCGCTGCCGGCTCCAAACTTTTTCTCCCAGTTTGAGGCTCCTTTGTTCTGACCAAGCGGCCGGGAGGCGGCCGGGAGGCCGGCAGCTCACTGCACTCACCCAGCTCCTTTTGCTGGGGGTCTCCTCCTCCTCCTCCTCGGAGCCTTCAGCTTCACCGCTGGTCTCCTGGCTCTGCTGCAGGCTCTGTGTGTGGCCGTCACCACCAGTGACCTGGCAGAGACGCAGGCTCTGCTCTTCTGTGGGGCATCGGTGACCTGTGACACCGGGGACCCCCAGTGCCCAACGCCCCTGGCCCTGGCTGAGAGAAGTGGGCAGCGGCTGCAGATGGAGTTCCTGCTCCACAACAAAACCTCAGGTAAGGGCTGACCCCCTTGAAGCTCCTCCATGGGCTCACGCCCACTGACAACATTCCTGGAGTTGCTGCTGGGGTGTTCAGGGGGACACAGCTATGCTTGGAGCTGGTCCCAGCTCTGTGTCCTGCCCAGCAGCTTCCTGGTAGGAGGCTCTCCATCTGCTGGCACTGTCGAGGGTCTGTGTGCCCTGTGAGAGGCTTTGGGGAACCCTTGTGCCCCTAGGGGCTCAATCATAGCTGGGAACACAGGTCTGGAGCCCAGCTGGGGATGCAGGCTGGTGTTGCACACACCGGAAGAGACAGGAGAGAGTATTCCCACACAATCCTGGCATGCTGTGGGCATTCCAGGCAGCTTCAAGGGACATTTCTCTGTCAGATGGGCAGTCCCCACCTCCAGCATGTCCCTGAGTCAGGAGGGCTGACCCTTCTAATGGCCAGTCCCATTCTGCTGGATGTGCATGCCTGCCCCTGAACTTGACTCCATGAGGGCTGACAGCTCCCATGGGATCTGCACCCTAATACAGGCCTTGGGCAGGTGGAACAGAGGTGTGAGGGGCTGGCCAGCACCTACCAGAGCTGTTACCTCCCTCCTTGCCTTGGCAGCCAAGTCTGTCCCGCGGAAGTTGGAATTTGCCCAGGTCTGGGGCTGGCCCAGCTCTTCCTGATGTGTCAGCACTAAAGGTGCCTGTGAGGCCTCCCAGGCCACCCCAGTGAGCCAGAGAAATCCAAAGCTTGGGGTCATACTGCTGGGACTGGGAGAGCAGGGAGCCTCATCCTGGATTCCCCATCTCTAGAGCTCCAGGCACCCTACACTCTGAGCTGGGTGTGATTTAGGAGTGTACCTGCATCCTATCTCTACTTCAGCCTGGAGGAAGTGGGGGTTGCATCTTACTGGCAAGGTAGGGAAATTGAGGCTGGGGACATGACTGTGATCAGATGATGAGGCAGTGACAGAGCCCTGGGCTGTTATTTCAGCTGCAGGACTGTGATACTCTGCCCTGCACCTCCTGCAGAGCAGCAGGGTCCTGGAGCAGCCCGCGAGGGACCTCAGTGGCGGGGGAGCCTGGACCCCACCTCCCCACATTGTTCCCACCCAGTCCCAGCTCAATGCTTAAGGAGGAGCTTTGGGAAATACTCAGGATGTGGGATGACTCCCAGGCAGCTCTGGATTTGGATACCAGCACTGTTCTTTGCACCCCAGCTGTGCTGTGGTGGCAGCTCAGGCTGCAGCCTGTGAGATTCTCCTTGTGCTGAGATGGGGGAAGCCCAGCTGCCTTGTGGGGCTGGGGAGGAGGGCAGCTCCCCATGACAGACTGATCTCCCTGCTTGCAGAGCCGCCACGCCTGGAGATGGTGTGCAGTGAGGAGAAGCCCTACTCTGTGCACCTGCCCTCCATTACCCACAATGGCTTCCTCTACAAGACTCCATCCATGGTCAAGCCCATCAGTGAGCGGAAGGGCCCAGAAGGTACATGTGTGAGACAGGGAAAAGGGAGCTGGGAGATTCAATTTCCCTTGAGAGGGGAAATTGCACCCTCCCCTGTTCTCTCAGGTGTTGCATCCGTCACCTGGTAGCCTGGTTTGATGGGCGGTCACATCAGATGGGCACCCAGTGGGTGCTGCTGGAGCGCTCAGGCTGGTTTGGTGGGTGGCATGGGGCAGGCCAGAGCTCAGGGAGGCTGCTCAGTGCTCTCCTGTGCCATGCAGAGTTCAGCCGGCGGTGGTGCACGCTGCAGGATGGCGTGCTCAGCTACTATGAGAACGACCGTAACACTGTGCCCAATGGCGAGATCAGGGTGGAGGAAATTGTCTGCCTGGTGAACAACCCACTCCACACCCATGGGTAAGGCTGCACTCCCCTGGAGCACCCCAACAGCTCCTCCATTCCTGCAGGGCTTGGCACAGCTGCAGTGCCCCCCATGAGTGGTGGCACGAGGGGACTGTAGTCCCCAAGCCCACTAATGGCCCCTGAGCCTACGGCTTTGCAAGGATTCTGTGTTAATAATGTGCAGCACCTTTGGAGCATCTTTCCAATACTTTTATAATACCTTTGCAACCTCTTTGCAGCAGCTTTGTAATCCCTCTGGAACCCTGGTGCAACTCCTTTGTTTTGTGGCCCCTATGCAGTCCCTATGTCCCCTGTTGGATCTGGCAGCACAGGGATCCTGGTGTGCCAGGGGCCGTGGTAAGGGGATCCCATACTAGATCAGCCACTATCAGAGCCATCAGCAGCCATGCAGCAGGATGCTCCTATCCCTGGAACACCCCTATCGCCCACCCAGCTCTATCCCACCCCTGTGGGCACCCAGACTCCCCTTTTCCTCCCTCCTGAAGGATCGAGAGCACGTTTGAGGTGTACACCGAGGCAGATCGACTCTACCTCTTTGGGCTGGAGAGCCCTGACTCTGCTCGAGAATGGGTCAAGTCTATTGCCAAGGTGAGGTGCAGGGGGCTGGGGTGGCCCTGGGTGCTGGTGGCAACTGGATGCCGTGGTGCTGATGGATTCCTCTCCTACCTGGCTCAGTCCTTTGTCCACCCGTGTGCTGAGGAGCTGGTGGCACTAGACTTTGAGCGGCTTGGCCGACTGCATTACAAAGGGGGTCTCACCCTGGAGCGTGCCCAGGAGGGCTGGTTTGCCCTGGTGGGCTCCACGCTCCATGTCTGCTCTGAGGATGGCCGTCGGCAGGAGCCTCTCCAGCTGCGCAAGCTGCAGGAACTCTGTGAGTACCCCTGCCCTGCTGACAGCACCCCCTGGCTGGGAGGGAGGGTGTGTCCCCCAAATCTGCCCTAGGGTGCACCTAGCTTTTGGTGGGAGTCTGGGGGGTATCGCTTCTGTGCAGCTCAGTGTCCCTTGAATGAGAAGGAATTCAGCTGCTCTTTTTCCTGTTCATGCTCTTCCCCCTCTGCATCCTCTTCCCCATCTCTGCTTGTCCCATTTGGACTGGAGCTGGACCTGTTGGCAGAGCCTCCCACAGCACATGGGTCTAGGGGAGCTGTGGCACCCTGTGTTCCCATAGGTGCTGAACTCCCTGCCTTCCTTTCCAGCCATCCAGGGGGACCATGAGGTTCTGGTGCTGGTGGAGAGGCGGAGGTAAGAGTGTGGGGGAGAGAGGAGGGCCCCACAACCAAATACCCCTTCTTGTTCTGGAGTGTCTTTACCCTCCCTGCCATGACTGTAGACCCCCAAAACTGGGTTGGGATCACCTGCAGCCTTCCTGGGGGTTGCAGACATGCAGCAGGGTGTGGGGGAACACCTAGCCCCCTGCTGAGCCCAGGCATGCTGGCAGGACGCTGTACATCCAAGGGGAGCGGAAGCTGGATTTCCTGGGCTGGGTCCACGCCATCCAGAAGGCTGCAGGCAGCTCGGGGGACACCTTGTCAGAGCAGCAGCTGACGGAGTCGGACGTCCCGCTGCTGGTGGACCGCTGCATTGACTACATCACCCAGTGTGGTACGGGTCAAGTCCTGGGGTGCTGGCAGGGACTGGAGCGTGGCATTCAGGTCATCCCACTGGCGTGCAGTGGCAGGCTGAGAGCCCTTCATGCCTGTGATACCTTTCCCTCTCTCCCTCTGCTCCAGCCCTGTGGGAGGGCACCATCTCTAGTGGGGCTCCAGTCACAGGATGGGATACTCTGCGGTGCCTGGCAGTGTTTGATGGGGAGCTGGCAGGCCAGGAGTGGGGTCTGTCTCCTGCAGAGGGGGTCTCATTCCCACGGGCTCCATCACAGGGCTGACATCTGAGGGAATCTACCGCAAGAGCGGGCAGAACTCCAAGACCACCAGCCTCCTGGAGGTGCTGCAGCGGGATGCGCGCCGCGTCTGCCTGAAAGAGGGCGAGCACCAGGTGGACGATGTGGCCAACACCCTCAAACGCTTCTTCCGTGACCTTGGGGATGGGCTCTTCACTCGGAAGTGGGCCCCGGACTGGCTGTGGGCAACGGGTGAGCCCTGGGGCTGCTTGGGGATGGCAGGAGGAGGGCTGTGGGCTACCCAGTTCTGTGCATCCTCTTTGTCCCCTTCATGGGTTGGAGAAACATGTCTGGGCTCCACATGTTCCCTTGTGCTGGGATCTCGAGTGGTGGGTGGGGAGTGGAGTGTGTTCATGCTGCCCCTGTACAGACTCATGCTCTGGCAAGGGTGGGGCTGAGCCAGGGGAGACAGCCAGATCCCCCTTCCCTTCTGGATCTGCTCACTGGACACTGGGGATGGATGCACCCAGCAGAAAAACAGACACAAGCTATGGCCCCATGGAGCTGGAATGCTCTGGCTTCAGAGAGCTGGGATGCTCCAGCCTTGTGATGCTCCAGCTCTGTGGAGCTGGGATGCTCTGGCCCCATAATGTTGGGTTGCTCCAGTCCCATTATGCTGAGATACTCTGTTCCCATGAATCTGGGGTGATCTGATCCTGCACAGCTGGGATGCTGTGGCCCCATGGAGCTGGGGTGCCCTGGCCTCACAGGTCTGGGATGATTCAGTCCCATAAAGCAGGTGTGCTGTCACCCCGTGGACCTGGGATTCTCCAGTCCTAGGATGCTCTGGCACCTTGGAACTGCCAGGTTCTGGTCCCATGGAGCTGAGATGCTCCTTCCCATTCAGCTAGGGTGCTCCAGCCCCATGGAGCTGGGACGCTCTGGTCCCATGATTCTGGGATGCTTCAGCTCTGGCATGCTCTGGCTCTGCAGACCTGGGGTGTTCTCTGACCTAATGGATTTGGGATGCTCCATCCCCACGTTGAGACAGGAGAGGGGAAGCGGAGTCTATAAGGGGATGGTGTGGCCCTGAGCCTAAAGCTCTGCTTTGTGCTCCTCTGTTCATTCTCTCCCTCTGGCAGCGCTGGAGGATGAGGAGGCAAAGGTTGGCGAGTACCGGCAGCTCCTGGCTGCCCTGCCTCCAGTGAACCGGGCCACACTGAAGGCGCTCATCAATCACCTCTTCCGGTATGGCATTGACCCACTGGGCATCAGCCCCTCCACTGTGGGGTCCCTGGTGGCTCTGGGGTGTGGGGGAGCCCTCATCCTTTTGCTCATGTGCCCAGCAAGGGAAGGAGAGGAGTTTGAGTCAAGCTGTGCCTGATGCCAAGCATCGTGTCCTGCATGGGGGTTGAAGGGAGGGGTTTAGAGGGGGCTCTGGGGCAGGAATATTGACAGAGTTCCCCACAGGGTCCAGTGCTTCTCTGGGGAGAACCAGATGAATACACACAACCTGGCCATTGTCTTTGGGCCCACACTCTTCCAGACAGATGGGAAGGACTACAAGGCAGGACGTGTGGTGGAGGACCTCATCAGTCACTACGTGGAGATCTTTAACGTAGGTTCAACCCTGGCTCCCAATGTGTGGACATTCACAGGGAATGGAGAGGTCAGGTCTGCTTTGTCTGTAGACATCTTGCTTTAGAGACAAGGGGAGAGAGGACCATGTCTTTTCAAACCTTGGAAACCCTAAGCCAGGATGGTCTGGTCAGCCCTGATGGCTTCTCTTCTCTGGCAGGTCAATGACCAAGAGATGAAGAAGCAGCAGGATGAAATCACAGCCATCATGAAGATGCGGGAGGCATCATCCAGTGGGACACAGGTGGGTCCTGGACATGGGGAGGTCTTCTCCTGGGGCCCCCAGTGTCTCCTTTAGCATCTCCTGGACGTGCCCTGAGCAAGGGATGTCCACATTTGTGGGAGGGATTTCACCCACACATGGGGAGCTGCAGCTTTAAGCACTTTACTGTTGCCCTCCAGCAAGCTGGGGACTTCATCTGTACTGTCTACCTGGAGGAGAAAAAGACAGAGACAGAGCAGCATGTCAAGGTAAGCAGCTGGGCAGAGGGTGAAGAGGGGACAGGGGTCCCCTTGCTGTATGTCCAAGCCTCTGTGGTGGCATGGAGACTCATGCTGAGCTGGCACCTCTGTGGTATGAGGATGGAAGGGTCCTGGGCACTGACTGATGGAGACTTGTCCCCTCCCTCTCAGATCCCAGCCACGATGACAGCTGAGGAGCTCACCTTTGAGATCCTGGACCGGCGGAAAATTGTCATGAAGGAGAAGGACTACTGGAGCTGCTTTGAAGTGAATGAGAGGGAAGAGGCAGGTTGGTGCAGTGGCATAAACGAGGGTGATAATAAGGGGGAGAGAGATGGATATGAAAGTGGGGATGATGTTAGAGGCGGAGATGCAGATGGGGATGAAGTTAGAGATGAGAATGAAGTGGGGATGAGGATAGAAAAGATGATGGACATGGTGATGCAGATGGAGTAAGGATGGGTATGGGGAACAGGCTGCCCAGGGCAGTGGTGGAGTCACTATCCCTGGAGAAATTGACAAGACTTGTAGATGTGGCACTTGGGAACATATTTTAGTGGCAAGACCATGTCAGACCGTCAGGACACAAGTGTGACACTCTCTGTATGGGAGCTGGCCCTGGGTACACTTTCTGAGACCTGCCTGTCCCCTGACTGACAGAGCGGCCCTTGCACTACTCGGAGAAAGTTCTGCCCATCCTGCACTGCCTGGGGACAGAGAGTTACCTGGTGGTGAAGAAGCAGATGTCCATGGAGAACATGCTCATCTACCTTGGTGAGAAGCAGGGGCCGTGGGATGGGATGGGATGGGATGGGATGGGATGGGATGGGATGGGATGGGATGGGATGGGATGGGATGGGATGGGGAAGGGGTTGGGATTTCGAAAGAGGTTGGCATGGGGTCCATGCAAGTAGGCACCAGCTCAGTTAGCATGTGACTTGGAGCCCCCTGATACGGTGTCATGGCTAAATGCTGTGCCCAGAGCAGTAGGGCAGCTGGGAGTTGGGGGGCAGTGTCAGGGCTCTGCAGCAGCTGGATGGCTGCATTTATGGGGGGTGAAGGTCTGGCTGTGCCCTTCTTGGGGAGCCTGAGCCACTCAGGCGTGTGCCTGCAGCCAGCAGAGTGGGTGACTGCAAGCATGGCATGATGAAATTCCGGGAGGAGAGGAACCTGCTGGGGCTTGGGCTGAGCACTGGCTTCCATGATCGCTACTTCATCCTCAACCACTCCTGGCTGCGCCTCTACAAAGAAGTGCGGGTGAGCCCTGCCTTCCCCTTCTCCTTTCGCTTCCCTGGCCCTTCCCCGCCCTACCCTGCCTTGCCCTGCCACACTGTGACTCTGTAGGGATTCCCTGATGACAGGGGACCCATGTGGGCTGGCACTGCTCAGGCAGTGCAAGCAGCAGTGGGCAGTGTGGGCAGTGCCAGAGCTGGCCCCAGAAGTGCTGTCACCCAGGCCTGGAGCAGATCCCAGAGATCCTGGTCAGTGCCAGGGCTGAGGGGGGCACATGCTGGCATACTGGCTGTGCAGGGACAGCTGCTCCCTGCCCCCCATTTCCTGGTCACCCTGATCTGACACTGCCCCCTAGCACATCACCACTCCATCCCTATGCCCTGCTTGTGGGCACAGGGGGGCTGCAGGGAGGGGTCCCCCAGCTCTGCTTTAACCCCTGTCCTCTGTTGAACAGAGCCTGAGGCAGCGGAGCCCCCCCTTGGAGAGCGTGAGTAGGGAGGGGAACGGGGGCTTAGCTGGGGTGCAGGGGCTCCCATGCCCTCTGCCCTTACAAGGCTGCCCAGGGTTGACCTCAGATCCAATCCAGGGTCAGTCCCAAATCCAATCCCGCAGCACACATGTGCCAATCACTGTACTGTCCCCTGTGCTGCCGTCTCTCCCCATCTGGCCCTTCTGGCTTGAGGCTCCTGCTGTCCTTCACTCCAGGCAGCCAGAGCAGGGTCTGGGGAAGGGACCAGAGAGGATGGGGATGGGCTGAGCTGCTTCTCCATCCCGCGGGCATTGGATCGGGCTCTTGTAAGTCAGCGCTGCTTGCATGTGAACATGGATGGAGGGTGCCGGGTTCCCCAGTGTGGCACCTGCTTCTGGGTCATGGCAAGGCACAGCCAGCGCTGGAAGGGTCCTTATGCTGTGCCATGATGGCGGTGGGACATTTAGGAATGTGCTCTGGGCAGAGTGGGTCCGGGTCCAACACTGCCATGGCTGTGACCATGATGCTGAGGAGGGGTATGAGGTGGGGATCCCATGGGGAATGGCTGGTGCCAGGCTCTTGAGAACCTGTCACAACGTGCCTGTGCTGGTCCCAGCTCTGAAGGCAACTGGCACTGTCTAGTGAGGACAGGCCACCTGTGTCCCTTTCCTGCTACCTGTGGCCCTGGCCATGGGTGACAGACACATGCTGGGCTTCACCCTCTTCCCTGTTACCACATCACTACAGCTTTCCCTCCCTGCTGGAGGGTGGACCCTATCCCAGCAACGGTGGGCACTGTGGTGGGTGGGACAGGTTTGGCAGCCACCAACCCAGTGCTGGTTCCCTGTTCCCCCAGAGTCACAAGCCGGAGAAGGAGTGGCCTGTCCGAAATCTGAAGGTCTACCTGGGCGTTAAAAAGAAGCTTCGACCCCCAACGTGGTGAGCAGCAAAGGGGGGCCTGTGGGGCTGGAGGATGAGGATAGGAGTGGGGATGGGGACAGAGGCAAGGACAGGGACAGTTTTGGCTGCTGGACCTGTCCCCTGCTGGCCAGGCTCCTGCCACCAGGTGTCAGAGCAGCCCTGTAGGACGCTGCTGCAGCCCGGTCCAACCAGCAGGGACTGGGCTGTCCCTGGCGCTGTCCCCAGCCCTGTCCACAGCCCTGTATTCAGCACTGTCCCTGCCCTGTCTTTGTCCCGAGCCCTGCTCCTGGCACTGTCCCCAGGGGGGTTTGTGGGACTGGGGGGATTTGCAGAACTGGGGGAGGGTTTGTGGGTCTGGAGGGGGCAGTTGCAAGGACAGTGGGGGGTTTGCAGGGATGGGGGTTGGCAGGGATGAGAGGGGTTTGTGGGGTGCTTGGCCAGCATAGGTTGGCAGTGTGGACTGTTTTCGTGGATTCATGTTTTCACTCCTCTCTTCCAGCTGGGGCTTTACAGTATTCTATGAAAACGAGAAGCACGAGAAGCAGCAATGGTGAGGAGAGGTGACACGGGATACTAAACTCATCCCTGGGACAGATGGACATGTGGCAGCTCTTTGGAGCCTTTGCCATGGCAGGGGGAGATTGGGAATCATAGAAATCATGAAATGATTTGGATGGGAAGTGACCTTGAAGATAATCCAGTTGCACCCTCCTGACATTGGCAGGGATATTATATGTGTGGAGACTGCCTGCCTGAGCACTCAGGGCCCCATACAGATTCCCTCTGGGGCCTGCAGCTGTCCCCTTCAGTCCCCTGGGGTCTCATGCAGAGCAGCAGCTGAGGGGGTCCCTGGAGTGGGCAGAGGGGATACCCTGCTTGCCTCCACCACCTCCTCTGGCTGCTGACACTGTTTCCACAGGTACCTGTGCTGTGACACCCAGGCCGATCTGCGGGAGTGGTTTGCCACCTTCCTCCAGGTGCAGGTAGAGAGTGGGCAGGATGATGGGACAGTCCCAGAGGGATGCTTGGCCAGCAGAAACCCTTTGGGGTATCCAAGCACCCCTAAACACCAGCACCCCAGGGCAAAAGAGAGGTGCTGGGGTGGATGAGTCTCTGGTCTCCATCATGTCCCCTCTGTCTGCAGAACGGGGGTGCCCTGTGGCCCTCGGAGCGTCCCAAGATGCGGGTGGCGCGGCCGCAGCAGGATGCCAGGTTGGGTAACATCTCCCTCATCCCGCTGCGGGGCAATGAGAGCGAGATGAGGAACAGTGTGGCTGCTTTTGCTACTGACCCCCTAACTGTGAGTGATCCGGGGACACTGGGTGACCCTCCATGCGGGGCTGCATCCCTCCTGCATCACATGATGGGGGTTCTGGTCTCCAGACCTGGGTGGGGGATATCCTGGCTCCCATTCCTGCTCCCATTACTTGTGTACTGCATCATTTCCAGTCATGGATCTGGGGGGCTAGCTGATCCTTTGGGGGCTGGTGGAGTCTCCTGGGTCCATGGGGGTCCCAAACCATGTGATGCAAAAAGAGGGGATGCTGCCATGCTCCTGATTTTTTCTCTAACAGGGGTGAGTTTTCTGTCTTGGTCACAGATTAGCTCCCCATCCTGCTGTCCTGTCTGTGTGCAACAGCTGTCCTGCCTGGGGGCTGTCACCCATCGAGTGTCCCTCAACCATGCGGGTGCTGGTGCTGGTGCTGGACTTTTGCCCAGCCACGGGGCTGGTGGTGGGACAGAGATTATCCCACCACCTCCAAGCCAATCACTTGGGCCCTCGTTGCTGTTATAAACCTGGAGACAGGGCTGTGCCAGGGGAATCCCCACTGGCTTCAGTTGGGCATCACCCAGTGGATGCTCAGAGATGCTCCAAGGGCAGCGAGCAGCGTCTTTGCTGCCCTGGAACCCCTGCACAGGCTCAGGTTTATAACTGAGGGCATTGGGGAAGCCTCCAGGGGCTTTGCTGTGGGCTGTGCTTCACAATGTGCTTGTGGTGGTGTGGTCTGGTACAGGGGACCAGCACACCAAGGCTCCCAGGGGACACTGGGTGAGTGTCCCCCACCACGGGGCCAGAGTGGGAAGGGGTGCTGGGACCACAGTGACCCTGGGGCGACCATGGTTTCTCTTGCTGGGGGTTTTCCCTGTGTCCCCCTGGGTGCTATGCTGCCAGTGATGCCCAGACACAGAGGAGGAGGAGGCTGAGGATGAAAAGTGATCTGTCTGCCCTTTGTCCCCAGCTTCTGCGGAATGTCTGAGCTGGAAAACTGACATGCCAGTGAGTTTCCCCCCTATCCTGATCTGGTGATAGTGAGAGCCAATGGCTCTGTCTGTCCTGTTGCCATCCTGCTCTGGGGACATGGCACATGTCCCCAAAGGTAGAAAGGGGTTGGAAGTGCCTGCTCTGTCCCCTTCACTGACATTTTGCTCTCCGTTTGTGCCATAGGTTCATCTCCAAGTGGGACAGTCCTCGGGGTCCCGCACAAGCCCTGCACTCTGGCACCTGCCAGGGGTCCTGTTGCCTCCAGAGCCTCCACTGGGCCCTCTCACCTTCCACTGTGGGGACCACAGGCAGCCAGGAGGGGAGATGGCAGCGAGGCCACCCCCCCTGCCCCAGCAGAGCTGGGCTTGGGAGCCAGACAGCCCAAGGATGTCAGCCCTGCAACTCTGTGCCCCAGCCGCCTTTGGCCACCACTTCTTTTCCCAGCTCCAGGAGGAGAAGCACAGCCTGGCTGGGAGCTGATGTCAAGGGCTTTTATGTTTCCCCTTCCACCCCCTATTTTTAAATCTTTCTACTCTAAAATGTTAAGGCAGGTGGGAGCTGCCCTTCCTGTGGGATACAAGACTAGTCCTTCCCATGGGATGCATACCTGGCCCCAGGTACTGGCATCATCATACTCCCATCACTCCTGGGGAAGGGTCCCCTCTATGCCAGGTAGGGCAGAGTGACAAGAGCCTCAGTATTCACCCAACACTGGGAAGGGCATGCCCCTGGTCTTTGTCCTCTGTCCATCAGGATGGAGATGGCAGGAGCAGCCCCTGCGTCCCACTGCTGCCTCCTGACGGTATTAAAGGTCTTAAGAAACCAACTGGGAGTGTTCAGGTCTCTGCCAGCCACACAGGGCGGGGGGCACTGGGAGATGGCAACCTGCAAGTGCAGAGGGATGGTCCCAGATGCATCTGCTGGGTGGTAGCCAGAGAATGGGTGCCATGGAGAAGGCAGTGAGCTGCCCTTTTGGGGACAGAGCAGTGGCACCCCAGTCCAACAATACTCTGCCAGGATTGCTGAGCCTTGCCAGTGCAGCTAGGATGCTGTTCCAGTGCCAGAGTTGGTGTCTGTGCTGGACTGCCACTGTAGGTCTCCATCACTGGGTGGGAGCTACCAAGAAACACGTGTGCAGGTGTGTTTCAGGACCTGTGCCCCTGCAGTGTGAGTCACAATGGGCATTTCAAAGCCAGAGGTTGGAAGCAGTCTCTTTGGATTGTGGCAGCCATGGGAACTCCTCCCCACAGCCAATGGCTGATGCTGTGTGCTGCTGCTGCCTGCCAGTGCTTGTGACCTTGGAACTTGCCATGGAAACCCTTTGAGCTTCATCTCACAGTCATCACGATGGGGAACATCCTTGGATCTTCTGCCTGAGTGGCAGAAGGTAGCTGGGACTCCGCTTTCCCTGTTTTCCAGGGATGTGGGGATACTAATCCCCACAGATGTGGGGGTGCAGGGGTGCTGGGACGCTGGTCCCCAGGGATGGAGGGATGCAGGGTGTAAATGCAGGGCTGGGAGCATCACTCCCTGCTGAGCTGTGTGTGGCAGCCGCGGGTGGGGGTGTCCCACCGCCCCCTCCCTGCGCTGAGCCGCCACAGGGGCTGTCGGTGAGTCATGCGTGGGAGCAGGAGGGCTGTCAGTCACCTGCAGGCGCTGCCAGGGTGCACGATGGTGGCAACGGTGCTGGCAGTGTCACCTGCAGCGCTGCAAGGGGTGGAGGAGGCGCCAGGAGGGAGACAGAGGGGCGGCACTTGTCCCCACCTCTCCCTGAAAACAGCACCCCGCAAGCCCCAACTATACCAGTGTGTGGTTCAGGCCCCTCGATGTTGTTGCAGGGTGTTGGGAAGAGGGGGAGAGCCTTCACCACCTCTGGTTTCATTACCCTGGTTTCATGACCTTTCTCCCCTTCTCCTGTGCCAGGCTGCCCCATAGGTCTTCTAGTGACCAGGACTCTGTGTGCCAGGGGATGTGCCAAGAAATACTGTTAGTGCTCAGCTTTGTTAGGTATCCATCCATCCATCCATCCATCCATCCATCCATCCGTCCATCCATCCATTCATCCATCCATCCATCCCTCCATCCCTCCATCCCTTTCTCCCTACTTCCTTCTCCAGCTCTCTCTCTCCCCTGCCCCACCACCCTTCCCTCAATCCATCCCCTCCTTCAGCAGCCTACCTGTCTCTCTGGCCATGCAGCTGTCCTTCTTATCCTCCTTCCCACTCTTTCACTAGGACATCCAAACCCTTCATCTTGCCCTGCTCCAGGAGCCAAACAAACCCTTAGCAGCTGTCAACCAGCCAAGCTTCCAGCCAGGGCTGGGTCTGTCCTCCCTGCATCCCTCAACAGACCAGAGGCAGAGTGTGGGTGCAGCAGGGGGATGCTGGAGACCCTTCTGGATCCCATGAACATGAGATTTGGGGTTCCCTTCATCTCTAACCATGTTCTTTGGGGAAGAGAACTGCTGGTGGCCCACTTGAGGGAATCTGGGAGTGAGCAGGAGGGATGCAGTGGTGGTGCTGGGAACCCCTGGATCCCATACCCATAAGCATGAGGTTTGGGGTTCCCCTCACTTTCATACTGTTTTCTGGGGGAAGAGATGGCCAGTGAGCTCCTGACAGCCCACCTGAGGGTAGCCAGGATGCAGTGATGATAATGGGGACCTCCTGTCCTGATGTCCTCGAGCCCAGTGAAGACAGGAGAGGCCAGGACACCCTGCTGCACTGAGCACTGCCCTGTGGAGAGCTGGATCCATCCAGGAGCAGGATGGATGGGGCCCCTCTCCAGCTCTCACTATTCATAGTGCTGCGGAGGCGAGCGCCATGTGACACCCCGCATCGGCAAGTGATTAATTGCAGAGACATTTACAAACAACTTAATAAACTGACACCCGTGGGGGTTGTGCATGTGAGGGTGTCTTCTGGCTCCCCCACAGGCTGGGACTCAGCTGGGACCTGGCTGAGACCCACAGCCTCTTCCTGGAGTGCCAGAGCCCTTGGCACTGTCCCTGTCCTTGCCCATGGTCTGGTGGTGGTGGGAGCACCAGTGTGACCTTGTGTGTCAGACGCTGAGATTAGTTGAATGCCAGGCTTGAGTCATAGTGCCAGCAAGGACAATGCTGCCATTCCTGAGTGCTGCCATTCCTGAGGTGCTGCCTGCCCTGAGTGCTGCCATTCCTGGGTGTTGTGTCTTGTGGTGGGGACACCCCACATTCACTGTCCTCACCTCAGGTACCTTGAGGAGGAGCCAGGTGGTGGCTGGACAGCCAGGCACGATGCCCCACTCACCCCATGGCACCAGTATGGATTGTCTCCAGGGGTTCTCCTCTTCATCCTGCACCCACAGCAGCTCAGCCCACCACTCTGGGTCCCACTGAGTGGCTTCTACCCCTGCACTTCCCTTCCCCCCTCAGTAATGAACTCAGCAGATTATCAGGTCCTGGGTTATTATAGAGCAGCCACACTCCAGCAGACTTTAAACTAGTCATTATTTCATCAACAGCCCCATTAAACTGTCACTGGCTTTTTCCAGCCTTTTCCCCATTATTTTTCTTTTTTTCCTTGCCTCCTGCCTTTTCTTCATCTATGCTTTTTTTATCAGAGCATGTGGCTGCCAACACACTCAGGATGCTCCCAAGGGGTTCACCACATCCCTCAGCTATCAGTTTACCCATCCAGAAAATGGGATCAGGCTGGTGAAGGATTTGAGGAAATCTACCACTCTCCAAACTGACACAGGAACCCCCCTCCCCCTGCTCCATTCCACTTTCAGCCTGGCCCAGTGATGGAAAGGGGCTCTGGATGTTGGGGAAGTGAGAGAAGAAGAGTCCATGGGAGGGTTTTAAAAGCAGGAAGTGAAGGGGCAGAGGAAAGGCCCAGCTGCTTGAAGCATTTTATCCTTTACAGGATTCTCCCCCCCTCCCCCTGCTCTGTCCACTCCCAACTTACTCCCTGGCAGCCACCCACTCACCAGCAGGCTTAATAAGAAAAATGAAGAAATTTAAATAGCTAGATAAATGTTGGGCAGGTACAGGGGGGAGAAAAGGCTGCAGAGGTGGGTTGTGCCTAGGAGGGTCCCATGGGGGATCTGCCTCTCCCAACTCCAACGGGGTGCTGGCAGTGCCAGGGACTCAATGCCACATTGCAGGTGGTAGATTTTGGGAGCTCCGTGTCTTGGGAGAATGGAGAAGCTGTTTAGGAAGGGATGTTTGCCCTTGGCTTTGCATGGCCAGAGCTGGTCAAGGAGACATGACTCAAGCAAGATGGTGATGGGTGGCAGAGGTGAGAGCCAGACTGGGATTTTCCCTGTCAGGGGGACCTTCCCAGTGGGCACAGGGACCAGTGGGCACAACTGCCAGCCCTCTTCCCAGCAGAGTCCAATGGTGTCATTGCGTCCCAGAGAATGTGGGTCTGGCACCCGAACAAGGATGCTCTGGCTGATGGCTCTTTATCCATCACTGTCACAGCACTGGCTCTGATGAGGAGCTAGGTTTGTCTTTCTCCATTAAATAGACGTTAATTTGCATTTATTTAAAAATAACAGAGCTTTCAATCTCTTTGTTAACATCCAAGCAGCAGTGCTTCTGGGTTGTCAGCCCAGAAATATCCCTGATGCGTCCCTGTCCAGGGCTGGGCACGGAGCCCAGCAAGGATCCCTGGGGCTAGGATCCCCAGGGAGCTGTGTGCAATGTGGGACAGGCAGATACATGTAATTGCTGAGTTGTCAGCATCCTGGCTGCTGCGTGTCCCCTGGGTGACAGCCCTGCTCCCCTCTGTGCTCCAAGACTTCTAGGGGTGGGGAGAAACAGGGGTGAGTTTTTCAGGGATGGTGGGGGGACTCAGTGTCCCCGGGGGCTGTAGAAGGGTCACAGAAGGGATCTGAAGCATCTCTGGAGCATTCTTTCCCAGGTGGAGGCTCAGAGCTGCTCCCTGAGCTACAGACAAGACCCCAGCAGGTTCTGCAGGTTAAAGCACTGAAATCCCTATGGAATCAATCTTTTGGAGCCCCGTGGCTGAATGACCACAATGCTCCAAGCAGTGACATGGATGTGCCACATGTCCTGCAGGCTGGGCACCCATCGCCTCCCAGCCCTGCACCCAGATGCACCAGACATGGGTGCAGCTGCAGAGGAGCAGGCACAGCTCTGCCCATCCACTCATGGATGACATCTGTCTGTGCTTCACCAGAACTCCAAAATCTCTGTTTGCCCTTGTTCTACCTGCTGGGAGATTCCATGTTGGGCTGTGAATCCCAGAAGTGTGTATGAGCACCATGTATGCTTTCACTGACATGGCATGCCTGGATCTCTGATTCCACACACAACCATGCATCCAAACACACTCATACACACTCAGGTGCACACAGGTGTATTTATCCCACCTAAATACGTACCTAGGCGAGCAGCAGCTCCATGGACATGTGGCCCTGAACCCCCTGAACGATGTCACCCCACTTCCATGTGAGCTGCCACTGAAATAGCAATGAGCTTTGGCTAATTGAAGACAAGGGAGATGGCAAACTTCTGTCTTGAGTGTTCATGGAGACCAGGCCTTGAATAAAATAAAAATGATAAAGAAAAAAACAAAAAAATTAAGAAATAAATGACAAAATAAAGAAAAAATAAAAAAATAAAGGGAAACAACAAAACAAGCA
Organism: Cichladusa arquata; assembly: GCA_026413545.1. Classification (NCBI taxonomy): domain Eukaryota; kingdom Metazoa; phylum Chordata; class Aves; order Passeriformes; family Muscicapidae; genus Cichladusa; species Cichladusa arquata. The sequence goes on from JAOTQP010000001.1 coordinate 99,317,599, forward strand.
AAGGTAAACCTAACAAATCCCTAAGACTTCTTATATAAAAATACAGGGAGGAAAAAAAGCTCTTTGAGGAGAATCACTTCAAATTGGCTATTTATCGGTGCAGCATCCCGCTGGGAGGTTTCCATGGCTACCTGGCAGCCAGCAGCCGGGGCGGCAGCGTGCCAGCCCCATGTGCCTCGCCGCGTGTCCCCGCGGCTCCCGCGGCCACCAGCCTCTGTGCTGCGCTGGCCACGCCTGGTGCTGCCGGTGTGCAGCGAGCACCACCGTCCTCAGCCCCGCCGGGAGGGGCTGCCCTTGATCCTGAGGATTGGTACCCACCTGGGGGGATGCCTAAAGGACTGGTGTGGGAGGCAGGTGTCCTTGTTGAGCCCCCTGTGCAGGTCGGGAGCAGAGCTGAGTTCCCATCTGGGAGGGAGGGATGCCTCAAGGCACTTCTGCTGCCCACAGGAGCACCGAGTTCCCCATTTACCCCTGGAAACCTCACTGCTGCTTCTCCCCACTCCAAGAAGCCCTGGGACTGGTGGAGAGTGGGGATGTCATCTAGAGGACATGCTACAACACCCTGGAGGAGCTGAGTCCTCTTCTTCCCTCTCACCAGCTGTGCTTTGAGGCAGGTGGTTGGGAAACCTTTGGGAAGAGTCTTTTGAAGCCTTGTGCTGTCCCTTGGGGATGCTGCTGCTGGGTTTGGAGGGATAATGTGCAGGAGCTAGAGAGTTCCCAGGTCAGCGCTCGCATGGATCCCTTCCATGACCCCGAAGGACCATCTCAAAGGCAGCCTGTCTCTATGGGACCCCCATTCCCCCTTCTGGGTGCACCCATGGGCCATGACAAGGGGACACGGATTGAGCCTGACTGCTACTGAAGGCTCAGGGAAACTTCTCATCTGCCCCAGAACTGCTGGAAGGCAGAACACTGAGACACCTCTTCTCAGGAACACGGTACTCCATCCTGCTCTTCCTATGTCACCAAGGCTGCCTGGTTCCTGCCCTGTCCCCTGTTCCCCACCTCATCTACCACCCACCCTGAGGGCATGGGAGTGTTGGGAAGGAAAACCCCCCCCACTCCTCCTGTCATCTCCAAAGCAGGGGTGGACCCCTGTCTCTGGGTGATGGGAGGGGGGAAGAGAGGATTTGGGACTTCTGGGCTCAGTCAGCACCCCAGTGCCAGCCTGGGACTGGATGCCTTGGTGCCCCCATGCTCTCTTTCACAGGCAGCAATGTGAGAGCTGGGAAGGGCTCAGGGGTGACAACAAGGATCTCCAACACCTTGAGCATCTTTGGAATGAGGAATCAGTGGAGGGGGTCAGGTCTGGGTAGGTGGATGGTCTGTGGGCTGTGGTACCTGGTAGAGCCCTGGGAGCATCCTTATGACTCCTGACAGTTCCCAGTATCAGGGTCTGATCCTTCAGCTGCTTAAATCCCTGTTTCCCACTACCTGTGTGCTGAGTGTCCCTCCCAGTACAGCCCAGGTACAGAAGCTGCCACCTGGAGAATGGCACCACAGGGATATTTTCCCATACTTTGGGCTCAGGACACATCATACCATGGGAGGACAGAAAAATTTGAGGGGCAACGAAAAGTGAGGTTGGAAAGTGGGGGCAGTGTCCCCCTCAGTGTCCATTATCCTGGCTCAGCACTGGGGAAGGTCACCCATGTGATGTCCTGAGTGCGACAGAGCCGGCGGGTCCCTGTCCCCTCCTGCACCCAGCTGACAGATGTGACCAGGCAGGGGACGCTGGCAGAGCCTGGAGGGCAGGTTCAGTGGCAAGTGCTGGATGGGGCTGCAGGAGCTGGCACCAGCCCTGTCAATCCCAGGGGCCTGCAGGCTGAGGGAGCTGTGGGTGGGGGGGCTGCTGAGAGCAGCTTATGATGGTGTGAAACAACCCTGGAGCAGGTGGCTGACTCACATCTTTTCCTCTTCCTCCTCCCTTTCCCCTCCCCTTTTCCCTTCCTCTTCCTCTTTTCTTTTATTTTCCCTTTTCCCTATTGTTTTTCCCCTCTCCCCTTCACCTGCTTTGCTCTATTTTCCCCTTTTCCCTTCCCCTTTTCCTTTTTTTCTTCCCCTTTCCCTTTTTTTCCTTTCACCATCCTTTTATTTCCTCTTCTTTCCCCGTCCCTCTCCAAATCTCATTTCCAAAGCCAAGGAAAGCCCTTGCCTCCTCAGGCTACCCAAGCCCCTTCCTGTGATGTTCAGAAGCTCCATCCCAGTTCCAGCACCTTCCTAACCAGCAGCACCAAACCTGGATGGCTCCAGCATGGGATGGGCTGGCACTGGTGACAGCATTGCCCCACTGTGGGGTGTGGGATGTAGTGTATATATTGCACCCCAACAGGCCCCAAACAGCTCCCTTAAATACACATGGGGTGTTTCTCCCTGTTCTGCCCCCATCATGGGTGAGCTGTTGGACCTGTGGACACAGGGAATAATTTTCTGGTTCACTGTGAATTTATTTCCTTTTTTTTTTCTTCATTGAGAACATCTTGTACCGACGTTGCAATAAAAACAAGGCTCCAGGTTCCTCTGTGTAGTTTTTTTCTGTTCTTTATCTGTTCCCAGGATAAATGTCAATGGGAATGGAGAAGCTTTTCTCTGTTTTGCTGTTTTCTTCCCTCTCTGAAAGACTCCTCAGGTTTTTGAGGGAAAATGGTGGAAAATCAGAAAGAGGAAAAAAAAAATCCCCCAAATTTGCTAAAATTGAACTTTCTTGTGGATATGTCTATGCACATGGCAGGACCAGGAGGGATTAAACATATGTAGATGTGGCACTTGTGGATGTATTTTAGTGGGGGCTTGGCAGTGGTGGGGAACTGTTGAACTTGGTGGTCTTTGAGGGCTTTTCCAACCTTAATGATTCTGTGATTCCATGATTCAAAGCAGGAAAGAGTACCATGGCTCCCAGGAAGGTAGACTGGGTGTCTTCAGAGAATGGAAAGCATCTCCTTGCATGCACAGCAGGACAGCTCACAGCTCGGAGTGTGATGTAGAGCCCATTTGTAGGGAAGGTATTCAAGGAGCAAATTGCTTTGTATCAGCAAATACATCTCCATTAGCGCTGGAATTGGTATCCTGCACAATGCATGCTCGAGGACAAAGCCTGGCTATTCAGAGCTCACAGAATTCAATCCTGTTGCTGAGGAGTATCAGCAGAAAGCAAAGCAAGGCTCATTTCGTATTCATGCCACAAATATTGGTATGAGACCAGGGAGATGGAACACTGCCTACGGAACACTGGCATCACTCCCCTCTCCCAGCAGTAAATAAAGACATGCAGCCCATGCTGGTGCCCAGTGCAGGAGTCCCAGCAGCTCCAGCAAAGAGAAACAGGAGAGAGAGATTTTTAGGAGGCATTGTGTCAGGACTTCTGGCTGTTGTCATGTCTCCCTCCAGCCAGGAAGTCAGGCTGAGGTGTCCCCACCAGATGAACCTCAGGGAAGTTTCCTGGCGGATCTCACTGGCCATCACTGGGGCTGTGCTCCCATGAGATGGATCAATAAAGCCCTGGTTTGAGCAGCTTTGTAGCAGGAGATTGGACCAGGAAAGTCCATGCTCTATAGCAATCCTGCTAGACAGGCAAAGTTACAGGGAGGGGACTGCAGCCAGCACACCCTCCAGCAGGCACATTGCTTCTACTGCCCACAGGGTGGAGGGGGCCACTCAGAGATGCCCACCCAGCAATGCCCACCCAGCAATATCCACGCAGCACTGCCCCCCAGAAATGCCTTGTGTGCTTCCAAGCAAGAATTAGCAAGCATTTATTTAAAAAACAAAACAAAACAACAGCAAACTCAACCTCAAACTGAGCATTTTTAATGAAACACACCAAAACATTCCAGGATCAGTAGAAGCATTCCATCAGGCTTTTTCCAATTCCCAGACAAGGTGACACTCCTGGGGCTTCACACACTGTGCTGCTATTTGCAGAAGGAGTCTAAGGTGCTTCCTGGATATGGGGCAGAGCTTTCTCTTGAGGAGAAAATAGTACAGAGGGATGTGGAGCTGAGAAAAACATGTCTCTTTAACACCAGGAATGTCATTTGGAGAGGGGAATAGGAATGGAGAGAGCTAGGCATGGCACTGGCCACATGGAAGGAGTCCCAGGGGGTTTGGAGCAGGTGGGATGGTGAGGATACATGTGGATGTGGCACTTGGGTCCACACTGTAGCAGAGGGCTTGGCAGTGGTGGGGGAATGGTTGGATTTAATGGTATCAAAGGGCTTTTCCCACACAAATTCCGTGATTCCGTGGTAATATGCAGACATGACGGTCCTTGCCTGGCATCTGGAGAGGGATGGGTCCTTCTGGTGGTCCTTGCACCCAAATCTGCTCTGATCTTCTCAGCTGGTTCTGTCTGAGACAAAAACATCTCTTGGGAATAAGAGAGGCTGGGATAAACAAGCATGGGGACCAGGTTTTCTGGGAAGGAGGGGACTCCTTGTGGATGTCTTCGCCAAGATGATGGGGGTTAGCAGCTCCCTGGGTGTGGGATGGCCCACACGTGGCAGCCACCCTAGTCCCGCCATCCACCACTGCCACTGCAGAGTACAGGCACCAACTTGGACCAGCCACCTTGGTGGGAGAAGAGGAATGAATGCTGGAATGACTCCCAGTCCTCAGGGCATCCCATGGTTCTCTCCCCAAAGGAGTGCAGGATATGAGCTCAGCCACGTGATGAAAACCTAAGTCATTCAACCTGAGACTCAGGGTGGAAATAGGGATTAGATTAAAGTGATGGTCCTTAAAATAATCTCAAATTAGTCCTGGCTCTATTCTCATCTCTTGGGGGAAAATTTGGGCAAGTAATTGCAGGTCTGGGCCTCAGTTTCCCCTTGCAGATAACAAAGGCAGAGGATCTTGTGTAACTGATACAATCCACTGCCTATATCTGTAGACCACAGGGATATTAATCCTGGTGAATTTGACAGGAACTGATGTGATTTGAGTGCTAATCCCTTAATATCTATTGCTGCTGGTGGATTCACAATGGAGCAGGGAAGCAGCAGCCCATCCTCAGTGACTTTAAAGCACATTCCTCCCTTCTCCCCACAGGCAAATGACGCTGAAGAGATGAAGGTCTGCAAAGCTAATGAAGAGCAACCAAAATAGCTCTTTTTGGTGCATTAGAGTCCCTTCCATTGCCTAAAGGAGCTCCAAGAGAGTTGGAGAGGGACACTGGACAATGGCCTGGAGTGACAGGACAACAGGGAATGGCTTTAGTCTGACAGACAGCAGGGTTAGATGGGATACTGGGAAGAAAATTTTGGCAATGAGGGTGGTGAGGCCCTGGCCCAGGTTGCCCAGAAAAGCTGTGGCTGCCCCACCCCTGGAAGCATTCAAGGCCAGACTGGATGGGGCTTGGAGAAACCTGGTCTAGAAGAAAATGTCCCTGCCCATGGCAGCAGAGTGGAACGGGAGGAGCTTCAAATGTCCCTTCCAACCCAAACTGTTTTGTGGTTCAATGATCCTGAGTCAAGGCTTCATCCACTGGATGATCCCGTTGCAGTCTTTGTCCAGGACCGGGTCCCTAGAAGCTTCACCTTTTGTCTCTAGTGCTTGCACTGGAAGATGTGGAAATACTTAAATATCTTTGAAAGCTCAGGTTGCTGCTGCTCCTTGTTTATTTCCCCCCTTGTGCCAGGAGGTGTGACATTTCATAGAAATCTCTGACCTGAATTCAGTGTAGGATGGGTGTCCTTCCCCAGGGTCCCTCTTGGGAGTGTAGCTTCCATGCATCGGGTCTTTGGCTGGAGAGCACAGGGCAGTGCTGGCACTGCAGCAACTTTTGCACTTCTCCAGCCAGTCTCTGACACTGTCCCACCCTGCTGACAGCTCACACTGCCAGACCGCAGCCCATGGGGCCCAGGACAGGAGATCAGCAGGTTCAAGCTGGGGACCACCCATGTGGCTGGGACGGTTTGTAGCGCGTCCACTCTCTGGCAGGGACCTGCTTGCGGGTCAGTATTACAGAATTACAGAACCCTGATTTGGAAAAGCCCTCTGACACCACTGAGTCCAGCCATTTCCCAGCACTGCCAAGCCCACCACTAAACCATGTCCCCAAGTGTCACATTTACGTGCTTTTTAAATCCCCCCAGGCATAGTGCCTGCAGTGCTTGACAATGTAAGAGGGAAGAAATTGTCCCTTATTCCAAATCAAAATATACCAATCTTCTGCGAAACTTGAGGCCATTTCCTCTTACAGAAGAGGAAATATATTGCTCAGTGCTGCTCAGTGCCCTTAGGAAAGCAACCTGCTTGTGCATCGAGTGTTGCCTAGTGCAGCTCAAAACCCCAGGGAACCTGTGGGACCAGTGCTGCCGATGCCACCGGGGCAGCAGCAGCACACGGTGGACGGGGCTTGCGGTCCCAGCAGGGCCGGAGGCACCGGGCGGGACGGCTGCCCCCGCGGGGAGAGCGCGGAGGGCAGGGCCCGCGGCCGATCTCCAGACAAAGGCAGGCGCTCCCCGGCGCGGCGCGGCGCACGGGCGAGGCCGGGGCGCGGCGCTCAGGTGACAAGAAGTGCAGGG
>JAOTQP010000001.1:99325418-99366895 GCA_026413545.1 Cichladusa arquata
CCTCCGGCGGGCGGCCCGGCCCCCGCCCAGCCCCGCGGAGCCGCAGCAGCGCCGTCAATCAGCGTCGCCCCCGCTCCGTCCTCCCCTCCCGCACGCCTCGGCGCGCTGCATCGGGCTCGGTGACAGCAGCGAGCTGAGCGCGGCGGGAGGCTCCGCTCCCTGCCGGCACCGAGAGTCGGGCGCGGCGGCGGCGGGGCTGGCTGGGCTGCCGAAGCATGCGGAGACATGGGCCAGGGCTGCGGACACTCCATCCTCTGCCGGAGCCAGCCGTACCAGGCGGCCGCATCTGACATGTGAGTTCTCTCCCGCCGGCACCGGGGATGGGGGACCACGCCGAGAGGGAGGGATGCTCTGGGAGTGATGCTGGGTGAAGGAGCGAAGGAGACGCCAGGGATGCAGGGAAAAGTTCCTCCTGCCTGACAGCTGTCAAGGAGGGGGTGGCAGGGAAATGACAAGAAGCTGCGACCCCTCCCTGTTCCCCGCTTGCCACCTATGTTAGCCCTGGGGCAGGTCATCTCTGGTGTTTCTGTGCCAGAGGGCTGATGTGAACTGAATCTCCCGTTTCCCTATCGCCCTCATCCCATGATGATTTCCTGCAGGGGTGGAAGGCTCCTGGCCCAGTGGTGGGCTGCAGGGGGGTCCGGGTGACTTTGTGAAATTCAGGTCAGGCCTCTGAATTGTGGTTTCAGCAGCTTCACACAGGGCAAGAGAAGCCACCCCCTGCACGTCCACCCGCTCACCAAACTGATTTGGGGGTCCTGGTGTCACAGTGCCTCTCTGCATATGGTGAGGTGGGAATGGGGCCCCAGGGATCATGGTGGTCTCATGCTGCAGCAGACACGAGGGGCTTTGTGTGAGAGTGTGGGTGACCTTGCTGAGGCATGACAGCGCTCCCTGGAAGCAGGGAAGGGTGATGCTCTGAAGAGCCCACGTGGGAAGAGGGGCTGAGCTGGCTAAGGGGAAGCATGCAGTGCCTCAATTCCCACTGCCCACAGGCTTGGTTTGGGCTGGTGGAGACCCCCATGTCTGTGCACACGCATGTGCAGCGCTCACGAGGCTCCACAGCTGCTGGGGAGCAGCTCTGCACGGACAGTTCACAGTATATGGGTGCTCTGTGTCTGGGTACCAGGAGATCTGGGGTGCTCCCTTTTCCCCCCACTCCAGTGGGAGCAGATCCCACATTGCCAGAGGGTGAGCTGAACCACAGGAAAGAGATACAGGTCTAGGGCAGAAAGGAGGAAGGCTTCTCCGTGCTTGGATTCCTTTGTCTGGCAGTGCCAGCTCCACATGCTCAGGCTCTGACTGAACTGCCTGGCTCAGCAGCCCACACCAGGACCGCCAGAACCAGGAGGCACATTGCTGCACTAGCATGTGCCCAGGAGCAATTTTGGGTCTCCTAGAGCACGTGCTTTAGGTGATGACAGGACTATTGGGGTGCAGGGAAGCTTCCATCCACTCCTGTCCCAGCGTTACACATTTCCCTCACCGGGTTTTCATATCTTGGTGAGTTGACCTTCGGATGAGAACTTTGTCCCTCTCTATAGAAAATACCCTCCAGCATCTCTCTTGCCTACATGCAATGTGTGGCTTGGATCTGTCTTCTCAAGGCCCCAGTAGGTGCTGATCCTCCCACGCTTCCATGGGTGCTGGGTCTGTCTCTGCAGGCAGCATCCTTCCCTCAGCTCTCCTGGCTCACTCCCTGGTGCTGTGTGTGCTTTGTTCCCTGCAGAGATCCTTCCCTGCTGCTGCCTGAACATGTGCACGTGTCCTTTTCTTTAAGCAAAACACACAAAGGTCTTGAAATGCCATGCGATCCCCGCGTTCCCTCCTGCCTCTGCTGCTCTTTAAAGGCTTTTTTGAGAAGTAGATGTCAAAAAGGCTTGGTGTAGCTGGGCTGGCTTTGCCCCTCCTCAAGCTGCCCCGGGCGGGTGAGGTGGGAATGGTGAGTCCAGCTGCTTTCCCCTTTTACCCAGGATATGTCCTTCCCAGATATTTGTCCCCTTTCCTGTAAACCCCAAGGGCTATGCAGAGGTGGAAAAGCTTCCCAAGAGCTGTCAGAGGACGATGCCCCCGGCCCTGCAGTGCTCCCTGGAGGGGTTGCAGTGCCGAGGTTAGCGCTGTGCTGCCTGCCTCCACTCCAGCCCTGCGGTGCTCGCTGCTGGCTGACAGTGCTGCGTGAGGCTGGGATCCAGCGGTGGCCCCGCTCTCCCATGTGCACGGTGCATTTTTTGCCAGGGGATGCAGGTGCGGCATTATCCAGGTCACGTTTTAACCCATTTCCTCCCTGTGTTCCCGGGTGGGTGGACGCTGACCTGCTTAGAGGTGGGTGGGGTGTCGGGGTGCCTGGAGCTGCTGCTGTCACAGCATCTGACAGCAGCCAGGGCTGGGGAATAAGCTGCTGGGCTCTGCGGGTGGAAAACACAGAGAGGGAGATGCAGCTCTGAGCATCTCTGCGGGAAGGATCCAGCCCAGCCGAGGCTGGGAGGGGTCAGGGCTTCCTTCAGGGCACAACGCTGTCTGGGATGCAGGGGGCATGAGCTGGGCTCAGCCACCCTTTGGAAGCCTTGGAGCACCTGCAAAGGTGAGGGCAAGCTGTCAAACCCCCTGGAGAGCCCCCCAGACCCTTCGTGGTTATTGCTGGTCCCTGGGCTGCATGTGCAAAGTGCCATGGAAAATACCCACTCCATCACTCCGTTCTGTCTGGCTGGGATGGCTCTGCTCCCCACCAGGCACTCACTTGCCAGGGGAGTGGGTTCAGTTGAATGAGGTTAACCTGGTCCCCCATTGTTGGGGTTCTTAGGTGATGTTCTCTGGGTTTTTCAAAGCCTCAGGCTCTTCCTGCCCTTGTAACTGGGGCTCTTCAGGATCACCCACCCAGCCCTGGAGCCTGGAGGTACCTGCAGGGAAAATAGAGGGGAAACTCCTGCTTGCAAGCTTCCTGCATTCTGCATATGCCAGGAGCTTCCCAGCACCCTGCACCTGTCCATGGGAGGTGTCCAGGGTGAGTGAGGAATTTCCCCTCCATCACCCGGGGGCATCTCCCTGAGCATCTTCAGGTTCAGAATGGCCAGTTGTTTGGAAGTGTTGGGAATTGGGCCAGATTCTGGCTCTGTTAGTGAGGACCCTGACCAAGTGTGCCCTGGCCATCATCTATAGCAGAGCCCTGCACATCCCCTGTGGGCTGTGCTGCTTTGGGGGCTCTGGGAGGCTGAGCATCCATCTAGGGCTGAATGCAGGATTCCCCAGGGGCAACATTAGATGCAGCTGCAGTTTCTGGGAATCCCTCTTTCCTCCTGCTCCCCTCTGACCCTGGTCCTTGCTTTTGCTTTTGTCTCATTCCCAGCTCCCACGTGGCTCAGCAGGAGCTGTGCTGGCTGCAGACAGAAATGCCAGGAGAGCCCGGAGCTGCCTGGGACTTTATGCCTGTCCAGCTTTCTCCTGCTGTCTTTAATGGATCAGCCTGCCTGGAGGGGGGTGTGATTTGGATAGTGAGTGTTGGGAGATGCTTTGTTTGCTACCATGGCTCCATCTGCACAGAAGCAGCAGCAGCACTGGGGTCAGGCAGTGGGGAGGCTGCTGGGTGTGGGCAGCAGGCAGCCTGAAGCTCAGATCCCCCCAGCCAAGGTGTCAGGGGTGGGTGGGGGTCTCACCTGCCTTGCAGCAGTGGGTGATGATAGCAAGATTTGATGTTTGAGGATTTGGAGCCTGAATTGCAGGATGGTTGGTTTGGGTTTGAAAGAACCTTAAAACCCATCCAGTTCTTATGTCCTTCCACTGCACCAGGTTGTTCCTCATCCAATCCGGCCTTGTAGGAAGGTCTACAAAGGTGACAAAAGGTGTTTGGAAACACCTTGTAGGAAGCTGTCCCCAAACCTTGTCATGCACACAGCATCCTCGGGGAATGGAACAGTGTGGCAGCCTATGGGACCTGCTGAGTGCCAGCTCAGGAGTGTCCCTGAGGTTATTTGGCAGCAGCAGCCCTTGGTCCTCTCCTGTCCCCAAATCCTGCTCCCAGTACCAAATCCTGCTCCTGGACCCAAGTTCTGAGCCCTGCCTGCATCACTGGTGTGAGGAGTCAGAGGGGAAGAAGGATGTGGGAGAATCTTGGGTGGGTTCAAGCATTTGTCAGTTTCTATTTTCTGTGATAAATCAAATAGAACAAAGAGAGGGATTTGGAAGTGGGATGGGTTGCATTTCCCACTGAAAACATTAAACCCTGACCTTTTTGGCTGGGGCTGGGGCTGGGTTAGGGCTTAGCCTGAGCATTGTGGCCATCGAGGACAGCCTTGCTATGTGTTTTAGCATCCCCAAAGCTCTCTGCTCTCCTCCCAGGGAGGGAATAGCAGGCAGCAGCTGCCAGTGCAGCTCTGGGACAAAGTGCTGACTTAGCCAGAAGCCTCCCCTGGCTCCTGGTTGCTTCCCAGCCCCTTCCCAGGCTGTTAGTAACTTGCACGTTTCAGCTGGGTGACTCAGAAGACAGGGAGAAGATATTTATAAGGAACATTTAAAAGGCAGAGACTGGTGGAGGGTTTTCTCCCCCCTTCTCTTCTCTTGAGTTGGTGCCAGCTGAGCGTGGCTGTGCTTTGCTGGGCTGTGGAGTGGGGTCTGGAGGGTGACCTGCCCATGTTAGAAGTTCCATGTCCCCTGAAGTTCAGTGTCTGCTTGCTATGAGGATGCTGATGCTCCAATGAAAAACACCATGCAAACCCCTCGTTGTTGACAGGCACACTTAATCTCACCCCATTGCAGCAGAGCCCTGTGAAGGCAAAGCAGGCAGGGCAGCCAGAATTTGGGAACACAGGGATGTGCAGCCCCTGCTGGTCCCTAGCCTGGCTCTGAGGTGTGGAGCCCTGCCCAGTGGTGGCATCGATCAGCCTGGTGAGGATGTTGCTGCTTGGTGGTGATGCCCTGGGATGTCTGTGCAGCTTCTTGGTGGTTTGGGGTTTATCCTCACACCAGAGCTGCCTTGTGTACTTACTCCTGCAGCAAGGATGTCTCCACACCCCTATCCTCAAGCCAATACTTGGCTGGAAGGACACAAGCTGTGAGTGTTGCTGTGCTTTCCCTTGCTCTCCCCAAAATGGGGTCTGTCCCCATGTTTTTTACTAGTGTGATCACAGACAGGTGGATGGCAGCATCCTTCCTGCATGGAAAAAGCAGGTGGAAAGAAATTTCTTAAGTAAGAAATTGGGATCAAGGAAGGTGGTGCTAGTGATGGGGGGCAGTGCCAGAGTCCCTGCTCTCCTGACTCAAACAGGGTGATGGCATTTTCTAGAATTTGCCTGTCAGCTGCTCAAGCCAGGAACTCCTGCAGTGGGATGGAACTCCTGCAGCTGCAGAGAAGGGTCCTGGATCCTGAGCATGAACATCCTTGGGAGCTGCAGGATGGAGGGACCCTCTTGGTCCTCCTGCAGCACCTCAGGGGTAGAGCTTGGCCTCCCTTTGGCTGCTGAGGGGATGAAGCTGGGCCTGAGGTTAGGATTAGGGTCAGGGCTAAGGTTAGGGGTAGATCTAAGGTTAGGGTTAGGGTTAGAGTTAGTGCTAAAGTTGGACTAAATTTAGGTCTGGGTTTAGGGCTATGATCAAGTTTAGGGCTACTGTTTGGGTTAGGGATAGGTTTAAGGTTAAGGCTAAAGCTAAGTTTAGCTTTAAGGTCAGGTCTAGGGCTAAGATAAAAGATTTAAGATCAGGTTAGATCTAAGAGTAGTGTTAGAGCTTGGGTTAAATCTAGGGCTGGCGTTAGATCTATGGCTAAGTTTAAGGCTCAGGGTAGTATTAGGAGGAAGAGTACAAATTTTAGGTTTATGCTTAGATTTAGATTTAATCTTGGGTTTAGGGTCATCGTTAGCCTAGGACTAGATTTAGGGCTAGGGTTAGAACTATGCTGCACGTTAGTGTTGTCATCATGTTGTTAGATTTAGAGCTAGGTTGGCTCTAAGTTCAGGGTTAGAGCTATGGCTAGGTGTAGGTTTATGGTTAGGTCTATGACTAGCATTAGGGTTAGTGCTAGACTAGACTTAGTGTTGGGTCTGCCAGGACAAAGGCGTGCAGTGCTTCATTCTCCCACAGCAGAATATGCTCCATTTTCCCCATCAGCACAGCCCTGTGGCCTTCCCATCCATGTTTTTCCCCCTTTGGCCGAGCCAGAGGCTCTCTGGGACCTGTCCTGTGGTTTGGTTTTGTCTTGCACCTGCTCTGGCCTCACTGGGGAGTGGGACAGATGCTGAGTCAGCAACACTGCTGGATTAAACCCCCAAAACGGGAGTGTTCTGCTAAAGCTCAGGTGAGGAGAAACAGTGCTGGCTGTGGACAAAGCAGGTCTTGAGGCATGTGGACATGCTAGCCAAACTGCTGAGGGCCAAGCATTCCCCAAAACCTGCCCAAGGGCACTGAGGTGCCTTTTGGGTGCTGGTTTCCTTTGGCCAGACCTGAGGTGCAGGTGGATGCAGCAGCAGAGCCGGGTGAGCTCTCGCTCCAGAGGGTGCCACAGGAAATGAGTTACTCATGGTGGGAGCTGGGTATAATGAAGCCAGTGAGGAAAATTAGGCTCCTGGGAATGGCTGTGGGTCCCTGTCAGGCACCTGCTGCTGATCCTGCACCTACCAGGTCAGCAGGACACACCTGGAACCGCCTGGGGTAGGATTCCTGCTGAGCAGTGCCATGCTAGGCTGAAGGACCACCAGTGCCAGTAGCTCTGCATGTTTGGAAACCCAGAGCTCAGGGTAATGTCCTTGGGGACCCCATATCCAGTTGTGACCATCTCCCCCACTCCAAGGAGACCTGTCCCACTGTGCTGCTCCTGTGGGAATGCAGGGATGGGAAGAAAAGAAAGGCATAGTGTGGGAGCTGGCTCCTGGGGCGTGTGGGCACGCTGTTGTGGTGAAGATGGAGGCTCTGCGGAGGTGGGGACTTGGCGCTGCTGGAGAAGCCCCTCTCCCCCGCTGCGGGGGCAGGCACAGGCACAGGGACAGGGACAGGGACAGCAGGTCCGTGGGCTGGTGAGAAGTGCAGAGTCAGGCACGGTGTGCTCAGAGCCTGCAGGGAGCTCCGTGTGCCAGCTGGGAGTGAGGAGAGCTGTGGCGTGGGCAGGGGGACCCCAGTTATGTCCCCCAGTCCCCTCCCCCTGCAACCCCAAATCTGCAGGCACAGCAGAGAACCACTGTGCTCCCAGGAGAAGGGACCATGGTGACACTCTGAGAACCCTGTTTCCATCCTTACCTGTGCATCCCAGCTCCTGAACCAGCCCTGTCACAGGGACTGTGACACAGGGAAGAGGACCAGGCCACTCTTCTCAGGTGGCACCTGGCTGCCAGCTGTCCCGCTGGACAGTGCTCTGTCCAGGAACAGTGTGGCAGGGAAGCTGGAGCCAGCAGTTCAACCACAGAAAAGCCATTAATTAATGGAAAGCATGATTGAGGATTAAAAGCCTGACATGCTCCGGCGTTGGTCCCAGTACCAGTGGGATCTTGGCTGTGCCAGGGACCAGCCCAGCAGGATACACCAAAGGAGATTTAGTTTGGATATCAGGGAAAACTCCTTTCCTGAAAGGGTGCAGCACAGGCTGCCCAGGGCAGTGGTGGAGTCCCCATCCCTGGAGGGATTTAAAAGTTTTGTGGCACTTGGGGACATGGTGGGCTTGGCAGTGCTGGGGGAATGGTTGGATTTGATGGTCTCAGAGTGCTTTTCCAACCTCAACAATTCTGTTTCTATATTCCATATGGCATCTCCGTGCCTGTCCCAGGGCTGAGCTGCATCTCTCTGCCAGTTCCATCTCTCCCTTAGTACCCACACCAGCCCCACCCCTGGAAGTCTGCACAGCCAGTTCCCACCCTCAGTTGCCCCCTCCCCTCCTCTCAGGGAAAGCTGGGGCTTTGGAAGTTAAAAACTCAACTCAGCTCTGGGAAATGGGTCGAAAGTGTCAGACAGAGCCACTCTCACTCTGATGAGCCTCCAAGGCATGAGTGGCTTTGAGCTGTGTCCTCTCTTGTCCCTCCACAGATGGTCCCCACTCCCTGCACTAACTCTGGCTCATGGGAATATTTATTTAGGAAGAAGTCCTGGCCCAGGGAGTGGCTCCCACTTGTGCCATGTTCACAGATGGAGAATCCGGTTAGAAATCTGGGATGTCGCTTGGGAGACAATCCCTGCTCCTGGGAGCTGTGGTTTGTGGAAAGCATGGGGCATGGAAAGCACAGGCAGGATCCTGGCTCCTGCTCTATTCCCACTATTTATAAGGGGAAAAAGAGGCTGGAAAGGAGAAAGAAAAAAAAAAAAAAGAAGCAAAGGGTAGGTGATGAACGCATGCTGAACCACCCTCAACAGCAGCTTTTTTTCCCCCCTCTAGTTATCAACTAAATGGACTAATTAAAAGATGAGTTGGCAGCATCTGTAGTGTTGCATATATCCAAGGATAATTCCCCAGGGATTCAGAGTAGCCCTGTTTTCTCTCTCATCTTGCTGTGCTCCTGCCTGGTTTGGCTCCCTTGGGGTGCTGGTGGCTTCGCTTGGAGGTCCCCGTGGTGGTGGGGTTTGCAAGGATGCCGTGCAACAGGGATGAAGATATCCCATTGCAGTAGGGGCAGGGTTTGCAGCCCTATCACCGAGACCAGCTGTGTTCCTGTGGCTCCTGGCAGCCCCAGGGATTTGCAGGGATGCTGCAGAGCAGGGATAGGGATTTGCGGGGATGCTGTACAACGGGAATGGGATTTACAGGAATGCCATACAACGGGGATTTGCAGCGCTGCCATTCCATGTGGACAGGGCTTTGCAGCCTTGCAGGGCTGCCAGGCTTTCCAGCCCCATCATCTGGCCCAGCTGCATTCCTGTGGCTCCTGGCAGCCCCGGGAGCTGCTCTCCCAGCCTGGCGGTGGGGGCAGCTGCTTGCACGGTACCTGATGCTCCAGGGCGGAGCACCCGGAGCAGAGTGTTTGCCGAGCAAACAGGGCTCAGCCTCCTGCAGCCGGATCAGCAGCCTCCCCACGTTTGCTCAGCAAATAAATCCCACCCGGCCAGGCTTTGGTGCCACCGTGCTCCTGCCAGCTGCTCTGCCCCTGCCCAGCATCCTGCAGCACCTGCCCATTGCTGTGCAGGTCTGGAATTGTGCAGGGCTCATGATGGCTTCAAACTAAACATGGCAGCTCAGCAGCCATCCTTGCTTTTCTTGCCTGTAGATCTGTCCTGTGCATGCTCAGGGTGAAATCCTTCGGCTCCAGTGAAGTGTTTTTGCTCTGGACTGAGCAATTGCAGGAATTTTCTGTCATTGCTGGAGGCTGGGGAAGGTGGAATCTGCATTGGCAGGTGTTGGCCTGGGAGGCTGGCTGCTCTGGTGATGGAGAAAAGGTGTGTGGGATCCTGGAGCACCATGCCCTGCCATTGCTGCTTCCCTTGCTCCAGGCTCTCCTGTGCCCCTCCTCTGCCCCAGACCATGTTCTCTCTGGGCTCCTTGTCCCCCCATGACACACTGCCCACAACGAGGCATCTGTTCAGGTGGGGACAGATGCCACCTCCCCTCTTCCCTTTGCCTGGAGACTGTGGGATGTGATCCCAGCCATTTCATGGACTGTCTGGGTGCTGCTCCAGCTGTCATCTTCCTCTGCTTCCCATTTATTTTCCCCTCACAGATACACTCTTTAGCCCCTGCCACCTGCAGAACCAGAAAAACTCCCTTTGCCCAGGCATTGTTGTCCACCTCAGGGATCCATTTTCTTCCTGTTCCCTCATCCCTGAGCTGCTGGAGGCATATTCTTCCTTTTGCCTTCACTCCCAGAGCAGCAGGGCTGTGGCTTGGTCAGGATGTGGCTGTCGGTATGAACATCCCATCGTGCTGCACCATCCCTGGCAGAGTGGACAGGCACTGGGGTCACCCCTGTCACCCCAAGGGGACACTGCTGCTTGCCCTGCCACAGAGCTCCCAGCCAAGCCACCCGCCAGCCTTCCAGCTCCTCTGGAGTCACCAGAGTCACTTGTGCTCTTACAGGCCACTAAGTGCTGTAATTACAGATATGCTTTAATTAACATAATTGCGTTTCTACACAAATAAAACATTTGGCACAGTTAATTCCAAGGCTGCAGCTCCAAACACAAGGCTTCCTGTCCCCCCTGTGGAGGTGGCAGGGGGGCTGGCAGAGAGTGGGGTTCTCACCTCCCTGCCAGGAGATTGTCCCAGTCCCAGCCAGGGCCCATGGCCAGTGGTTTACTGGGAAACAGAACTGGATTTCCTGGGATGCAGCCCCAGGATTGCTAAGATCTAGCACTGGGCCATATTGGGCTTGCTGGGGTGCAGCTCTGGGTTTGCTGGGACACAGCAGCAGCTGTGCCAAGAGGTGTTCACCCTGGCTGGACAATGGGCACAGTAGGTGGATCCGGCCCTCCTATCCCATCCCATCCCATCCCATCCCATCCCATCCCATCCCATCCCATCTCATCCCATCCCAAACCTCCCCGTGAGCTGCCCCCAGGATGCTCTGCCCTCCCAGCACCCAGAGGCCTCTCACTCCCCATTCCCTCTGTAGCAGACCCCAGAGCTCGCCACACTCTTAGGAGTCTTTGGATGGAGGCTGGAGCCACAGGCAGCATGCCAGCCTTTTGCCAGGAAGAACTGGGAAAATGGCTGGTGCTCATGTGCTAAAATGCCCTTTTCATTTAAAAAAACAGAAGAAAAAGGGAAAAAACATATTCCATTTTTCTCCAGCTGAAATTGAAAGTGATTATGTAACGAGCAATAAATTACAGAAAGGAATGAGTCATTGGAGCAAATCCCAAGAAAGGCACAGTATTTTTAGCTCCAGCACCCTGTGCTGTATTGTGCATTAACCCTTGCAGGACTTGGCCCCCCACTTCAATCTGCCCCTAGAGTGATCCCCCCAGAGGCATCCTGTTGGTTTCTGTGAGGATTTGGTTCCTGTGGCATTCCCAAGGGAAGATGGAAATGATGTAAGCTGTGGGCCCCTCATCCCATGGCCCTCCTTTGTATGGGATGCTTATGGGTGGTCCAGGGAATATTGCTCACCCCAGATCCACATCCCCATCCTGGGCTAAGCCCCTGCTTTGCTTCCCCTCTGCTCATTCCCATTGGGATGATTAATCCTGATCCCTTCCTGAGACCCTGGGCACCACTGTTGTTTCCTTGCCAAAGAGCCTGAAGAATTAATTAGGAAATAAAAGCGAGGAACAAATTAATTGGAAGAGAACTAGCGAGGGAGCAAGTGAGCAATACTGCTTTAATCCAGGTTAAATTGGGGAGTGATTGCTTTGCTAACAGGAGAGATGATGAGAGAGAATTGGAGCAGGCAGGTGCCAGGTGAGACAATGGCAGCAAGCATCCAGATGCCAAGGGATGCCCATGGAGAACTGTACTGAGTGGGGAGGAAAATCCTGGGGACACCAGCGGGAATCTGGAAGAGAGGCTCAGAGCATCCTGGGGTCAGGGCTCAGAGTGTCCCAGGATCACCACTCCGACCATCCTTGGGGGCCCAGAGCTTGGAACACCCCTAGGAGGAGGGCTCAGAACATTCATGGAGCACCCCTGGGATCAGGGCTCAGAGCACCACTGGGATCTGGGCTTAGAGCACCCCTTTCTTAAGTGACACTGTCATTCATGCCTGCTTTTGAGAATCCTGTGGGATCAGGTACCAGCGCAGGGACAGGGACCCTATTCCTTGTGTGCCACGTTTCTATGGGCTCTCCAGGCTGGTGGGAACCAGGCTTGCTTCTCTGTCTCTGAACAGATCCCTGGGTGCTCATGGTGGCACCACACTCCATTGTCACCTGGCAGCAGCCCCACCCCAAAATAAGGGGCTAGGGAGAGTGGCAGGGACGAGTGAGAGCTGGTGGCCAAGTCTTTGTGTCCTGCAGCTGGAGTGGGGTCAGCTTGCAGTGACACAGCCAGTGCCAATGGACGTCATCTCCTCGTCTTTTATTTGATCTGGCAGTAAATTCCTGTCCTCCATCTGCCTGGGCTGAGATCTTCCTTATTGCTGCTGGGCCACCTGGAACAGTGGCGTGGCACAGCATGTCCAGGGGCTGCTGGATCCCCAGTACACGCCGTCCCACAGGCACCTGCTGTCCCTTCTCCTGCTCTCATTCTGGCACATGCTTCCCCCAAAATCCATGTGTCCCTCCAGAGCCATCCTGTCCCTCCAGGCAACCCCTGTCCTTATGGACATGTGCTGTCCCTTGTCAGACACGCTGTCCCTCTGCAAACGTGTCCCTCTGCCCTCAAGACACATGCTGTCCCCAGGTGTGCAGCGTCCTTCCAGACACAGTGTCCCCAAGATGCGTGCTGTCCTCGTGGCTGTCACCTGCACCACTGGACATGTGCTGGTCCCACGAATGCAGGCTGTCCCCATGGATACATGCTGTCCCCCCAGATGCAGGTTGTCCCTCTGGACACAGGCTGTGCTTCTGGGTTCAGGCTGTCACCCACGGACACACGCTGTCCTCCGGGATTCGGGCTGTTTCCATGGACACGCTTGTCCCTGTGGGTGCGTGCTGTCCCCATGGATACACGCTGTCCTGATGGACACATGCTGTCCCTATGGATACATGCTGTCCCTTTGGACACACGCTGTCCTGATGGACACATGCTGTCCCTATGGATACATGCTGTCCCTTTGGACACACGCTGTCCCCATGGACACATGCTGTCCTGATGGATACATGCTGTCCCTTTGGACACACGCTGTCCCCATGGACACATGCTGTCCCCATGGACACATGCTGTCCCTATGGATACATGCTGTCCCCCTGGATCCAGTTTTTCCCCATGGACACATGCTGTCCCCATGGACACATGCTGTCCCTATGGATACATGCTGTCCCCCTGGATCCAGTTTGTCCCCATGGACACACGCTGTCCCCGTGGACACATGCTGTGCCTCTGTGTTCAGTTTGTCCCCATGGACACACGCTGTCCCTGTGGACACATGCTATCCCCCTGGATTCAGTTTGTCCCCATGGACACATGCTGTCCCCATGGACACATGCTGTGCATCTGTATTCAGTTCATCCCCATGGACACGTGCTGTCCCCGTGGATTCAGTTCATCCCCATGGACACATGCAGTGCCTCTGCGTTCAGTTTGTCCCCATGGACACCTGCTGTCCCCGTAGATACACACTGTCCCCCTGGATTCAGTTTGTCCCCATGGCTACACACTGTCCCCCTGGATGCATGCTCTCACCATGGTATATGCTAACCTCCTGGATGCAGGCTGTCCCCATGGATATCCCTTCTCCCTCGCCCCTGTGGGGGGACAGTGGGGGTGTGCTCTGTCCCTGCCCATAGAGGAGAATATCATGGGACAGGCTGTTTGTGACTCAGGAGATGAAACCTCACTAGCCAGGCTGGAGATGCTGGTGGCCACCATGAGGAGTGTCTGAGCCCACTGGGAAAGCAGCCAAAGAATGGGGAGAGGTATGGGGACAGAGCCCAGAGCCATCTCAGCCCCACAGGGACCTGACCACCACAGTGGGACCAGCAGGGCTCTGCTGTGCCATTTGTCCCCCTAATTAGGCCTGTTGTGTGTGTGGGCTGCTGGTGGCCCCCCAGCCGCTGCTGTGCTCTGAGCTGTCTCCATAGAGACCCTCTGAGGGCTCCATCACTTACTCATCAGTGGTATCACCTCATCAGCTGGGCCCTTCCTTATCCCTTCGTCATCCCTCCATGGAATTTGCTCACTTGGAAGGAGCCCACAAGGAGCATCAAGTCCAACTCCTGGCCCTGCACAGCACCATCCCCAAGAGTCACATCACGTGCCCAAAAGTATTGTCCAAATGCTGCTTGAACTCTGTCAGGCTTGGTGCTGCCCTGGGGAGCCTGTTCCAGTGCCCAATCACCCTCTGGGTGAAGAATCTTTTCCTAATATCCAGCCTAAACCTCTCCTGACACAACTTCAGACCATTCCCTCAGGAGTGTCACTGCTCACCACAGAGCAGAGATCAGTGTCTGCCCCTCCTCTTCCCCTCACGAGGAAATTGTACCTGCAATGAAGTGTCCCCTCAGTCTCCTCTCATCCAGGCTGAACAGACCAAGTGACCTCAGCCCCTCCTCATACAGCTTCCCCTCAAGGCCCTTCACCATCCTGGTTACCCTCCTTTAGACTCTCTCTAGTGGCATAATGTCTTTTTTATTTTGTGATGCCCAAAACTGCCTCCAGCACTGGGGGCGAGGCTGCCCCAGTGCAGAGGAGGGTGGGACAATCCCCTCCCTCCCTCAGCTGGTGATGCTGGGCCTGATGCCCCCCCAGGACATGGATGTGACTCATGCTCAACTTATTGTTGACCAGCACCCCCAGGTCCTTTTCACGACACTGCTTTCCAGGAAATAATTTCCCAGTCTGTACATACACTGAGGTTCCTCCATCCCAGGTGCAGAATCCTTGTTGAACTTAACACACTTGGTGATTGTCCAACTCTCCAATTTGTCAGCAGCCCCTCCCAGTTTTTTATTGTCTGTGAACTTGCTTAGTCTGAACTTCCAGTGCTGTGTCCAAGTAATTTATAAAGATGTCGAAGAGCACAGGACTGCCTCATTCCTTCCTCATCTCTTTGTTATCCTGCTTTGAATCCAATGACAGCCCAAGCCCCAGACCTGATGCAACCAGATCCCTGCAGCTGGCACCTCTGGGGGCCATCCCCAGAGAGGGGCTGGTGCCAGGATAGCCCATCCCTGCCCAGCCTGGGATCATTCTGGGCTATGACTCCTGCGGTGGATCAAGGGATTCACCTGGATCCTGGGTCCCACCATTTTGGTGTTTCTGGGGTGGCAGAGGTGCACACACACACTCACACACTTGCACAGTGCTGCAGGCACAGCTCTTCCTTGCTTCCACACATTCCCAACTCTCCTGCTGCTCCCAGCAGGTCCGTGCTGTGACCCTGGTGCCATGGAGCCTCCTGGCAGCCCCACCACTGTGCCTGGCATGGCTCAGGGCAGGGATACCACAGCATTCCCTGCCCCACAGCATTCCCTGCCCCATTCAGGCACTGCAGCTGCATCCAGGGCACTGGGTGGGATTTATCCATGGGGAAACCACAGAGCAGTAAATGGGATATCGATCAGGCGCCATTGTGGGGATGAGTGCAGAGCGGAAGAGCAGATGGATTGATTTCTGATGGGATTTAGGGCTGTCAGTGTACCTTGGATTAGCAGCTCCAGAGCAAAACCACCCCAATTCATTAATGGATTCAGCAGATCCCCCAAGCTCAGCTGAGTCTCAGTCCTCTCTGTTCTATAGGCAGGACCCCAGCCCTCTGTGCCACCTGCATTGACCACTGTGTCCCCTCCCTTCTCAGAGGACAGGGATGCTCCAGAGGGCTGCACAGTCCTGTGCCTCCCCAGAGCCAGCATCTGGCTGCCAGTGCCACAGTTTAATGGAGCACTGCTGGTCCTACATGACTCACAGCAGTCCTGGCCCAGCTGGGAACAGCCAGCCATGCTGCCCTCCTGCCCTGCTCTCCTCCCATCCCAGTGCTCCCAGTATATCCAGTATGCCCACAGATGCTGCTCTGAGGGCAGGCTGCTGCATTTGTTAGGGATGGGGAGAAATGGGATTTCAGGGTTACACAGGGTGTGAAGGCTCATCTTGGTGCCTTAACCCCCCAAAATCTTTTAACTTCTTGCTGCCAGCACCTCCTAGGGAAAAGCTGGTGTGGGGTTTATTTCAGTGTCTTTGGTGTGGAATATTCCATTACCATGGAATAAAGGTTAATATTTACTCGCCTGCATGAACTTTATTCCCACTGATGCCATCAGACACCGTCCAGATGGGATGCGGGGTGGCTGCTCCCCAAGTTCCCAGGAAGAGACAGGAGGCACAGCGCTGGTTGATCCACTTCAGGCTGAGAACAAGGGAAAAACTATAGGATGGATGGAAATATGGGAAGCCCACACTGCTGCCTCTCCTCAGCACCCACAGTTATTACCCAGCAGCTCCAGGGCTGGGTTCTGAGGCTGTGTGTGCCTATCTGACTGCTCTGATGTTCCCATCCAAGGGGTGCCATTCCTGGGGCACACAGAAGGGCCAGGAAGAAGCTCATAATTACCCTGGGACTGACTGGGAGATGAACAGTGATGATGGATGCAACGGTGGAACTGCAGCACGAGTCCCTGCACCGTTGCATCCCCAGACCTGTGTCCCATTCCCCTGTCCCCAGGTGCCCCTGTGTCCCTACACTGCCGTGTCCCTGTGTCCCTGCTCCTGTGTCCCATTTCCCTGTGTCCCTGTACCTGTGTCTCACTCTATGTCCCCAGGACTTTGTGTCTACATCTCTATGTCCCACCACCTGCCCCCAGTCCTCCCCCGTGTCCCTGCAGCTCCTGTGTCCCTGCACCCCAGTGTCCGACCCCCTGCTCCCAGGCACCTCTGGGTGAGCGCTGGGGACAGCTCTGTGCTGTGTCCTTGTTCCCAGCAATGGCTTTGTGCTCCCTGGGCAGCTGTGCTGGCTGTGAGCTGCTCAGTGGCTGGCTCTGGTGACACGGTTGTGCCAGGTTTGGCATGGATCCTGCCAGCTCCCAGCTCCTTGGGGTGTTCCCACTGCTGGCCCCACAGGGAATCTGCTGTTCCCACTGGGAATCTGCTTTATCCATGGATTCTCATGGATTCATGATCCTGTGCCACCCCCGGGGAGGGACGCCATGGCCCTGTGTCACCCGCAGGGGCAGGACCGCCTGGACGCCGGGGATGCTGCGGGAGGCTGCCCGGGATCAGCCCGGCAGCTCCCGGTGGCTGTGGCCACTAGATGGCCCCGCGGCTCCACTGGCCACCCCGAGCCTCCTCCGGGACCCCCGGTGTCCCTAAACCCTCCCCTGCCTGGCCCGTGCCTCGAGGTGGCATTTCCTTGTCACCTGTCCTAACGAGGGGTGACAGACGAAGCGAGAAGGTCGAGTCCTTTACGAGCCAGCAGCGAAACCCCAGAGCACCCTGTCCCTGGAGAGCACCCTGGGGACGGGGACACAGGTGCAGGAACACGGGACTGCGGGGACACAGGGACGTGGAGGGGCAAGGATACAGGGGTGCAGGGACACGGGGGGTCTGGGGAGTCCCGGGGTGCGGAGAAGAGGAGGGCATCCTGCCCTGGAGGAGAAGGATGAGAGGGAGGGATGGAGACTGTCGCGTGTCCCTCTCACCGTGTGGCATGTGGCCACCGTGTGACGGCTGAGCAGTGGACCCTCCCTGCAGATTCCCTGGGGCCACTGGGGTAGGGGCAGCATCCCGAAATCCTGGTACTTGTCTCGGGGGCGGGTGGGAAAGGTGTCACAGAGGAGGTGTCACTCGTCGCTGAAGGAATGGGGTGTTCTGTAGGAGGGTTGGGGAGAACAGACCCTATGAGGAGTCCCCAAGATGAGGGTCCCTCTCTATCCAAGGGAGGGATGCTGGGTAGGACCCCTTCAGTATCCCATGGGATACGGGGCAGGGAAGGCTTTCTGATGCAGTACTGAGCCCTGCATCAGTTATCCCAGGGCAAGGGATGGGATGAGATTTCGGCCCCTCCATCAGAGACGATGAGGGGAACATCGCCCCAACCCAAATGTGAGGCACATCCTTTAAGGGGACAGAGGTGGCTTTATTGGGAAGTGAAACATGCCCCAGAAGGGAGAAGGGGCAAGGGGGAAAATCCTGACCCGATCCCCACCAGACAAAGGTTTAACAAGCAGGGGGATTGTTGCCCTCTCAGGTACCACACCCGGTACCTGCCCCACAAAAAAGCACTGCCAGCCCCAGCTCCAGAGCGGAGCCACCCAAACTGGGGAGCGATGCCCCGATCCTCTCCCCACATGGGTTCCCCCTTCACCACCCCACATTGACTCCCACCGCTGACCCCCTCCCAATACCGGGGACCCATTTCCCACATCGGTGCCACCTTCTGGACCCCCGCCCCACACTGGGGACCCCCACCACGCATTGCAGACTGATGTCCGAGCCCCTCGCCCAGCCTCGCCTCTCAGAGCCCCGCGCAGCAGGTGCGGGGCGTGTCGCGATAGGACGTGTCGTGACGGGGCGTGTCGCGGCGGGGGCGTGCCCGCAGCCTGCGGGCGTTGCGGGGGGACCGGGATGGTGCCGGGATGGTGCCGGGATGGTGCCGCGGCTCCTCATCGCGCTCCTTCGCTTTTTCAGCCGCGGGTTCCTGCGGGCGGGGGACGCCGCTCCCGGCCCCGAGGCGCTACAGGTAGGGACGTGGGGACCTGCACCCCGAGGGGTCCCCCGCGCCTTCCTCCCACTCGGGACCCTTCTCTTCTCAACCCGCGTTTCCATCCCCTCCCATTCGGGGCCCCAATCCCAACTATCTCCCGTTCCGCCTGGGACCCTCAACCCACCCCCCACTCCCCCCAAACCGGGAACTCAGACTCGCCTCCGCAACCAGCCGGGACCCCGACCCTCGTCCCCTGACACCTGGGACACCCCATTCACCTGCCCTGCTACTGGGGACCCACACCCCAAGCACCTCTTCTCCCACCCGGGACCCTCGACCCTCCTCCCCTCCCAAACCACGATACGCGACCCATCTCCCCTCCCAGCCGGGACCCCCATTCCCACTTCATTCCCTCCCCTCCCGCTCGGTCCTGGGGTTGGTGGGGGTCCCCGTGTTGATGCTGTGGGGCGGGGCTCCCCACTCGCCCTGAGGGGTAGGGGGCGATGGGAGCGGGGCTTGCTGGGCTCCCCATCCCTTCCCGAGCACGTTCGCACCCGCTTGTCTCCCCCTTTTCGGTGAGGAGCTCTGAACCCCACTGAGAGAGCTCGACAGGGAAACTGAGGCACGAATGGGTGCCCCCCCATTTTGTGTCCCCCCCCCCCGACCCGAGGCTGGGGGACACCCTGGGCTTCGCGTAGGAAGGAGGCAGCGGGTTGGGGGGGTGCGGATCCCGGCGGGATCCCGGGAGGAAATGGGCTGGACTGGGAGAGGGGGGACGGCCCGGTCCCGGGGGAACCCCCAAGCCCTCCCGCAGCCGCGCCAGGAGCCGGGCCGCGCCATGGGGACTCTGCAGGACACTGTGAGCAACCCTGGGGAGAGGGATTCCGGTGGGTCCCGGGGGATCTATGGCCTCGGGCTGGGCTGGGGGTCCATTCTGTCCTGGGGCTTTGGGGGTGCGCTGTGCTTGGGGGTGTCGGGGAGGTTGGAGTCGCCCCTTCCCTGTGTCCCCTGGCCCCGCTGCGTGTTCCATGCTGCAGCCGGATCTCGGGCTGGGTGAGCTTGGAAGGAGGGAGCCCCTTCTGCACCCCCATTTCTGCACCCCCGGCAAGACCCAGCTCCGAGTCCCCCACCCTCTTTGCACCAGCTGCACGTTTTGGGGAGATGGAGGCTGCATCCCAGCATGTGGGTGGGAAAACATTTGGTCCTGTCTGCTCCCGTGCCTTCGAGCACACCCAAATTTGGGGAGGGGTAACTTGAGAGGGATTCTTCCCCTCTTGCGGCTGGATGGATCCCTGACCTGTGTGCCCATGGTTTTGGGTGTGAGAACCTTGGTCCTTTGGGTGTGTGGCCTTGGTCCCCCTGGGGGTGCAGCTACTTGGGGGGCTCCAGGGGGGTTCAAGACAGGAGCGAGGACCCGGAGATTCGAGCTGGGAAACGAAGGGAAGGAAATGCTCTCTGGGAAATTGCCGAAAAGCTGCTGACGGAGAGAAAGAAGCTGAGCAGGGCCAGTGTGCCCCGGGCGGGGGGGAAATGAGCCCCCCTTCCCCTCCGGATGGGAAGGTGGCGGCTTGAGGACATCGGAGCTGTCAGCACGGGGATGGGATGTGACACTCCTCACTGCCCAGTGCAGTGACATGGGGTCCCTGTGATCCCTGTGATCCCAGCCCTCCAGAACACACTTGGGCCTGACCTGGGAGGGTGCTGGCAGCGGGGCAGGCTCTGAACCCCACAGCCCCACCAGGGGACCTGGGGGTGGGGGGTAAGGGACCCCAACTCCCAGCCTGGGGGTACAAAACCCACCCAGATGGGTGGTGGTGGGCAGACTGGTTTTGAACCAGACCACCAGTGCTGGGGTGGCAACGAGGAGGAGGAGGAGGAGGAGCAGTGGATCCCGTGGTGGGGATGCAGCCCCAGCTATCCCTGGTGTGTGGGGCCACAGTGACAATGGTGTGTGACCCAGGATGTATGAGGAGTGAGTGGTGGAGACGGATCCTGCTCCTTCCCCGGCATA
This sequence comes from Cichladusa arquata, assembly GCA_026413545.1. NCBI lineage: Eukaryota > Metazoa > Chordata > Aves > Passeriformes > Muscicapidae > Cichladusa > Cichladusa arquata. Next base: position 99,345,561 of record JAOTQP010000001.1, read on the forward strand.
TCCCAGCTCAGGGTGGGTGAGGAACAGCTCATCCCCCACAAAACACCGCAGGACCCCTGTCCCCATTGGTGTCCTGGGTACTGGCTGCATCTGGAAATCCCATCCCCAGGCCTGGGGGGTATATAGGGGATACAGAGGGCTTAGGGTGTCACCCTGCCGTGGGGTGAGGCTGAGAATGTCTGTTCCTCCTCTGCTTCCCCGCCACCAGCTCCAATGCAATTACCTGCAGACTGCAGCATGAATCAAACCCTAATTGATACATGTTCACAGCCTGGAGAAGCAGGATGGGCTGGGGCCCCCCCGCTGTTTCCAGGGATGGGGAGGGGGCTGTGGGGGATTGCACTCAGGCACCTTTACCGACCTGCCAGGGATTGGGTGGCCTCAGCCAGCATCGTGGGGCTCCTCCTGCCTCAGTTTCCCCCCGTGTGGGACCAGTTCAGTGGGCTGAGGTCCTGCTGAGGGCAGTGAGGGGACATGCGTGTGCGGGCGTTTGTCCTTGCGTTTCCTCCGGCAGACACAAACACATCAGCAGGGCAATAAAGGGGAGGAAAGGGCCGTGGCAGCTTCTTTCCATTACATGCAGCAGGGCTGGCTTCCTCCCACACTCAGCAGGGCTGGGGGTTAGAGCTAGATCCCCAAGCTGGGATGGGTGGGTGTGCCCCAGTGTTCCCCAGCCAGGTGGTCCCTACACCCAGAGGTGTGGGGGTCTCAAGGAGTGGCTGCTCGGAGGTGTGGAGTCAGCCTGTGCTGGCACTGCAGTGCCCTGGTGCTGGTTTTGGAGGGATATAGGTTCCAGTGCTCTCATGCCCCATGGCATTCAGGAAGGGAGGTCTGAGGTGGGAGTGCCCTACTGCACCCCAGGCAGGGGAGCTGGGATGGGGGTGTTCTGCTGCACCCCAAGCAGAAGGAGTTGGAGGGGATTAGTCCTGCTGCACCCTGGGCAGTGAGAAGCTGGGATCAGGATGTTCCTGTTGCAGGATGACATGCTACTTATGTCATCTTTCCTCTGAACGAGATAGGCCCCATGGGGGTCCTTGGCTTTTTGGAGTTGAGCTGTGGCATTTGGCAGGGAGGTGATGGGCTGGGATTCCCTGCAAGACTGGGTCTGGAGAGTGACCCTCTGGGAGCTGAGTCCATGGGTTTGGGGACTGGCCTGGGACCTTTGCAGCTGAATTCCATTGCATACCCACCCTGGCCACTCCATGGATGTGGGGAGAGGACGGTGGGGACCTGCCCGAGGGAGCCATGGGGTGGAAAATGCCAGGGAGTAGAGCTAGCTCCCGAGTCTCCCTCCTCTTGGTGCAGGAGGGAGGTCTGGCTCTGGCAGATGCAGGGTGCCTGGCACCTTTGGATGCCCTGATCACAGCTTTGGAACAACCCCCCCACCCTTCCCCATAGACCCTGGCTGGGTGCTGATCTATTAAACACCAGCACTGAGATCCTTTCTGCCATGTCATGGGCTTTGTTCTTCTCCTGGCCGTGCCTCAGTTTCACCATCTGAGTAGTGAGAGCCCCCCCGCCCCTCAATTCCTAGACCCCTTCACAGCAATTAAGAGCTGCATCCCACCACCAAACCCACTCAGGCATGAAAAGTAAGAGCAGTCCCTGCAAGGGAATGGAACCCCCTGGGGGTGCAGCTCTGCCAGCCCCCAGCCCCCCACACCCTGCTCCGGAGCACTGCCCAAATCGAATTCCTCCCCAGCTGCAGATGGCCAGGAATTCAATTTTCCCAGATCCCATCAGAGGCTGATAAATGAGGTCCCTAATCACTGTGCAGATCCCATTAGTGCCAGCCGTACCAGGGGCTGCATGGATGGATGTGGGAATGCTGCATCCCCCTTCCCATCCCACTGATTCCTGTCCCCCCAAGGGACCTAGATGTCCCCCAAGCCCTCTCTGGGCTTTGCTGTGGTGGTCCCAAGTAGAGCCAGGCATGGAGACCCCTGCATGGCTAATCCACCAGGAAACATCTAGGAAAGTCCTGGAAACCCATCCAGTGTGGATGGGAAGGGTGTGCCAGGGAAATTTTTCCGGCAATGCCGTGTCCCAGGAATGCACATCATGCCAGCTCTGTCCCAGCACTGCCACTGCCAGCACCCAAAGCTTGGTGCCAGCTGGGTGCCAGGATGGATGTCTGTGTCCTTTGGGGTGAGGGCACCCACAAGCCAGGGATTCTCCTAATCGTGGAGCAGCGTCCCTGCAGCTGCTGTAGGAGGGTCCATGTGCCCCTCCCTGAGATGGGTTAGGGACAAGTGACACGGGGCTCTGACAAGTCACAGTGAGACCCCCAGCCCTCCCCACCTTCTTTCTTAGAACAGTGAGCTAATTAGTGACAAACGAGTGACAGATCATTAGGCTGGTGGCCGAGCCGGCTGTTCCAAGAAGGCCACGATGTTCTGGGGACGGAAATCCTTGAGGAGTGTGGCTGCTGTCCCGATTTGTCCTGCCCGACAAAGGGACATCAACAGGAAGCAACCTTGACTCCAGCCCTGTTCTCTTGGCCCCGGGAGGCCAGGCCAGGATGTGGGGGGACTGACTAGGAGCACCCCAAGGGCTTGTGAGCTGCCAGAGGTTAGGAAATGTGCTTGGTTCAGCAAAACATCCCACTCGGAACGTGCTGGGTCCTCAGGGAATGGCGGCTGCCTGGTTCCAGGCTGTAGAAACTCCATGTGCAAATGGTCTGTGCAAATGTCCTGTGCAGTGTGAGCATGCCAGGCTCCAGCCAGGCTGATGTGTGGGGGAGGAGGAGGAGGGATGCACTGAGCTCTGGGGAGACACTGGGCTCAGAATGGCTCATTCCACCTGGACCAAACCCTAGTGCCATCCTAAGCAGCTCTTGCATGGCCAAGACCTTTGCAGGTGGGGAAACTGAGGTAGGCACAGGCATGCAGGGCTACTTGTATGCTTTTTTGGGATGGCTGATTCCACAGATTTGCATCCTCCAGCCCTTGGAAGCCTCAGCCTGGATCACCGGGTGCCAGGGTGGCTCCCTGCACCTCAGCCCTTGCTTCCCATCCATACATTGCAACAGGACCCCAGGCAAATGACCATGAGGAGACAAGAGATATCCCAGAAGTGTTTCCTTCCTGTTTGCCCTCATTATCCCCCTGGAAAAGATGAGGTAATTAAGGAGCTACCGTGTTACAGGTTGTTGCTGCCTGATTAGATTAAAGCAATGTAATTTGGGACTAAGAGCGGTGCTGGGAGGAAATGGATGGATGGCTTCCCAGCTGGAGTTGGGCAGAGCTGCCAGCTCTACCTTCCATCCATCCCTCCATCCTCTGATGCAGGGACACTGCTGGAGGGTTACCAGGGTGCTGCTTTAGGGGACTAGGGATATTTCCTCTGTTTTCTCACCCCTACGGAGAGGATTTCCTGGGGAGTTGTGGGGCAGAGGGAAGGAACCTGGCAGTGTGGTGGATGACAGGGTGGCAGGGTGACACTCAGCCTGTGGCAGAGCTGAAGGGTATCAGGGATGCTCCTGGGGAGGTGGGAACAGGGATGCTGCCTATTTCCCCAGCTGTGTGGGGAGGATTCCCTGGGAAATGGTGCCTTTGGGCTGGGTGAAGGAGCAGTGCGGGGGACAGGAGCAGAGTGACAGGGTTTTAGCAGTGTCACTCTGCCCACAGTACAGCTGGTGACAGCACTGCTGCCTTCAGGAGCTGCTTCCCTGCTCCTCAGCTCAGTTTCCCCAGTCACAGCCCAGCATCAGAAGCTGGTGTTCTCCTGCCCTGCCTGTTGCCAGCCCAGCGTTGCCAACACACAGACAGAGCTTGGCTATATTTAACCACCGTGGCCAGGGCACGAGGCTGAGCAGCCAGGGGAAAGCAGCCCCCCAGGACTGGAGTGGGGCTGGGGCGGCTCAGCATTGCTGGAGGTGGGAGAGGAGGATGAATCACGGCTCAGGGATATTTTGGGATGTTTTTAATGCCGCCAGATTTCTCGGCGAATGCTTGGGCAGGGCTGGGTGTTTGCTGGCAGCTGTGGCTCAGCTTGGGGGGCCTGGGGGGATCAATTGCTCCCCGTGGTGCTGTCACCCTGCAGCCAGGCATTGGGGAGGTGACAAAGGCAGCGACATCTGTTCCCCTGCACTTGGAAACAGCTCTGGGTGTGATGGTGGGGGCAAAAAAGGGGGTCCTGGAGCAGCAGCTTCCTCCTTGAACGGGAGGCAGGAGGGGAGAAAGTTTCCCCATCACTTTCCCTGGAGCTGGGGCATGGGAGAGAGGGTGGGTGTCTGTGCCTGAAGGGTTGAGGGTGGGGAACCCTTGGACAGGGACCCTGTGGGTGGGACACAGGGGATGGTGAGGGGCTGTGTGAGTGGAGGGCAGGCTGCCTCCCAGGAATCCAAACGGGATTTTGCTTTTCACCTGTCAAATGTAACAAGATCCAGAGGCTGGAGGCTAAAAATGCATCCTATCTGAAGAGACTGCAGTGGGAGGAAGCCCTAAGCCCCCAGCCCGGGCTCTCAGCCTTGCAATGAGGTGGCCACATGGTCATGCTCCTCATCCAGGGCTCTGCTGGGAAGGGAATTCCCTGGGGAGCAGCTCCTCTGTCCTTGAAGTCTGCAAACCCCCTGTGACAGACATTGGGGCTGGTGAGACAGGCTGCAGGGGGGTCCTTTGCTCTGCCCCAGACCCCTCCTTGCTGTGTTCTGCACTCCCAAGCATCCCAATCCCTTGCAACCTGAGCCTGTAAAATCCATTGGGAGGCATCTGCATGGGATGTGGGTGCTGGGATGTGCTGCCCACAGGCACCAAGAGCTGCACACTCAGCATCTTGGATGCTCTAATTTGATTTAGGGCCCACAATTGGGGGTGAAGTTGTCCAGACAGAGCGATGTCCAGCTCCATCCCGAAGGTGATTGCTCAGGCAGGGGCTAATAGACTAATCCACTGCTGAAATTAATTGGGCTCATTTTCCTTGCGTTCACAGATGGATAAAGTCCCACTGGAGGGCAGGAGCCGAGTGAGCTCTGAGGGCTCACGGTGTCATGGATGCCTCAAGCTCAAGCAGTCACCTCTGGCAGATCATTTACTTGGAATTTTTACAGCAAAGCTGGGCTGGAAGCTCGGCAGGGAGATGATTCATTTCCTCGAGGCTCCTTGGGGAGGGTTGTGGCAGGAGTCTGCCACAGAAGCCTGGGCTGCTGCCAGCATCCCCCTGTAGAATCAGCACCCATGGGTGCTCTGGCAGATCCATCTGGGGCCTTCCCAGCCCAGCATCCCCTTGGGATGCACAGTAAGGCAGTACTGCAGCCCTGCTCAGCACTCCTCCACCAGCAGGATGCTGTAGTATTGCTGCCTGGCTCTCTGTGCCTGCTTTCCCATGGTTAAAGAGGAATCCAGTGGGTGGCAGGTCCTGGGTTTGAGCTCTGCCTCATGCAAAGTGTACTCACTGAGTGCTCAGGTGTGTCCCCCCCTCAGAGAGAGACCTCAAATGAACATCCCAGTGGTGCCTCAGTGCACTGGATCCAGCCTCTGCCTGCTCCTCCTCACCCTTGGGGGGCCTCCATTCATCTCCCAGGAGCAGGGCCAGGAGAAGGGGTGCATCTCAGGGACCTGAGAGCCTGTGAGGTCAGTGTCCTCCTCCTCCTCATGGCAGGTGTGAATGGACCTTTCTGGAGAGGAATCTGGCCAGCCTGGAATTTCTCTATTTCATAAACATCCAGAGAAGCTGGGGGTGCCAGGGGGGACAAACCAAGTTTCTACAGCTGGTGGTGGGGGGAAGGGGACAGATGTGGCTGATCCTTTAGGAAAAAGTCATGTTTTCACTGCTGGTGAATTCCCTCTCCTGAAAAAAGCTGCCCTTAAATCCCAGCAGGATCTGTAGATGAGGGCTGGGGAGCCCGGGATGGGGGTCCCCATCAACACATGCATGGGGACAGGATGCTGCTGCAGCTATCCAAAGGGATAAAGAGGGGAAAGAATGGCCATTTTCCATGAGGAAGAGAGCAGGCAGTGCTCTGGAGGCTGGTCTGTGGCAGGATTTGGCTTTGCTGGAGTGGGGGGGTCCATCTTGGAGCAGAGACAAATCCTTACTCTAAGGAGATGAATGGTGTCATTAATCTTCCACCAGCTCCAGTGGGAATACTGAGGCAAATACAGCTCTGGTGTTCCACCACACCATGGGATGCTGGCCAAGGAGAGCTGGCAAAATTCCTGCCATGGGTCACCCTGTCAGCTCAGCAGTCTGGCAGGGTGAGACCAGTATCCTTGTCCCCTCAGGCCAGAGAAAAGGTGACAGCAGTCCCAGGGTGGGAGTCCCACAGGGCCACGTGTGTGCACCCTGGGGACAGGATAGGGACAGGGACAGGGTGCTGCTCACCTGCTCTGCAGGAGCAGCATCCTCACCTCCTGGGGCTGTCAGTGATGCCGTGCTGTGTCCCCTGCTCACACCCTGTCCTTGGATCTGTCCCCAGAAAGATCCCCTTGGATCTCTCCATGCCCATTTCCAGACAGTGTTTCCCTTCAGAGCTGCTGGGTGTGCAGCACCTGGGATGAGGGTGTTGGACTCTGCTCCAGCAGCTAGGAGTTGCAGTCCCTGTGTGCTTTCTCCTGTTTTAGTGAAGTTAATTAACCCCCTGTGCCCACTTGGGAAGCATTACCAATCTGGGTAAGCGTTAATCTGGGCTGTAGGATGTGGACTGGGAGTAGGTTGAGTGGGACAAATTGGATTAGTGGGATGAGCAAGTGGGATATGCAGGATGAGTGGGACAAGTGGAAGGAGTGGGATGAGCCATTGAATGGGATGAGCCATTGAGTGGGATGAGTGGGTTGAGCTGGATGAATGGAACAAGCAGGGTGAGTGGGGTGAGTGGGATGGGCAGGACGAGTGGGACAAGCAGTTGAGTGGGATGAGCCATCAAACGGGATGAGTTTGATGAACTGGATTAATATAGTGAATAAGCTTAGTGGAAAGAGCAGGATGAGTGGGATAAGTGGAATGAGTGTGATGTCCTTCCCTGCCCACCCTCACTCTCCCTGCCTTCTTGCTAGGATGCAAACCCTCCTGCCAGCCTCTGCTGCTGTCTCCTTGTGCTGGGAGATCTTCTTTTAGCTCCTGCAGCTTTCCCCTCACTGTTTCAGGGATGGACCTGTATTCCCAGCCCTAATAAAGCCACCACCCATGTCCAGCTGCCACCTGTCCATCCCCACACCAAGGATGCCCTCTGCATTTGATGCCCCAAGCAGACCCAAGGGACCCGCTCAGGCTCTGCCCCATCTTCCCCTGCCCCAGGGGGCCACTGTGGAGGATCAGGTGGGACAGAGGGATGGCAGGACAGCCACCTGCTGAGGCCTGGCTGTATTCTACAGTGCATGTGTCTCCAGTGTGAGTAAGTGACTGGAGATGCGGCCCTGTTGGAATAACATCCAGCGCCGCTGTCTTCAGCTGGAAGCACCCTCACCACCAGCCACGCTCCCAGTGCCCTTGGCTCTGGCCCCATGGCAGAGTGTGCTCCCTGGGTGGGTGGGTGGCATGGCCCTGCAAGGGCTGCTGGTCTGGACGGGGTCATGGGCTGCATGACAGTCCTGAGGTCTGCTTATCAGGAATGGAGCCTGGAGCCACCTGGCAAAGCTGGGACCAGAGGAAGAGCAAATCCCAGCACCATTATCAGTGTCTGATTTGAAGCATCTACTATTTCCATCATTACATCATCCTTATCCTAGTATCCCAGACAAGGGCTGGAGGCAGGAGCAGAGCTGGGAGGGTCACACCACAGAGCCCCCTGTGCCCCCCAGCTTTTCCACGTGTCCGTCCCAACACCTCTGTCCCTCTATGGGGTTGTAATCCCCAGATGAGCTTTAATCCATCTCCTTGCCCCATTTCTCTTCCCACTGGTGCTTTATGGCATGGCTAGCACTGAGGGCAGTGTGACTCAGTGCCAAAGCCTCCTCTCCCTTTTTGGGGACCTCCCACCTCCCCACATGATGGACATTGACCAACGCAGGAGGGTTTGGCTCCAAAAAAGGCACCAGGCAGACTGGAGGCCACTGCAGGGGGTCTGGGGGCAGAAGGACCCATGCTATGGCTGGGTTGGGAGTGCGTGGGTGTCTCAGTGCCCTTCCCCCTGGTATCAACCCGCAGTAACCCCTGCTCTGCTCTGGTCCCTCTGCAGGATGCTCTGCTGAGCCTGGGCGCTGCCCTTGATGCCACCACCCTGCGGGATGCCCTCCGCCACGCCCTCGTCACCCTGCTGCCCGCTGTGGTAGGTGGGGGTGCATCCCCTGGGGGACTGAGCAGAGCATCCTCCTTGGGTGGAGATTGCTGAGACCCCGTGGGCTCTGGGGGGAGCCCTGGAGGGAGTAGAGAGTGGATTATCTGCTGGTTGATGCTGGGGTTCAGCCTGGGTGGGATGTCTTTATCCCCAGCCCAATGCCGAGCACGGCTCTGTGTGTGCAGGGCTGCATTTGTGCATGTGTGCCCGTGCAGCTGTGTCCATGCACACGTGTGGCTGTGTCTATGCACACGTGTGGCTGTGCACACACATGCACACACGCCTGTGCTGCCTCTCTGTCCCCCAGGAGCACGTCTATATCTACCTGCTGGATGGGGATGCACGGCTGCTCTGCGATGACCCCCCCCACGAGCTGCCACCCAATGGGAAGCTCAGGTGAGCTCAGCTGAGTCCCCAGCCCTGGGCACGGGCACAGCTGATCTGCATGGAAGGCAGGAGGGTTCCCATCCCTGTCCCCGTCTCCATCCTCATTCCATCTCTGTCCTCGTGCCCATCCCCTTTCCCTTCCTAGCCTCTTCTTCATCCCGGATGTGCACACATGTGCACAGGGGCTGTGTGTATGTGCAGGGACGCACCTATGCATGTGTGTGGCACAGTCCTTGAGCTTGTCCCTATCCCATGGGTGTCTCTGCCCCCCTTCCTGGGGGTTTACCTTCCCAGGGAGTGCTCAAAGTATCCCTGTCCCCCAGGGATGCTGTGCAGAAGCAGAAGCGGCTGGAATGTGCGGGGCTGCTCCCTGCCGAGCTCCCTGGCCGGCACCTGGGACCCCTGGCAGCCCCCTTGGCCCCTGGCACACAAGGTGGGAGCTGGGGGAAGGGTGGTCTTGGTGGACTTATGTGGGGGTGTGGGCATAGGGCTGGGTGGTAGGTAGGTAGATGGAGGGACATGGAGAGGGGTGGGTGGATGGATGGATGGATGGATGGATGGATGGATGGATGGATGGATGGATGGAGGGATGGGTCATGACACACCAGGATGTAATGGGGACGTGCACCCCAAGAGCTGAGCTCCACAGCTCCCGCTGCCCCTGGGACCCACGCTCTCTTGCTTGCAGTGCTCATCATCCCGCTGGTGGACAAGAACAATGGGGCCGTGGTCTGTGTCATCCTGGTGAGTGCAGGAACGTGGGCAGGGCTCTGGGGACAGGGCCTGGCCGTGAAGGTGCTGACATCACTCCTGATCCAGGTGCACTGTGGCCAGCTGAGTGACTCAGATGAGCAGAACCTGCGGGCGCTGGAGAGACACGTGAGTGACTCCTGAGCTGTGGCACCTGCCACCTGGGGACCCAGCAGCCTTTCCCCCAGCCCTGCTGCTCCTTGTCCCTTCTGCCCAACCCTGCAGGCCCTGGTGGCGTTCCGGCGCCTGCAAGCCCTGCAGAAGCTGCAGCCCTGGCCCCAGGTCAGCCTCTCCACCAGCTCTTCCCAGACCTCGCTGGCCAAGCCCGAGAAGGCGCCTGGCAGCAGCTACAGTGACCTGGACTGCAAGATCCTACAGCTCTGTGGTGAGTGGGGGGCCTCTGGGAAGGGTGGGGTGTGTGGACAGGGTGAAACCATGCTCAGCCCCTCTGTGACCCTCCTGCAGGTGAGCTGTATGACCTGGATGCCGCCTCGCTGCAGCTCAAGGTCATCAACTACGTGAGTAGCTGCTCCACCAGCCCCCTGTCCCCATCTGACCCCAGCCCCAGGACACAGCAGGGAGCCCTGTTTTATTTCAAAACAAGAAAATCCCCCAAAGCCAAGAAAAGCCACAAGCATCAGCTGTGCAGTCATCAGCAGTGACCAGAGTGAGCAGCCTTGTAACAACCATCAATAGTCTCCAGAGTTAACAGTGCCACCCTCACCCCAAAAACTCCTTGAGAGAACATAGAGGTTCCTCTCCTGCTCTCTATCATTCTGTACCTCAGGAGTGTCCAGAGTGAGCAGCCTTCCCCTTGCCATCAGTAGTCTCCAGAGTGAACCTGCTCACTCACGGGAGGAGGTTCTGGGGAGGGGCACCTGGTTCTCTGTGGCATGGTGCCCTGGGTAGAGGAGGGGCTGGATTCTACCTGGGGAGTGCTCGGGGCAGGCTGGGGTGCTGACCCTCCCCTTACTCCCCAGCTGAAGCAGGAGACCCAGTCTCTGTGCTGCTGCCTCCTGCTCGTCTCTGAGGACAACCACCAGCTCTTCTGCCAGGTGGGTGCCCCTGGGCCAGTCCCCCAACCCTGAGGATTACATGGCACCTGCTAACATGGTGTCATCCTCATGGGCACCCCCTTCTTCCCATCTCTTCCAGGTGGTGGGGGACCGTGTCCTGGATGAGGAAATCAGCTTTTCAGTGAGCAGGGGGATGTGGTGAGGGGTTGGGAGGTCAGGGGGGTGGGCAGTGGGCTAACATGTCCCCTCTCCCCACAGCTCACCTTTGGGCGCCTGGGGCAGGTGGTGGAGGACAAGAAGCCCATCACCTTGAAGGACATCAGTGAGGTGGGCACCAGCTGTGTCCCTCCACACCTGGAGACACGGGTGTCACCCCCCTGTCCCATGGGGCATCCTGGAGAGTGCTGGTTCCAGTTCCATCTCACCTCTCCCTGCAGGAGGAGCACAAGCAGCTGAGCAGCATGCTGGGCTGCGAGGTCACCTCCATGCTCTGTGTCCCTGTCATCAGCCGGGCCACCTCTCAGGTGGTGGCACTGGCCTGCGCCTTCAACAAACTGAGCGGGGAGAGGTGAGCAGCATTTCGGCTGGGACTCTCTGTGGGGCTGCACCCCCTCACTTTCGGGGTGCTGGAGCATTGCTGCCATGGAGAGGGGGGAACAATGGGGACGGAGAACTGAGGTGTGCCCCCGCCAGCTACACAGACACGGATGAGCACAAGATCCAGCACTGCTTCTGCTACACCTCCACAGTGCTCACGAGCACCCTGGCCTTCCAGAAGGAGCAGAAGCTCAAGTGTGAGTGCCAGGTGAGTGTGTGCAGGGCAGTGCCACGTGTGTGTGTGTGCCCCATCTTGCACTAGTCACTGATGGTATCCTCTCTGTCCCCTCAGGCCCTGCTGCAGGTGGCCAAGAACCTCTTCACCCACTTGGGTAGGTGCACTGGAGAGCACCCATGGTGAGGGGGTGGAATGGGGAATGGATGACCACCCCCCACGCCCAGCCCTGGAGGGTGGTGGCACTGGGGTTTCTGTCCCCAGCCAGGGAGAACCTTGTCCCCTTTTTGGGGAACAGTTTCAGAAGGGTGATACAAGCTGGCACAGAACCTGGCATGCACTGATTCTGCATGGCTGCATGACCACAGAGCTCTCAGAAGCACGTGTGCACGTGTGCAGCTGCATGTGTGCACTGCTGCACACACGTATGTGCTGCTCACACGTGCACGTGCCCCACACAGCCCCCATCCTTCTGTGCCCCCCAACTTCCTGCTGGGACCCTGAGCTAAACCCTGCCCCTGTTTTATTGTCTGAGTGGGGAATGAGGGGGCAGCGCTGCCTGGCTGGGGGTCCCTGACCCTTCCCTGCTCCCCCTGCAGATGATGTCTCTGTCCTGCTGCAGGAGATCATTACGGAGGCGCGGAACCTCAGCAATGCTGAGATGTGAGTGGTGGTGGCAGGGCACGCGGGTGAGGGGACATGGGGGGGACACTGAGGGGACACGGGGGGGACACTGAGCTCCCCTGGGTGCGAATGGTGTGCCTTGCAGATGCTCTGTGTTTCTGCTGGACCGGCTCAGCCATGAGCTGGTGGCCAAGGTGTTCGATGGTGGAGTGGTGGACGATGAGGTGAGCACAGGATGGAGCTGGGGGGCCTGGGGTTGTGTCCCTGCCCCCAGGCCTTGCTGGTGATCCTCCTCCCCCGCCCACAGAGCTATGAGATCCGCATCCCAGCAGACCAGGGCATTGCTGGCCACGTGGCCACCACTGGCAAGATCCTGAACATCAAGGATGCCTACTCACACCCGCTCTTCTACCGTGGGGTGGACGACAGCACCGGCTTCCGCACCCGCAACATCCTCTGCTTCCCCATCAAGAATGAGAGCCAGGGTGAGGGAGGGATGGGGGCTCACTGGGAAGAGGGGGACACAGGTCTGGCCTAGCAGGTGCCTTAGTCAGCATGTGGTGGTTTGGTCACCCATCATGTGACATGACACTGTCCCCAGCATGCAGGCACAGCATCATCCCTAGCCTGCGGGCATGAATCCTGTTCAAGCACAGGGGCACAATCCTGGCTCAGCACTGTCCCCAGCCCATGGGCACTATTCTGTTCCCAACCCATAGGCAGAGCACTGCCCCAGCACATGGGTGTGACCCTGTCCCAGTCCTATGGCCACAGTTCTGTCCCCAGCATCAGGGCACAATTCTGTCCCATGAATGTGAGCATGATCCTGTCCCAACCCTTGGGCTCATTGCAGTCTCCTGGCACGAGTTCCTGGGTGTGATCCTGTCCCCCTGCAGACAACCACAGCACTGACTCCAGCACGTGATCTTGTCCTAGTCCATGGGCTCAGCATGGTCCCTGGGCATGATCCTGTCCCCTACAGACACTCAGCACATGTCCCCCAGCCGATGGCCATGATCACATACCCTGTGTGTGGGCACAATCCTGTCTGCCAACACATGAGCACAGTACTGTCCCTGGTCATGAGCCTGTCCCAGCCCCTGGGCACCGCACTGTCCCCAGACTGTGAGTGGCACTGTCCCCGTGCTGTGTACTTGGGCACAGCCCTGCCCTAAGCCTATGGACACACTGCTGTCCCCAGCATACAAATGTGACCCTGTACGCAGCATAAGCCTGACACGCCTGCTGTCCTCCCTCTGCTCCAGAGGTCATTGGTGTGGCAGAGCTGGTCAACAAGATCAATGGCCCTTGGTTCAGCAAGTTCGACGAGGACCTGGCCACTGCCTTCTCCATCTACTGCGGGATCAGCATCGCCCATGTATGTGCTGGGGGGTCCTCCACTTGGAGGGGTCACACACAGGGTGTGTCCCAGCTCTGCCACAGCTCAGAGGGATGGGAGGATGTGTGTGTGTGGTCCCCATTCCTTGGAGACAAGTGGTGGTGGCCACGGGATGGGAAGGGAATTCAAGGGCACAAAGATGGGCTGTGGTGCCAGGGTGGGTTTGGGGGTGCTGGGGGGTGTTTGCCCACCCCAGCACTCCTGTACCCTGATCCTGCCCCACAGTCCCTGCTGTACAAGAAGGTGAATGAGGCGCAGTACCGAAGCCACCTGGCCAATGAGATGATGATGTACCACATGAAGGTGAGGTAGCACGAGGACAGGGACAGGGATGGGACCCCCCATTGCCAGCATGGTGCGCCACACTTTACCCCAGGGTGGCCACACAGTTGGGTGGTGGTGATACCCCAGGGCTCTCTGCTCTCCCTGTGGTTCATGTGGCCTTTGGGACATAGTGTGGGCCACTGGCCATGGCTCCTGCAGGTGTCTGATGATGAGTACACCAAACTGCTGAGCGAGGGCATCCAGCCTGTGTCCACCATTGACCCCAACTTTGCCAGCTTCACCTACACGCCACGCTCTCTGCCTGAGGATGACACCTCCATGGTGAGGACCATGGGGACAACTCTCAACTGCCACCATCCTCTGCCTGGCCTTGGTCAGGTCACATATCCCAGCCCTGGGGTGCTGGGGTGTTGGGGTGAAGGGAGGTGGCTGCACCCCTGAGCATCATCTTGCTGAGCAGGGGCAGGGGTGCCTCGCAGAGGACTTTGCTTGGCCTGGCCCATTCCCTGCCACCCACCCTATCTCCTCTGCAGGCCATCCTGAGCATGCTGCAGGACATGAATTTCATCAACACCTACAAGATGGACCGCCAGACGCTCACCAGGTGGGTCCCCATCCCTGCCCACTTTCCCTGTCTCCATCGTCATTTCCTTCCCCATTCCCTTCCTCCTCCCCATCCCTTCCGTCTCCTTTCCCATCCCTGTCCACACCCATGTCCCTGTCCCCACCCACATCCTCATCACTGTCCACCTTCTCTGTTCCCTGTCTGTATCCTCATCCCTATCCCTATGCCCATCCCCATCCAGATAACTGTCTACCTTCCTTGTCCCCATCCCCCTCCCACTGCCCTTCCCCATCCCATCCTCATCTTCATCCCCATGCCTGTGCCTGCCTGGGGACACCTGACCAGGTGGAGGTCCCTGTGGGGTGAGACCCCCCCACATGGCCTTGCTCCTGTCCAGGTTCTGCCTGATGGTGAAGAAGGGGTACCGTGACCCTCCCTACCATAACTGGATGCACGCATTCTCCGTCTCCCACTTCTGCTACCTGCTCTACAAGAACCTGGAGCTCGTTAACTACCTGGAGTAAGGCCAGGTGCTATCCCTGTCCCTGTTCTCCATCCCCTGGCCTGGCTGGGGTGCTCCCTGCTCTCCTGCCTGCCTCAGTTTCCCTCCTCCCCCTCCCCAGAGACATCGAGATCTTTGCCCTCTTCATCTCCTGCATGTGCCATGACCTGGACCACAGAGGCACAAATAACTCCTTCCAGGTGGCCTCGGTGAGCCGAGCCCAGAGCTGGGATGGGCAAGGGGGAGGTGGGGCTATGGGGACAGCTGTGGGGGTCTTCACCCCCACAGTTCCATCATTCCAGCTGCTCTACCTTGCAGAAATCGGTCCTGGCCGCGCTCTACAGTTCAGAGGGCTCTGTCATGGAGGTAAGATCCCCCAAATCTCTCGTTGCCCATCTCTCCTGGGTTGTGGCTGCGTGGCAGCATTCCTGCCTGCTCCCTGCCTGCTTTCATGGTCCTGGCTTCTCCCACAGAGGCATCACTTTGCCCAAGCCATTGCTATCCTCAATAGCCAAGGCTGCAACATCTTTGACCACTTCTCCCGAAAGGTGAGACCCCACCTTAACACCAGGCCACCCCCTGCCCATGCTGAGCCCCTGTGTCCTCTTCAGACCCCCTGCTCCCCATCCCTGGATCCCAGGGGATGTGGGAGCTGGCAGGGGCACAGAGCTGGTCATGGCAGCTGCCTTGCCCACAGGACTACCAGCGCATGCTGGACTTGATGCGGGACATCATCTTGGCCACTGACCTGGCCCACCACCTCCGCATCTTCAAGGATCTCCAGAAGATGGCAGAAGGTGAAGCTGCTGGGATGGGGATTGGGATTTGAGAGGTGGTAGGAACTCGTCCCACCAGGCCTGGGAGGTGGCACAGGAGGTTCTTATGTCGAGGGTGATAAGGGCTGGGACATGATCCAGAAGGTTCTGGCTGTCCCTGAAGTCCTCATGTGTGGTGTGATGTGGGCTGTGGAGCTCTGTCCTGAGCCCCCCATCCAATCCCTGCCCCACACTCTTCCTGCAGTGGGATATGACCCCAAGAACAAGCAGCACCGCAGCCTGCTGCTCTGCCTGCTCATGACCTCCTGCGACCTCTCTGACCAGACCAAGGGCTGGAAGACCACCAGGAAGATTGCAGTGAGTGCCACGCCATGGAGCTAGACCCCCCTGAATGCCACCTCACAACCCACCCAGGCCACCTGCATGTCCCCAGGCACACACCTGCCCCCCATGGAGTGGGTTCCTCCATGCAGGACCCTGGACTGTGCAGCAGTACCTCCAAGACCGTGTGCCTGCTTGATTTAGAGCTGTAGGGAGGGGTCTGGAGGGCAGGGGGATGGGGGATCATCCCAGGCTGCACCCCCTGTGCTGACACCTGTCTCTTGCAGGAGCTGATCTACAAGGAGTTCTTCTCCCAGGGTGACCTGGTAGGTACCACCTGGCAGGGTTGGGCTTGGCCTATGCTCCTAAAATGCATTGCTGGGATGGGGGCGTGGGAAGTGAGCAGAGAGGTCTTGCTGGAAAGAGGGGGAAAGTTCCACTGGCACTGATCCCCCCTTGCCATCCCTGCAGGAGAAAGCCATGGGGAACAGCCCGCTGGAGATGATGGACCGGGAGAAAGCCTACATCCCTGAGCTGCAGATCAGCTTCATGGAGCACATTGCCATGCCCATCTACAAGTGAGCCCCAGCCCTGGGATGGGATATGGGATGGGGAGGACCCCCTGCCACCCCCACCTCCCCTAGGGTGGGATGGGGTGCTGTGTGGGGAGCCTTGCAGGTGTTGGGGGGCATGTCAAGCAGTGGGGATGGGGTTGCAATCAGCTAAGGGGGCTGCATCGAAGTAAGGGGGTGCAGCCCTGTGCTGATGGAGTGCATCCCCCCCTCCCCAGATTGCTGCAGGATCTCTTCCCCAAGGCAGCGGAGCTCTACGAGCGGGTGGCCAGCAACCGGGAGCAGTGGACCAAGGTCTCCCACAAATTCACCATCCGGGGGCTGCCCAGTAACAACTCTCTGGACTTCCTGGATGAGGAATATGACCCGCAGGCCCCTGACCCCCAGCTCAACGGCTGCCTGGAACCTGAGGCGGGGCAGCCCCCCGAGGCTGGGGCTGAGTGAGGCAGGCGCTGGGGGGGCCACAGCCATGGCTGGGCCAGGAGCATCCCCAAGCCTCATCCCCCAGCCCGTGGGGAGGAGGTTTGGGGGGATATCGGTGACTCTGGACTACCACGGCAAGGGCTGTGTGCTGCCAGCACCCACCAGCGGTCCTTCCCCACCACTGGGTGACTGTCTCCTCCCTCCGGGGCAGGTTCAGGTGTCCTGTCCACCCAGTGGTCCCTGGGACACTGCCTTGGTTGCTGGGAGCACCAAGGGACACAGTGGGGCTGGGGGATGGATGTGCTTTAAGCTGCCTTAAGACTGCAGGTCCTGTCCCCATGGGATGACAGTAGGAATGATATCCTTGGTGGAAGCACCCACAGAGGGGTCGGTCACCATGACATGGGTGTGCACGGGTTAGCAGGACAGAGGGGGATGGTGTGGGGATGGCAGGGGGCAGTGGGAGAGCTGTGGGGTGGCTGTAGAGCGTATGGGGGGTGTTGCCATGTACCATGGAAGAAGCTCCAGCTGGAGGAGGGAAGAGACACCAGAGTGGGATGGCCACAGCCATGGGGATGTGCCTGCATCCCCTGCTGGGTTCCACACTAGAGAACCAGCTCCAGCTTCTTCCTAACAGCCTCCCTTGATGCTGATGCTGAGCATCTGTTGGTTGAAAGTCCCACCTCTAGGACCCCTGAACCCACTCACCCGTGGAAGGGCTCACATCTCTCACAGCCCTGCAACCACACAGCCACGTCCCCCACAAGGGCTACACACCTGCCAAGGCTGGGGGGTCCTGCTGCTGGTTTGCATGCACAGGGGAGGCTGTGCTCCACAGGGGGTCCATCTGGTCCCATCCATGTCCTTGCCGTGTCCCCACTACGTAGGTGTTCCTCTGAGGTGTCCACCCAGGAGCCTCCTCACTGCAGCAGCTTCTCTGGTGACCGTGTTGTGAGCATCCCTAGCTCACAGTGGCTTCACCACTCCTGCCATGCCAACCTCTGTGCACGGATCCTGCTGACATTTTGGGATCCCTCTGGTCTTGTAGACCACTGGGCATGAACCTCAATGGTCTCCTGTGGTCCCTCTGGTCCTGCAGACCACCATGCATGGACCCTGCAATTTTCCTGCAGTGCCTGCAGTCCTACTTGGCACCATGCATGGATTCTGTTGGTCTACCATGGTTGATCTGGTCATGCATGGACCCTACCCTGGTGTTTTCTCATGACTCCCTTCTTGTCCTGACTGCCATGCATGCACCCCACCAACCTCCTGTGGTTTTTCTGGTCCTGCAGACCACCATGCATGGACCCCAGTGCTCTCCTCTGGTTCCTCCTGTCCTACAGACCACTGAGCATGGACCCTGCTGACCTTCCTGTGGTCTCCAGTCCCACAACCCAACCCATATGGACCCCCTCAGTCCCAGGGGCTCCACCAGCCTCCAAAGTCTGACCAGCTGTATGTGACC
The DNA here is from genome assembly GCA_026413545.1 of Cichladusa arquata. Lineage (NCBI taxonomy): Eukaryota > Metazoa > Chordata > Aves > Passeriformes > Muscicapidae > Cichladusa > Cichladusa arquata. Next base: position 99,363,636 of record JAOTQP010000001.1, read on the forward strand.
CAGGGCTCTGTCACCCCAGCCAAAGCCACCTGAACACCCATGAGCAGGGGGACTGCAGTGAGCAGCTTGCCCTGCTGGGGCAGATGTGAGGAGGGGGCTGGGGCTGAGGGGGGATGCTCAGCCTTGAGAGATCAGGGTGCACTGAGCCCCCAGGCTGCATCATGCAGCTTGTGGGAGCTGGATGAGTCCACCACCACACCAGGGAAAGGCGATGGGAGCAGCATGGTTAAAATTTTGGCACCACTGCCATTGGTGTTGGTTGTGTTGGGACCAAGAGTGGACATGGGGCCACTTGCTGCCCCATCCCCACTCCTCTGCAGTATCCCATGGCACCATCCCAAGTGGTGCCACAGCAGGTCTCTCCTGGATTTGGGCTGCACAGTGGCTGCTTCTCTCCTTGGCTTGTCTGTCAGCAATGACTTGCCTGTGTTCTCGGAATACCTGGAGCGTGTGTCTGCAGGAGCAGTGGGACACCCCAACGCTGAGCTGCTCCACGTGGATGAAGTGACCTGAACTCCTTTTGCCTTACCTACTCGGAGCTGCCTTTAGTGAGATGCTTTGCCCAAACCCTGATGGGACCCACCTGGTGACTGAGTCTGTCTGCTGGCCCATGGCTTTGCCTCCAAAACCCCCTTAAACCCTTCTCCCCCTCCCCACACTGCCATAGGGGGTGGGGATGGTCCCAGAAGGCAGCAAACCCCAAAGCTGCAAGAGGACAGCAGCTCCATCCCTGTCATGACGCTGGCACAGCCCTGGTACCAACGTGCCAGCAGGTACAACTGGTCAAAGACAGTCCCTGCATCCCAGTGCTGATCCAGGGATGCCTGAGGATGCATGGATCTCTCCATCCAGTAGATGTGGGGGTGTCCTGCACTTAGGTTCTGCATCCTGGGTACCACATCGTGGTGGGGGCACACAGGGATGCCCATTTCCCAGCTGTATCCCACTTTTCCAGCCTCTGCTGCTGGTGTGTGTAGGTAGTCAATGCTTTCCCAGCTCCTGCCCCTGTATATATCCCTCTGGATACTGGGGAGCGCAGCCTGCACCCAGCCCAGCTCACCCACGGGTGTGCACAGGCGTGTGTGGGTGTGCAGACCTCCTCCAGCTTTTCTGTCCTGTCTTGCGGCACTGGTTGTTCTGGACTCCAATGGAGCCTAAGGAGGAGATGACTTCTCTTTCTTCCTCTCCTCCTTCTTTTCTTATTCTCCTTGTTTTCCTCCTTCTCTTCCTCCTCTTCCCCCTACTGTTTCTCCTCCTCCTCTTCCTTCTTTATTATTATTTCTCTTTTTTTTGGTGGGTTTTGGCTTTCCTAAATAAATTTCATATGTCAACCTCCCCGTGACAGGTTGGTGGGTGGCCTTGTTGGGGCCTGGGGAGCTCCAATTAAGACTTATGAACACCAAAATCACCCTCAGGGGTAGAATTCAGCTTGGGCCGTGTAGCTGCTGCATCCATCCCTGCACAGCCCCAGAGGGGACCCTCCAATCTGCCCATCATCTGTGCATCAGGGCTGTGGTTTTCATTCCTGCTATCCAGCTAAGGAGCAATTTATTATCTAAGATCAATGCAGCACTTTCATCCCAGACCAATCTGACAGTTTTCTTCTGGGCATTTGATACCCAGGGGAAAAATTCCCGGAGCTTTGGTGCTGACATGGTCTGGAGCTCCATGAGCTGCCAAAATTAGGGTGAAAATCTGCCCAAACTACAAAATCCTGCTCCAAGCGCCGGTTCAAATCCTGGGATTAAATCGTTTAATCCTCCGAATTAGTCCCACAGCAGGGCTTATGGTCCCCAGCCAGGAGCTGCCCCACTTCTGCCTCTGCCACCGATGGCTCCATGCCCTTGGGTGACATCCCCTCCCGGATGCCTGAGGGAGTCATGGCCTTCCCTCCTTTTGTCCCGGCTGACTGCCGTGGTGGGTGCAGGTTTCCCCAAGGATGGGGAAGGCTGTCCCGTGGGTGGCGTGCGGGTGTCCCCACGGTGGGGCAGAGGAGACAGCACGGTGGCCGTGGGGGGGATAGGGAGGGGATACTCCAGCCGGGGATGGATATACCTCTGGAATCACCCGAAGCCCGTTCCCCGTGGGACGCTCCGCGACAGGAGGCGGGCGGGAGGGCGCGGCCAATGGGGAGGGAAGGATGGACGTGATCCTGCAGGATTCCATCGGAGGAGGGGAGGGACACCGCGGGGGCGGGTGCGCGCCAGTGCGTGGGTGTGTGTGTGTGTACATGGTTTGTGTGCGCACGTATGTGTGTGTGCATGTGTGTTTGTGTGTGCACAGGGGTGCGTGCTTGCATGTGCGCGCGTGTGTGTGTGTGCACGTCTGTGTGCACGGCGGTTGTGTGCAGATGTGTGTGCATGTATGTGCAAGTCATGCCTGTATTCACAGACATCGAGCTCTGTATTCAAACTCGTCTGTGTTCACGTATGCATCTGTGTGTTCACAGACATGTCTACGGTGGCACACAGGTCTTTGTTCACACACACGTGTCTCTGTTACACACACCACGTGTCTCTGTGCACACACGTCACTTAAACACACACGTGTTTCTGTTACACACGTGTCTCTGTGCACACACGTGTGTCTGTTACACGTGTGTCTGTTACACACACATGTATCACTGTTACACACACGTCTTTGCTACACACACGTGTCACTGTGCACACACGTGTCACTGTTACACACGTGTCTCTGTTACACACACATGTCACTGTGCACACACGTGTCTCTGTTAAACACACATGTCTCTGTGCACACACGTGTCACTGTTACACGTGTCACTGTTACACACACACGTGTCACTGTGCACACACGTGTCACTGTGCACACACGTCACTGTGCACACACGTCTCAAACACACACGTGTCTGTGCACACACGTGTCTCTGTTACACACACACGTGTCTGTTACACACACACGTGTCACTGTGCACACACATCACTGTGCACACACGTCTCTGTTAAACATACACGTGTCTGTGCACACACGTGTGTCTGTTACACACACACGTCTCTGTTACAGACATGTGTCACTGTGCACACACGTGTCACTGTTACACACACACGTGTCACTGTGCACACACACGTGTTTCTGTTACACACGTGTGTCCATGTGCACACACGTGTCTCCGTGTGCTCACACACGTGTCTCCGTTACACACACGTGTCACTGTTACACACACACACACACACGTGTCACTGTGCACACACACGTGTCTCTATTACACACGTGTCTCCGTGTGCTCACACACGGGTCTC
>JAOTQP010000001.1:99366995-99379751 GCA_026413545.1 Cichladusa arquata
GTGTCACTGTGCACACACACGTGTCTCTATTACACACGTGTCTCCGTGTGCTCACACACGTGTCTCCGTTACACACGTGTCACTGTTACACACACACACACACACACACACACACACACACACGTGTCACTGTGCACACACACATGTCTCTATTACACACGTGTCTCCGTTACACACGTGTCACTGTTACACACACACACACACGTGTCACTGTGCACACACACGTGTCTCTATTACACACGTGTCTCCGTGTGCTCACACACACGTGTCTCCGTTACACACGTGTCACTGTGCACACACGTATCTCCCTGTGCTCACACATGTCGCTCCCCCGCCCCGCCATGTCCCCGTGCAGCCGCTGGGGGGCGCCCCGGGCCGTGCGCGCTCCCGCCGCCGCGCCTGTCTCTCTGTGTGTGTGCGTGCGCGCGCACTGCCCCACACTCTCCTTCCCCTCGCCGCCTTCCCGCCCACCTCCTGTCAGCCCCGGCCCCCCCGCGCTCCCCGTATCCTCTCCCCGCGTCTGCTCCCCGCCTTGTGCGGCCGCCGCCCCCGGCCCCGGGGCCGCGCCGCTCAGGGGCGGGCGGAGGCGGCGGCGGCGGCGGCGGCAGCGTCCGCACCAGAATCGGGACGGGCCGAGCCCTGCCGAGCGCCTCCGAGCGTGTCCGAGTGCCTCCGAGCGGTTCCGAGCGACTCCGAGCGGTTCCGAACCTGCCCGAGCGGTTCCGAGCGGCCCGAACCGGCCGGCGTGGCGTCCGCCCGGGCCGAGCCGAGCGGTTCCGAGTGTTTCCGAGCCCGCTCGAGCGTTTCGAGCGGTTCCGAGCGGGCCCGAGCAGGGCCGCACCGGGCCCCGCGCCCGCGCCGCCGCCGCTCCCTCCACCATCCAACCAGTAATTTTCCAAGCCCAGCCGGCGCTTCCCGGCTGAACCCGCAGGATCGGCGGGGCCATGGGAGACAAAGGCACCCGGTGAGTGAGGAGCGGGACAGAGCGGAGCATCCCGGGGGGCATGGCCCGGCATGGCGGGGGAGGGTGGGACCGGCGCTGTCGGTGCCCTGCGCTGGAGCCGGGGGTCCCCGGGGTGGCCCCGCTGCCGGGATGTGGTGCGCCCCCCCCGAGGGTAGTGAGGACCCGGAGGCTGGGAGTGGTAGGGAAATGTCTGGGGAGTCCCGCCTTGTGTCCGTGGAGTTATCGGGGGCGTCGCTGCTCCCTGCCCATCGGATTTGGAGCCTGGATGGGTTTGGGATGGGGGAGGCTGTTGTCACCGTGGTGACGCCAGGGGACCCGGGCCCTGATGTCACTCCCGGCATGCGGCACAGCCGGGGGTGTCAGGGAGCACGTGCCAGCCCTGGAGCGCGGGGACACGAGGGCTGGCGACGCCTCCAGCCCATGGGAATGCTGCCATGGGGATGCTGTCTTTTGGGGGCCCCTGTGCAGAGCTGGATGGGGACCCCCCCTGTGCTCCCCAGGGCTCCGGGTGCAGACTGGGGCAGAACATATCCTGCAGAGGGCTGTTGGGATTTGAGGGAGAGCCTGATGAGCCCAGCCCTTGCAGGGAGGCCAGGGGGATCTCCTGTGAAATCTGCTCACCGGATGGCTCTGGTCAAGGAGTTGACACTCCCATTCTTCACCACAATCCCTTTCTGTCCCCGTTAATCATGGAGGACCAGGGGTTTCAGGGTGCTCCTGCTCACCCCTCAACACCATCGCCCTGCCTTTGCTCATCCCCATGTCCCCTTGGCATCAGGGTCAGGGTGCTTTGGTGCAGACTCTGCCACCGCCATGGCCACAGCAAGAGAGGAGGACGAGGGGTCTGTCCCTGCCTGGGCGGAACCTTCCGGAAACATTGCAGTGTTTTGGGGTGGCAGGATAGGAGTTGTGGGTTCCTGTTGAACCCATCCGGCGTTTTGGGAAGCGGCTGTTGCTGCTGCCAGCCTGCCGGGTGTTGGTGCCCCAGCCCTGGCTGACAGCATCCGCTTCCTCCCTGCTCAGTATCCTGAACTCCTGAGAATTCATGTTGCACTCTGGAGCAGGCGGACAGCCCCACAGATCAGGGGGCTGGAGCGCCCACTGGGTGCTGGGTTCCCCCCAGTGTCTGGGTGCAAAGCCCAGGGTGCAGCTGGTTTGGCCTCCAGGGCTTTTCGGGTGCCAGGGGGAGCTTGGTGAGCGGCATTCCCATCAGCAGGCGTGCCGGCAGGAGAGGCACAAGCTGATCTTCTCCCTGCCTACGCAGCGTGTATGGAGGGAGCTGGGGAAGGTGGGGGGGGCAAGAATTAGGCTGACAAATCCCTCTTCCTTTCCAGTTTGGATCTCCAAACGCAAATCCGCTGGGTGTGATCAGGAGGTTCAGCTGTGGAAGCTGATTTACTATCTGATTCCCCAAAAGCCCATTTCTACTGATTCCTGCTGTGGCACCCCACTCTTCTTGGGAGTCACCAAGCCCTGCAGTCAGAAGAGCTGGAGGAAACAGCTGATTTGGTGGCTGTTGGCATCACTGATCACCTTTTCCTGCTCTTCCCACTCAGCACCCAGCCAGGGCAGCTGCAGCCCCACACAAGATGCCCAGCTACTGGAATTCCTGGCTGCTGGGATTCCTAGCCTGTGGCATGATCATGGTTTCCTGATGGCTGGGAGGTGCTGCAGTGGTTCTAGTACACCAGAGCCCACCTTGGTTGGCATTAAGCACCCCTTGCACTTTTCTTCTGGCCCATAGTCCCATCCAGCCCCTCCATAGCATTCCACCATAGCATCTTGCTGCCAGGGGGTGACTCTTGCCTGCCACTAGACCTGCTGGTCAGTCCCTCTATCATCCCATTCATCCCCCTGGATGAAGCCATAGGATCTGGGAGCAGGACAGGGATCTCCACTGGGAAGAGAAAGAGCCCTAGAAGGTGGACCAGGACGGGAGACTCCTGCTTCCTGGATGTTGTTTGGAGTGCAAACTCTGGTAATGACAGTAGGATTTCTCACCAAGGAAGTTGGTGGAGCTCTGACCCAGCTGGGGGATGCTGCTGCTGAGCCTGGCAGAGGATAGATGGATGTATGCAGTAGGGATGCAAAATGCAGCATGGGGCCTGTGGGATGCTCTTGCTTTGGGATTGGCTGGCATGGTTCTCCAGGCTCATCCCGGCACAGCTGGCACAGAGCTTCTGGCCACCACCACGGGGTTGTGCTGGTGCTTATGATGTGGTTGCTGGTGGTTCCGTTATCCCTAGAGGTCCCTTCTAACGTGGCTCTAGCTAATTAGATCTGCCAGCCAACCTTGTTAGCATGAGAGCTGGCAAAACCCCTGGATTCTCTGCCCTGGGTTCAAAGGCAATCAATGGTGTTGCCATTGGATCCTGTTCCAATGCTCAGGGGAATCAAATCCTCATAAATCTTCCCAACCAAGATCCAACGGACCCCACTCAACTATTGGCCACCCAATAAAGCCATTGTAAGCCCTGGCTGGGTGCCTGACAAGCTCGTTAAGGGATGAGATCCACGGCAGGGGGAGGGCAGGAGGGACGTGATCTGGCTGTGTGGCAGCATGACAGGCTCAAGGGGCACTGGGCTGCCAGCCCACAACGTGAGGCCCTGAGCCCCTGATGGGCAGCGGCGGGAGGCCACTTCCTGCCTCGTGTCTCCAGTGTTTCGACACCAGGAAGGGCTGGAGGGGGAGGGAAGGCTTCACACTTCCTCCTTCCCTCCCTCTAGATCCGGTGGCGGGCGAGGGTCACCCCGCTGGCAGCAGCAGGCCACCGTGTCCCAGTGTGCCCCTTCCCTTCTGCCAGCGCTGTGTCAGGGGAGATGTGAGCTCCTGCACTCGTGGTGTGGGGCCAGGCAGGGCTGCTGCACCCCCAGGATGAGGGGGTGTACCCACAGTGTGGAGCCAGCCTGGGCTCCTGCACGCACAGCGTGGAGCTGTGTGTGTCTCGAATTCTGTGCAGCTTCTGCACCCATAATGTGGGGCCTGTGCAGCTGCAGGTCTCAGGCTCTGTGTGGGGCCAGCACTAGTGTGTGCCAGGCAGAGTGGAGAGGAATGGCTTCCCGTAGCACCTGCCATCGATCTCGCTTGCACTGGGTTCATTAGCTGCTCCAGCAGTGTCTCCAGCGCTGGGTGGGAGCATCACCCGTGTCCCAGGGGGCTGGCAGTGGCACCCACTGAGCCTCCAGCCTTGGCTGCCTTTTCTGGGGCTTCCTAGCACACCTCAGGTTGTGATCCAGCATGCTGGACCCTCTTTGGGGTTTCCCTTGGGAGCTGCTCTGTGGGGTGCGGGGTGACAAGGGGGTGACAGGCTGTCAGGAGGTGCTCCTCACCCTGCTGTGAAGTAATGCCTCATTAATTACCCATGAAAATTTTGCTATTAGTTGCTCTAGGCTCTCAGGAGGATGCATTCATTGCCTTTCCATCCCTGACTCTGGAGACTGATCCCCCCATGGCTTTCAAACCCAAAAATTGTGGGGTGCTAATGACCTTTCATGGCAAGTTGAGGCCTTTATCTCCCCAAGTTATTTAATTGGAGCAGCATTCCCATTCATTCCATCTTTCCTTGCACCAGCACAGGATCACACCTTCACCGCCAAACCCTCATGACAAACATCCTACTGTGGAAGTACTTTCCCATTTCGGCTGGGAAAAGTCAATCCCCCAACCCCCATAGGGAAAAGTTGTCCAGGAAGAGCCAGCAGGATGTTCCTGACATTCCCAGTGGCTTGGGACAGCCAGAAGGATGTCCCCAATATTTTATGTGTCTAGCAGAGGGTTCCTGTGGCTTGTCTGGGGCAAGGGAATGAGGGTCCCCACACTCCCTTATCGAGACTAGATCCTGCTTCCTGGGCAGAGCTGGGCCAGGCTGTGCTGGTCCCCGTGGCTCTCAAGAGAGTGGGATGTGGAGACTTGGGCATACAGGAGTGCAGGGACACAGGGAGGTGGGGACAGAGGATTTCAAGGATATGGGAGTGAGGGGTGTGCCCACACATCTCCTGATGCATCCTACCCCATCACCAGGTAGTCACCCCCAAGCTGGCACCCACCAGCTGCTGCCTTCCCTGCCTGGCCCTTGACTCAGTGTGGGCACCTGCAGGCACTGGGGTGGCTGAGGGTCCATCATCCAGTAGCAGCCTGGGACATTTTGGCAGAGCCAAGCAGCTGCCCTGGGAAATTGTTTTTTTTTTTTCAGCCTAAAACCGCTACTAATCTTCCCGGATGGTTTTAATGGAATTTAAAGGCGAGGAGGGATTATCTGAGGAGAACCCATTATGAGTGGCTTTGTGCCAGGGCAGGCTCCAAAAAATCTGGCAGCGCCAGGCACTCTACCTGCCTGTGCCCGCTCCCTGCCTGCAGCAGACAGGCTGGGAATGCTCTGGCATTTTCCAGCAGTGGCATGTTGGACCCACAGCCTTTCTCCTGTGTCGCTGTGGGGTGTTCCAGAAGGATTTGGGGAGTTGAGAGGGGTGTCTGGGGGCTAGTCCCATGGTTTGGAATGGGAATAAAGAGCCCTGGGGACAGGAGCACACAGACTTTTCTTGCCTGTTCAGTGGCTTTGGGATGCATCCATGTGAGGTCATGGTGAGGTGTTTTCATCTTGTGGGATGCTCCCATCCTACGTGCCTTGACCTCATGGTCCCACACTCTGGTTCCAGGGCCAGGTTAGTGCTGGGGCACTGCTGCCCTTCACAGTGGTCTCTGGGCACCATCCTCAGCTGAAGGGGTGGGCTGAGGTCCTGATGCCTCCATTATCCAAAGCTGGGTCCTGGCAGTGCGTGCTGAGGGTTGGATGCACCTGGCACCCAATGGGACTGTGCCAGTGGATGCTTCTTCCCCTAGGGACCCTTCCTGAAGGGGAGAGCTGGACAGCTCCTGGGGAGGAAGCCAGGAGCAGACTGGGGGGTTCAGGAGTGGAGGGTACCCCCTGCTCCAGCACTCATCCCCCCTTTGCTGTTTTGCAGGGTGTTTAAGAAAGCCAGTCCTAACGGGAAGGTAAGGGGGACATGGTGGGGGAAACCATGGGGTCTACAAGCATGGCTGGGAGTGGGGGCTGGGCATGTCCTTGAGCCCTGGATTCTACCCTGCACACTGCTGCCTGACTCAGCATCCTGCCAGGGCAGCAGGAGGGGAAACTGAGGCACAGTGGGGCTGGCAGGGAGGCTTTCCCAAGGTCAGGGGGCAAGCAGACAGGTTTTGGAGTGCTGGGGTGCAGGTGACCCTTCCTGTGGGGGTTTTGGGTCTGGCAGCAGGAGCTGATGCAGAAAACCTTCTGCCTGGAAGCTGCCTGCCCTGTGCCTCAGTTTCCCCATCAGGAGAAGGGTGAGAGGGTGACACTGGGGGGCTCATCACTGACTGACAGAGGAGGGGGCTACCCAAGAGTCCCCAGATGCAAAGTGCCTGCAGCTCTGGGGACATCTGGAAAGTTTCCAGGCTTTGACTGGAATGAGGTGGGGTTGGCTTTTGGGTACCACAGAGACAGGATTACGCTGGGGATGATGAGGAATGTGGACTCCAGCGGGTGGTGACAACATGGGGGGACCCTGGGGGGTCTGCTCTGTGCACTCCTGACACCGTGTTCCCCCCTGCAGCTCACTGTCTACCTTGGGAAGAGGGATTTCGTGGACCACATCGACGTGGTGGACCCCGTGGGTATGTGGTGGCAGGAAGGGGACCTCAGCTGCAGGGAGTTGCATGCCAGGGTGGGCTGGACTGTCTGGGAGGAAGGATTTGGGGGAGCAGGAAATAGCTGATTTGGGATAATATTCATGTCCTGCTGTGGCTTTGCGTACGCCCTGGGTGCAGCAGGTGCAGACTGTCCCTGCTGGCAGTGTGTTCCCCCCAAGCCCTGGCTGGCAGCTTGGAGGTGATGACTCTCTGTGTAAAGGGGGGGCATGTCCCCTCTTAACTGTGCTAGTGTCCCCCCAAACCCTGCCTGTACATTCCCCTCTAACCCTACCAGCATGTCCCCTGACCCTGACAGTGTGTCCCCTAACCCTGCCATTGCATTCCCTGACCCTGCCAGTGTGTCCCCCCTGTCCCCGTGACACATTTCTGACCTGGCTGTTTGTTGCAGATGGAGTAGTACTGGTGGATCCTGAATACCTGAAGGAGAGAAAAGGTAAGGTCTACCCTTGGGATCCCTGGGGCCACACACAGAAGTGGCACTGCCACAGAGTGATGCTAGCATCCCCATGCAGTCCTACCCAGGCTTTGGCATCTCTGGGCCCTTTGGTGATATTTTCCAGCCCTCTGTACCCATGGCAGGTTCCCTGTCCTGTGCAGAATAAGAGTGCTGTGGTGGGCATCCCAAGGCACAGCTGGCTGTTGAATCCTCATATTCTCAACATGGCATGTCCACAAGCCACCACTACTTTGCAGTGCTGGTGCATGAGCCAGGATGCCACCTTGCCTTGGTGCCCTCCATGACCCACACCCTGCTGCCAACCTGCCCTTGTCACCCTCTCCAGTCTTTGTGACACTGACCTGCGCCTTCCGCTATGGCCGTGAGGACCTGGATGTCCTGGGGCTGACGTTCCGCAAGGACCTGTTCGTGGCCAACTCCCAGGCCTTCCCCCCGGTCCCCGAGGACAAAAAGCCTCTGACACGGCTGCAGGAGAGGCTCATCAAGAAGCTGGGCGAGCACGCCTACCCCTTCACCTTCGAGGTAGGGTTACAGCAAGTGCTTGAAGGGACAGTGAGCCCTGTGATGGGGACATCAGGGTCCCTGTGGGATCGTGGTTGGGGTTGAGATGCTGCTATCTCTAATCACGATGCAGCTTTTGGTGGTGGATCTTCAAACTCGTGAGCAGCAAGTAGACACCAGTAGGGAACCTGCCAGTCCGTGTCAGCACTGGGGGGATCCACCACTGGGGATCCATGCCAGCACTGGGCAGCTCTGGCAGGGAATGGGGTGGGGGTAGAGCCCCTGCTTCATGCACCTGCTCCTCTGATTTTCCCAGCACAGCTTTGGCAATCATGGCCACCCCCTCTGGAGTGCTGTGACATTTTATGGCACTCAATCCTATGGCCTCAAAACTGGCCCTGACGCCCTGATTTCTCAAAATCCCCTGATTAATTAAAACCCTCTAAAATAATGTATTTGTGTAATACTTTGGGATTTGTGAAATGCAGTAGTAAAATGAGGAAATCCTTCCTGGATTTCTTTCTTGCCATTTTGGACAGGAAAGAGAATTACTGGTAGCCCCCCCAAAAGCTCCTCACCCCCTTTTCCCTTCCAGATCCCCCCCAACTTGCCTTGCTCCGTCACACTGCAGCCAGGCCCAGAGGACACGGGGAAGGTAAGGTCCCCCCATGTTCCCATGCCACTAGGCTGTGGTGTGGCCACTGCTGGGGTCACCTCTTTGGGGACTGCAAAGGGGCTTCCCTGCCTCCTCCCCACTTCCTGTTTTTTCAGGCCTGTGGGGTGGACTATGAGGTCAAAGCTTTCTGTGCCGAGAACCTGGAGGAGAAGATCCACAAGAGGTAAGCAGAGAGGATCCATCCCAGTCTGGTGGGAGTAGCATCCTTCTGGTGCTGACAGCAGGAAAGGGGCACTGCAGCTTGTTACCCCACCTTGGGTGAGATGTTTTCCAGGATGGGATGGAGTTGTCTTCCAGGATGGGGCTTGGATGGAGGTGTTTTCCCAGGTTGAGATGGGTCAGAGAACATCTTGGAGCTGGGATGTCCATCACTCTGCAAGGAGCCCAACACTTGCTGTGGGCAGCCTAACCCGACCATGAGGCTTTCCCCTTGTAGCTCTTGTGGGCATCCAGACAAGACCTTCCATGGCATCCTTCTGACCCAGCAGACAGAAGAAAAGAGGGGTTTGACCCAGAATGGGCCAAGAAAGAGGGTAGCCTGTGGGCAGCCTGAGTTCTCCTCTCGCTGTCATCCCTCAGGAACTCTGTGCGCTTGGTGATCCGTAAGGTCCAGTATGCACCAGAGAGACCTGGCCCCCAGCCCATGGCAGAGACCACCCGGCAGTTCCTCATGTCAGACAAGCCGCTGCACCTTGAGGCATCCCTGGACAAGGAGGTGGGCAAGCACTGGGGAATGTGCACTGGTGGGGTGACCCTGGGCATCTCACCATCCTCTCTGCTCTGCTCCCCTACAGATCTACTACCACGGGGAGCCCATCAGTGTCAACGTGCATGTCACCAACAACACCAACAAGACGGTGAAGAAAATCAAGATCTCAGGTGAGGAGCAGGGCTGCGTCCCCATCCGCACTAGTGTCCCTGTCCCCATCCCCGTGGTAGCCTTCCCTGATCCCCATCTCGCTGTGTCTCACCCCAGTGCGCCAGTATGCCGACATCTGCCTCTTCAACACTGCCCAGTACAAGTGCCCAGTGGCTGTGGAGGATGCTGAGTGAGTTCTGGTTCCTTGGGGAACCCTGGAGAGCCTCAGGGGGGTCTTGAAGGAACCTTGGAGGTCTCCTGCCCAAGTGCAGCCCCACTGGGATGTTGCACTTGGCAAGCAGGGACCAATGAGAGGAATACGGAGATGGGGACCCTTTTTCTAGCGGCATCTTGGAGATGTCACTCTGTGTATCCTCCAGGAAGGAGATGTTCATCAAGCTGGGGCAGGGATGGGAATATGTGGAGAAGTTCACCAGGCTAAGATGGAGATGTCTGGGCTGGCCTGTGGGGCTGTGGGAGCTGTGGGTGGCTGGGGCTCTGCCTGATGGTGGCAATCATCTCCAGTGACATGGTGGCCCCGAGCTCGACGTTCTGCAAGGTCTACACCCTGACTCCCTTCCTTGCCAACAACCGGGAGAAGCGGGGGCTGGCGCTGGACGGGAAGCTCAAGCACGAGGACACCAACCTGGCCTCCAGCACGCTGTGAGCCCCTCTACCCCCCAGGGCTCCTGTCTCCCCTGCAGGATGGGGGCAGGACCTGGCCCTGGTGGGCATCCAGCCCCTGCTCCAGGGGTGATGCTTGGGGTGGAGGACACCCCATGGGGGGACCTTTATGAGGAGAGGGGGCTGGTCCCCATGGCCGTTTCCTCACTGATGCCCACCTGCCCCTGCCTCCAGGTTAAGAGATGGAGCCAACAGGGAGATCCTGGGCATCATTGTCTCCTACAAGGTGAAGGTGAAGCTGGTGGTGTCACGAGGAGGGTGAGTGTTGGGCAACCCCCCACGGTGCTGCGCCTCCTCTCTGACCTTGGGACTGGTCTGTGCTGCAGGTGGGGCCCCATCATCCTTAAAGCTCCCCTGGGACTAAGCAGCACAGGGCGGGACAAAAGGTGTGTGGGGGTTGTGTGTCCTTGGGAGGGGACAGTGACTAATGTGTTGTATCCTTTGACTCATGCCAGCCTGCTGGGAGACCTCGCCTCCAGGTAACACCCCACTCCCCCCAGTCCTCACTGCAGCCCCCCGTTGCACTCCCCAGCCCCTCAGGGTGCTACCTGATCCCATGCCTGTCCTTGGGATTCCACTGTGTTGGGATGCTGTCTCACCTAAAGCAAAAAGCCTGGCAGAGGTGGGGATGAGGTGGTGAGGCTGGGAATGCTGGCAGGGTTTGAATCCTGCATCCTCCTACTTGTACCAGAGTGAGAGACCTGTGGGTGCTGCTGGGGAGAGTGAGCAGCGCGTAGAAGTGGCTCCATAGGGCTGAGCATCTCTGGATGTGGGGAGGCAAGTCTCTGGGGCTTCCCACGTCTTCATCCTCACATCACTTCCCTCCCACAGGGTCCTATGGGGACCATGGGACTACTCATCCTCTTTTGGGACACTTCTCTGTCTGAGCTCTGTCCTACCTGCCCCTGGGACAGCTTAGGCTGTCATGCCCTGATGTCACCATGCGCAATGAGCACTGGGAAAACTTGGTGCACCTCCTTCCATTCCCATGGCACTGCTGGCTGCAGCCTAAGTCCAAGGGATTTGGATCCCCCCCATAGCTGCTAAAGACAAATTTTTGCCATGCTGCTCTCTCTCCTGATGCCCCTCTACTTCCCAGGGGGCCTGTGCTGATCCCCCACCCTGGGGTCCAAGCTCAGCCAAGAGTCATGAGAGCTGCTGAGGAGCTCCATGGAGGATAACACAGGGGTTTGCCCAACTTTGTGGTCTCTACAGCAACTGTAATGGGGGGTGCTATTCTGCTCCCCCTCTGCAAATTTGCCTGGCTCTGCATGTAAAGTGCAGGCAGGCCTGTGCTTTACCCTGGTGTCTCTTGCAGTGATGTTGCAGTGGAGCTGCCCTTCACCCTGATGCATCCCAAACCCAGGGAGGAACCAGTACACCGGGACAGTGAGTGTCTGTCCCTGGGTGACAGGGACAGCATCCCTGGGGGTGACTGGGTGACAAAGGGGGCCAGTGAGGCTGCGTGGAGGGAGATTCTTGGCTCCTGTTGACCCTGTTCACAGGGCCTCAGCATTAAAATCATGGGGGTGCTCCCATCACCCCAGTGCAGCCAAACTCCAGGGGGGGTTGCATCCACACTGGAATGGTGGTGACGACTGCAGGGGAATCTCAGCCACCCCAGTGGGACGGCAGTGATGACTGCAAGGGGGGTCTCACCCACCCTGGTAGGAGGGCAGAGATGATCCTGGGGAAGGTGTCACCCACCTCGGTGGGATGGCAGTCACCACCCTGTGACTAATCCTGTGTCATCCCTTTGTTCAGTTCCAGAAAATGAAGCGCCCATAGATACAAATCTGATAGAGCTCGATACAAAGTAAGAGACTAAAATATACCCCTCCCCCAATTCCCACATTTCGTGTGGGAATGTGAAACATGGCGGTTGCATGGCATTCCCCCCCCAGTCCTCTAACACCTGCTGTGCCATGGGATTGGCACGTGTGATTAACCCCACATGTCACCTGTAATGCATGACGCGTGCTGTTCCCCTCTCTCTTCTCTCCTCCTTCGCCCTTCCCTGCATGGCTTTCCAAAAAACAGGAGAAACTGCAGTAAGAGGCCGCCGGGATCGTGTTGGGGGTGCGGGAGGTTGTTGCCACAGCATTCCCTGGGCTGGTGATATGTTTGGGAGGTTTTAGGGTACTTGACCCACCCAGGTAATCCCTGCTGGTCTGCAGTTGCCCCAGAGTGGGGAAAATGCCAATGGCCCTGGTAAAGCTACACCAGCTGGAGAGCATGGGGGCTCTTTTTTGGGTGCATTGGGCAAGTATTAATAAAGCTTTGAAAACCGGGGCTCTTTGCTATGGATGTGGGATTTTGGGGCCCCCTGAGCTGCTGTAAGATTATGGTGGTGCAGGTTGAGCTCACTGGGGCAGCTGGGACAGCTTTTCGGGGCAGGGGGTGTTTCACCTTACACCCCACCTAAACCCCTCTCCCTTGTGTCCCCCCTAGCGATGATGACATTGTGTTTGAAGACTTCGCCCGCCAGCGACTGAAAGGCATGAAGGATGACAAGGAGGATGAGGAGGAGAGGACAAATTCCCCACAGCTCAATGACAGATAAGCGAGCTCCCCTTGCTCGCCACCCTGCCCCAGGGACACCCCTACATTAGGCTGCTTCTCTTTTCTATAATTAATTAATTTTGTTTTCTACCTGTACTGGGAGCCTACGAATCGCCCGATGGCCACAGGACCTATAACCGTCCAGCTGTGCCGTGTTGTCTCTTCATCCAGCTGCCAGAGCTGCTGTTTCCTGTGCAGGGCACGGCCAGGGGGGTGCTGGAGGCAGTGGGACTCACTATAACCCCATCCCTGTCCAGCCTCCTGCCACTTAAGAGAGCCCTTTCCTATGAGCTGCCTCTTTTATGAGTTTTATATAAGCCCAGTCTCAACACCAGTTTGCTATGGAGAGGGGTATTGCAGCAGAATG
>JAOTQP010000001.1:99379851-99390990 GCA_026413545.1 Cichladusa arquata
TGTAATGGGAATTTTGGGGGGAATTTTGGGGGTGGGGTGGGGTGGTGTTTTTTTTAGGCAGCCTTCTCATGGGAAAAGGCACCTGTGCACCTCGGTGTCTCCTCCTTTCACCCATGGCCAGTCCCCCTCTGTCCAGCCCTGCTGCATGTGTTCCCTCCCTGGGATGCACGAGCCTGGCTTTGACTTTGGCCCCTGCCCCAGCTGCTCCAAACAAAGGGGGTGGGCAGCACCTGCCCTTCTCTTGCCCCAGGTCCCCCCAAAGTGGCCAACCCCAGTGGTCCTCCCAGCTACATGTATTTTCACACCAGAATAATCTCCCTGGAGGAAACCAGCTCAGAGCTGGGAGCTGCTAGGCCCAAGTGAAGGCAGCAGAGGGGACCCTATGGGTCTGTACCCTTGGCCACGCACTGCTTGCTCTGAGAGAGGCCTCAAATGCCTCTTCACAGGCATGGCAGTGTTGTGGTGGAATAGCCTTGACCCCAGAGGGATGTTGCTAGGGATACTTTTGTCCTGCCAAGCCCTCCTGGATGATGTTTCGCTCTGCCTGCATGGGATCTAGCACCTATTTGAGGGTAGGGGAGAAGCAGGGTGTTTGCCACCCTAATCGGTGTTTCAACAGATGCTTGTACCTCCCAGATTGGTGGTACCTGGACCCCCTCCCCCCTCCAAGGGTCTCAGGTCTCCCACCACTCACTGAGAGGCAATTCCCACTATTTATTGTGCTGTTGCAGTAAGCGTTGTCATCTGAGAGCATTTTGTGGGGATAGCTCCATCCCCCTGACCTGGTTTGTGGGGTGCTGAGCTGAGCCCACCCCCCCTCCCCTGTAATTTTTGGGTAAAGCTGATGGGCAGCGTGGTACTTCTTTTTGTAAAGTGGTTCCTTTGTACTCATCATTGATACCTGCTGCTTTGGTTTCTCCACCCTGTCTGTGATGTTTCTGTGTTCTGTCAAATAAATTATTCTAGTTTATTAAACTCAGAAAAAAAAAAAAAAAGAAAAAAAAGGAGAAAAAACAGCAAAATACAGTCCCAATGCCTGGACACTTCTGTTGGCTAAGGATGGGGGAACTGGCTACAACCATGGAATAATTTGAACTGGGAGGGACCTTGAAGCTTATCCAGTTCCATCCTCCTTGCTATGGGCAGGGACACCTTCCACTAGACCAGGTTGCTGAAAGATCCATCCAACCTGGCCTTGAACACTTCTATGGATGGGGCAGTCACAGCTTCTCTGGGCAACCTGTGCCAGGGCCTCACCACCATCACAGGCGAATGTTTTCCCTCCTGCACAAGGACCAGGGAGCAGCAGCTACCTGCCCTGCTCATGCCACTCCATGCCTCCACTGATGACAGCCTCACTGCTGTGCAGAGACATGCAGAGAGGAGCCAAGGAAGAGATGAAGGATTCTGTATCCTGCAGCAGGGACTGGGCATTATTTTGGAAATGAAATGCATGGCCATGCAGTACCTCATGAGCACAGGGCACTAATGAGCTGTTTGTTAAACAAGCCATGTCTACTCTGTGTCCTGCTGAGGAACTGCTCAGAGCTGATTGTTTTAAGGATCACAGAATCATGGAGATTGGAAAAAAACTCTCTAAGATCATAGAGTCCAGTGGTTCCCCTAGCCCTGCCAAGGCCACTAAACCATGTCTGCAAGAGCCACATCCAAACATCTGTTAATGCTGCAGGGAGCTTCTCGTCCTGTTTGAGAGCAGCAAGAGCCAGGACTGGGGAATGAGCCAAGCAGCACCTCCATTTATGGGCCTGAATTCAAAGACAGTCCCTCATGGAAGAGCTGCTACTTGTCCCCTCACAGTCAAAAAAGGAGAAATCCTGCCTCAAGTTGTGCCAGAGGACATTTAAATGGGATATTAGGGAAAATTCCTTCCCTAAAAGGATTGTTCAGCCTTGGGACAGACTGCCCAGGGCAGTGGTGGAGTCCCCATCCCTGAAGGGATTTAACAGATGTGCAGATGTGGCAATTGAGAACATACATGGTTTAGTGGTGGGCTTAGCTGTGTGTGGGTAAAGATCAGACTCCATGATCTTAAAGAGCTTTTCCAACATGAATGATTCCATGATTCTATATCCCCAGCTTACCTTGCCCAGGGGCTAAAACTCTGTGGCCTCAATGAAGACAGGCCTTCTAGAGGACCTTTCTGTGGTCCCAGGGAGAGCAGAGGTTGGACACAATCGTGTCCCATGCAGCTGGAGCTCCCCTTGCTATGCTGATGCTATGGGGAGGGAGAGACTGTCCTTAAGCTGGTTCACTTCATGGGTGTCAGCATTTGTGCCAGAGGCTGTCCCAACTTTCCTACCAAAGACCAGCTTGGCTCCACCAAAGCCAAAGTCTCCACAGTCACACAACCACACTCTGATCCCACATGGGCATTGCCAGAGGCTCCATGTGGTGCACTCCTGGGAGCAATTGCCCAGCACAACTCTCAGATCCCTCCTGTGTGCATAATCCCTTCCCACAGCATCTGTGAGTACTTAATATTTTTGACATCTCCAGTCCCCTGTCAAATCTGGTTCAAGCTGGACAAGAAGGCTTAAGTTATTTTAGGAAAAAAAGGAAGTTTAGATGGGTTCAAACTGAACTATTGCTTAAGCCCCATTTTGAAAGCCAAGCAAATTTGGTTCCCTGTCCTCGTTGCACTATCTGCATCACTGTGATGTGGGAGGGGATCAGCTCCTCCACATGTCCTGGCAAAGGAGGCAGTGAGGAAGAAGTGACTGGAGTACTGGGAAGGCTCCAGTGGTCTTCTCTCCACCTCAGAGTCCACCTCCTCCAAGGTGAGACCCTCCCTCTGTGGGTGTTTCCCCCAGGAAGGAGGAGCCGCACAGTCTGAGTCTGCACCTTCTGTTTGCCAAATCACCTGCTCCCAGGGGTGCTTGAGGAAAACCCACTGAGCTCCAAGATCCCTCTCTGAGGACCCTTCATGTCTGTGGGGCTGCTGTGGGTCCCAGTCACGGGGCAGAAAGGCAGCTCCTAAAGGCAGGATCCTGCAGGTCTCGGTGCAGGCGAAGGGCGCACTCGGCTCTACCACAGCCGGAAGGAACTGACTCAAGAGCAGATGGAGACTAGAGAGTCAGGAGCCCTCCCTGCTGCCCACACTGGGGCAGAAATGCCCCCAGGCTCTTGGCCAGAGCCCATTTCCCCCAGTTCATCTCTGGCTCAGCTGGATTGGTTTTGCTGTGGACCCTCAGTAGTGGAAAGGATGCTCAGGCACTCCTGCAGGAGAGCTCAGCTCCTCTAGGATTCAAACAGGCTTATCCCTTTGCTGCTGGTGGTGACACAGATCCATGCCTTTAGTAAGTGACAAAACATCAACATACCCAGCCTTGGGCAGGACATGATGCCCCTGCTTCACATGCTGCCAGGCAGAGTTTTGGGATGAGTGGAAATGCCCAGATGGCTTGTCCTGGGAGAAGAATGGAGCAGGTTCCAGGCTCAGCTACCAGGCAGACAACTGTTGCCATGGCACAGAGTCAGTACAGCACATTCCCAGTGTAAGGTTTCCCCAGGTGCTCTTGAAATACAGGCCTTCACCCCACCTCACCTCAGCTGACACCCAGAGCAGAAGGGAGCCTTTTGCAGGCAGGTTGTTACTTCTCAATTAACACCTTTGTAACAGCGTGGGTGTTGCAGGAGTCATCACCTGCTTCCTCAGCCAAGGAAACTACATCAGTTCCATCAAATCTAAACGTGCAGTTGGTGGGAAAAGAGCCAAAGGACACCAATGCCTTTTCTCAGACCATGTGCTTGAGGATCTAGAGGAGGGGGAGGGGCAGAGTTTGGAGTAGGCTGGGGCTAGAAAGGTTGTTCCTGTTCCTTTTGAAGGCTGCAAGCAGGAACACAAGTGGTCACATTGAAACTTCCTGAGCGGAGGTCACTGCTTCTGAAATACGTTCACATGATAAATGTCAACACCCTTCAGGGGGTGCAGCTTCCCCTTAGTGCTCCACGCCTGGAATACAGGGGTAAATATCCCACAGAAGAGCCTGTTTCCTCAAACTCCTGTTTTTTTCATGAAACTAGAGAATGGTTTGGTTTGGAAGGGACCTCAAAGCTCATCCAGTTCCAACTCCCTGTCATGGGCAGGGACACCTTCCACTAGACCATGTTGCTGAAATATCCATCCAGCCTGGCCTTGGACATCCACAGATGAGGCAGCAGCAGCTTCTCTGAGCAAGCTGTGCCCGGGCCTCCCCACCCTCACAGCCAAGAATTTTTTCCCAATATCCCATCTAACCCTGCCCTGTGGCAGTGTGAAGCCATTCCTTGTCCTGTTACTCCAGGCCCTTGTCAAGTCTCTCCTTTTTGTTCCTCTCCCTTTCTGCAGACATGACACAAGCCTATGATCAAACAACAGCAGATGTTCTCTGCCAGCAGCCACAGTCAGTACCACAGGCACAGCTCCCATCTGAAGGCTGGTACACAGGAGAACAAGTAACACAGCCAAAATTTTTACTATTATTAAAATAGAAATTTTACAGTTGTTCTGCTCACTGCAACAGTCTCCAAACAGTATCTGCAGGCAAACACACACCCTGCAGCCCACGCAAACTAGAGCAGAGGCAGGAAATGCCCCATCTCACCAAAACACCACTTACCCACACTTCCCACAGGGCTGAACCCAGTCCCAGACATGCAAGGAACCATCGCTCGCTGCTGACAACAAAGTTCTGGGTTTCTGCAGGTGCCATGTGTGCACAGTGACCAGAGGAGAGTCCCCACTGCCACCTGCTCCGCCAAATGCGTGGCCTTTGTGAACGAAGATGGGCTCTGCTTCCCTGCCAGAGCTGTCCCAGCTCTGAGTGTCATACACATGCACGGTGCCATCAAAACCTTGGATAAAAGGGAATTAGAGAGCACAGAAATTAATTGTTTTGCTCTAGTCCAGCTGGGCTCAGGATCACCTCCCAGCAGGAACAAGGAAAAATGGCCCAGACTAGAAACCTGTGAGGAGAGTAACTCTGCCTCCAAGGAGAGTGTCTGAAGGACAGAGCTGCTGTGGAGAGCCCAGTCTAGATCCCCAAAGTTTGTGGATTCATGAGTGTGAACATGCAGGGATCTGGTCAAGAGGCAGCCTTGCTGCCCAGCTCGCATTATCAACGCTGTAGCTTGCAGCCAGGCTGTCACTGGCACTATCAGGGCAGTGCCTGTGGTCAGCTTGGGGCCTTTGGTCTCACAGAAGGGCAGCAGGCATCTTCCAGAACCTGCCCAGGCCCCTTCCAGAGCTGTCGGAAAGCAGCAGCTGCAGAGGACAATTAGCTGGCATCTCTGCTGGCTCCAGAGGCAGCTCTGGAAAACCACCCTGTGTCACTGGGGGGTTTTGGGTGGAGTGAACTGGGCCCTGATAAAAATATAAATCAAAAAAGCACCCAGAAAAGGAGATCTCTACCCCAAGCACCTACCTGAAATGGCAAGGTAGCCTTCCAGAGCAGGAGCCCAGGAGACGCACAGGAACTCTGAGCCAGGAGAGGGGACTCTGGCCTTTGCCAAGGCCAAGAGCTCCGAGGTTTTCCTGAGGTCTGTCAGGGTTAGGAGCCCCCTGCTCGAGAGGCGAGCCACGGGCTGGGAGCTGGGCTCCAGGCCCTGAGCTGCATGCCTGGTGCCCATGCACCACTGCTCGCTGCAGGGCGCCGCGGGCACCGGCGCGGCCTCCACGAGGCTCTGCGGCTGCCGGGTGTCGGCCAGGCACAGCCGGCCTGTGGCGCAGCACAGCAGCAGCGTGTTGCAGTCCAGGAAAGCCAGGTTGCTGAGCTCCTCGCTGCCTCTGGAAGCTGGAAAAGAGAGGCAGGTCTCAGGTCCAGTGAGGAGCATTTTCAGGATTTCTGTTCTGCAGTATTGCCTGAGAAAAAGCAGGATGTATGCTCAGAAGTAATGCATCCAGCTCCAGGGCCCCCAGCATCAGAAAGACGTGGAACTGCTGGAATGAGTCCAGAGGAGAACGTGGAGAGGGTCTGAGGGCTCCAGCCCTTCCGCCCTGGTGACAGGCTGGGAGAACTTGGGGTGTTCAGCCTGGAGAAGAAAAAGCTCCAGAGAGAAGAGAAGGAGCCCCTTCCAGCGCCTAACAGAGCTCCAAGAGTTAGAGAGGGACTTTGGACGAGGGCCTGGCGTGACAGGATGTGGGGGTATGGGTTCACACTGACAGAAGGCAGTGTTAAATGGGATATTGGGCAGAAATTCTTGTCTGTGAGGGTGGTGAGGCCCTGACAAAGTTGTCCAGAGAAGCTGCAGCTGCCTCATGCCTGCAAGTTGGTTGGGGCTTGGAGCAATCTCCTCTAGTGTAAGATGTCTCTGTTCATGGCCGGGAATTGGAATGAGATAAGCTTTAAATGTCTCTTCTGAGCCAAACCACTCCAAGATTCTGAGTCCCTGTGGCACAGGGACCATGACAGACTTTTCCTCAGTGCTGTGATATTGCCTCTAGACACACACACATCTCCCCAGCGATGAGCTCTGTGGGGACTGGGTCTCACTGCATACATGAAGGCAGAGAGTTCCCAGACTCCCAAGGAAACCAGAGCTGCACCCACCAGCTGTTGTAACCAGGCTGTCACCTCCCTTGTTTGAGACAGCACAAACAGAACCCCTCTGTGAACCCAGTTCTCCTCACTGAAACTATCCACAGGACTCTGGTAGTGCCCAGATTTGGAGCAGAAATGTGAGAAATCAGTGTAATATGAGTGGTAAGCAGCTAGAGATGGACCTGACCATTGTTACCTCTTTCCTCAAGACAACATACTCATGGCAAATATCTTTATAAGCACTTGCACATGTCCAGAAGTACCTGCTCAGTGAAATGTTTGCTCCTCAAGCAATTAGTATTGCTTTACCCACCTTTTCAAAAATAAGACATTAGGCTTGCCTTGAATACCTGCTGTGTAGACATTTTTCCTTGATTCAACCTCTGTAATTTGGACTCTGTCAAGTCTTGAGCCATGAAGGACCCATGGGGCTCTGGCTGAAATGGTGGCAATTTTAGCCCAGGATTGCCCAGTGCCATTTTCTGTTGCTATGGTGTTTACAGATCTAATAACATCTATTAAGATGGAGACAGAAGAGACAGAAGACAGAAAGAGATGTAAAACACATTGAGAACCAAGCAATCCATCCAATTAAGCTGCTTCACAATACCTCACAAAGGTAAAACTGACCTACAAAACCAGTAAGAAATCTAATGATGCCTAACCCCCTCTTCCAGGTAAAACCCATTCCAGCAAGGACTGACAAAACACTGAGCTAAACAAATGAAAATTTGTGAATCAAGATGTTTATGATCAATGAAGAAGTTTTCTTCTTTTGCATTTCCTTTCTGGTGATTTACAAGTATTTCCCAGTAGCAGCCTCCACAATGGTGATCTTTTTTGAGACAAATAAGGTGGATCACGGTCTATCCCAAAAGACAATGGATGGAGCTTTATTTCTAACCATTGGAGTTACTAAGGGGACACTGTGCCAACATCATGCAGTACAAAGCTACTGTGACAGGCCTAAACACACCAATTCTCTGATGAGGTTTGAGCTGTTAAGTCTAAACCACCAAAACTAGTGTAGATCCTTTTCTTGTACCCTTCTCCAGCCTGTGCCACACAAGGGAGGTCACTCAGGACATGGAAGTGGCACTCCTCTCCTCTTTTGACACACAGGAAGAAGGGAAAGTTAGAGGTGTGAGATGCAACAACTGCATTGAGAAACTGCTTGAGCTCAGAAACCCTTACCAGAGTTCTCTGCTGACACCTGCCAGACCTGGAGGGAGCTGTCGGGTGGGCCACTGGTTACCAGCAAGCTGAGGAAACAGAAGAGTCTCACAAGAGAGTCTCCTCAGGAGCAGAGAACTTGTGTTCAATAGCCTGGGACAAACTGGCCTGCTGCTCCTGTAAGGAGGGATTCTGCTTGGAGCAGAATAGTGGTTAGAAGGACCATAATCCCAGAACTCCTCATGCAGGGATGCTCCCCACAGCCCATGCAAACACAGTCCCAGGAAAGACCATTTATGAGGATATTTTATGAAGCTCTGATGAGGAGTGGCTGAGGGAACTGGGAGGCTCAGCCTGAAGAAAAGAAGGCTCAGGGGGAACCTTTTTGTTCTCCATAACTCCTTACAGGAGGGTGCAGCCAGGTGGTGATTCGGCTCTGCTCCCAAGGAACAAGGGGCAGGACAAGAGGAAATGGCCTCAAGTTGCACCAGGGGATGTTTAGGTTGGATATTGGGAAAATTCCTTCCCTGAAAGTGTTGTCCAGCCTTGGCACAGACTGCCCAGGGCAGGAGTGGAGTCACCATCCCTCGAGGGATTTAGAAGGAGTGTGTGGCACTTGGGGACATGGGTTAGTGGTGGGCTTGGTAGTGATAAGGGAATGGTTAGAATCAATGGTTTCAGATGGCTTTTTCAACCAAAATGATTCCATGATTCTGTCATTTAATTATCACATTTTCCAGAAGGATTAGACTGAGAATGATGCAGACAGCCCCAAAGTAGTCAATGGGGACTTGTGTAGGAGGAGAGACTGAACAAAGGATATAATCAGCCAGAGGTGTTTGTTTGGTTTAAATCCAGAGCAGGAAAACAAGCTTCTGAACCTGCACACACAGGGACTTGCAGAGCAGTGGCACCAGCCACCAGTGTCCTACTCTGCTGCTGAGCACCTCCAAACAGTGTCAAATGCATAAGGAAGGGAAGGTAGAGCAGGAAAACTCCACAGGCCCCTGCTGCTCAGAAGTGGGGTAGGGAGCAGCAGCATCAGCAGTTCTTGGTATGTCACTGGCCCAGACCCACACTGGTCTCAGAGCTGGCAGGACTGACCAGCTGAGCTGGGAAGCAGGCAAGGAAAAGGAGTTTGCTCTCAGTGGATTAAGTCCCCTCTCATCTCCAATACACCCTGGGAAGGACCTTGTGGTCATACCTGGTGTCTGGCACATATTTCAGGCTGTACACTGGGCGCTCGGAAAATCCACCACATTCTACCTTGAAATCTCTCTCTGGACACAGGCCCTAGAAATCAGAGGCAAAGCCATTTCTTCACACAAAGGCGCCCAACTTGTGCTGAGTTATCACAAAAAAATGACAGAGACATGAGGCAAACTCTTGCTTGGTATAGCTCTTCTCTGTCCAGTGCTGCCTTTTTCAACAGGAGATAAGGACTGAAGGATCCCAAAATAGTCAGAGAGGACAAAAATCTGGAGAAAGCTGCTGCCTGTGTTTGCTGCCATCTCTGCACATCTGGTTCAGGAGCTTTCTACTTACCCAGTGACCAAACACCACCTTCACTCTAGCATGGAGATCATCCACCCAAGGGCCAACCTTGGTGCTCTGCAGGATGGTCCCCCAGGCCTGGGATGCTCAGCAAGCCCCTTCTTCATTTGGCTTGCTGTCCTCATCTGTCCTCTTTCCCCATGAAATGCTTTCATTCACGTACCTGGAGATGAAGTGTCCACAACCCAAGCTGTCTGCAGAGCAGCTGCACGATAACATGACTGGACAACAAACAAGTGACTTATGTGGTTCACCTTTCAACCAAAGCTGCTCAGTCCCTGGCCATTGCCAGGTCCCTTATAGCAACAGGTAACAGCTCATGAAGGCCACCAAGCCCTGGCTTGGTCTCTGAAAATATCAGGCCAAGGAGGTCAGAGAGGTGTGGTACCACTCTGACTGCAACACCCACCTGGGTCTCCTTTGTCAGCAGCGTTGGCGGTGGGATCAGCTGCAGGATCTCGTTCCCATCGGACTGTCCATAGCCGGCTACACAGACACCTTCGTGGGGTGAGCATGAAGAGCCAGGAACACAGTGAGGGCTGCCCCCCTGCCCAGCCCGCCCTCCCTGACACAAACCCGAGTGACCGCGCAGTCCATGGACCCCCACACCCTGAACCCAGAACAGTTCCAGCCGCTTAGCTCCACTTTTGGGGTCCTGGCCCTGCACGCTGGCCTCCCCTCCGGAACCCCAGACTGGCCCAACCCCACAGCCTCCTTTCCTCGTTCTCCCTCTCCCGGCCCGGCCCTGGGCCTCCTTCTTTCCTCCGGCTAGGCACAGCCACCGCACGCCGCCAGACCCCAGGCCGGAGCCTCCCCTCCCCTCAGCACTCCCCGCGTGGCACTCACGGTTCTCGCGGGCCCACTCGATGAGGCGGGTGGGCGCCTGGAGCTCGAAGGTGTGCAGGTCGCGGTACCTGCGGGGAGAGGGCGGGTGTGAGGCGGGCGGTGCCCGGCTCGGTGCCGGGGCCGGGGGCCGGGGGTCCCTCACAGTCGCAGCGACTGCAGCAGCCACTCGTCCGCCGCCTCCATGGCAACGCCCGCCCGCCCGGCGCGCGCATGACGTCACAGGCAGACGCGCGTCCGTGACGTCACCGGCTCGGCGGCGCCGCCATGATGGAAAGGGCGGCGTGTGGCAGTGCGGGGAGCCCGAGGGGGCTGGCGTGGCAGGGCCGTCAAAGCTTACCCTATTCCATTCGCCTCCCATGGGAGTGGGGGAGTGGACACCTTCCACTAGACCAAGTTTCTCCAAACCCCAGCCAGTTTGGCCTTGAACACGTCCAGGGATGGGACAGCCACAGGTTCTATGGGCAAATTGTGTCAGGGCCTCAGCACCCTCACAGCCAAGAACTTCGTCCCAGTATCCCGTCTAACTCTGCCCTCTGTCAGTGGGAAGCCATTCCCCTTTTCCTGTTGTCAGGAATTAATCCACAAGCACCAGAGGTTTATGTCCAAAAAGGAGACAGAGGAGACCTTTTTTATTTATTTGAACAAATGGAGAGACCATGGGCCATTCCCTTGGGATCTCTCAGATTTTTGGAGGACGCAGCCTCCTTTTTATCCCAATTTCCCGGCTGCATTTCCCTCTCTCTTTCCCCCTTGGCTGAGGTATTTGAGAGGTACAGACTTCCCAGAACGCCTGACACATGAGATTCCCCTCTAACGTATAACCCTCCCTTTTAATTTTTAATTCTTACTCAATTCATAGTTTTTCCCCATTGCTTCTTTCATCTTCCAATATCCAATTTCATTTATCAGCAAACCTACAGTTTATTTGTAAGGGCAAATATCTTTTCCCTTTCATCAATCAGTGGAATCCATCCCACTGTTTCTTTTATCTCTCAGTGCTAGTTTTATCTACCAGCAGACCCACAGC
>JAOTQP010000001.1:99391090-99415692 GCA_026413545.1 Cichladusa arquata
CAGGTTGGATTGGGTGTTGAATCAGGAAAAGGAAACCTTTGGTGTGTTGACATAAGAAGAGTTTAATAATTAAAATAAAGTAAAATATAATACTAACAATAATGATGATAGTGATAACAACAACAACAACAACAACCACAACAACAACAACGACAATAATAATAATAATAATAATAATGGGAGCCCCAGACAGACAAGTGATACACAAGACACTTACTCCCCACCTGCTGACTGATGCTCATCTTGTCCCTGAGCAGTGACTGTCCTCTCCTGGCTGACTGCTCACAGTTTATATACTGGATGTGATGTTCTGTAGTGTGGTGGATTGGATTTGCACAGCCTGGTTTTTGATAGCAGAGGAACCACAGAGGTGGCTTCTGTGAGAAGCTGCTAGAAGCTTCCACAGCGTTGGGTAGAGCCAATCTCTGATGGCACCAAAGGTGGACATGCTGCTGGCCAAGGCTGGGCCAATTAGAAAGCATGGGAACACCTCTGTGATAACGTATTTAAGAAGAAATAAAAACAAAGGTTGTGGCACAGTTGTAATTCCAGTCAGAGAAAAGCAGAGTGAGAATATGTGAGACAACTCTGCAGACACCAAGGTCAGTGGAGAAGGATGGAAGGGGGTGCTGCAGGCACTGAAGCTGAGATTCCTCTGCAGCCCCTGGTGCAGCCCATGGTGAAGCAGCTGTCCCCTTGCAGCCCATGGAGATCCACAGGGGAATGCAGAGATCCACCTGCAGACCATGGAGGAGACCTGCTCCAGAGAGGGTGGGTGCCTGAGACCAGGCTGTGACCCTGCTCCCAGGCTGGAGCAGCCTGTCCTTGAAGGACTGCACCCCGTGGAAGAGTGACCATGCCACAGCAGTTTTTGGGAGGAATGTTTCCATGGGATGGACTCTGGCTGCAGCAGTTTGCAGAGAGCTGTTGCGTGTGAGATGGAGCCATGTTAGATGTTAGAGAAGTTCATGGAGAACTGTCTCCCATGGGAGGGACCCCACAGTGCAGCAGGGGAATGACTCCTTTCCCTGAGCAGTGGGAGAAGTCATGAGTGATCAACTGACCATAACCCTTATTCCCTGTCCCCTTGCATTGCTGGGGCAGGCAGCAGAGCTGGGAAGGAGGGAAGACTGTAGGGAAGATGTTTTTAAGGTCATGTTTTACTTCTCATTATCCTGCTCTGATTTTGTTAGCAATAAATTCACGTTGTATCTCAAAGCTGAGCCTGTTTTGCCCTTGATGGTATTTAGTGAGCTATTTCTCCTAGTCCTCATCTCAACTTATGGACCCTTCATTAAATTTTGTCTCCTCTGTTCAGCTGCAGCAGGGGAGTGAGTAAGTGGCTTTTTCGAGTTCCTGGCATCTGGCCAGTGTCAACCCATGACATATGGAATATCACTCTGGCCAGTTTGGGTCAGCTGTCCTGGCCATGCTCCCTCCCAGCTCCTTGTGCAGCTCCTCACTGGCACAGCATGGGACAAGGAAAAGTCCTTGATTTAGAGTAAGCACTACTGAGCAAAAATGTCAGTGTGTTCTCAACCTTGTTCTCATACTAAATCCAAACCCCAGCATGTTGCCAGGTACTGGGAAGAAAATTAACTCTATCCCAGCTGAAACTGGGGCAATGGAAAATGCTGGCAGCACAGAGAAACATGAGGCCTGCCAGGAGGGGGTGGAGGGGCTAGACAAATCCTTGATCACCAGAGCATCAGAGAGAAGAGAATATGAGGAGGCTGAACTGCAAGGGGTAACACAAGGGAGCAGGATGTTGATGGAAAAGCAAAGACTGCTGTGTGCAGAGGATCTGCAGACAGAATGAAGAGAGGTAGATGAAGAAGAGCTTCATTCACTGCTCAGCAGGAAAGAAGAGCAGAAGAGGAGGGATGCAGGGAATGCGGAGGAGTTTGGTCATTTCTTTTTTTAGCTTTAATCTTCATGAAAATGCAGATGTGACCAGATAGATTATGAAAGGGGAGGTGAGAAACCAGGCCACCAGAAGAGAGGTAGTATAAAGGGGAATGTAGATCTATACCATGTGTTCTGTGTGGGGTGTCTGGGAGAGATTCTGAATATGCTGGAGAGAACAGGAAGAGGAACAAACCCAGCCAGAAAAAGAGAGTTTATAAACTCATCTTCAGGGTGATATTGAATAATTGTTCACTGGATACTTCTGTGTTTGAGATCATTTGTACCACAGAAGATGAACTCAGGTGGTTTTTGGCTTATGGTATGTCTGGGTGTCCCTGTCAGATGAAAATCCAGAGCCCCAACAGAACTATTGCTAAACCCAGACAGGAGAGAGATCGTAGAGGTGTGTGTGTACAGCAATGCATTGCTATGATTGGTGTATGAACTCTGGCTACTTGGGCTTGTGCCATGTCCCCAGCCCCAGGGTCTCAGTGCTCCCACCAAGAACCAAGTCTCCATCGACTTGAGGCTGTTTGCAAAAAGAAGCATCTCAGGAGCACAGCACTCCTTGCCAGTCCTTGCTTTGAGCTGTCTGTGAAATCTTGGCACTATGTCCTAAGAACACCGTATGGAAATAAAGCTTTTGTTTAACATGCTTATGTGGATGCCCTGTGCAGGTGATTGTCTACCTGGCCAAATCTGTAACTCTGGCTGCCTGAACACCATCATCACATAGAAAGCACTGGGGGAAATAACTGTGGGTGTTGTCCAAATAAGGTGCCAGAGTTTATTCATGGAGAGATGTCATTGAAGTTGTTCTGACTGACTGACTGCAACACAGGACAAGAGGGAAATATGACCCCCTGCTCATGGTGGGCTCAAGCCTCAGGTCCTGTTTGTAGGCTGATACCAGGAACTCCATTTCTCACACAATGGAGGGGAGAGATCAGCCTGAAAACCTTCTCCTCTTTACTCCTGCTGCTGTAGCTTTGTCCTTGTGGCTGATATTGAGAAGACTGGACGCTGGTGTCTGTGTTTGTGGAGAGGAAAACAGGAAACGTGAGAATAATGCCCTGACCAGGTGAGGTTAGAAGACAAAAAGGTCTTCATTTAGTTAGGATGAACCTGCCTTGGCTGCCCACCCAGGCACTGTTGTCCACATGTACCCAGCCAGCAGAATATGGGCAGGAAAGAAAATGAATGAAGAATTTCTCCAGACAGGAAGTTCTCCAGCTGTAATGAGACAGTAGGTTTCACATCCTGAGAGGTCTAGCAGATCATTCCCCATATCTGGAGCAACAGGAGGCCCTAAGCAATGAGAGGAACAAGCCTTGCATATTGCTTCTGTGGACTCAGAAAAGAAAAGGCACAAATTAATTCTCATCAGAAAGCACTGAAGATGCCTTTGTCATTAAATGGCATCTGCCTGATACTTTTCCCTGGCACTGCAGCCAGCTAATAAACTGCCTTCCCCTTCCAAAAACCCATATTACATGTTTGGACTATCTGTGGCCCCAGATGTGTCCCAAGGTTATTTAGAGGGTGCTTGATGGGCTAGGGACCACTGATGGTAGCAATTTAACAGGTAAATCCAGCACTCAGGAACTGGTGACCTGTTCAGATGGAGTCACCACAGAAAGGCAAAAAAGTACTGCCCCAGTCACTGGACCATGTGCAATAAATGGTGGGTTTGGACAATATGGAATCGTAAGTTAGAATCACAGAATATCCTGAGTTGGAAGGGACCCACAAGGATCATGAAGTCCATCTCCTAGCCCTGCACAGGACCATCCCAAGAACTCCACCATGTGCCTGAGAGTGTCATCTGAACATTCTCCAACTCCGGCAGGTTTCGTGATTGTGACTACGTCCCTGGGAGCTGGGGAATGTGGGCATAACCTCCATGTTGCCTAAGCCTATACAAGTCCAGAGACACAGTGTGCTGATCCCTGTACATGGCTTCAAACCAAAATCCCAAGTGAATATGTAGTCAGGATGATGATAAATTCACTGAGTGGTGAATTAAGGTATTGGGAGGTTATTCTTGTTCACTTTCCTCTGGACATAAACAAGGCCCATCAATATTAATATCACCTTTGCTGTCCTCACTGTAATAGGTCATCCAAAGAGAAAAGGCTGGAACATCATGCTTAGGCA
Organism: Cichladusa arquata; assembly: GCA_026413545.1. Classification (NCBI taxonomy): domain Eukaryota; kingdom Metazoa; phylum Chordata; class Aves; order Passeriformes; family Muscicapidae; genus Cichladusa; species Cichladusa arquata. The sequence goes on from JAOTQP010000001.1 coordinate 99,395,156, forward strand.
ATGCCTCTGATATTTATGTAAGTCATAGGAGATGCAGTGTTGAACACGTTTACCCTCAGTACCTCACACCCAGTGCTGGACACATTTCTAGGAGGTTTTACAGGCTACATGGCAAATCCCTCTGGTCTTTGCACCTACAAGGGGAAATGAGTTTAAAATGACTTGAAAATAAACCCCCCCTAAAGGTGAATGAATATATCTTCTCTAAACTTTCACCTTCTGTGCCCCTCTGCTATCCCATACTGGCATTGTGTAGGAAAAGGCACATTCATGCTGTGGCAGTTGTTTTTATGCTGCCCTGTATTTGCCATAATAACTGGTCCTAGAAGAACATTTTGCTCTTGATTTTGTACAGCTCACCATGTTTTCAACCCGTGGAGGCCTCTCTGGTCTCTCCAAGCTGGAAAAAGTATTTCACTATGGTCCTGTTATTTTCATGCTGAAATATTTTATCTGAACTAAATTTTAAACAATCACAGGAAAATCTTCAGCATTAAAAAGACCAGCAACAGCCAAAAGAGCAATTAACTACTGCTCGCTTCTGTAACATCAAACACAAGGTACAAATCTGACAAAGTTGTTTTCTGCTATATATGTCACTGCATACATATATATGTACTTATACATTCATATGTATATATAGAAATAGATACACATGCATACACTTAATCAGCACCCATTCACCACGAGAGGGCAGACAAAGAATATGAAAATCACTTGTCCTGTGTGTTCCCTGCACGTGCCAACGAGCAAATCATTCAGTGGCCAGAAAATATCACCACTGTTTTCTTTAATCATCTCCAATGACTTTCTTATTATAGAATCATTGGAACAGTTTGGTTTGAAAGGCACCAAAGTCATGCAGTTCACTCTTCCTGAAATGAGCAGGGGCATCTTCAACTTTACCAGGTTGCTCAGAGCCCTGTCCAGCCTGGCCTTGAACACTTCCAGGGATGTGACAACCACAGCTTCTCTGGGCAGCCTGTGCCAGTGTCTCACCACCCTCGTAGAAAACATTTTCTTAATATCTAAACTAAATCATCCATCTTTTAACTTAAAATCATTACCCCTTGTTCTAGTGCAACAGGCCCTTCTAAATAGTTTTTATCCTGAATCTCAAGCCTTACAACTACTTCATAGGGCACAGTTTGATGGCTGTTTTTTGTTTTGTTTATTTGTTTAGAAATGCTCTGCATTTTTCAAGGATGAAATGGTATGAGCTAAGAGTGGTTCATCATGTGTTAACCCCAAGAAATGTCACAAGTGAAAGGTAAGTGCTGTGGCCAAAACCTCTTTCATGGATGGCATGGGTGCTGGCATGTGTGTGTCTGGAGAAAGGGAGAAGTCAGTAGGAGCTGTATGTCTACCCACTTTTCATTGGGCATAAATGGGTATTCACTTATGTATGGTAAAAGAATGGTCCCTTATCAAGAATGTCTTACCTGAGAGCTGAAATGACTGAGATCTAAACCTAGCATGGATAGGTTTGTCCATTCCCATAATCCTTAGTCCTGGGAACAGCTGGTTTCATCCATTAAGTAGTGAAGTGTGCTATCAGCAAGAGGGACCTTTTGAAAATGTCCAATAAGCAAAGAAGAACTTCTTTTCACTCATGATATGGAGAGCATAAAAATACAGTACTCTTGATGGTAGAGAGCAAATCCAAAGAAGCACACCCCTTCATCCAGGAGATGCTTATAATATGGCATCTAATAATATAGACAGACCTTCTAGATGGACCACCAGATCTGTAAGGATCACTGTCTAATACACAGTGCCTTTGGCCTGAGGAGGAGAAAGGATGTATAGTCTAACCCCAGAAGCTGCATGCCAATTTCTTAACAAAGATCTTTACACTTTCATGTGAGGAAAGCATATTCATGCTTTATAGGGATACTGAGGCTCTTCATGGAGGAATCCTGTTCAGGGCTTTGCTCAGTGGGATGATGGATGTCAGACCCTCAAAGCAATAACAGAATGACAGAACTTATAACGTTTGCAACACATCCAGAGATACCATCCGCTACTGGCTTCTCTCAAGGAAATCTGGAAATTATCTTAAGGAATTGATGTATCCAGCCTGGGCTGAAAAGCTGGGATTTACACCAGTGAGAGGTACACTCACAACCAGCAAAAAATGTCCCCAAATTCTCTGTTTCCTGACTACAAGAGGGACTAATTTCCCTTAATTTTGAATCCGTGTCTGTGTTAGTCATTCATCACTCCCTTGTTCACAGGAGAAGGTTGTAGCTTCTTGGTGACTCATCTGTTGGAGAATTAGATGAATCACAAGCAAGAAGAGCGTCTATTTCCCTCCATGAGCTGTGGAGGTTATCAAAATGATAACTACTAGATAGATACTAACCTTGTACATTTGATCAGAGATATCACGTATATTTTTCACCTATGGCATCATTCTAGGGTTACAATTTTCTATGAGAAAAGGAGACCATGAGTTTACTCAGCTCTACAAACCTGCTGCCATCACCTCTTCTACCTGTCAGGGAGCTGGTGATACATATTTGAGCATAATTATCTATGCTTGTGTGTTGCCCATATTTCACCATTCCAGTGCACTAAACTTCCTAGTGGAAAAGGAGCCTGTGCACTGGCTCTAAAGTTTTTGCCGAGTGCATCCCACCTCTGAAATCTAGAAGATGTTCAGCAGCAAATTAGGTTTTAGTGTTTGGAAAAATCAGATAGATGAGCAGGATTGTTTCCTTCAGATTGTTGCCCTATGTCTGCTTTGTCAGTCCATTGAAATAACTCCAGCATTGTCCTATGTCTCCCAGTGTATCCCCAGCTTAATTCTATGGTCCAAAGGGGTTGTTATGATGCCTTAGTGTTTTAGCCTTTATAGTTTTCAGATCCTGTGCTGCATTCATGCATAACTTAAAACTCCATATAAAGCGTTAGTTAACTCTTCACATTTTGGTCAGACAAAACAGTCCCTCTAGACCTGAAATTCAGGGACACCCTACAGCCTCAGGCTCTGAAAAGTATAGACAAAATTGAGTTGGGGTGGGAGCAAACTGGGGATGTATGACTTCTTTGTCTGAAGCTGTAACTGGGGGATTAACCCCTGTTATGTAACTGGACCAAACACATAATTGTCTAAAAAACTCATGGCTGACATTCATCTTGGGTGTAGCTTCTCTCAGAGGCTTTTGACTGCCCAAGTTGTACCTCTTTACACCCAAGGTGTGCCTTTAATAAATAGCTACTTTTCATTCACTTAGTCTTGTCTAGCCTCTGTTCTAGGTACCACCCCAGGGCATCAGTTAGATGGTGCAGATACTTTTCTCCTCCTGCAGTATGTTCTACCTGAAGCAGTACACACAGGTGCTACCATGCAGACTATCTGCACAGCAAGGACCATGCTCAGGGTTTAAGTCGGGGTTTCAATCATTTTCCTTCATGGAAAAAAAAAAATCCAAAGTATGTCATTGGGTGGAAGTTATATTATTCAAGAAAAGCTAACTCACTGTGCAGGAAGCAGAGGCATTTTGGAAATAACACACCTGTGAGCTATAAAAAAAATTGATGACATAGTGATGGAACAAGGGCTTGTTATGTGAAGGATCAAAGGGTTTAAGGGACATGACAAAAATAGAGCGTTTCTGACCAATTTCTTTTCTCCCTAGGATTATGATTGCAAATTTCTTTTCAGTGCTTGGCTAAATAAAAAGACATAGAAGGAGCAAAATCACACTCTCAACCAATGTGGTGAAATCCTTTTCTCCATGATCTGAAAATTACCTGTGTCATCATCAGCTTCAAGACCTTGTACATAGAATGACAGTAATAATTTCATTATAGCTTCCCTCCAGTAAGACATCATCCAGCCAAAATAAAGAGATGGAAAGGCAGGGCAACAAAAAGGGGAAATTGATTATGTCAATGGTGTTTGATAGTTTAAACTGATTTTCATAAGGTCTGAGTCAATGCAGGGACTAAAAATTCCAGATATGAATGACATTCATTCCCTCACGCAAAAGGAAATCAAGAGAAGGAAGAACATCTCACTCTTTTAGAGTGCAACATGATCTTTAACCCCATTAGCACAGACAACAGAGAACTGTCCTGCTGCTTGTTTGGCACCACCTGATTCATGGATCCTCCTGCTGTTGCAGTAGTAGAGCAGAGTTATGAGAAATATTTGCAATAGAAACCATATCAGTCTCATTTGATATGCATTTCAAGATAAACCAGGTTTGTCCCATGGAGCACAGTTTCCAGAACCTGCTGATTAAGCTTTGGGATGTTCAAACACAGGCTAGAAGATGTCCCTGGTGATAGTAGTGGGCAGAAAAAGCGGTGGGCAGATAGTAGTGGACAGAAACACCTGAAATCTGGGTTGGATGCAGGGTGCCTCCAACCATCTGAGCTGGCAGGCAAGTGCAAGTGAGGCAGGAGCTCTCTGTCCTCATTTCCACCTTCTTGAGACATACACCTGACAACTCTGCTTGCAAGCCATACATCAGAGACTTGCTGGGCAGTGGTGTATGTGTAAGGTCCACAGGGGATGGAAAATAAAACCTGGAGCCCTGGAGACACTTTTGGCCCCTCACAATTCACATGCAAATTCCATTTGCCCCATTTCAACCCTCCAAAAAATTATGAGACTCTGAAACTCCTGTGATATGAGTTTACTTGTCTGGAAGTTTTGCCCACGTGTTTTTCCTCTCCCTTTTCCCTTACTGCCTTACTCCAGCATGCCTCAGCAACCCCCACATGTGGGGAGATGTTTCTGTCACAACTTATTTGCATTATCTTCTGTGGTCTCTCAGTCTGCAGAAGACCCTTACCACCAAAGCCACCTCATCTTTATCCTGCAGTAATACCTACTTACACCAGGAGTTTCCACAACATCTGCCATTCCAAGTGATGTGCAACATTCCAAAGCACTCCACGAACGTCTCGAGCACTGTGAACTTTGCATTCTTGCTCAATTTTTTGTCATTGCCTGCCAGGGCATCAAGCACTGCCTGGGGACCTTGTCATCTAAGAGTGACAAGATGAGCCAGGACTATGCCCAGGACTGTGCTCATCCTTCAAATCACTGATTCACAGCATGGGTGCAGCTGACTGCTTCACAGCTGGTCATGTCTGGCTGGGTGAGTGTGAAGTGTCCCAGGAGAACTGGACATGGGTCTTTTACCCTGATTTTGGGATGAATTCCACAGCTACTTGGCTCACTGGTAGCTGATTTGGAGCTAGCTAAGGTATGTCTGTTTTGCAGTTTTACATGGAGCTGTCTGCATATGACGACACTGATATGGGACAGGAATCACAGCTGACCAGGACAACTTCGTGTTCTGCTCACTGCCAGCATCAGCACCAAGACAAGCCAAAATCCTAGCATGTGATGCATCATCATATTCCCAGTGTCAAACTTCCTTCAACACCAGCAGGAATAGAAAATGGGGCCAGAGCAAAGCTCTTGGACCTCTTGTTCCTCGTGTTTGTTTTTTTTAAAGAACAAGCTATAATCGGAGCAGTAGGAAATGGAGCATAAATATTAAACTTTGTTTAGTCTTGGGAAATATAATTTATAATTAGAGTTTGGCATCCTGTTGACATGATAGAACCTATTTTAAGTGTGAGGTGAGCACATGGTCAACCTCTAATCTTTTACAAGTGATTAAAAACTGCCAGTTCTTTTCTTCTCGTCTTCTTTCTTTTGCCTTCTTTTTCTTTTTATTTTTTTCCCTTTTTAATGTAATTTCTAGAAAGCAACTGGGCTAACATCAGTTCAAGATAATGATACTTATAGTGGCAGTGATGTGTTGGAGCATCTCAGCAGCTGGAAATTTTGCTTTTTGTTCATGGACTTCTGCTTGTCTTCATGCCAGCCCCACCAGCCTGTTCAGCTCTTCTATGGAAGAGTGGGAATCCCATGTGACTTGGAGGGTGAGGAGATGGTGAAGATTGACTTTGTGTGACCAGCACTGACCTGTGGGCTTTTTGTTTCGAAGTGGTGTTTGCCAATTGCCACCTCCTGCTGCCCTGGTACAGAGAAATGTGGGATTTGTGCATGGCAGGTACCAGCAGAAATTGTTGCAGAACTGGTGCTTCCAAGCAGTTTTGGAGGCAAGATCCTACAAGTCTGCAGGGTGTGGTGACCTCCTAGAGACCTCAGGCTCTTTCATGGAGTGTGCATGGGTACATCAATGGTGTCAGATAACCTGGCTCCTCAGATTGACCACATTGAAAGCTAGTTTTCTCATGGGCACCCTTCCCAACCAAACCAGATTGTTCCCTCCAAGCTGGGTGTAGTCCTTGGGTTTTCTTCAGGGCCTGTGTCAGGTTGGCTGCTTCTGCTCTGCACAGTCCTCCTACACTGTTCTAGAGCAGCTTTGCACCTGTCCCCCTTACTCAGGGCACTCTAAAAGAAAATGAAACAATGATCTCAGGGTAGTGGGGTATCCAGAGGTAGATAACTGAGTGTTGCACATCTGGGCTTGTCCATCTTGCTCTAGAGAAGGGTAAGGTTTGGGTGGATTAGGCCAGGCATCACTCCCTGGGAGACAGATCTTTAGTGGGAGAAATGTAACTGGAAAAGCCATCTGCACTTAGGTGTCACTGGGAATAAACCATAGTCTGACCCAACTTTCTGCTGCCCACACACCAGAGATGGAGTCTAACAACAGCAGGATCTGTGGGGATTATTCCTGTTGCTTCCATGTAGTCCGAAATTTCATGCTGGGAGACTTCCTATCCTTTCTGTGATGGACTATTTCCCTATTAGCTAGCCATGCACCACTTGGGAAATACTACTGGATCTCCATCTCTAAGAAGCAGGTCCACAGTGATCCTCCAGGCTTGGCTACTTGGCATCAACTTGGCCATCAGGTTGTCCTGCTATGGTAACAGGAGGGGATACAATATGTGCTTTTTCCTTGGTGAACTCCCTTTGTCAATGCATCCAAATAAGCTATTGTGGGCTATGAGGTGAGTTTTGGCCCATAATAATAGTAATAATAGTAATAGTAGTAATAGTAGTAACAGTAGTAATAGTAGTAGTAGTAGTAGTAGTAGTAATAATAATAATAATAATAATAATAATAATAATAATAAAAAATAACAACTATGACAATAACAACAACAACCATGCATATACAGCTACACCTGTACATAGGCAATAGCCAAGGTAGTAACGAAACCATTATTGTTTCCTTTGCTGTCATTATGGACATGTTGCTATTAAGTTGATTTGTCTTATTACAATCTTATTGCAAGAACATGAGCAAAGTATATTGATATATTGACTGACATATTTAACAAATGACATTTTTCACATCTGTAGATGTTTTTGTCTTGAATCTTCCAGTATGTTGCAGTTCTGAGGTAACTCTGACTTAGAGGAGCTGGTGTGCTACAGAGAACAAACCTGTTGCAGAGAAGCAAATGCTGGAGCCTACAAATGTTTAGCAGAATTCACAAAGCTGTTTGGCACATGATATAAAAGGATGTAGCACAGAATTGATGCTGTCTAGGAGAAGGGAGCCAGCACCTTTTTTTTTTTTTTTTTTTTTTTTTTGTGAAAATTCTTGGCCATTGTTGCATACCTAGGTGAAAAGGAGATAAAACACATGATGCTGAAGGAAAACCTCTCCTCTGAGGGAGATCACCCAGTTGGGATGCTCACTGTACATGCAGGGGAGAAGGGGAGGGGGTTGCAGTGGTCCCTGGGATGTTTCCTTTGATCCCTGGTGCCTGTGGGAGTTCCCCAGCTGGTGGCACAGGGGAGGACTTAGACTGGCTGGTGAAGCCAAGACTCAGTTTGGTCCTAAGACATCCACTGGAGAGCTAGCATAACCTTGTCAGAGGTTTACAGTGCTGCAAACAAACATGCAGAGCCAGTGAACACCTGCCCAGAAGACAACACAGAAAATGTGCATGTCCCCAAAAGCATTGCATCTGAAATAAAAGGGAGCTTCACACCCAAAGTAAAAAAAGCAAAATACATCCCACAGCCCTTCTTAGAAGGTATTTATGTTATTACCCATTCAAGCATTAAATTGAATTTATCTTTCCCCCAAGGCTGTGTTCAGCCATCCCACTGCTGTGCCATGAAGACACAAATGACCTGTTGGGACACCAAACATGATGTGTTTGCCCTACTCCCATATATCCTTTTCCTACACACCCCATCCTGCATGGATTTGAAATGCAAGGTTTGCAGCCAGCTCAGTGCCCCTGATTTATCCCAACTCCTGAGAACCCCCAGGCTGACAGCTGTGGGACAGGCACGGATGACTTCAGAGACAAGCACGTGTCCCCAAAGCCTGTGGAGGGGATTTTTTTGTGGTACTCACAGACTGTTTTATGTGTCAATACGAGAGGAGCATAATTACCAGCTGAGAAACAGCAGGAAATAAGCAAAGGCTGAATGAACAAAATGGAAAATAAAGAGAAGCTCAGAGGACACACGTATTTTAAAAGTATTACGGAGGTATGTATTCACGTGCTCTGGGGAGCCTGGGAATATATAAGAGCTTATGACTGCAAAGGAATGAATTCAAGGACTAGTCTATGGGGAGTTTTTTTTTTTTTTCCCTGTGACTTCAAACTTCTCTTGGAGCTCACAGAGTTTTAGTCAGCTGGCATGCAGCAGAGGTACGACTTCCCCAAGGAAACTCTTCCTCGGCTCGCGGTGGAAAGGCTGCTGGGAGAGTCGGGGGAAAAAAAGGCTGCAAGCAGAGACAAAACCTCCTCCTCCAGCCACAGAGCAGGTATGTGGAGATGTGTGTGAACCCGGGAGCCTGCTGGAAAGTTGCACTTTCAGCTGTGGGGGAGATGAGGGCTCTAGTGACTTTGAGCTGCAGCCTTTAAAACTAACACGGATGAGGAAGGTACTCTATAAATAAAATGTTCTGTGTTTATGAATAGGCTGAGGAACTGGCTAAACATGCTGTGTAGATGGCTCTATCCACTCAGTTATACATTTAGTCCATCAGGGACTTTCACTGTGTGAGTTAGATCATTTATATTAAGGAGGCACCAGTTAGTTTATAACAGTACAGTTGTCACACACTGTATCTGTTATTATTCTCCGTGTTTGCAGGAATAGAAAATGGGGAGATGATTGTTTTTTTTCTTTCTTTACAGGACTTCAGTCTATTTATGGTATTGCTGCATTACAGCCTTCTGAACTAGGAGTGCTGCAGAGATCAGCATTGTACACTAATTAAATGCCACTCACCCAGCTTTCTGACACTGAATCCTGATATAGCTTTGGGCAAATCACACAGTCCCTGGGTAAAAATAGGCAAAATGCTGTTTGGCTTGTCTGCTCTTCTTCTGGTCAGTGCTGTCATTGAGCTCTCCCTGTTGGAGCAGGAGGTGTGAGATGGCAGGGTTATCTTGCTGCTCTTAAGGTCCTGACAGCTTGAATGTCACTTGGGTGAACGATGATTTACTGAGACAGCTTTGCTGCATCTGGACTGTTATTATGAGAATGAATGTTTAGGCAATATTTGGAAGCAGTAAAGTTTTAGCAAATCATAGTTTATATAAAAATCACAGTAAATTTTCTAAGGCAAAGCCCAGATTGTAATTTGGATAAAAGTATTTTTGATAAAAGACAAATATGCTTCCCTTAAATAGAAGCAATGATTTAGCTTTGCTCAACAGTAATAATTTGGGTTTTTTACTAAGATGTATTAATTTATACTTTAAAATAAACACATTACTCTAAAATTCTGAAATCCTCTAGTTTTCAAGAACGAAAGTTTAGAACCTGTCATGTCTTTTTAATGCAGATGGTTACATCTTAGTGACTGTATCAGTGCTTGGCCTTTTACTAATACAATGATGGGTGGATTCAAGGATGGATATCAGTATTATGTAAATCAAATCTATCAGAAATAATTTTCCTCACCTTAGATCTTATAAAATGAGTACACCTTTTCCCAAATACTGATCCCATTGTCTATAAAAAATAATATTGCTGAACTAAAAGCATATTTAATAAGCTGGTAAGAAAATATTCTGGTTTGGTTCCTAAATCTGAACTTTGTTCTCCAGAGAGAGTGCTTCATGCTTAGATAGTTTAATCTGCAAATGCCAGTACATGTCCCTTTTTGTTGATGTAAGAGTTTTCATTTTCCCATCTCCCTCTGTCCCTTTGCCCATCCCCTCACTCACAAATTCTCCAAGCTTGTGGGTTTCATTCAGTTCTTGTTCATTTACATTTTCTTTCCTGAAGAGATTAGGAGGAAAAAGTGTGAATAAGATAGAGAGCCTGGCTAAAACCTCAATAATTGGAAATGTTAATTTTTGGTGGGGAAATGCTGTTGGCTGAATATCTGATAAAGATGCACATGGAGAGAGGACAGAAGGAGAAGGAAGGAAGGCAGCAGCTTCAAAAGGCAGGAGAAAAGCGTGTTGGGTTTGCAAGAGATGGAGGAGTCTCTATTTTGGTCTGTGGCCTTGACACCAGAAAGATTGGGGCAGCATCTTCCTGTGAGATACCAAGCACAGTGCAGATTGCAGGAGCAAAGTAAACCAGGAGAACCAGCTTCTGGAGATGTAGAGTGCCAGGAGCTGGAGCTGTTCCTCCTTCTCAAAGTCTGTGGCTCAGGATGGCATTGGCTATTCTTTTTAATAGGGTTAATATTAATGCTGTCTCCAGTTCCCCTGTGGAATGGATCACCACAAAGCTATTCCAGCCAAAAGGGACAAGACTTGTCCCATTCCTGCATTCACAGTGGAGACACACTTTCTAAGGCAGGAACTTGTTTTGTTTACTTCTCTAGAGAGTTTGATTCATAGAGCTTGACACAGGACTCAAAAGCAGTGCCTTAGAAAGCAGCAGCATTATGGATGGACAGACTCCAAAAGGTCTGGAGACTCAAGACATTTTCTTGTTCCTCTGAAACCCTTGGGAACCTGCAGCAATTCACAGACTGACTGCTAAGAGCCAGTAGCTAGGATTTGCTTTTCCTTCTTGCTCTGGGCCATGCTGGGGAAAGGGTTTGGAGGAGAGGAGAGGAGAGGAGAGGTCTGATAAGGTGTCCCTCACTTCAGGTGACAGATGACAAAATTCAACTGACATTGAGAGAAACTGAGTAGGAAGTAACTGCTGAGACGCCACTGGAAAATCAGGATTTCACAGAGCTGCAGGTGCAAACCCTTTGGGATGGGACAGCTCTTGCTATTTTGTGAGCGAAAAAGCTTGATTCTCCAATCTGTGTGATGGGCATGAGGATGGCTGGGGCTTTGAACAGCCTGGTCTAGTGGAAGGTGTTGGGTTATCTTCAAGGTCCCTTTCAAATTGGGCCATTTTCTGATCCTATGACCCAGTCTCTGACTGATGCAGGTGATACTTGCTTTGCAGATGTGTCTTACCAAGCCCATACCATGCTAATGTTTCAACACCACTTTAAGGTGTAAATTGCTGGGTAGCCCAAAGCCAAAAATATTGAAAATTTGGGAAATCAGCCAAATGCTTTGGAGTCTCACCCTGTTTGCTGCCAGATCCCCTTTGGGAAAGGACAAAGATGGCAAGGACAGCACTGATCCTTCCCTCTGCAGCTGGTATCCTCTGAGATATCCTCTGGTTTTATGGAAGCAAAGCCCTGAGCAGTAGAATCAGTGCATGCCCTTCCCTCCTGCTTTGGCATTTGTTTCTCTTCAGGCTCTTCTTTACAGTTCAGCTGGCACAGCTACCTGGTTACTCAACAAAACAGCTTAAGGAACAGAGCTGGCTTTTTAAAAAGCACAAAATCTCTGCTATTTTTATCCCTGTAAATACAAACTTCCTAGAGTGCTCTGAATATCCAGGTGTAGAAAAATTTGAAACTGCCATCATCCTTGACACTTGCTGTTCTTAATTAGGGGCATGATATTTGTAGTCCAAATCAGATCAAAATATCCTATTAAAAAAAAGAGAAGTATTTATTTTCCTTGGAGACCTCAAATATTTGAGGTTTGCCTTGAAAAGGTGTCTGTGCTTTTCAAGTGCTATTGTATACTTCTGACAAGGCAAACTCTAAACCCAGAGCATCCAAAAGATATTTAAATATCTGGATATAAGTGGTGCCCAGTTTCCGCCTGAGTTTCCTGCTTACCCCGAGGGAATTGCAGATGGAGAGCTGGACTCCAGGGAGCATGCCAAAGGGATGAAGTGAAAATCAGCACTGCAAAATGAAGCTCAAGACATGACATGCTTCGGGGAAGGTGACCAAAACTAATGGGATGAGAGCCCAGTCAAGCAAAACTTGTCTGAGTTTGTGGTAATGTCACTGGTGGACAATTCTCCTGAGAGCTTAATGTGCATTTTTCTATCCATTGCACCAGATCATGCCCTCCCCTGTCACCTTGTCATAGTATTTTTATATCCAGCCAAGCAGCCTGGTCTAGTGAAAGGTGTCCCTGCCCGTGGCAGGGGGGTTGGAACTAGATGAACTTTAAGGTCCTTTCCAATCCAAACCATTCTGAGAGTCTATAATTCTGTGATTCATGCCTCTCATTTCAGGGTGCATTACCAAGCAAACTAAGAGCCCAGGTCTTTGGAATATTATTTCACCCACGGGAAAACTGTGTTGTGGCAGTTCAGGCTTGTGTCTCTGGGAGAAAACAGCAGGGAAATCTATGTAGAGATGGGTTTTCCTGAAGCAGGACTTAATTAGCAAAAGAAGATGTGGAAACCAGCTGCTCCAGCTCTAGAGGGCAGCACGAAATAATAAATAAGAAGCTGAACTTGGGCAATTTGAAATCATCTTCTGCATGACAAAAGCAGCCCTTGGCAGTGGGAATTCTTCCCAGTGGATCCAGTATATTCAGCCCTATGTACTTACAGCCAAAAATTCAGCAGCTTATCTGAAAATGGCTTTGTAGAGGCCTTTATCCCTAATTCCTGCCTCATGCCATGAAAATGCATCAAGGGTGTTGTAGCCAGCAATGGACCCCCGTCCTGCCAGCAGACTGCAGTCACAATCTCATTAGTAGGATAACTACAAAAAGAAAAGTTATTTCTTCTGGAACAGGTTTCCAGATTCTGGAGTTTATATTTATCAGCCATGAATTTTAAACATTTAATCCTCAAGCACTGTTTCCCTAAAGATGCAGAGAGAAATTTAGGTGCAGGAGGCTATAACCCTGCAGGAATGTAACTTGTGGACACAAAACCCCAAAATAAACACACGTGTCACGCCCCACAGCCAAACAATGGCATTGCCAATAAGTTACTTATTCTCCTGAGCAAACCCACAGCCCGATCCTGACAGTTCCTCTGGCAACAATCCCCCTGTTTCTCAAAGCCTGCCCCAAGGAAGGGCTTCAGGATGTCACACAGTAGCTGACTCTGTCCAGAGCACAGCGGTGGCTCGGACCCAGCAAGAGCCCGGGGAGGAGTGGAGAGGAAGACAAGCAACATAATTTAAAGCACACACTGCTCCAAATAAGGTTATTTCCCTGAAAACGCCTTCATTCTGAAGTTCTGAGTGAGCCTCTAGGTGTCCTGAATGGGTGAACATGAAGCTGAAGAATAATTGCATTGATACCAGGACTGAATTGATTTTGAAGAGCTGGATATGCTTTTTAAAGAGATGATAAGCAGTGTTTGGGGATGCAAGAAGCCCTTGAAACAAGGTAAATGTGAAATAGTTACTCTTTTTACCCCTGAAGGCTCTAACTTAACAGGAAAGTGTCTTACGTGGAAAAGGATCAGACCCTGGGGAGTGTGATTTGTATTCTGTGTGTTCTCTTGTATTTAACTTTCCTTGGCAGAGGAGAGCATCTCCGTTAATTGCCTAAGCAGTAACAAAAAATATGTTTGGGGGAAATCTGGAAAGTGCTGCTTTTATTAGCTGCAAACTCATCTATGAAATAGTTTCAGGATTAATATTGTGATAGAGATGGAGGCAAACATTGTTCTGAAGTGAAAACTGGGAATAAATTGTTATTATTCCATGGTTTGAAATCTGTATTGAGGCAAATTGCTGGTCTTCTCTGCTTTCTCTGCCTTTCCTATTTTTTAAGTGGACATGCTGTCATGGTTAGGGTACACTTTCTCTAGAGTCATTTCACTAACTTACTAATACTTTTGTGGATGGCATTGTCATAAACCACCTGTATTTTCCAGCTGGGGTTGGCACTGGGTAATTTTGAAATGCTGTGATGGAAAGCTGTGGATTTAAATATCCAGGATTTCAGAGCTCAATCCTGTTCTGAGTTGTGCTGGAGTTTCTATCACAGCTTCCAGTGGGAGCAAACTGGCACTGATGATGAAGCTGATCCATCTCTGGGAAAGCCTCAAAGCAATAAAAGCTCCTTTAAGATGGGTTGTTGCTACTGCTGCTCCCAAACTGTTTTTGTAAGCTGTGGATAGAGAGATCAATGCCAGCAGGAAGAGTTTAGTGTCAGTAGATGTCCTCTCTCACACCAAGGGAATGAGAGTCCTGTAAACCTGAGCCTGGCATGGGGAGAGGGTGGGGGGATGCTGAGACCTGCCCAGAGGGTAGAAAAGAGGGGGGTGCATTGATGTGTCACACTAGAGGTTGCTGAGAAGGATCTCAAGGTTGTTCAGAGAAAAGCTAGGCAGGAAAAACTCCTCAGCTGGACAGCTGAACTGGAAACTGCCCCAGGAAGGGAATCTCCACGAGCAAGGAGGTTGGGCTGTACCATGACAGGTCAAGAGGAAGTAGCTTCAGGTTGTGCCAGGGGAGGTTCAGTTTGGATATTAGGAAAAATTTATTCACCACAATGGCTGTTAAGCACTGGCATAGGCTGCCCAGAGCAGTGATGGAAACCCCATCCCTGTAGGGGCTTAACAGACTTGTGGATGTGACATCTGGGAACATGGGATAGTTGTGGCCATGGCAGTGCTGGGACAACAGTTGGAGTTGATGGTCTTGGAGGGCTTTTCCAAACTAAATGGTTCTGTGAGGACAGAGTCTATGTTGTCCTATGCTGGAAGAGACCACCACATCCTTGATCAGCTCCAGGATGTGACAGCCACTTTAGAAACACCTTGAGGGACAACATCCTTGCTTATTACAGATTTGCCTTACACAGAAAACCACTACATCAATTTTTTTGTCCTCAAATACATCAATTTCCCAGTTGCTTTTTAAACCTAAAATTTAGGAAGGTACAAAGTATGTTAAGACCCTGGATTGTGTCAGGTTTATTATTTAGGAGGCAAAGAGACCATTTTTTGCACTGACAGTGTGACAAGGGAAGACACTGCAGACCACATGGGCCATGTGCTGTGCCTCAGGGTGGTGTCCTGTTGTGGTTAATAGCCTCAGCTTAATTCATTGAACAGAAAGGATTTCCCTTTGAGGGCTCGAAGAATAGACCTGTAATCATTGGGATGTTCCTGTTTTATTGCCACCTCAGCAAACTAATAAATGATAAAAGCAGATTTCTCCTCCTTAAAGGAGATCCCAGCTGCTCTAAGCATGGGGAATGAAGATCAGAGGGCAACAACAGAATCATTATAGATGGTGGTATCTGCAATCCCTCCTCCCTTTGGATGATTCCAGCATATTTTGCAAACATTGATTCTATGGTAGAGAATTAATATCCTTGGTTTGGTTTTAACAGGGAGGAACACACTTCTGATCCCATTACTGAGACCCCTTCTCTCACCTTGGGGTCACAGAACATCTTCCATCACTGGGGTTTTCTTATGAAATGGAAGGAATATGCAAACTGTACACAGAGTAGCTGTGGTCTAATCCTCCCCAGTTCCTCTGTTCCTAGCACACAGTGTTCTCTGATTGGGAAGGGGAGAAATGGGCAGATTCCCATCAGGAACTTGTTGGCATTGCTGTTCAGAGACTGTTAATGCTGTGAAGGGCCATCAGCTGCAGCCTTCAAAGTGTCTAAGCAGAGGGATCTCCATCAGCTGAGAATAATCTGAGCTCTTTTGTTTCCAGCTTTTCAATGCCCTGTGGGTGGAAGCCACTGAGCAACAGTACATTGATGCCAGTGGCTTGTGCGTGGGGTTGGGGTTGCATTTGGAGCTGTTTGAAGCAGGAATGCTTGCCTTTGGCTTTGGTTCCATTTTTTCCCATTGTCCAGTGATAGGCCTACCAGTGCTGTTTGCAGATTTGCAGTTCTGTGCTCTTTTATGGAGTGCTTTTCAAACAGTTAAACTCTTACGAATTCTCTGTTTCACACAATCCATTCTATGTTATATCTGTCTCTTTGTAAGGCATCTGTCCTTGTCCATAGCAGGGGGATTGCACCAGATGACTTTTAAAGGTCCCTTCCAACCCAAGCCTGAGAGACTTTGAGAAGCATTTGGACAACATTCTTGGACATAGGATGTGATTCTTGGGGATGGTGCTGTGCAAAACGAGGTGCTGGACCCAATTATCTTTGTGGGTTCCTTCCAACTTCACATATTCTGTGATTCTGTGGAACATATGGCTCTGTGATCTCCTGTCAAATGTATTTAAAAGCCTGTCCATACCTGGAATGTGTAAAATGAAAAATCTCAGTCCACTCCTTAAGCTGTTTGTTTTAACTCAATGAGGATATACATGTAAAAGCTCTTTGACACTCTGATATAAGAGGAGTAGGAAATGTTGTGGATGGAAAAGAAAACTGTTCCCATTTCTGGTTTTTTCTGAGTGGCACCCATTGGCTTTGCACCCAAAACTTCAGCCCAGTTGCAAGCACCTGTGCTGTGTCTATGGGGAGTGTGAGGATAACTTGGTCTTCAGTAGTTTTCTTTCTCCGTGATGCCAGACACCGTGCTTGAACATTTGGACTTTGTTGAGTGTCCTGAATATCATTTAGGCAGCAGCTGAAATCACACTGGGGAAAACCATGAAATGCTTTGGACCTTCCTTTCAATCCTCATACAGACCTCTTTCCACTGGGCTGAAAGGGATGCAAAGCTACACAGGTGGGTCACTAGTGCTGTATGCTCAGAGATGGCTTAATTTATTGCACTGCTTGTGTTCTTCTCCATGTTAGATAATGACCTGGTGCCAACTTTTGCATGTGTTGACCCATATGAAATCTAACTGTAATTATTTTCACCTGCAGAGCCATGAAACTGTATATCATCTTCTTCCTGGCAGCGGTGAACAAAGAAACCTCTAACTATCAACTCTCAGAGGGGGCATCCTGTGAAATGGTAAGGCTGTCTCTCTACTTAGGCCCCTTCAGGTCCTGAGTGAGGTTGGGACCCCCTTGTTACAGGCACTGCACAAGTCTCTAAGAAGGGAAACCCCCAGGACCAGGCTTCCTGTGATGGCAGAGGTGGCACTTGCAGGTTTAGGGGATGCTTAGCAGTCTGTCTTCGGGCTGTGTCCTTTTTGTAGTGACAGTAAAGGGGGAGAGAGGGGAGGAGGGGTGGGAAAAGAAGGGTCATTATCTCAGTTTTCCTAAAGATGAGCTGATTAAAAGAAATTTGACTTGATCTCCCTAAGATTGTACAGGGTTTCTGTGGCTAAGACAGAGAAAGAACAGACTTAAACCCAACTCCTTTATACTGGTTGTTTTTGTGCTTTAATTAAAGCATCTTCTGTGAAATACTTCTATACAGCTCTTTTGTAGTAACAAGCAGACTGGCCTCCTCTGCCCTGACACAGCATTTCTGCCAGGGAAGTTGTACCTGACTGCTGCTGAAGAGAAATGACAAAGACTCTCACAGCAGTACAAAATTTGCTCCTTGAATTTTTGCAAGCACCTGGTACAATATTATAAACGTTATTCGCAGCTGAACTTTCTCCTTTCTCTCTCCAAGTACTTCTGACTGTACCAGGATGTTTAAAAATACTTTTTTCCCCCCTTGAACATTGAAGTTGTTCAGCACAAATCCTCAAGAATTTCCAAAATAGGGAAAAAATAATTTGCTAGCTGTACACGTCTCCCTTGTGGGACTCATTCCATTCCTGCCCACCCTGCCATATTGCTGAACTTCCTGAATTCCAGAAAAAATTAAGTCCTAGTGTATATATAAAAAGATCTTGGGAAGGTGACTGGGTAGCTCAGCTCCTTGGCTGGAGAGGGAGCACTGATGCAGCCACTGTAAACAGGACAGCCTGTGTCCCATGTCTTAGTCACATGAAGGCTGGGTGAGACACGCAATAATCCAAGCAGCTTCATCCTGTTCCTTGATGGGTCACAGCCCAGGCTGATTGCTAAGAAGTAAACACATGCTTGCTTGCACTACTCCACTGTAAACTGCTTTCATCAAGCCAGCACCGCAACTAGGCTGGGATAAAATCAGCCCTGAGAGAAAACACGCTGCAGTCAGGGGCCAGGATGCTCATCTGGTGTAAATCAACAGCTCAGCTTTGCTAATGCCCATGCAGATTGCCTTCCTTCACTGGGCATTTGGTGTGGATCCAAACACAGCTCAGAGAAGGAAGGAGCTGCTGGATTAGCTGGTTAGCTGTCCACTGACAGTCCTGCATTGCATCACAGCCTCACTGTTTTATACAGCACTTTCCCCGTGGTGACACCTTTAGAACAGCAGAGGCTCAGAAATGGAAACTTTAATATCAAATCTCATGGAAGAGGCATGAGTCAGAAACCTGTGCTGCTTTCTGAGTCACCCCTGATGGTTCTATTGCTGAACTAAACTCTTCTACAAGAGGTTTTAGGAGGTAAACAGTCCCCACCAGACCCCTGACATGGGGGTGAGCTGCACTGATGCCCATTATAGCACATCTATCAGCTTGTGAGACAAGGAACAGATCAAATGTCAGGACATTCTTCCTAACTCACATTATTTTCCAAGGATAGGCAAAGCTGCAACTGTATCATATTTTATCTCCCAAAGAAAGATGATTTTGCTAATTCATGTTAATTGACGAAGGAGGAGATTTCAAATAATTTATAGAAGGGAAGGGATTTTAGGAAATTCTATTTTACCTTGCTTTGAGATGATGCAAGGACAGATGCATAACCAGATGTCATAGGTCAGCTGATGTGAGGTACCTGGGCAAAATGCTAAGGTTTGATTGTGTAGCTAAGCCTCTACCTCAGCTCTTCTAAGAATAGTCAGGGACACCATACAAATACAGGTCAGTGCCAAGTGGCTCCAGCCCAGATTCTTGGTTCAAATATTCATGAATTGATAAAGGAGAACTCAAGGGCAGGCTTGAGTCCAACTCCTCTTTGTAGGACTCTTACTGAGGTGGCTGACAACTTCCACCCAGTGCTGAGCAGTGAAGAACTGGAGTCAGAAACCAAGTGATGCCCAGCTTTTGAACTGTTGGGTTGCTTTTTTTTTTCTGCCAGCATCTTAATGGGACCAAGTAGTTCTCACCCTCCAGAACTTATTGACAATGGACTTGAAAGAAACTGATGGCAGCCCTGGCAGAGATGAAGTCAGAACATGAGACTGACAAAAACCTCTTTTCTAGTCTCAGGCTACCAAACCTTTGGACTAAGGGGTGAGAGGAGAGGAGATAAACCAAACAGATGCTGTTTGCTCCATCCCACAGAGACATGCTTCAGCTTTTTTTCCCCCTAATGCTGATGAGAATGAAATGAATGCAGTTTGAGTTTGAGGGAGAAAATATGGTGCAGAAGAGAAAAGATAAGAAATTTAGGGAGGATCAAAATAGTCAGTGAAAAGGAAGGAAAGTTCAAAAAGAAAAATGAGAGTGGAAATGTTATAGGAACAAATGGCAGATGGGGGAAGTGTAGATTTTATTAGTCCCTTTTATCACTGGGAGGGTTCTGTGGATGCAGATTAAAAGCCAAATCGTGCAACATACATGGAGAACAGTGGCTGACCTCTCAGTGAAAAGCAGATTGTTGGCATTGACAGGAGTTGCATCAGGACTTTGGTAAGATTCTAGCTGTGCCCAGGGGAATGGAGGGTGCTCAGCACTTGCTGGGATCTGGGTGAAAGTGTGAGAAGAAACCTGGCATTTGCCTTAGGATGCAAAGCAGTTTCTGCTTTTTCACTCTGGATTTTTGTATCCTCCTGGCTTCTTCCTCTTCCACAAATGAGTAAGAAGAGGTTTCCTGCTATTTGTGCCTGAGAAATAAGGCCAACTCTGGGCATAATTTAACTCAAAATGAGGAAGTTTACAGTCACTTTGCAGGAAAGAAATATTTTCAGGGAGAAGCCAGAAAATTTCCTTATTTTATTATTCTAATATTTTTTTAGCTGAGGGAGATTTGAGTGAGTTGGACAGAGAAGAGGAAGGGGTTTAGGTTTTAATAGTCAATTTACTTGGGATCGTTGGGAAAAATGTGTCATGGGGAGTACTGTGGAGCAGCTTGTGTACATCTAGAGTTTGGATGAGCACTTGCACTTCTCTGGCACATTCTTGTTTTGTCTCCAGAAATAAGATGATGCAAAAGACATTCACAAAATGCTGACTAGTGCTCCAGTTCTCCTAAACAGATATGCCACTTCATTCACCTCAAAGTTTATATAAAACAGATGGGATTTAATATTTTTGAATTTTAATATTTGCTTGATTTCTGAAAAGCTTTGTGTCATAGAATCTGAATTCTGCTTCTCCATAGAAGTTAAGATTCAACAGACTTCCCTTCCCTTCCCTTCCCTTCCCTTCCCTTCCCTTCCCTTCCCTTCCCTTCCC
>JAOTQP010000001.1:99416106-99427628 GCA_026413545.1 Cichladusa arquata
CCTTCCCTTCCCGGAACCTTCCCGGAACCTTCCCGGAACCTTCCCGGAACCTTCCCGGAACCTTCCCTTCCCTTCCCGGAACCTTCCCGGAACCTTCCCGGAACCTTCCCGGAACCTTCCCTTCCCGGAACCTTCCCGGAACCTTCCCTTCCCTTCCCTTCCCTGAAACTTCCCTTCCCTGAAACTTCCCGGAAACTTCCCTTCCCTTCCCCCACATACATTAATAACAAGACTTTTTCTCCAGTACATTAATGCTGCCTAAGCCTTTTACTTTCCGTTTTCTCCTGCTGCTGTATGTTCTCCATAACAACAAAACAGAACTTGATGCTTATGTAAGGATGGTCGTGTTCATGTTTTCAATGTTCCTTATGAACACACACACCAAATTTTGCCCTGGACACAGAACTCAGTCCTAGCTACAATTAAACACAGATGCATCCAGAAGATGGATTTGACTTAGATGCTCTTTTTTTTTCCCCCCTGCTGCTAAGAATTGGCCTGAAAAGGCCTGACCCTCACTGCACATCACGTTTTTCCCTCTCAAAAACTGAATTTGCACAATTTGTGTGTTCAGTGTTGTATCACAGGTGTCTTGTGTGGATGGCTCCTTAAGGCGTGCTCCCCATGCATGTAGAAGGGAACTGTTGCCTTAAGAAAAGGATAAGTGTGGAAGATAAAAGCAGAATGAGTTTGGAGATTGGCATCAGAAATGTTACAGCTGTTGAATGACCCTATTTGGTTAAAGCTGCCTTGCTTAACTAAGCCATGGCTAAGGGAAGGCATATTTGAACATGTGGCTACGAAGGAGAGACAGGGTTTGTGCTATAGGATCCTTGCAGGTGTTTATATCTTCTTGCTCTGGAACCCACATTGCCAACAGAGTGAAGCTCTTCCAAGTATTACTGCAAGTAGAGTCTGCAAAATCTAATACAGTGATGAAAGTGAGAAAATTAAACATCAGCACAAAAATTAGGAAACAGTGCTTGATTGCAGAGAAACTCGGGACTGTTGAAATGAGTCCAGGAGAAAGGTACAAAAAGGAGAACTTTTAGTAGGTATCACATGTAGATAAAACTCTACTATTCAAAGTCAGAAATCTCTTTAAAATCAAATAAATGCTGTTAGCTGCAAAGAAGCTAATTGGGATTGTTGCTCTTGCTGTCTAAATGCTCAGAAAAAGTGATCAGTGTTGCAGAAGCAGTATCTGCCTGAATGCTGACTGTTATTTTTTCCTATATTTAATGCAAAGACATTTTTCATTTGTCATGTGACAACTCCTTCTCTCTCTTTTTCTGGCAGGCAAACTCTCAGGCATTTTGCCACAACAGAGACCTCCACCAAATCCCTGGTGAGCTCCATCCAAATGTAAATAAAATAGATCTGTCGGGAAATCTGATTCAAAGCATTCCTGAAATGTCATTATCATTTTACACTTCCCTCCAGTGCCTGGATTTAAGCTCTAACCAGATAAGTTTCATCACTCCTGGAGTCTTCGCACACATGAAGAGCTTGCTGGAAATAAATTTAGCCAACAATCACTTATATGAGCTTGCTCAGAATGGCACAGAGGGGATTGGACTCCTACCCAAGGTGGAAATACTGGACTTGTCCCACAACAGTCTGTACAATGGGATGGCTGAGTATTTCATTAAAGAAGCTCCAGCACTGCAGTATCTTTCCTTGGCAGACAACAGTATTATAATGATATCAAGAAAGATGTTTCAGGGATGTCCCAGTCTTGTGGAGATAGATCTTCAGAGCAACATCATCATGGAAATAGAAGAAGGTGCTTTTGAGACTCTAGTGAGCCTGTCCAAACTCAATCTCTCAAAGAATTCAATTACTTGCATCTCTGATTTTAACCTCAGGCAGCTGGAGATACTTGACCTTAGCAGGAACAGCATTGAGACCTTCCACACCACAAAATCAGATGAGGAGTATAGCTTAAGGTATTTGGATCTGAGTGAAAACAAACTGTTTCACTTCCCAGTGTTCCCTCAGGTAAATAAGCTGGTAACTCTGAATTTATCAAAGAATTTAATCCAGCTCACTGCTGAATCCCCTCATAATAAAATGGACTTTGTGAAAAATGAATGGCTAAATGCTTCTTTCCATCTTCTTGATCAGAAGCAAAGTAGAAACAAAAGTTCTCTTTATTTATCCCAGCTTGAATATTTAGACTTAAGTTATAATAAAATCAAATCCATTCCAGATGAATTCTTTGAATCAATGATGTCCCTTCACACCCTTAATCTCAGTAAAAACTGTCTCCGGGCATTTGCAGTAAGTTATGACAGTGCATTGATCACTTTAACTGTCCTTGACTTGAGCTACAATGCTTTGCAGAGCCTTCTCCTTGATGCTGGTGCATTGTCAAATTTAAAGGAGCTCTACCTTCAAAACAACTATCTCCAAACCCTGCAGTTTGATACCTTCTCAAATCTTCCTAGCCTTAGACTGCTTAATCTACAGAGCAATAATATCAGCCTTTGCAGCATGTACTCAGGATTAGCTAAGCAAAGACTTGCTGGAGAGGAGAGTGGTTGTGTGTCATTTGTCAATTCTCCTACTCTTCAGTACCTGTACCTAGCTGACAACATGCTGAACACCCTACCAGCATACAGCTTCTACAAGACTTCTCTGGTTGTCTTGGACCTCTCCATGAACCCTGGACTGAAAATAGAACTCAAAGCATTATCGGGTCTGGAAAAGTCTCTGGAATGTTTGTATTTATATGGTAATAGCCTGATAGATTTAAATATTGACTTGCCTTGTTTTAGTCACCTTAAACATTTAAACCTCTCAGAAAATCAGCTGAGCTGGCTGCCTAGGTGGGATAGTGACTCTCCACTAGAAGTTCTGGACCTACGGAACAACAGGTTCAGTACATTACAGAACAGCAACATTTTAGCATTAGAAAATTCACTTAAAAACTTGTATCTCACCGGGAACCCACTCAATTGCTGTGGAAACATCTGGCTTTCATCAATGATCCAGAACAAAAACGTCCAGATCCCCAATGTGGAATATTTAATGTGCCAGCACACTCAGAATTTCGGGTACCAGGATGAAATGTACATCAGGAACATTAGACCAGAAGACTGTGAAAAAGAGGATCTGAAGAAAATCAACTTCCTTATCATTTTAACACTTGTGTTGGTTTTATCTGTGATCATCATTGGCGTGGGTTCATTTTTTTGCTTCCGCAGGCAAAACTTTACCCATCAGTTTAAAGCATAGTAACACAAAATGCCTTGAAAACTGAAGAAATTGGGTGCTACACTGACACTGTGTAGAAATGAAGGGTAAAATTCTCATCTTTGATGTGGATTTTAAGTGCTTTTGAAGTGCCCCTGGTATGGGTTGCAGGGATGGGAAGGAGAATTTGCCATGTTTTGCAGATCCACAGTTGAATTCAAAGAGGAGAAATTTGGCCCTAATGTGCAATATATATTTAACTGAGTTTAATGTGAAGAAAGTCATCTCTGGGGTGAAAGCTTTTTAAAAAAAATCCTGGAGCATGAATTTCAACCAGCTAACATTGAACTGACATGTTTATATTTCTAAGAAAAACTGTTGAGAAATCACTGCATATGGTTGCATTTCAATGCAGAAGAATAGTAAATCTATTTCTAAAGGCCACGGGAGGTTAGACTGCAAAAAGGAGTTTTGAAGATACCAGTGTGAAATAATGCATAGGGAACATTGTCCTGGGCCATTATTCAGATCTGTCTTTCTACTGTCTTTCCCCAAAAATATATTATTGTCTAGAGAGTGTGCTGCAAGGAAAGTTCTGTGGGTCCTCATTCTGTGCTGTGTTTAACATGGCTACCCTGTTGTGTTGCTAAAAGTTGACACTGACAAATGTTATGTCCCATATTCTCACAGAAAATTCACCCTTTTGGAGGGAACATGACAGTGAGTGGGAGCCTGGCCTGCTAACAGGGTCCAGTGGCTTTGAAAAGGAACTATATATATCAGGTCTTCTGTTAATGCCAGAAACTGTCCATTCAGGCACATGAGAGAAATAATGGTCAAGCTGAAACCTGTCCAGGTAAATAACTCAGTCAAATTGCTGCTCCGTTTCTGTTTCTTCCAGCTAGTGAATGTCAAAACTTCCACACTACAAAAAAGGTGTATAATTATATTTTTAAGCAGTTACATATGAAACTGGCTGGTGGTTTTCATTGTGGAATTTTGTACAATAAAAACAACTGAATTTTGTAAAAAGCACAAGGCTGTGGATATATTAAAGCACTAGCTTGGAATGCTCCGCAGATGGAAAGAAATGTCTTCCTATTTTTCTGTGGTATTTGGACTCCACCTTAGACCTTTACCTTCTGGTCCTGAAGCAGAGACAGCTGCTCCATATTACAGAGTACAACCAATGGAGAATAAGGAGATGTACTGGAGATGTAGGCAAGAATTTGGAACAGGTTGCCCAGAAAAGTTGTGTCTGCCTCATCTCTGGAAGTATTCAAGGCCAGATTGGATGGGGTTTGGGGCAATCTGGTCTAGTAGATGTCCCTGCCCAGGGCAGGAGATTGGAACAAAATGATCTTTAAGGTCCCTTCCAAACCAAACCATTTTGTGATTTCTGTGATCCTATGAATTTGAACAAAGCATCAGCAGCAATAGGGCCTGATCTAACATCTATGAAAGCCAATGGCTCAAGCACCTAATCTTGTAGGAGAAGGCTTGCACAAGCAGCCATCCCAGGGATTAGCTGGAAGCTCAAAAGCAAGCCAAGCTGTGTGCCCAGAGGCCCATTTGCCACAGACTGAGTTCATAGTTTTTGTGTCAAGTATGGCAATACAATTTCTCCTGCTGTGAGAGCCAGTATTAGCTTGGCTGCTGTGACTAGAATTAGTTAATAACCTGATGACAGAGCCAAACCCATTTAATTAATGGTTTTAAAACTGCTATTGTTTTGATCTACAAAAAGGAAGTGCTTGTTATTACCAAACATCTGTGACTAATTAGACTTCCATTGACTTCCCTGGGAGCAGAAATAATTTTTGCAGGAGCAAGTCTCAGAAGTAAAGTGCAGCATGGCTCATTTGGATTTTTCTGTAGGCAGCATAAGCAACCAAGTAGTGATATGAGCTTGCTTCAGCCAATTCTTTTACTCTGGATGAGATGAGAAATGTGAGGGGAAGAAAATATGACTAAATTTACAAAGAGAAGGAAAACGGGGAAATGGGAGGTCTACATTACCTTGTTCAAAATAGGGATATGTAGATGATAGCCCCATCTCTTGCCTGTCCTATGTGTCACTGTGCCTGCAAGAGACCAAATGCCAAAGTACCAGATCCTACATCAAAGGTAGCCATCACTAAGACATTGCACATCTTTCCACCTTGTCCTAGAAGGTTGGTGTCATGGTTTAATGAAGCAGAATATGAACCTATCCCAGTGGAATCCGAACAGTAGGCACAATACAGCCTGTAATTTTGCAACCAAAACTGACACCTTAATTCATTGCTTTTTCATAAAGTCCTTGCAAAAACTTCTGTTGATGCAAAGAGCTCCTTCTGCTAAGCCAAGGAACATCCTTCTGTGACTCTGTGATAGAGATTTGGGATTTATGCAGTCAATGCAAATTCAGTTTTCTTTAAGTTGCCACATGCAACAAGTAGCTTCCCTTCTGCAGCTGTTTGCATGGGACAGGACAATAGAAACACAGAATCCCAAACTGGTTTGGGCTAGAAAGCACCTTAAAGTTTCCAAAAATTTGATTTTATTCTGCAAAGCCAAGACAAAATAACACCCTCACAGTTTACATGTCTCTGGCCACGGATTTCTGCTGGGACCCTGCTCAGCCCTAAACTATCCAGGATGGGTGAGTACACAAGACAGTAATTGCCTCCTAATATTTTGGGAACAAAAAGCATTTCCTCTCCCTATCTATTCCCCATGTCATTCAGTACTCTTCTGTTTGCCTGTGGAGAAATAAACTGAAATAAAAGTATAAGTAACTAGGAAAATGGGATGAAACAGAAATGGGAGGAAGAAGAAACTGAAAGCACATGGAAGAACTTTCTCAGGAGGACCTGTAGGGCTATACCACATTATTTCACAAGCAAAGACATTTGGAGGCTGATGCAACATGATGTTAAGCAAAATTTTGGCAAATATAAGGGAACAGTCCTGCAAGTCTCTTTTCTCCCAAGCTATTGATCATGGTTGTTCTGCTGTGTTGAAGAGTCAAATCAGTTTCACATATTCCCTCCTCCAGTCCATTTCTAGCAGCTGTCACATCAGACACACGTTTGGGAGACAATGGGAGACCTGATTGCAGCCTTTCCATACCTAAAGGGGGCTTGTAAGAAAGAGGAAGAGTGGCTTTTTACAGAGGGAGATAGTTACAGGAAAAGGGGAAACAGCTTTAAAATAAGAGCAGAGATTTAGTTGAGGAAGAAGTTCTTTACTGTGAAGGTGGTGAAACACTGGCACAGGCTGCAAAAAGCTGTGGATGTGTCATCCGTGGAAGTGTTGAAGGCCAGGCTGGATGGAGCTTGGAGCAACCTGGTCTAGTGGAAGACGTCCCTGCCCATGGCAAGGGACTGTAACTAGGTGTTCTTTAAGGTCTTGTCCAACCCAAACCATTCAGTGACTTCATGATTTTCCACTTCATAGGCAGTTACTCAATGAAGAAACATTCTGGAAAGTGATTGTTAAAGAGATTCTTCTTTATTGCTCCTGACTTTCCCAGAAAAGGGAGTGGAGAAGGGAATCCCTGGTCCTGAAGGCCAGTGAAGGAGAGACTTCCATTTGCAGGTAGAAAACTCACCAAAGAGAAGATTTGGAATGGGCATCTAGGTTGGAGGTATGGCACAAGGAGAAGAGGATGGGAATAAGAGTGGCTAAATCAGAAATGTGGAATCCAAATTACAGAATCACTGAATGGTTGGGGTTGCAAGGCACCTCTGGAGATCATGTAGTTCAACCCCACTGCTAGAGCAGACTCACCCAGTGTGTATTGCACAGGTTTGTGTCCATGTGGGCTTTAAAGATTCCAGAGGAGGAGACTCCACAATCTCTCTGGACAGTCTAATGTAGTGCTCTGTCATCCTTACAGTGAAGAAAAGGGAAGGAATGGTCAGGATGAAATTAGAACCAGAAGCAGGAACTAGTTCAGCCTGGAGAAAAGACAGTCTTGAGGAGAAATCTTTTGTCATTACTGGATGGACAGCTACAAGGAAAAGCATCAGCTCCTCCCAGGAGTATTCACTGGAGGGCCAAGATACAAATGCTGAGAGCTGCAGCTGGGGAAGTTCACATTAAACATAAGGGAAAAATTCTTCATAATGAGAGAGGTCAAGCTCTGGGAAGGCCTTGGAGACTTCCAAAACTCATCAGGGCAAGGCCTTGAGCACTACTTCTGACACTGAAGTTGGCCCAGCTTCAATCAGGGAGCTGGATTGGAGCTCTCCAGAGGCTCCTTCTGTTCCAATTTATTCTCCAAGTCTTTGGAAAACAAGAATGGGTCATGCACTTAGGTAAACAATAGAGTAGCAGAGAAACAGAGCCTGTAACTGGCATCAGTTCCCTGCACTGGAGTAGTGGAAGGCATTTGGCAGGAGAAGTGTCCAGGAAAGATGGCAAAAGTGGCTGATGATGTCAGATGTCAACAGAGCTAGTCAGCTCATGGAAGTCTGAGCTCACATAATCTTTCCCCTTTTTTTTCCCCTCCTGAGTTTTATAGCTCAAAATTACAGTTAATATTTCCAAAATTTCCCAAGAAAATTGTGAAAAATATGAAGTTGGCAAAGCCAGAGCTTCAATTTTGATTCAGATATTTGTACTGCTGAAAGCACATGCAATAAAATCTAAAAAAAATAAAATCATGGCTACATTCAGTTTGCCTTTACTATATTTATTCTAGAGAAGATAAGGACATATTTCAATCAGCTAATGCTAGACAAAATCCCTCCCAATTATCACTAAATTAAGCAGAGAAAATAAATCAAAATAATATAGGCATAAAATATTAGGCTGTTGAAATTTTATAAATATTTTCATGTTTTAAAATATCAATTAGTGCTGGAACATGGGAAGAATATAAAATAAAATAATCGTAGTTACCTTTCAAAATTCCAGAAGAGACCCATCAGGTAAAATTTTCATTCAAAAAGGTTTTATGTTGTAGAAATTTCTTCCATCATGAGTACTTACATTGTAATTCATGCTTTTAAAAATAATATTTGTAAGTTTTATGTCTCTGCTGCCTTTCACTTTAAAATGTTGTTACAAAAAATTCAGACAAGAATCACAGATTGAAAAGTTTCAAACCCCCATTTTCACTGATGGTTTAGTCTTGGAAAACAATTTGTATCAGACTTCAGAAGAAGTTTCTTGCCTCACATAAGTGATTGAAGACTGCATATTTTCTTTAATGTGTTCCTGTATTCCACCACAGGCATCAGGCAAGTAATTGAATTGTTAAAATTGACCCATCACCCCTAAATCAAGCTCGTTCTGTTTGGAAAGAATGATGCCCACTGAGGTGAAGATCCACAAAATTATTTGTTTGTGTGCTTTAATTGCCACTCTAGATATTTAAACCTAAAATATAAATCTTCACAGTCTTTGTTTAGCTGCTGGTTCTTCGACCTGGCACCTCAGCTCTCTAGAGGACTGTTTGATGTGATTCCCTGTGAATTTCTTCTTCTTGGGATATTCAGAAATGCCACAAACAGCACAAAACCATTTTCATATGAGTGTAAGATCCAACAGAGCTCTTACTTTGAACTTTCCTCTACCAAGTCTTCTAAGTGTAGATATTGCCAAAGCATCCCTTCTGGATAAAGCTCTGTAGGAAGTGTAGCTGGAAATTGAGCTGCCATGGTAACTCCATGTTTAGATGGCTGCTCCAGTCCTCTCCTCTACCCTCATGGGTGTTTTCTATTCTTTAAGTGCTGTCCTCCTTTCCAGGCCATGGGAGTGCTACATGGATCCTATCAATTTATCCCCATAAATTGAGTTTTGTCTCAATATGCAGAATATTGTGCTCCTTAAAGGACATTTAGGTAACCTCTCTTGCTTTTCCACTCCACTATTTCAGATATCCCACAAATCAGAACATGCCATGACATTGGGAAGGTATGGCAGTTATTTTTTGGGGCAAACCAGCAGTTTTGAAGGTGCATCAGCTGTAAATGAACGAGGTCAACTTACAATCTGTTCACTAGCCAAACCTTCACAGCTCCCTACGCCTCTCCTTGCTTGTGGTTTAAACTACCAGTTTAAATCATCACGTTTCACTTGACAAATGGACCAGGCTAAGACTATGTCCAGTAACATTTAATAGTGACTAGGGATAATTTATTAGGTCATGAGACACAGCTCCATGGCAGCTGCTCCTGTCTTATTTTGCACAGTTCCCAGATGGGGTTCCCCGAGATCCCTTTAGGTCTCAAGAATGAGTTTATAAAACCTGGCCAAGTTTTCCAGCCAGACAGTGTGAGACAGTTCAGAGGGGATGCAGCAGCAAGTGGGAAAGGTGTGAAAAATGGGACCTTTGCAGAAAGGTTATGAGAATTGTTTCACAGTGGAAGGGGGAGAATTAAAGCACATAAACAGAAAGGGATGTTTTAAACATTCTGACTCAGCAGGGAAGAAGGAAGAAACACATAGAAAATGTAAGTCAAATGTTGGGTGGATTTTTATGGTCTCACTGGTGTGAGAGAAGTAAATACATGTTGGGATCAATCCTGAACCCGAGGAATCCAGCAGAGTCTGTCTCCTGGAAGAGGATTTATGCATGGGGAAGGGAGCAGATACTTTCCCATCAGTTTGGACCCACAGGTGTAGGAATACAAATTATTCAGGCCTTCAGAGGCAATTCTTATTATCCTGGAGATCAGCATAAGTGCCTGAATAAAAGTTGTCCCGGAATAATTAAATCAGCGTTTCCAAATTCCTGCTTGGGAGCAGCCATTTGGTGGGATAGTTTCTGTCACACCAGTGAAGGCACTACTGTTGTTGGTGCTCACTTTTTGCTCTGCAAAGGGTACCAACAACATGTAGGGGACTGACAGTGGCTGATGCTCAGCAAGTTCAGTGCATCCAGCAACTGTTTGGACTGTGCTCAGAGGACAATTTGGGTGAAAACCAGTGACACCATCAAAACTGAGGTGCTTTGTACAAAATATTCACTTTTTAAATGCGTTTGTTTTTCCTCCAGCTGTTGTGTTTATTCCATCTTGACCACTGCCTTCCTCCCCCTCAGTTTTTTCACTGGATTCCTCTTATCTGTTTCAAGCTATCTGTCCCAAACAGGACATAAACTCAACAAAATTTGATCCCAAGCTGAACTTTTGAGCTGTATCATATTTGAGTGTACTGGAGATTATGTCAAGTGAATTTATGCTCACATATTTCATCAAGAGGTGAGGCCTCTCTTCCTTGTTTATTATTTCTAAAATATTTAAATCTTTAGAAACATTATTATTGACTAGAAAAAAAAACCCCAAAGCCCTGCTCTAATTGGACCAGTCATTTCAATGCACCAAATTATTATAGTATCAGCCAAATCTGTTCTCCAAAGGATGCAGGCAAACATGAATTATGGGCTGGCACTCAGTCAAAAATGCAGCTATTGTTCTCAAAAACAGGATGCAGACCAAGGGGAAATGGTGTCAAGCCTTGACTGCTCATAGAATAGGAATGAAACCCCCACCATAGTCCTATTGAAAAGGAGGAAGATCAGATCTTCATGGGAGAATTAATTTCATAGAAACATTCTCCTGAATCTGTTGATTTCCACTCTGGATCATCAGGATTAGATGAAAGCATTTGCTTCATCCATCATGTTGTAGACTGTGTTATCCCTAACATACAGCACATGCAGAAGACTTGAAAGCAGCAACCGAAAACTTATAAACTTGGGAAATACTTTTAAAGCCATATTTTTCATCAGAACCTACATGAAATTGATGTGAAAATCAATGCAGTCTTTGAACCTAGGTAGAGAAAAAAGAACTGCTCTTTTTACATTCCTCTGGTGAGGACTTGTCCATGTTGCATTCATACTGAGAGTCCTGCAGGGATCAGGTGTGTTTGGTGTGTATCAAAATGTGTCTGAAGATCTTCTCGTCAAACTCAATCAAAAATAGATGAAAAGAAAAATAACATGGCTTCTTCCACATTATGGGGAGGACCTGCAATTTGTTCCTGCAAGGCAGGGACACCTTCCACTAGACCTGGTTGCTCCAAGACCTGTCCAACCTGGCCTTGAACACTTCCAGGGTTGGGGCAGCCACAGCTTCTCTGGGCAGCCTGTGCCAGGGCCTGACCACCCTGTAAAAAAAGACATTATGCCACTAGAGAGAGTCTAAAGGAGGGCAACCAGGATGGTGAAGGGCCTTGAGGGGAAGCTGTATGAGGAGGGGCTGAGGTCACTTGGTCTGTTCAGCCTGGAGGAGAGGAGACTGAGGGGAGACTTCATTGCAGGTACAATTTCCTCGTGAGGGGAAGAGGAGGGGCAGACACTGATCTCTGCTCTGTGGTGAGCAGTG
>JAOTQP010000001.1:99428952-99458950 GCA_026413545.1 Cichladusa arquata
GAAGGAGAAGGAGAAGGAGAAGGAGAAGGAGAAGGAGAAGGAGAAGGAGAAGGAGAAGGAGAAGGAGAAAGGAGAAGTGAACCACCTTAACAGAAGACGGCTTGAAAATTCCATTTGAAGTTGACACAACCTATCTGTTCAGTTTATTCTGTGGTAACTAAACCAGCAATATAATTGATGTGATTAATCTTCACCAACCATATCTCTACCAGCTTTAGTCTAGATTGAGACAGTTACCCCTCAGAGTGGCATCTGCAGCCTTGGCTGGGCCCAGGAATGATTTGTAAGGTGCCACTTATGTCTTTCATTTTCTGGAAAATACAAACCAAAAAAAAAACCCTAAACAAGCCAACCTTAAAAAATTCAACCAAACAAAAAAATGCACTGGAAATCTATAGCTGAAAGCAATTTTGCAGTAGTCTCAATGAAATACAAAGCAGATGTCTTCAAGAAGCAGGAACAGAGCAGAGCTGACTAATGCCTCAGTGGCACAGACAACTTTAATCATTATTTCAAAGACTGAACTGAGTGGATCTGTGCTTCCAAACTGGTTTGTGCTTCTTTCATAAAGCAGTTATTCAAAACATTGTATTTGCAATTTGTTTTCTTATAAACAATGTAAAAACCCCTTATTCATTGTTTCTTATAATCTCTTCCCTTTGGCCTGTTGTTTGTGTTTTGAAATACTTGTTCACAGTTTTGACTCCTGGCAGATATGTCTTTGAAATTTTTCTGAATGAATTAAGATTTATTGCATTCTAGTTTTGGTATTCCAGTCTCACTTACTTCTGTAGCATTACTTGAGATTAGCAGGAGATCTGGGATTCACGTAAGTCCAGATGAAGTTTAAGTACAACTGGTTGAGGACTTGAAAAGCACTAAGAGTCAGAACTTAGAGGAGCCAGCATAAATCACTGCATCATTGCTATTAGAAAATGTGCAGTTTCAGTCTCAGAGTTTCCAGAATATGTAGAGAGCATTCTGACACCAAGAGACATTTACAAACATATGCTTGGGCTTCAACAGAAAACAAGAAAGTATCAGAAAACAGTCATTGGGAAAATTTGTTTAATTCTCAAAATTATATTTCCCATTACAGCAAACTGTTGCCTGTTTCATAATGGGTTGAACTGGGAAAAACATCAAAAAGGGAAAAAAAAGTCATAGATCATTAACGAGTTCAATAGCTGCAAAAAATGCACTGATCCTGGTAATTAGAAACATCACATCATCAAGCATAATAAAATGGACTATCCTCAAAGGAATCTTATATTAAAAAAAATGCATATTACAAAGGGAGGCTGTTAATGATATAAAAAGCTTGCATAATAATGTAATGATTAACAAAGAGTCATATGAAATCCTGTCTCAGACACTTAAGTTATTCCCTTATTTATGTAATTGCTGTCTTCATTATTTTCCACAATATTTACTTCCTCAGACATTTTACAAAGTTAGTAACAGAACTGTGAGATTTTGCAATGTATGTGCACCTCTGTTATTGAAAAATCCTGTATAAAAAAGAGGTGTGGTTTGACCTAGGACCTCTGAAAGGATCAAGATGGGCCATTTACAGCACTGAAACTAAGGGAAAAAACCCCAAACAATTTCCAGGAGGAGCCTTTCACTTCACTTCATAGATTTTTTAAAAATATTTTTTCTCCCCACAAACCTGGCATGATTTTGGTCTGGAATCTTAACACCTTCAGGGTGACCTTATGAAAATGGTTCTGTGGACTCTGGGTCCTGTCCTGATGGTGGTCAGATTCATTCCATCATACTTAATGCTGGGTAGATAATTTAAGGTGTTTGGTGTTGGTTTACAACCAATAGCAATACAGAGCTGCCTTCAGAGGAGTTGCATACCAAGAAATGGTTTTATTATTTTGAGGCATGAAGGACGCTCATCATTCATTTTCTCTTTCCATGGCCAACAGCAAAAGCACAACTTAAAGCAGGTACAGAACTTTTCAGAAACTGAAATTAAGTGTCAGATCCAGCCATTAACACTCCACCAATTAGTGTGGGATTAAGCCATCTTAATGACCTTTTTGCTTCTATTTTAAGTCTTTTCTACTGAAGTCGACACGGCACCTTTTTCCTTTTATTAGAAAGAGCTCAGAGAAGCACTTGCTAAGGGAGGTTCAGAAGTGCTTGATCCACCCTTGGAAACTGAGTGAGGATACTGGTGACCTTTTCAGGGCCTTCCCAATCTTTATCTCTGCAAGACTGTATGGGATCAATTGCTGGATCAGATTCTTCAACAATCAGTCTCTAAAAGTACCTCTTTCTCTCCAGTGGCAAAACCTTTGATCTCAGACACAAATATTAGCATCACATACATCTATGTTTAGTCTGGCAAATCCCACCAATTTGATTCAAATATAAAACACATATTGTGCAATTTAGTCTTGAATACTTGCAGTCTTGGTAGTGTACCTGGATATCTTCTATATTCTAGCAAAGGAAGATCTCCAAAGCCATTGCTATGCTATTAGAGGTAAAGTGTCTGTGATGTCTGCTAGAGAGTGATAATGTGAGAGGTTGAAGGTCAACCTCAGAGTTTATAATTCAATATACTTTTTCTGATTGTCTAAAGGCCAGATGCTTGGGCCAGGAGATGATTAGCACTGAGTTGGTGGAAGGTTTGAGAAGAGAATGCCAATGTAGAACTGAAAATTGCACATTCTCCAGAATCTTATGTGACTGTATGTCACAGTGGGCTTCTTCAGATTGCACCAGGAGCCAAATTCCATGTATGTCCTCCAACAAAATGAAAAATTACAACACTGAGAATAGTTACAGTCTGGCTTTGAACAAGCAGGTGTTGATAAACTCATGGAATCAAAGAAATGTATTTGAATTTCAAGGTAACGTGAATTAAAAAAACCCTGAAGATCACTTTCTACTATATTGTGACAATGAAGCTGAATGGAGAGATGAGTTCAACACATAATAATCAAAGCAATTAAAATAATTAATCTTTGGAGACTGCGACCACTGACTCATGGACCACAGCCTCGAGAAAACAGCTCAAAAGAGGAGAAGGACTGAGCATGCAGACTAAGTAGCATGAGAAGCAAGAGAATCATTCAACCAGCAGAAGGTAGGACACTGATTAATAAGGCAACTAGGTACTTGTGGCCAATAAACCAAGACTTCCCTGTTTGCTGAAGTGTATATATAGTGTAAAGTTTAGAGACTGTGCTAACTTTCTGTGGGTTTACTACCTAACACCCATCTTTGAAAATATAAAATAAATATATAAATACCTCAGCTCTGTAGAGGTATGTACTGAGATTGGCTGTCTGCACATCAGGTGACAAATCCCACTTTTAGGGACAGCAACAGTGCTATGCTAAACGGGCCATTAGGAAATGGTGGCCACTTGCCCAGTTTCAGGTGGAGGGCACATTTTGGGTTACAAATTCCAGCCATTTCTAGGAATAGCACCTTACACTTCAGCTTAATTCAAAAGACATATAACTCCTATTTCACTTCATTGCTAAGCCTGATGACATAGTAACTTTACACCACCAGACTGGCAACTTGACATACGTTTTTTCTATTATGCTCAAAGCCAAATGCCAGTGGTAAAATTCTGGCATCAAGTAAGGGCAAGGGTTTTGATTTGAATGCAGCAAAATTTTCCCTCCATTTCTGACCTGGATTTCTGATTCTGGACACTGCTCCCTCACTCTGGACATTTTTGATCCAGATTTAAAGGTTGTGCAAGGAGCTTCACCTAGGACTGGCTGTCTCAAGCCCTCAGTGTTCTCTTGCAGTGCTCATGTGCCACAGCAACATTGTCCATTGTCCAATATCATTGTCCAACAGCAAAATGATATGACAAAATTAGTTTTCCTAGAGACTGGATTTACAGAGCAAAGACTATTTTCCTTTAGAGATACAAATGATATAAACAGGATCAAAACTTTCTTCCTGCAAGCATTTACGTATGTGTTATGCTTTTATCAGAGTGGGCTAGTTGACACCAGACACTTGTGTACATAAAGTTAAATATGTGTATAAATACTATCAGCACAAAGGGGTTGAAAAGTAAAAGAAAGCCCTTAGGCTAGCAGTTAAATATAATCTAGTGGGTGATTAAGAACTGTCATTTTAGCTCTGGTACTTGGCTGGTGCACATTCTTAATGTGCAAGAGCACGACTCTGCTCCAGCAGGAGCATTTCCCTGCACAGCTGAGCTGGACTGAGAGCAGGAACATGCATGGTGAGGACACCTTAACAGCAAGCAGCATTTTGGAAAAGGTCAGGGGAGATGTGCTGCCAAAGCTGAGCCATCCTTCTTCAAACCCACTTCTCAAAGGTCATTGCAGCGAGTGAGCGGAGGGGTTGTGCAGGGGGTGAGGAGTGGGTTTCTATTTTAGCTCAGGGAGCTGCACAGATCTTGCTGGAGGTTTGGGAAAAGGTCTTGTCACCCCTTTGAAAAATAAATCATGATTTTATCTGTACACTGTCTCTTTCCAGAAAGGAACAACACTCAAAAGATTTGCACAGCTGAAGCTGAAGTGATTACTGAAATTATTCAGAAGCTTTTATCTTAACACAGTGACTCTTGACTAGCAGGACAATCTAAAAGGGACACTTTCAGAAGTTTTTCTTTTTTAATCAGTTGGTTTTTTTTGTTTTGTTGTTGTTGCACCTCTGCATTCCCAAATTTTAGGAATGGCATGCAAACTAGCAAACTTGCACGTAAAACACATTGCAAAAATTTTCAGCTTGTCTGAGTCTTCCTTATCTATGTGGGTAAAACCAGGTAAGTTTAGAAAAGAGAGTAAGACAAGAGAATTTTATATGATAAGCTATCATGGAGGGGAGGGAGGACTGTGTTACTCAGTGGTTTGTGGATACTGAAAGTGTACATGCTGAAAGAGAGGCTTTCTGTGATTTTCCATAAAAGGCCTGGAAGGATGTAATTCCAATAAACAAATCTGACAGCACACCGGGTCTGGCAGCAGGCTGAATAAACCTGAGTCATGTGAGTTACAACAGCTCCTTCACCAGAAATACAGGAGTGTGGTGGGAGAAAGGAAACAAGAAACAGTTCTTGGCACCATCAGGCAGTGCACACCAGACTGTGTCAGGATGACTCTTACAGCATATCTGTTGGAAAAAAAAAAAAAAGCTTTGCAAAGGAGAGGAGATTAAAAAGAAATATTGCCCAAAACCACTTCTAGTTGATCTTGGGAATATCTACAAGTGTATTAATGTATATATATTGAAATAGACCTTCCCAAGATCTGTGATGACTGGTTTTGATCTATTAATATATTCATGTATTTATTATTATTATAGACCTTTTCTATAGACCTATAGATCACTGAGGAGTAATTTTGACCAATGCTAATTTTTAAATCTCCTCTCCTTTGCAAACTATTTTTATTAATTTTTTTTTAAATTAGCTTAAATATTGGTCTAAACTGCACAAGGAGCTGAATGCCTAAAAATCACATCTAATTGAAGTGTTTAGCTCTGGGGCCCCCCAGAAGAACCTGGGCCTGTTGGAGCAAGTCCAAGGGAGGCCATGGAGATGCTCCAAGGACTGGAGCATCTCTGCTGTGGAGACATGGTGTTTTTTGATATAGTATTTACGTTTCTGATTTTATATTTAGGAACTTAATGCCATAAAAAACTGCAAAATAATACAGTATCAAAACTGAAAGGAACACTTACATGATGAAGATGATTATGAAAAGCACCAAGGCTGGAAGAGACTTGTGAGGTTTCTGCTTAGATGAACATAACCATCTCATAATATCTCAGAATGCAGAATGTAGGGGAACTAAACACAACAACCAAGTTTGGAAACATTCAGGCAAAAGAACCAAGGATAATTAAGATATTAAAAAATTGCCTTGTAGCAAAAGTCATGAAATACTGAGACTGTGTATTTATAGTATATACCCTATTATTTCTGATATAGTATTATATATATATATATATACAGGTATAGACACACACTCTATATATAGTTTCTTGTTGCAGAAGAAACTAACAGCAAGAGTGATCTTGCATGCTTCATTAGGAACTGCAAAGCAATGATATTTTAAAATCAGAATACAATCTGTTGTCCTGGATAAATATTTTTTCCTTAAAAATAATTTTGATTAGTCACAGCTTTGGTATGTCTGAATACCATAGTTATCTTTGGCCGGTTGCAAATGTTAGTATGAGATATCTTAATATTTGAAAAGTGACTAAGAAGCCCTGCTGGTCATCTTTGAACTTTGGCAGAGTTCAGAAGGCCAATACTGTCTCCTCAGCAAGCATTGGTGGGCTTTACATTGCTCATTTTCTATGAGAGAAAAGTTGTGCATGAGCAGAGGAGCAACACAGATCTTCAGAATCAGCAGTGGGTTATCTTTCCATGGGACCCAAAGCACTGCATCAAGGGGCATCAGATAAGGAATCATGCAATGCCTTTTCTGTACACAGTAAACATAAACCCACTCCTTAAGGGTTCAGTACAGATCACCCACAGCTCCCTGACTTGGAATATCTCAACCCTTTGGCACCACAACACTTCCTAACAGAAGAGGTATGAAATACAGAGCACTCTCAGAGGCCAGGATGGAACAAGCTCCCCATAAAGAACCCTCCCAAACAGTCCAACTGTCACATTTCTGACCTCCCACTTCTAAAGTAAGTACAGAACACTAAAACCTCCCAATAATGCTTCCAAAACAAAACAGCCCACTCTATCTCCTTCTTCCCTAGAGAGAATGAGAGAACAAACACATGATACATTAGTCATAGGCTGTAAGATCAGAGGAGACTAAGGTTGATCATCTTGTCTGACTTCTTGTGTAAGAGGTCATTAGGATTTTGGCAGTTAATTCAGGCTCAAAAGGGAGAAAAATATCCTGTGGTGATTTGGAGAGTTGTTAGCAATGAAAATTAAACCACATTCTCTGTTCCAAGCTGCTCCAATGACTTGTCACACATCTAGATCCGACCTCCATCCTCTAGGTCTCATTCTACTATTTTCTCCTAAGACTGAAAATTCTCCTGCCATCTTCCATAGCACTCTTAGAATCTGATCAAGACACACTTTTTTTTCCCAGCTGTGACAGCTACACAGTCTCAGTACTTTGTGGCTTTTGGTACAAGGCAAATTTTTAACACCTTAATTATCCTTGGTTCTTTTGCCTGAATGTTTCCAAACTTGGTTGTTGTGTTTAGCTCCCATACTAATACATTCTGAGATATTATGAGATGGTTATGTTAATCTAAACAGAAACTTCACAACTCTCTTCCAGCCTTAGTGCTTTCCATAATCTTATTCATCATGTAAATGTGCCTTTCAGTTTTGATACTGTATGACTTTATGTTTTTTATGGTATTAAGTTTTCCATTTATCCTTTGCCTTTTTTATCCTTCACCCTTTTCGCAGTGTTTTTGTCACCTGTGAATAACTGGTCATGGATTTCAGTGACATCAAGGCTCTGGTAGGATTTTCAAACTGCAAATGGTCAAGATATCTTTCCCAAGACCTAGTATTCCCTAAGAAAATGGGTAGGGAATGATAACTGAAATAGCAGAACATGGAAAGCCTTGCTTTGGTTGAGTTTAGTCATATATGAATATTGTCTCTGGAAACTGATGCTATTCTTCATATGCAGATGGGAGTTCTTTGCTTCATTTTGTGTTACATGGAACATCAGTGTTGTCCACTGTCATTACCTTTTCACATCAAGTTGCATCAAGAGTGCCTCCCTTCAGTCCTGGACAGACATCAACACTTGAAACATGTCAGGCTTCGTTCTCTGGGAAAAAGCTGAGAGGTTTGTTCATGGTGCCCTCTTTGCACAAGGGCTGTCCTGAGTTCTGTAGTTTCCCTTCCCACAGGGAAGACCCTCAGCTTGGCTCCTCTGCTGGCCATGCAGAGATGTTGGCAGCAGTACAACACTGCTCCTTCATTCCCTGCTCGTGCTGGATCTCTCCCCATCTGGACAGATGTTTCTGAGCTGATCTGATGCCCCATGTGAACGCAGAATTTAGCACCCCAGCACCCCATCTGCAGTGGGAGGAGCAGCCTTCTGCTGAGTAACTCTCTCCTCCAGGCTCTTGGCTGCTTGGCAGTAGAAGCCAGGTCTTCTCCAGCATTTATTGCTGAGGTCTCAGATCCACCTCACTCCTTTTTCAACTATCAGCCACTCCAGCAGCTGACAACTCCACCCAAAGCAAAAAGATCTTTCCTTCTGCTATGGGACCTAGCTCAGCTGTTCCAAACACATGGTTTTATCATCCTTCAGCCTCCTTCAAGGAGTTTATCAAGTTCAGCTGGCACAAAGCAAGCCATTAACACTTACATTTATTAGAAGCAAGCAGAAAAAAAAAAGAGTATGTCAAATACAGGAGTCTCATATTTCCCCACCAGCTCATTTCCAGCAAATGTTGTCCACAGATTTTTCTCCAAGTTATTACAAACAAAGCTATTTTCTTTGATCCCAAGCCACTAGAGATTTCTAAGTGAGTTGGCTTACCACAAAGCCCTCTTGCACACACAGGGCTTTGACCTCAAAACCAACCCACTGATTTGGTCATTGAAGGGACAACTAACACAGCCCCTTCATGTGAGAATGTCCCAGAACAAAGGCTTTCATACTCTTAGTGTGGGGTCTGATCCAGCAAGGAAGCAGAACAGATCTCAAATTACCAACCTCCCTGAAACAAAATTTAAAAGAAAAAAATAAATTACATCCCAAAGCAAAAAAAGCCCTTAATTTACTTAATTTGAGAACAATGTCATAGCTTTCAGAAAAGGATGTACTTAATTGAAAATTAAATACCAGCTCTTGGAATGCTTCAGTGGCTATAAATTAGTTAACTGAGGAACTGATACACATATGTATAAATAATATAAATAATTCAGGCAGATAGCAGAGTTGTGATAAAAAATTAAAGTCTGTTCCCAGCTGAAAAAAAATATGTATGCAGGGAGGTTGAATCATGGCTCCGAGGGTGTAGTGTGTGAATTGCTACTCTGAGCCAAAGTGGAAGCAGTGTTTTTGTATTTGGAAACCAGATTTTGTAGAACTTGATGCAGGATATTTAATTCTTCTTGGCTTTGATTTGTGATTCTTCTCATTCCAAGGAAAGAAGAAATATGCAGGTCAAACTTTACTTTCATTTATATCACTTCAACCCCAAGTGATCTGCAGAACCCTCCAGAAGCTCCTCCATAGGCTTGTCAGGAATGGGAATCTTGAGCATGACTGACTCATCTGCCTCTTCAGTGTCCTGGAATCCCAGATGTGGTGCCTAATGCAAGAGGAAGCCCTTTGTGTCGTGCTCTCTCTCAGAACTGCTTGTCTCTGCTATTGTAGCTCATTGTCCTCTGATGCTTAAAGGACAGTGAGTTCTGTGGAGCTTATGCCTGAAAAACATCCATTATTAGACCATGGATTTCCTTGGCAACGCTGGGAATTGAGGTTCCTTCAGGATTTTGCCTTTGCCCTATTTTTTCCATTATTTTTCTAATATTTTATTAGTTATGTTAAGCAATGGTTGAGAGCAACTGGGCGACCTCTATTTTGCTTTAAAGACCATGTCTCTGTCTACCCATCCAAGAGGATTGGAGCAGTGGGATTCAGAAAGGGACAGATACCTGCTAAGGGTCTGCTGATGACTGCCATCCATGTATGACTTTGTTCTCAGCCACACTAGTAAAATGGAATTTAATTCATAAATCATAAGACCAGAGTGGACCAATTTGATTTTTCAACCTGAGTGCCTGCATAAGGCAAAGAACAGGCTCCTCTGGGCAAGCTTCTATTTGCACAAAAGAGCATTTGCAAGAAAAGCATTCAATTTTGACTTAAATATGGCCCTGATTAAATGTTACAAAATATATTTTTTTCCTGGTTTTTTTTTTTTTTTTCCAGCATGCTGTTACTAATGTGTATTTAATTAGTTCTACACTGCTTTAAAAAAAAAAAAAAAAAGGTTTAATAAGGAATGTAAGGAATGTTTAGGTCTGAGATTATAATTTGCAGTTTTTTACTTCTGGGGAAAAAACATGCTGCTAATTCATGATCTAGGCCAAAGCATTTATCCTTTTTGAAACACTAGAGAATTCAAAGATTTCGGAAGTGAGGACACAGTGGTCCGTACTATCCTTAAGTTTTGGTGACCTTCCTCCAGGACTGGTAGTGAGGACTGTGAGAATGAGTTCACAGTTCTTTCCTGATTTATGAACATCATCCTAACATAAGATGCTTGGCTTGCATTTAGCAGCTACTCCCAGAAATATTTCATATCCCATACATTTGTCTGTCCTAGCAGTTATTTTAGTTCAACTGGTATATTTTGAAGTCAGCAGGATGGAGGAACTGGGAGGGCTTTGTGCTGTTTTTATTAGCTTCAAACATTTCCTTAGTACCTTATATCATGTATGTCATCTGGAGGCAAACAAACTAGAGTTCTAACTACCATGAAAGAGTAAAAATAATGAATAAATCTGCTGCAATAAAGTTCAAAAATCAGTGGGAGGTTCTCCCCTTGAAAGGATGGAGCAGTCAGGGATGGTGATGGAAAAATAAGCTACTCAGAAGAGCTTAAGAGGGTGTGATGTCCTTGGCCAAAGCAGGGTGTCCATTTTCACAACTGGACTAAATCACTGAATGGTTCCATTATCTTGTGATAATGCTTCTTCATCATTACCTTCATCTCCAGCTCTAAATCTACCTGTTGAAACTATTGGGCAAATTCTGCCAAAATTTGGGGTCAGTTTGAAGATTAGCAAAATAATTTTGCCTGGTGCTTATAATTATTGATATTAGTTTTCCCACTTGAGTTCTTGCAATATATAATTATAGAATCATAGAATACCAGCCAGGTTTGGTTTGGAAGGGACCTTAAAGCTCATCCAGTTCCACCTCCTGCCATGGGCAGGGACACCTTGCACTAGACCAGGTTGCTCCAAGCCCTGTCCAACCTGGCTTGAACACTCCCAGGGAAGGGGGAGACACAGCTCACCACCCTCACAGTGTTTAATGCCCAACTCATGGCTTGCCAGTAGGGCCTGAGCTCAGGACTCTGACTCTTGTTTCCAGTATTAGGTCTAAGGGATAGCTCTTAATCTCTCTTACAGATCACCAAGAGCCACATTTAACCTTGAACTTTTCAGCAAATTATATAACATACCCTATTGTATCTCCTGACTAAGAAGTCTCTTCTCACTCCAAAAAAATGCTGATTTGTCTGTCTCATCTGTAATCTTTTTGAGAGAAAGGTTGTGACTGCTCACATCCTTCCTTGTGTAGCAGGATCCCATTTCAGTGCATCTCTGTACAAGGGTACAGCCAATGCTACTGGAGTTCTGCCAGCAGGTTACATGCACACATCAAAGAGAACATGACCCTCTGTCCTGTGTGCCACTTAAAGACTGTAAAAAAGCAGGAACAACAGGAGCCAGTGAGAAATTTAGAGCAAGGAGACTGCATGTGAAGGGTTTACAATAAAGCCTACAAATATGGTTTAAAAGAAAAACCATGGTTTGGAGACTTTATATCTGCTCTTTGAACTGCAGAGCCAAGGGTATTTTCCTTTCACGTTCCATGCTCTCTGGCGATTATTGGGATTTTCTGCCAGACTCAAGACTATCTCATCTTCATTTTCCAGGGAGCAAATATTTTATATCAATTGTGGTTATCCAACAG
The DNA here is from genome assembly GCA_026413545.1 of Cichladusa arquata. Taxonomy (NCBI): domain Eukaryota; kingdom Metazoa; phylum Chordata; class Aves; order Passeriformes; family Muscicapidae; genus Cichladusa; species Cichladusa arquata. Next base: position 99,440,640 of record JAOTQP010000001.1, read on the forward strand.
TGATACTCTGAAAGCTCCTTTGGAAGGAAAAAGAAAGGAGGCATCTCTTAGCCAGATAAGTCTCTTATCTATCAGAGCTCATTAGCCTGGAACCTTTCACCTGTTCAGTCTTTGCCAGGGATGCTCCCAGCAGGTATTTTTAAGGCAAAGTCCCAGCAGAGGACTATTGCTGTGAGAGAAAAGGAAAATGCCCTTGTATTTGTTGCTACTATCACATCCTTCTCTTGTTTCAGTTTTAAGTTGCTTTTAATAATTCTCAGTTCCCTGGGCATTTTCTTCTAATATGGTGGAAAGTGGTTACACCATTAGCGTTTGAGAAATCAGAATAAAAAAGCTTTCAAAATTTAGATGCTAAATTCCACCAAAGGACTAAGCATCTATTTGTTACTCCTGGAACTAGAGCAATGCCAAACCCTTTCAATTAGCCACTTGTTAACCCTAAAGATCCCTAAGAACCCAGTTATCTGTGTTCCCAGTGGCATTCCATAGCAGCCTATGATAGTCTCTTGGTGGTAAGAAAAGGACTGTGTAAGTTTTGGCATCAGCCTTTTAATCCTCAGTTGGCTCCTAAAATCCAATGGAGCTCATGAACCAAATGTTTTACTGTCTCCTCTTGAGCCTCTGCTCTGGTAAAGACATCCAGATGTTGCCCTGCCCCACAAAACAGCAGCAGGGGAAGGTACTGGCACAGTCTTTAGCAATACTGCAAGGGCACTCTGATTTTGGAGGAGTTTTATCTTCTAGTCACCTGAGAGGGAGGAGGAACTTGGACCCAGCATGTCGTGTCTTCCATGAATGCTTTAAGGTCACCTTGAGTTAAATGGGAGAAGCTTTACTCTTTCAACATATCAGAAAGGATTTGGGTAGCACCAGAAGAAACCTGATTAATCCTGAGAAGCACCTTCCACCAGGTCAGCACTGGCAGGGCTGGTCCTCTTCAGAGCCTGAAGACAAAGCCCAGTCCTCCCATTACATTTTCTGGTTTTTATCATAGGTAACTCTGCTCAGCAACATAAACCTTGTCCTTGATGCACTTCTTATGGCAAATCCAGCAGGAGCTGCCCAGGAGAGGTTAGGCATCTGAATCACTGCTACACCAAATAATCCTCCCTGTAAATCTGACCCTGATGAAGACTACTTACAGCTGAAATTAAAATAGCACCCAGAAAACAGAATCATAGAAACACAGAATATGCTGAGTTGGAAGGCACCTGTCAGGATCATCAAGCTCAGCTCCTGGCCCTGCACAGGACACCCCAACAATGCCAACCTGTGCTTCAGAGCATTGTCCAAATGCTTCTGGAGCTCTGTCAGGCTTGGTGCTGTGACCACTGCCCTGGGGAGTCTGCTCCAGTGCTCAAACACCCAAGGGGGCAGAACCTTGTCTAATATCCAGCCTGAACTTCCTCTGATATAACCTCATGCCATTCCCTCAGGACTGTCACTGGTCCAGACAGCAGAGATCAGTGTCTGCCCTTTCTCTTCACCTGAGAAAGTTGTACCTGCAGTGAAGTCTCCCCTCAGTCTCCTTTTCTCCACGCTGAACAGACCAAGTGACCTCAGCCACTCCTCATATGGATTCCCCTTCAGACCCTTCCCCATCCGCACAATCCTTCTTTGGATGCTCTCCAATGGCTTAATGCCATTTTTTAAACCATAACAAAACAAACAGCACTGAGTTTATTATGGCCACCCCTTTTTACGGGGGGTTTGAATTTCCCAGGCTTAGACAGCTGATTTGTTGGGAGTTCAGGCTGCCCAGCTCTCTGACCAGTGAGGTGTCTGCAGCTTAGGATGGAACATCACTGGGTGAAGTCTCTGTTTGTGTTTGAATATATCCTGTCATTGCTCACCCAGGGACCTGTCTATCAAACCAGGCTAGCTGAACTGGGTTTCTTATTTATGGCTGAATTATTTGCTCAGCTACAGACCAGCTGTGCTGTGACAGTTAGTGATTGGAATTGTTTAAAGCAGAGTAGGTCCTTTAGCTAGAGCAGAAAAAGAGTCAGAGAACTAATGAGAATCACTACATGGTTGTCAGAGAGGAGAGGGCATCACTTACTGCTGAATTAGTGCACTTGAATTTTGTGTTGACTGGGGCTTAAAGCAAAAACGGTGAGATTCAGCTGACCTAATGCAGATATATGTTAGCAACTGAGCTGACAATACTGAGAACTCCACTTCATAAACATCAAAATAAGGGAAATTAATTTCACCTAAAGTGCTGCAACTACATCAGAAGACTAACTAGACAGTGGTGCATTTCTGAAGAGCAGTGTGATAACAATTGATAACCAAAGAGCAGAATACTGACTTAAACCAGAGCTGTAAACACACCCTTAAATTAAAACCCAGCTCGTGGTTCACTTTGACTAACAAGGTCTTGTAACTGGTTATTGGAGGATTATGAGAGTGAGAGTAGGAATTCTGAAACAAACTGTAACATTTATTGACTTGAAAATAAACACTGAAACTGTATTTTGAGGCTGTGGTCCTCCTGTTTGAGTTGTGTGCAACCAAGAAGCTTAAATATGAAGCTTAATATGAAGCATATGGTACCATATGAAGCACATGTGTGAAAAACCCCCACTGGTAACAAAACCAGAAGCAGAGGCCAGTACAGACCGGAATGAACAGCACAAAACAAACCAAAAATCCAGCAACAGCTCCAACTGAGTTATGAATATTATGAAGTTATAAATGTGGTTATGAGACTGATGGAAGTTAACTTTTATTTTTAAAATGAGCTAAATATCAGAACTCATACCACAGAACAGAAAAATTTCAGTGAAACTCTTTTCTTTAAAATAATGGAGTGTTGGAAATTTAAAGTACTTAAAGAACAATAGTTCAACCAATCAGGGATCAATTTATAATGATGATATTTGATATAAATGCATAGTTACTACTAGAAATAGCTAAATCCTCTTTTGGCAAAATTTTGATAGATGCCTTCATATTTTCTACAACTCTGGATGAGTTAAATTAATGTCTTCCTGAGGCTCAGACAGTGAACATCTGGTTTGTATCACTAAGATCTGAAGTGTGTGTTTGCATGTGTAGAAAATAACTTCATTGCTGACCTCCCCCCTTCATTGCTTGTCTTCTCTCCCTGCTTTGAGACCAGAAGAAAAAAAAAAAGGCAGAAAAACCAAACACATGCCCTGTGATCTCAACACTTCACTGGAACAAGACCTCAGCTTCTCACAGGTTTCCTCTGAAAAAACATTCTAATAGAAGCATCAAGGAGGGAAAATGAGACAGTCATGAAATTAGTCACAGCTGTATATTTTCCATCCCCTAAAGATGTCAAACTTGGACTGTATTTTCCAGCTGAAAATTTGTTTCAGAGAGTTAAAAAATCTGATCTGAACTGAGGCTGCTCCTTTCTCCCAGGCTCACCAGCTGTGTCCAGCTCTGCTGGTCTGAGAGGTCCCCAGGCTGGCTGGGCTGTGTTCTAGCAGATGCCTCTTTGCTTCAGATGTTTATCTGCTTTATCAGGAAGAGAGTCTGTGAATTCAGAGCTCAGGGAAAAAAAGCTTTCAGCTCTCAGAAACTTTGGACGTGGCAGACAATAGAAATGAGGAGGGGAAATAAAATCAGAAGACAGAATTTAAAATCAACAAAGGCAAAGAGATTTTGCTGGTGGCGCATATGGCACTTGAATTGATATATACATGTATAATCACATACACTTTATATTGCTGATTGGGAATTCAATTTATATATATGTCATTTGGACAAATCACAACTGTCTTGTAGGCATAGCTTTTTCCCAGGTGACAGCCAGGCTGTCCCTGTGGACAATATGCCTGTCCAGGTGCTCAACACTTGTGCCATCTGAAATTAGCCTTCCCTACAGGGGCTTCCACACAGTCCTGGGAGCAGCATCAGCTGCATGAATAAAGCAGCCTCACCATCTGCCTGCTCAGAGGTAGGTGCCATTTAGATAATTGCATTGGAGAAGAAAGGGCATTTCTAAGGACAATCCTGAAGTAGTGCTTCATTTTTTTCAACAGTGTTTATTCATAATTCATTTCTTTGCCAGTATTAATACATAAAATCTGGCAGATAAACAGCTTTGCTTTAGCTTTCAGTTCTGTGGAGATACATATGTTTCCAATTAATCTGTCTCAAATATTAGAGTATTATTCTGAATATTTGTCCTGGTATGCACAGTTATCAGTCTTGCCTCTTCTGCCACACCCATGGGGTGATCAACTCACCCCATGGGAATATGCAGCAGAAGAGTGAAGGGAAAAAATGGTTTTCTTCTGAGCAACAGGATACCTTTCTCCTAACAGAGTCCTACTGAAGCCTGGACAAGTAGGTGTCTCTGGCCTGGAGACCATCAGATACTGAAAAAATAATATGTCAAAATTAACATCCTAATCTGCCTCCTATTTTGACCCAGACAATGACAACAACAAGGATTTTTAGAGGCAGAAACCTATCAGACAGCTCACCATCTGCCAGTCCCTGGGAATGGGTACCACTGCTGTCCTGCTCAGGGATCCTGGCTCAGCTCCTGGTGCAATGAGATAAGCAAAGCAGAACTGGGACTTTTAGAACCAGCAAACATACTGGCACTAACCAATCCATAAACAGATGGCTTAGAGCTGATCCTCCCAGGTGAGGAACATAAGCCTTTAAAAAGACCAAAAGTCAGGTAGGGAAGCAAATGTGATACCACAGCTTCCTCAAAGTCCAGTACCCAAGTGGCATTTCCCCTCCTTTCCAAAATATATTCTTTTAAATTGAATGTTGGAGGAAACCTCCAATCCTTGTAGGTGACAGTCTGAGGATGTGGCAGAACTTTCCTTGGTGTGGGTAAGTCCTGCTCCTGGCAGTTCTGTTGTTACCAGTGCTGTTTGTTTCTGATTTGTGAAATAAAGCTGATATTTCCTCCAGAGCATCAGGCTCTGATGGCTTTTATCTGCAGCTGCTGATGTTAAACTGACAGATCACTCCACAGTTCTCTTCAGAACAAGGTTGTGAAGGAGTAAATGACCTTCACTGATTTAGAACTATTTTCTCTTGACTAGCCTAACTTTTCTGGCTCCAGTATTTGAATATTATTAATTTCTTCCTTAGCTCAGCTTGAATCCTAGGAATTTCTACAGCCTTCACTGCTTTAGATGTTTTAGCTAAGAATGGCTAAATTGTTTTCTGTGTCCCTGTATGAAGTCGTACTGCCCCTGTATGAACTTGCTTAAATACATACAGAGGCTGCAGTTATTTTAAAGTTGTCCCATTCACCCCTGGAGGTTTTGGATTAAAAAATCCCCCCAGTAAAATTTATCAGACTCTCAGAGTCTGCAGTTTTTCAGGCAACAAGCATCTGTGTTTGAGTTTGCAGCCACTCCCTCTGCTCAAATCACTGTGATGTGATTTTGATAGTCATGGTCACAACAAGTGTCTGTCTGGGACAACTCTTTTGAATCTTTAGCATCTGAGTTTTTGCAGGACACAGCTCCCTGCACTTTGGTTATGAGAGGGAATCTTCATGTTTTTTAATCCTTCAGCTGCCTAAAAATATTGTGAGACATTCAGGATCTGGTTAAACACACATTCCCTTTGACAATCACTGTGAGGGAGAAAAGTCACATACTTTTCCCCTGTTCCACCTATCTAATAAAGCTGGTTAGTGTTGTTATTTTGATCATATGTCCCCTTTATTCTGCTCCCTGTGTGCTCTTGCACAGCAAATGGTGATGCTGAAAGGGGTCTGCTGGTTTGGGCTACCTTCAGATTCCTTACCATCATTATTGTTGTCTTGGTCTAGAGTGCAATCTTCCAAAAAACAAAAGATGTAACAGCTACCATCAAGCTCTTGGCTGGTACAAAAGTGCTGTATACCACGCCAGATCTTCTCCTTTCACTTGCAGTAAATATGCTGTCCTAAAGTAAGCTTGAGTGCTCCTCTAGCTCAAAGAGAGCACTCTTCTGTTTCATTACCTCCATGGCAGCATCTTTTATGTGCATGGAGAAGTCTAAGGTAGAATACTACACTAAATAGAAAGCAATTCCAAATTTCTAAATAAAGATGGTGTAAAGAAGATGTTTCATATTTTTCTATAGGTTTGCAGGATAAAAATCTCCAGGCATGTAAGCACACAAAGGGGGTAACATAGAGCACTTGAGCTTACGAGCAAAATTCCTGTTAATCCCAATGTTTCCCCAAAGGACTGAGTAGGTCTCTAGGAAACAACCACCAGTGAACAAGACAGACAGCATCACCTTTTACTCATTTCTCCCAAGAACTCACCCTGATGTGTACGTGCTGCAAGAGCGCTTTCACTTTTCAGCTGTGGCCAACAGAGCTGCCAACAGTTTCTCCATTTTTGTCAGAGACTCAACATTGCTCATTCCCAATGATGAACATTTGTGTGCAATCACCAACATGTTCTCCAAGGAGTGCTGACTGTGAATCCATAGACAAGAAGTCCAGCCCATCAAAACTGCCAAGTCTGGAGCATGACCCACCAATACATTATCTTCTTTGACGCTTTTTCTCCAATTAATCTGAGAATCTCTCATCCAGTTTTTGTCTCTGTAGACATAACACTTACGCATGTCTTATAATATTCTGCCAGGGATAAAGAATGATTTCCTTTCTTACACTTGTTGAGTCATCAGGGCAGGCTAACCACACCAGGATGAGTTTATTGAAGCCTAGTTCAAGAAGCCATATGAGAGTTTGAACTGTCTAGGAACACAACTTACTAATACATGTGTGAGAAAGGAGTTTCTGGTACTATGAGCACAGGAGTTCCCATGTGAGCATCCCTGTTCTCCTGGGGCACAGCAACCAGCATCCCTTTGCTGCACTGTACAAATGTAAAATTAGTAAATGTAAAATTTTTCCTGTACCACACTTGTGCTGGGAGGGTGACCATGTGAGTCATCAGAAGGGGATGAGACGAGGTGATGACACACACAATTTGATATGCAGGGAAATAACCACTAAATCACATTAGTACTTTGTGCCATCACAGCTGATGAACAGGACATCAGGTCTTAAAGCATCTGTCTGTGTATCAATGCACTCCTAAATAAATGTTTACTACAGACTGTACTGAAGAAAATTCTGCCAGAGGTACTTAAGCCTTCAAATCTGGCTTGCTTGTCCTCATTCATTTTCCCCTACTCCTCTGGCTTTGTTGAGGCTTGAAGTTGATCCAGGAGAAAAACCAGTCATGCCTACTTCCAGCACTGGTTCAAAAAGCTTTGTACCTTCAAACATCTCCCAGCGGCCTCATCTACCACCCAGAGCATTTGAAACCTTTGTGTTTTCATCTCACTGCCACGCTCTGCTGGTGGGATCAGCACAGCCTGAATGGAAAAACACATAGAATTATAGAATCATTTAGGTTAGAAAAGATCCTTATGGTCTTCCAGTCCAGCCCTAAAACCAACAGTGCCAATTTGGGCTGGAAGGGACCTTCATGACCATCTAGTTCCATTGATGGTTGACTTTCTGGGCTTTTTAGGACTTGAAGACACACTGCTCAGAGCAGAGTCAAGGCTGGGCAGGTTCAAAACAAACCATTGACTCTAGAGTGTGATACCATAAACCACAATTATCAGCCTTAGACCAGGTCTCTGCTGCTCTGGTTTAGTGGCATATAAAGTATACACACTCTTTTAGCAAGAGACAGAGCCTAGAATGACGTCCTTGTAACATGGAAAGCACAGCTCATTGCCTATATTTAGGTAGGATAAATCCAGGCCCTTCTAAAATGTTTACAGTGCCTTTTATTTGTGGCTTGCACCGGAAGATGGCAATTATACACATCCCAGATGGAGAGAGATGTTTAAAAGGAGACTTGGTTATACCAGGAACCCTGTTGCTTGCTTTTTCTGTTTGGCTGTTTCTTCACTTCTCCTACAGGAGCAGCAGGAAATCTTTAGGGACTGGCTTTCCCTCCTCCCCTGTTTCCAAGAAACTGCACCTCTTTGATCTCTTTTAGCAACAAAACCTGGGCCTGCCCTTTTCCAGAGGAAATGAGTGACGAACTCCAAGGTTCACATCCTTATCTGGGCATAAATTGGCACAGCATCTGGACTTCAAAGAAATTCCCCTGATTTACACTTCTTGCAGACCACAATCCTCTACGTCTTCATGGTAGGTGAGAGCCTGTGCTGCCAACCTTGGTCAGCAAATCACTTAATTAAAAACAGTCATTAAATAATCTTTAGTCTAATGTTTATTTCTCCAGGCTGATGTGGTTACATTGCTTGCTGCTGCACTGCATTGTGCTAGAGAAGACTACAGCAAGGCTGTTCTGCCTTGGCAGTGGATTTCAGTGCCCATACTGCTGGGAATCTTGGGTGTGTTTGCTCACAACAAAAAGTGAAGTTTAATGTTTAGGTGGGGAGAGGGAAGCAAAAACCAAACCGCTGCAGAACTTCACAGTGGAAAACTTAAGCGAGCCATTTCTTCTTTTCTGCCTTCCTCCCTCCTTTTTAATGACCTTTCAAGGTTCAAAAACCTTTCAAGTTTTACCTTGAATCTAAGATTCCAAGTAAAAGAAGCCCATGGTTTCCTCCTGAGTGAGGTTAGGCAGGTGATTTCTGTTGTCTGGGCTCATTTTGCAGCTTTTCCCTTAGCTGGACCCTTTACTGAGACTTCGTTGGTTTCCATTGCACTGTCTTGAAGCCCTCTGGAACACATTCACTACTGGGTTTATAAAGAAGTGTCTGGCAAACAGATCCTTCTGCTACACATAGATGCCAACTCCCACAGCCCCACTGCCCTAGGACCCAGCCCCAAACCCGTGCTGCATTGCTCACTTACAGTGAAAGGGGTCTATTCCCAGCCCTGAGTTGGAAGGCCATGCTGTGAACTCCCTAGATTGATTTCTGGGCTCTCAGCTCCTCAGGCAAATCTATTTCAGAGCTCTCCAGGAGAAATGATTTGCAGAGAGCTCCTTCCTATGACCACTGACTTTAACTGCCCAGGACCAGGGCCAAGTTCTTCAAGCATCTCACCCAACCTCAGCTTTCTAGTCTCAATTCACTGTCTCAGGAGCAGCCCCAAGAGCTCTCTGTGCTCTTCATCACCTCCAAAGATGGGAATGACAGGAGGATGGTCTCCTTAGCTCATGCCATTTTAACTTTTCTCTTTTTTCCCCACAAAAGCTGTGTTTATAATCTTAAATATCAATTCCTTCCATGAAATCCTCCTTATTGGGCATTGGAGGAGAAAATCTTGGTTCATTCTTCCCTCTATGAACAATGTATTTTCAGTTTATAAGAAGGGATGGGATTATTGACACATGCTTTTAGATATATTTTAGATGAGCCACTGAAAAAAGCAGTTTTAGATGTAGTTCTGCTAGGGATGAGTTCTCAAATGTTGAAGCTATTCTTTCAGGAAGGTCATGCTGTCATAACAAACAATTCACCAAAATAGAAACAATACCCTGGGAATCTGAACATTGGAGTGGAAAGTCAGCTTCCTGGCAGATATTTGTGAAGTGCTTTGAAGATGTGAAGAATGACACTGTGGCTAAGAAGTATTTGTTCCTATTTTTTTATACTGTGATGATGCTGAGCTTAAGAGTTTTTTCAGTGTGTAATAAAACAGAAGCAGCATCTACTCTGCACTTGGGGATTTTATAAAAAAAGAACTCAAACAACCCCCACCAACACCTCCCCCACTTCCATAAGAAAATCTCTGTGGTATCTCTGCTATCAGCAGAAACATAAACAATTCTGTCTTATGTATAGATTTTTCCATAGTTCTCACTACTGTGGTATCTGAATGACTCTACAAATATTTAATAGCTACAATAATGTGAAAGAGTGAAGCATTGTTGTTTATATTTTTACCAGAGGGAACTGAAGCACAGAATTAATTAAGCAACAAAAAGTGAAACAGAAGATTAGATAGTGACTGTTGATCTATTGAATCCAAGTTTATTGTTTGTTCTATAAATTAATGCTTGTTAGACAAGCAGGAAAAAAACAAAAAAAACCAAAACCAACCAAACAAATAAAAACAACAACAACAACAAGGAAAAAAAAAAAAAAAAAAAAATAGAAAAAAATAAAATAATATCAAATGTTCCAGGTAACCCCGAAGTCTTGGAAATTATGAATTTTCTCTAATTCCTTTGTATTTGGGTGTAAATCATTCTGACCATGTAGAATCCCCCAAAGGAAGGCTTTTGTGAGCTGTAAGTGGACCTTTGTGTCTATTTCATGTCTCAGCTGTGTCATGTTTCCATCAGGTGGGCAGGAGAGAGATCCTCCAAATACTCATCTGAGACTGGGGTAAGAGAAAGAACATTATAAATGGCTCCACAGCAAGAAAAATGTGAATTAGAGTTCACCAGCTTTACAGGAACAAAAGGAATCAACCAAGAGCTGCAGCTCATTAGGAAACTGGGCTTTAAAATTTCTTGTGTGTGTAGTGCTCCTGACATTTTAGAAAGTGAGATGCACCTTTTACACTGTGAACGATTTCTCCTCTGGAGAGGTGATTCTCACACTATTAATTTTTAGCACCAGTGGAGTGTGATAGCAGAGTCTGGCTGCAGACGAGACACCATCTGATCTTCAGTCGTGGCTCAGCCCATTAGTCATCCAGAAGGCAGATTTGGGGTTGGTTTGTGTTCCTCACCTCTGATATGACCTCCAGCTACTCTGAAACAGCCCTCCCACAGCAAAAGCTTTGCTTTCCTTGGCTTGTACATCTCAAATAATCCAACTGTCTCTTAGACTTCTCATTAGGATGGACAGTCATGCTCTGGTACCTGCTGAGGTTCTCTGAGGGGATGGGTGAGTCAGTGCTCCAACACAACCCCTGCCCCTGCTCTGGGGTGACTGCTACCTCACACAGCTGGAAGAGTAGCCCTGGTGCAGAAAAATGTTATCAGACCCTTGACATGACTGTTTAAGGGGATTCAAGTCAAGATTCATACTGATTAAATGGTTCCTGTTTATTGTTCCCAAACTTGGAGCTATCCATACTGTACACACAAAGAGAGGATGGGAATGATACATTCCCCTGGATACCTGGAAATAAGCTTCAGGCCAAATCCCAAAAAAAAATTTTTTTTTTTTTTTTGTTTTTACTTTGGACCCTTTAGCTATAAAAAGACTAACAATAAATTAACCTGTTGAGATACCTTGAACAAGCTTTACTAGCCCTACTTAGGTAGTAGGGGTTTTATGAAGAACAGAGAGGGAAGCAGCTTTTTTCTCCAGTGCTGCCCTTGTTTGCTGTCTGTTAAGACAGAGGCTGTTGTCAGAAGCACTTGTGTTTTCACCTGTTATTCAGTCTCTATGAAGGACATTAGGCTGGCCATAAGCTGGTGTCTCTTCACAAGCTGTTCCCAGCTGTTCCACATAGGAGCATGGATGAGAAGAGACAGAAAAATAGTTTTATATGGCTGAGTGATTGTTTTGGTTCTCTTCTCATTTGCTTTTCTGTGACTTTTCAGAAGTTCAGGAAGACTAAACCAAGATACTTCTTTTGTTTTAATCCCACCTAGCAAGAAAACCATTTTCTTGGTCTGTAAGTCAGACATGGTAGGAGGTCCTTAAATGCTGGAGCAACCCACACAAAGTGTTTCTTTCCAGAATCAATAAATGGTTATAATGGAACTCTTTCCAGAGATGCAATTAAGAAATTATCCAGCTCCCTGCCTGTCAGTATGGGCTTTCTTTAACACTTGGCTGGAAGGTTGTTGTTCATTGTGGTAGTAAAGGAGGTGAAATTTCTTCTAATGCATGAGAATTGATTGATTTTCTGGAGAAATTGTGACTCTCCCATCCCTGGAAGTGTTCAAGGCTGGGTTGGCTGGGGCTTGGACCAACCTGATCAAAGTGTTGGGGGTTAGGTTTCTTTCCTTTTGTTCCTTTTTATGTATAGAATTTTTTTCCATAAGTTTCTAGGAAACACTAATGACTGGGCTCTTATGGAAAACAAAAGAAGTGGCCAAGCTCAGGAGAGACAGAATATGGCTGCACTTCTCTTTTCGGGGAGTTTCTCTCCAAGGGAAAGAAATATCATGAGAATTGGGCAGGTAAAGGATTTAAAATAAGGACTTGCAATCTGAACCTTTCTCTCATTCTATGGTCAAGTCCTGGGAAGGACAGAATAGCATGATTAAAAAGTGCTATGCCTCTGCTTCAGTTTGTTACTTTGCTGTGGAATTGTCCTTGTTCCAGTACCTGCTCACCAAGACAGATGTTGCAAGCAGAGTGTTTGCTCACACACCCCTGCTCCAAGCAGTCACTGCTGGCCAATGCCAGAGGCAGGAAAATCCAGCAGAGGGACTGGCAGGTATCACATCAGCTGATATTTCTAGTAACTAAAGGAAACTGCCAAAAATGTGAGTTGTATTCCATTACACACCAAATTGTGTAGAAGGAGTGGCTGAGGGATAAAAGACAAAGGCAATAAAGACTATGTTGTGTAGATTAACATAAACAACCCTTTTTTCCTCAAAGAAATGGTCTCTATGAAACACTCTTTAGCACTCAATAAAAAATGTTGGGGTCATACAAAATGAGCTCTGTGAAAATGTCAGCTGAAGACTCAGCTATGACTAAAAATACTTAGAAGAAGCTTTTATGGGGAATTATTATTCTCTACCTGAAAAGGGGTAGTGAACTACAGGATTGTGTCACTTAAGAAACCACAGAGTATACAGGTTTTTGAAAGATCTTTTGCACTCTGAGCTTTACTCCTCGTCAAAAATATAGCAGAATTAGAAGAGATTTTAAAGGATCAGAACGAAGAATGCTATTTTCAGAAATGTATGAAAAGACTAGTTGCAAAATCAACTATTTCCCAGGAAGATGGGAGACCTGGAGGAACCAAGGCACCCCTTTAGTAATGTTGGCATTAGGAACTTATATCTCAGCAAGCAAGAGAGACCAGGGCAGGTTTTCATCTTAACCAGTCTCAGAGCTGGTTAAACAGTCTGGCCAAAAGCTTTGTGAGGTGGGACAGTGCAGGAAGGAGCTGGATGCATTTCCCAGGTCTTGATCCCATGCCTTGCTTCCTGCAGGTCTATGATACATCTGTGATGCTCTGCAAGTAATTAGTGTCAATTCTATACTAAAATAAAAACAGCAGTGGCTGAAACAATGAGGATTCAGACAGGAAATGCCTATTCATTGACCTTTCAATCCATTTGCATGTGAAACCTAGACCAGACAGCAAAACCAATTCAGCTTCAATCCCTCTTAGTCTATGTAATCACTGGCCCTTGTGCTCTTGCTCTAAGTTAATATTCATCTCTGCTAAGAGACTTCTGGCTGTTTACATATTGAAATACTTTCCCTTTTATCCCTTGTGATGGCTTAATGTCTCATTCCCTCTTGGCTTCCCTGCATTTTCTGAGTCAAAATTTCTCTGTATGGGACCATTTCAAATAAGAAACAGCTCTGACCAAGGCAACTGCTGCCTTGTCAGCTTTCATTTCTATAGATTATGGCTAATGCTTCAGCTTATGATTGTGTTGGATTTTTGTTCTTTACCCCAGGGCTTTGATATGGGATTTTTATATACAGAGTTCTCAATGTGTTGGTCCCATTAGGACCTCATCTGTGAGTGATGGCATCTCTGGAAATGGCTTTTCTACCAACCACCCAGTCTAATTCCTGTTGCTGGCTTCTGTTAACATGCCCTTGGTTTGCCCTGAGCAAATGGCTGGGATCAGCATCCCACCCTCCAGTCCTTGTGTGGGAACAGGCTGCTCTCTGTCCTTTGGGATCTCCCCCAGCCCCACCCTTTCTCATTTTATATCTTCCAGCCATCTCTGGAGCCACCAAATGATGATATTTTTCTGTGGTCTGAGAATGTTAGTGATGGCTCACCCAAAATGCTCATCGTGGAGTGTGTGAAAGTTGCTTTAGGAATGAAACTCGTACTGCTACGGCTGCAGATCCTCAAATAGAGTGAAGGCTTCAAGGCAAATCTAGTCTCTTCCTTATATCCAATGGAGCAAGAATGAGATCCTGAGTCACTTGTGAAGAAGTAACTATCCATAGATGAACATTGTCACCTGGCAGTCCCTTGTGCAGGGTGCATCAGCTCAAGGCTCAGAGCTTCTCTGTAGAATCAGGTGGCAGAAAGTACCAACCTAAGACTTGTATTTAGGAATTTGATGTAAAGTCTAATCAAAGCCTTGGCTGGAGGATATGGACATGCTAGTGCCAACTAGAAGAAATGCACAGTCCTGGACAGTAGCTGAGTAAGCAGTTCTGTCTGTCATATCCACCACAAGTGACAGACAATTACTAATGTATTTAGATAGATGCCAGATCTGGCAAAACATTTTAGCCAAGCCCACAGACTACCCCATGGCAGAGCTGGGATCAAAATCTGACCCTTTGACGTTCAGTTGAGTGCTTCAACCACATGAACACATTTGTTGTGCTATTTGCTCTCCCTTTTCATGAACTTTTCTGTATTTATCATGTCTAATTTGTCCCTGCTTGTAAGGAAAAAACCTACCGCCTTTCCAATGCAAATTGTAATGACCAAAAAACATACTCATGGTCCTCAAACTTCTCTTTTGTTAAGTCTCTGTAAAACATGTTCTTTGGGTGTTTATTAATTACAAAGGTTGTGAGACAGGAATTTTAAGTACACTAATAAATGCATTCAATCTAATGATGATCCTGGGAATTTCATCCAAGCGGGGGTTTATGCCATTAGATTACAGAAAAAGTTTCCTGAGACATGTGGAACAAGTCAATACTTCTGGGGCTTCAGCTACAAGCCTTGAATGTGCTGGTCCCTCACACACTGTCTGCAGAACAGGTAAGTGGGCCAGAAATGCTGCAGCCTGGGCACCAAGGGGCTGGAGGATGGCTGGGAAATGGTTGTTGATGGTTAGGATCCATCAGATTCCCTAAATTAAGCAAGGGTTGGTCATGGGAAGTCCATAGGTAGAAAGAAACTCAAGCAAAACAGGGAGAAACACAGAGATCTGCAGAACCTGAAAGTTTTGGACAGTGAAATGAACATCCAAAACTGTAGTCTGGATTTTGTGAACTCTTCACTACCTTGAGCCTTTAGGTAATGCATCCTTATAAAGAGCCACAGTATTTGGTATTTAATCTAAATACTTTCTGTCATTCCTACAGATATTAACACAACTTGTTGTCACTGCCCTGGTGGCTGCCAGCAAGTTCAGAGTTGCATTTTCTGTGCCTCCATGAGGAACAAGCACCGTGATAGCCTTTTCTATGACTTCCCACCAGGTGCTTTTCAAGTCCCTCCTTCCCTCAAGGGTTAAACTAACCACAACAAAGCTCAGCTACCAGTGGGGACAGCTTCATGCCTTCATGTCTCTGCAGAAATACAGATTTGAAGCACAATGTGTGCATGCTGCTGCTTCATGTCCTTGCAGGCTTTTGTCTCAAGGACTCCCAATCTATATGCCTGCTTTCCCAACTTGTTTGCTGTGGCAATTCCAAGCAGCTTTTGCCTTGTCTTGGAATAAAAGCTCCTCACAAGTGCTGTTTCAGATGCTCTCCCTGCTCCCTGTTCTTGCTCTCTACTACCCTTGGTATTTTCCATCTGTGCTATTTCAGCCACTTTGCCCTGTGTCTTTCCAGGGTGGGGCTAAGCTGTAAAAGGGATCTGACTATCTTCCCTCGTTCCTTGGCACAGAGCCTTGGGCTATACACAGCTTGGCTAAACCATTCCATGCATTCCTTTTGCTCTGTAGTAAGAGCATAATTCATTGCAAAGGTCTTTTTCACCATGCCCTCCTGCGACAGAAAATTTCTGTTTTGCAGCTGCCTTGACTCACAGATCTTGGGATGAACTTATCTCAAGCATCTTGTGTGCAGAAAGATTCCATGGCAGCATCGAATAATAAACAGATGCTGGAAGTGTGTGCAATGTGCAAGCAGCACGAAAATGCTTTATGTTCCTAGACAGACATTTCTACCCAGATCTTCCTCCTGCTGCCATTTTCCAGTTAGAAATACATGGTTTCACCCAACTGCTGAAATGCCAGAATTTTATGAAACATGCCTCAGCTACCATTTGGTGGATCATGACCCAGCTCTGCCTTTTCCATTGCTGACTGATGAAAAACCATGGTTTCTGACAAAGCAGACATGATCACCTTGCATAAAAGCCATGTCCCACTCCAAGGATGAGGACTACCCACAGTTTTAGCTTTCCTCTACAGAAACTTGGGAAGCAATACAAACTCACACAGGCTACATCATGCCAACTGTCTTTGAAAGAGGGTCTCAGGATTAAGAAGGACATTTGCCTGATCTCTAAAGTCTTTTGCAGGCATCAAAAGTCACAACTACTTTACTAAAAGTGCTCATACTAAGGAGAGAGGTCTATCCTTAGGGCGGGGACTATGGGGAATCCTATTTCTGTCTCCAGTGCATAGCTGTTGGCACTGTATATTCATACCTTGTGCTTGTGTCTTCTCAGAAAAGCATTTGAATCCATCAGCTCCATACTGCAGCCCCAGATGATGTTTTACACTGTGGTGGCCAGGACATGTGTCTGTCTTTGGGTGTGTGTGGGGTGTCCTGCAAGGGACTGGGCAAGCAAGATCTCCTGGGCAGTGATGGAGGACTGTGAAGTGGAGGGTGAAAAGTTATAGAGTTGGCTCATTCCTAAAGATGAAACAGCTTTCCTTTACTTGGGATGATCAGGGAGGTGGAACTGAGAATAAATTAAAGCATTTAATTGACAATCCCCATTTCCTGCAATTAGAGAGAAATGTATGGGACAAGGTAGCTAGAGTTTTTTAAGTGTTTCCACAACTAGTTTTGTCTCCTGGAAGCCTTTCATGCCAAAAACCCAGTCAAGTCCCTTTTTACTGCTCATTTTCAAACCCAGGCTGGAAATCCAAAGTCTAAGATGGCTAAAATTTCCAGGATCCATCCACAGCCTAGTTGTTTCACCCATCCTGAAAAAAAGAACTGAGAGTGCCCACAATTTGTCCAATCTTTTGGACTGAGAAGCTCCATCCTTCAGCATCTGGTATCATGGTGAACATAGGGTCCCACTGAGAGTCTCACATCTCCTTCCTAGCAGATAACCATGTTTGCTCATTCACCCTCACACCAAATTTTTCTTGTGTTCAGAGTGGTTGCTGAACAGGTTGTGAAGTGAATGCACATCATCTCTGTGGTCTACAGAGTTTGTTTACTGGGAACTTGGAAAGGTCAGTACAACAGCAAGCCTTTTTGTTTCCCTGGATTTCAAACTTCAGACCTCTAACTAAATATTTGGCTTATGCTATGGATAGCTGCTGGAATGCAGTTTCTGGAATACTTGGTAAGGGTGAGAGGACACTGCCTTTCTTCAAAGAGTCTTTTTACTGGAGAAATAACTTCTTGGAAGAGTCTTGCCATTGCACATTGGATGTGCTGGATGGTTCCCATAGGATGCCCAGAGGAAATGACTTTTCTTTGGCACAGTTAGAAATGTGACCTTGCAATCAGTGCTGTGGGTGATGACCTTGTGAAGAAAAGGGCACTGGGATTTTCAATGAGAAGCCAGGAGGGAATATTTTATATACTTTTTGATCATTTGCTCCAGGGCTTATAGATTACATCCTGTTCAAAGTGTCCATTTTTAGTAAGCACAGAGCTTAAATTCCATTTGAAGGGCAGGGGATTTAGCATGGACCTCCCTGCTTTGACAAATCTGGAACACTTAACATGTACTCAGTGTTCTGGTGACTTCAATGAGAAAAAACTTCTGGGGGTCCACTCAAGTGTTGACTAATGAATTACAGTCATACCAATCCAGATGCTTTTTCCTCAACTCAAATCTGAGTCAGATTTCTTGCTGCTGGCTCAATCTCCATTTCTTTACTAATGTACTCACTGAGGTCTATAAAGTGCTCAGAATACTAAGAATTCAAAGATTCTTGTCCCAAGATAGCACTACCACGGATTTTGTTCAATGGTGCATGAGAAACTCAATATTTAGTACCAGACAACAAACCTCCTTGCTGATACAAAGCAATTCAGAACTAAAAAAGATGACCTGTGAGGACACTTAACCACTGCTTAGTTTTCTAGGCTTTGCCCCAGTGACAATGGCTGTGTTTGAGGGAAATGGCACTGCAGGTAGTACCATTATTTATTATATATTTATTATATCTGTATTGTATATATATTGTATATTGTGTATATATTGTATATATGTATGGAATCATGGAGTCATAGAATTGGGTAGGAACAGACCTTAAAGATTATCCATTTCCAGTGCCCTGCTACAGGCAGGGACACCTTCCACTAGACCAGGTTGCTCCAAGCCCCATCCAACCTGGCCTTGAACACTTCCAGGGATG
>JAOTQP010000001.1:99462761-99507276 GCA_026413545.1 Cichladusa arquata
TGACTGATAAAATTACATCATCCCACTGGGAGATGCTCCAGCCAGGGGGAGGAGCCAAACATTTCCTACCTAGATAAGAACTGAGATTTGGAACACCAAAGCTGCCCTTACCCACTGGTTTCCAGAGGATAAGAGCTACCAGGATCACTGCCAGGATTTCCTCAGGATCACTGCTTCAACAAGACCACTTCATCTGGACTGCTACCGCCACCCTAACTAGCAGGGTGTCAGGTTGTATTCTGACTCAGTCAGTGGCTTTTTTTCTTTTGTACTATTGCATGTATTTTATTTTTTCTCTTTTTTCCTATTAAATATTACTTCTGACTTGGAGCCTCTCACTGGTTTTGATTTCAAAACCATTACACTAGTATTTTGGATCAGCAAGTCTCAAAACACCTGGGAAGAAAAAATTATTTTCATCTGTCATCTTCAGGAGGGCAGGCTGTAAACAAACACACAGAGAAGTCCCAAGGGCACCTGGCAGCACAGAACATGGTACCCAAAACAGTGATGAGCACAACCCACCTGAATGCCTTCGTCTGGGGCTCTGCACGCACAGAAGAAAGAGAATTCATCTGCCCACCAGACCAGGACGGGGGTCAAAAGGCTTAAAATGCTTATATTTCACTAAATGCAAACGAGATTTTTAAGGCTGCAAAAAAGATGAGGTCAGGATGACCTGGAAGCCTGGAAGATATCAACGTCTTCCCACAGCGTCTTCTCCAGCATCCAAGTTTTTCTGAGTTTTTCCATCTAGGCTATATGTAATTTTGCACATTCTTTCAGTTATACATATTCACGCTATGGCTTCTCCCAGCCATGCCCAACAGATACATCTTGGTGCTTCAGTTATTGCAACTTCCTCTACTCTCATTTTGATAAGTGCAAAATAAGGATTTTTGGAAAATAGTTTTAAATTAACTTAATAATTTCTCTTAACTTTGTATACCAACATAAGCTTCTTTTTTTTTTTTCTCCTTAGCTCATAATCAAAAATCAGATTTTTTAAAGTCTTCTTACCTCAGGCCTCTTTAAGCTTTATCCTACCTTTTTTTGGTGTGAGTCTAAAAGTTTGGATTTAATCCACTGTTGATGTATTTGCTGTGCCCTAGACCTCTAAGAGAATCATACGTAGACCTGGATGGCATGTTTCAGTTCCTGGCTATGTCCCTCTTGGGAGATTTTTTTCTGTACTTCCGTTCCCACACAGTATACAGAAGAATAAATCTTCTTTGCCCACTATTTTTAACTACTTGCTCTAGTTATGCCATTTAGTCCATATTTGTAGAACATTTCACACAGCCCTGATCAGAGATGAAGTCATCAGACACTACCAGAACCTTAGAGAAAATTTATTTAGGAAAGTAAATTCTATTATCAATGTGAAATTCCTAATGAAATTAGTTATTTGGGTGCAGAAATGCCTTCAGAAATACTAGAAGTATGTAGGTTATGGTGGATAAACTATAATAAATATTGGACATCTATTCTTGTTGTCATATGGGGCTGGAGCAGAGAACGTCAAACTCCAGAGGGTCTTTGTTATGAAGTTCACTAAAAAAAAAAAAAATCAAGATCCCCTGAGCAGCAGCACAAGGTATTGCCAACAGCAGAGTGGACACACTGCAGATATGTGAGTTCTTTTAGCACCCTCTCCAAATCTTCAAGAGGAGCAGTTAGCAATTCTGAACCTGGGGATGTTTTGGGAGTGTGTATATTTGTACTTTATTTACTTATATAATTTTTTTCCAACTCATAATCTGGTCACCTTCCTGTTCCAGGAAAAAAAAACCAACAAAGTCCTGGTGCAAACAATTATTGCTCTAAGAGTCAAAGCTGCTTTCATTTACTCCCTTACAACACAGACAAGTTGGGAAAGAATTCTTAGTCATGAATCTGGTGCTGTAAGAAGAGAAATTCTTGGGCAGTGAATTAGCACAGCAATATCCCAACATTTTTTTTTTTCAATGAGCACTCTACAAGTCAGCATCAACTAAAGTTTTAAATTATTTGTCATTATTTTATTTTGATCAGCACTTCCCATGGAGCGTTTCTCATCTGCACAGACTTAGCTCGTATTGACTTTGCCTTTCTGATATCGTGATGAGGTGACTTTTTGCTGGAAACAATAAAAAGGACAAGATATCACACTACCACCACCAGGCCCCCTACCTTGGGTGGATACTGGTAAGATATGGTTCAAAATCTCGTGATGGATTGATCACCTTGCAGCCAGGCAGGTTCCTGATTCAGGTGTGAATTTGATTTAATGATCATGGAATGATTTAGGTTGGAGGGGACCTAAAAGATCATTCCAACCCCTGCCATAGGCAGGGACACTTTCCACTAGACCAAGTTGCTCCAATACCCATCCAACCTGGCCTTGAACATTTCCAGGGATGGAGCAGCCACAGCTTCTCCATATTCCCTTGCCCTGTGAGTACATGCCCAGCTTAAAATTCCCTCTCCACCCTTCTTGTAGTCTCTCTAGGATTTATCCATAGTTAATCTACATTTCTATCTGTCAGCTTGACAGAGAAATTTGGCCAATATAAATACTGCTATCAAGCCTTGGTATGTCCTATTCCATGGAAGAAAGGCTTTAAATGGTTCAAAAAGAAGCCAGCAAATTGTCCTGGGAAACACTACAGAAAACAAGTTATCAATACTGAACTGCAGATAGTCCAGTGTCTGACATTTGGTCGTAATTTCTATATCTGCTGCTCAAAATATACAAGCACAACAGAATAGATTATCTGGGGAAACCTGAAAACATGTTTATTGAAGGTAACATGGAAAACGTGGCTTCTTAAATGTCTCTCCATTTCTATTTGAAATTATTAAAGTGGAAACAGCTTCAAGCAGAGAGGGATAAGATTGGATAGACAGAGGATGGACAGATGATTAGACTGGATATTTGAAGGACTTTCTTGGCTGTGAGGGTGGTCAGGCCCTGGCAGAGGCTGCCCAGGGAAACTGTGGCTGCCCCATCCCTGGAAATATTCAAGGCCATGTTGGACAGGCTTGGAGCAACCTGGATAGTTGGAATAATGGAAGGTGTCCCTTCCCATGGCTGGGGTGTGGAACTGGATGATCTTTAAAGTCCCTTCTGCCCCAAACCTTTCTAGGCTTCTATGAAATCAGAGTTCAAATAGCCCTGGAACCATTTAGATGTAATACTCTATGGCATCATATTTCATCCTCCTGGCTTCTTAAGCACTACCACAAATTAACTTATTTATAACTTTGTCTAACACATTCCATACTGCTTCTGACCACCCCAGGGCCTTGACAGTGAAACCACCAGTTGTGAGGTGCAAGTTACTCCCTGACATGAGCCAGTATTTTCCTGGTGGAAAGGTGGGACCATTTTAAAGAAGGAAAAACAGAGGCACACACAAGGTTGGGATCAATCTGACAAAAGCACCCTTTGGCTTTGTGTCACTCCAGGCTGTCCTTGTAACACAAGACACTCTGACTCAGTCAGGTATAGACATCAGCACAAATATCTAAAGTCGTGTGAGGAGTCACATCTGTGGCTTGCCCAGCACCTGACAGCCATTTAGCAATTGCAGCAAAGTCAGAAGATCTTCTTTAAGACAAATAAAATAAAAAAAATAAAATTTTAAAAAGATCCAACTGGTAATCTGGCCTGAGGTCCCATGACTTTAATCTGACTCAGATCCTGTTATTTATCATATTTACATCTCTGTAGCAATGGGAAGTCAACACACTGGGGACTGCAGCAAATGCAACAACTTTCTGCTGCAATAATATTGCCAGTCCCAGTGAAGACTCTGGGGGATCTGTGTGGAATCAGGCTCGTGCTTTGTGTATGATGCATGCAGTTGATGCAATTGATACACCATGAGTGGAAAACCTGACCCCAAATATCCTGCAATGTATGTTTTACTTTTTGTTCCCTAAGTTACTGCTGCACTTCTGAGTTCAAAAGAGTAATGGAGAAGATGGATTGCTCTTCCAGCTTCCTTCTGGAACAGGAGTAGGAATCTGGCAAATCCCCCATGGATTTGAGATTTGACACAAACAAAATCTGCTCCAGAGATGGAACCCAAACACCACCCCATCCTACTTTTGCTATGAGCTGTGGGTTTTAGGAGAAAAACCAGTGGTAAGAAGAGGGCATTTTCATCTGGAGATGGTCCACTGGCATGTATTCAGTGGTCTCATGGCATTTCAACAATGGTCAGGTGCCTGCAAGAAAAAACATGACCCAGCTGCTGCTCTTCCAGGGCACCTTGCGCTTGCAAAAGACTGCTTGGAGCTGTACAGGTTTCTTTAGCTCAGGCACTGTTTTGGTTTGTTTTTTTTTCTTTTCATGGGGATGGTTCCAGCAGACCATGGAGAGCTGCAAGAAATGAGGAATTCTGCAATGTCTCTAGACTGAAACCATGAGAAACCTCGAAATTGCAAAAGGGTGCATTCAACTGAAATAAGGTGGAAAAGACCCAAACAAGGAGATATTTTCATCCTGGTATGAGCTCTGGTCTTTGCTGGGGTGGCCCTGGCTGGATTCAGAGCAGGATGGGGAGCAATTTCTGAGGACTCAATACCAGCCTCTACATTCTGGGCACACAAGAGAGTTAATAAACTTTGTTACTGTTGGTTACCTTTCCTGGAGGTACCTTTGCCACAACTTTTGTGATCAAATTCCTTGGTAAACCTACATTTCCCTGTAGAGGATCACAACTACCATGAACATCTTTCACAGCCCTCTGAAGTATTGGATTTTACTCTACTTTGGAGTTCAGTTTAGTTTGTCCTTAGTTTAGAGACACAGTTCTACTGAGTGAAATTTGCAGACATATGAGTCAAAACTGGGTTCCTACAACCATGTTTAGGTTTTCTGAGAAATGTGATCTCAGCTTTCTGTGACCATGGAAAGCAGAGGTGCTCACCACCTTTGAAATATTGTCAGCCTTGAAGAGTCTAAATATAGGTTTTAAGGTCTAATTTGAGAACATGGTTTAAAAAGAAAGAAAATTCTGTGGTTTTTCTTCCCTTGAATATCTACAGAATATAAAATTTCAAGTGCAATATAGTATCATATACTTGTAATTTTAATTATTTCCCTTACCATGAAGTTGCTTTTCAGGAGACTTCAGATACTTGTTCAAAATAAGTTTGATGTAGTATCTATGTTGTCCCATTGCATTTTGGGGAAATTTAAGTTTAAATTATTCTAAATCCCTATTTTAAATATCTATCATTAATATAGTCCTATTAATCCCTTCAAGATAAAAAGTATGAGGACTTTTATTTTTTTTTTTTAATAACAAACGAAGAATAAAAAAGTTGTACAAATATTTGCACATGCCTTATGTCAGGTTTCAAAAGCAGAGAACACAGTTTTGGTAAGATGTCATTTAACTGAGACATCCGATAAATTTCCGCTGAATGACGTGCATTTGCATTCTTAATTTAGCTAAACATTCTGTCCTGTATTTTTGTTGGGAAATACTCAGAAGAATGATGCAATGATCTGAGATTAGAAAATAAAACCCATGAGAATCTCTCAAACTTTACCCCTGTCCCCAAAAGCAGCATGTGACAGGAGAGTGCTGTACCAGGGATGTCACCCAGAGATTTGCACAGCACACTGACTGTGACCCATGGCCAGTATTTCATGTGAGCAGCAGGGATGGAGCCAGGAGAAGTATGAGGAGCATCAAGAAGGATTGCAGAGCCCTGGCTGTGGTGGTAAGAGGGAGTGCAGGTAGTTTGTTCCTGATCAAAGGGAAGGGGTCTGACCAGTCCAGTTGAATCTGGGGATTCCACAAATCCTTACAGGACTAGTGCCACAGCCAGGGATTCAGATATTTAGGGTGTGGGACTTGCTTTGAGAAACCTGCTCTGCTGGGGACTGATGGGGTCCTTCTGTCAGAAAAGGGAAAAAGCAATTCTGGTTATAAGTTGGCCAACCTGGCGAGGAGGGCTGTAAACTGAAGTTGCTGGGGAAGGAGAACCTCAATCCATCCCACTCCCACCAGTTTGGTGCCAAGGCCAGCAACAGATACCCAGAACCTGGAGAGAGATCACAGAAGAGCTGAAATCAGTCACTAGGTCAGCTTAAATGCCTCTGTGCAAATGCACACAGCACGGGGAATACAAGAGGAGACGTGCACACCCATGCAGCACTGCAAACTGATCAGGACCATGGAGATGTGGTGGGATGGGTGCTGTGCCTGGAGTGTTGGAATGGTGGGATACAGGCTCTTTAGGAGGGACAGACAGCAGTGGGTGCTGTCAATGACCAGCTGGAGTGCATGGAGCTCTGCCTGGGGATGGATGAGGATGAGCTCACAGGTCAGGATCAAAGGAGAGAAAGGTGACATTGCAGGGCCTCTGCTACAGGCCACCTGAGCAGGAGGAACAAGTGGATAAAATCATCCATAGATAGGAGAATGGCTTCCCACTGACAGAGGGCAGGATTAGATGGGATATTGGGCAGAAATTCTTGGCTGTGAGGGTGTTGAGGCTGTGTTGAAGCAACCTGGTCTAGTGGAAGGTGTCCCTGCCCATGGTAGGCCATTGGAACTGGATTATCTTTAAAGTTTCTTGCAACCCAAATCATTCCATGACTCCATGTTCTTTTATTTAGCTGAAGATGTAGGTTTTGAACTCCAGGCTATGTTTTTTCTGTATTGGACTGACAAATCAAAAAAAATGTAGCTAATTTACCAGTTGCTTATTGAAATCCCATTAGAATTATTCAACAGCCATTTATTTCTCCCCAGTTATTCTCTTGTATGGTCCTGTTATCAGTCAGGAAGGAGAAAAAGATATATCTGATGGATAAATTGAATTGTCTCATTTTAGGATCAGCTATAGAATTTAATTATTTTTTATAAAAATAAATGGGACTTCTATTGCAGTTGAGAGTTTTCAAAGGATACCTGCTAAGTTTCTGAGCATGTGTATTATCTTCAGTATGATGACATATTGTCTGAGGCTTAGATATTTTAAGTCAAAATAAGACATGATTTACAATTTGCATCACTTTTTCCAAATAACTATGGAAAGTCCCCAGCTGTGAAAATTTCACCAAAAAACAGTGATGAACTGTTATTTGGTAAAAAGCCCTACAGACCATTTTAAAAATTAAATTCAAAAGAAAAGTGGGGGGAGAAATGTGTGGTTTAAAATGCTTAACCAGCTTACATTGCCCCTTCCTTAATTCCACAGTCTTGCTGCACAATCAGCTACACCCTTAGAAGAAAACTTAGTTGGTGACAGAGTCGTGTGCACAGTGGGGCCACACCACACACCAGAGCCACAATGATACATCCTGGACCCCATCCCAGTGGGCTGGAGGTGATGGGAGGACTGTGCTTGCTCCCTCCCATCCCTTCCCCTCAAGAATGACCTGCACCCAGGTATTATCCCAAAACACTCTTGGCACCCCTTATCCACCACCATAAGAATATGTGGTGTGGCTCTGGCAGAGTTGGGATCAAACCAAGCATTGCATCAAGCAGATAAAAGTGCCTTTGCTCCAACAGCCATACAAATCACAAGTCCCTCCAAGGAATTATAGTGGCATCAAAACAGCAAGCAACAAAGTGAGCTGTAACTGGCTGAATGTGAAGTATGAAAAAAATTCCTTAAAAGAGAAAAAGCAGGCAAAAATCTTGTGGCAAGTTGTTGCAACAAATGTGTCTGGCCTTGATTTGAGCAATCTGTGCCAATCTGAGGTGGAATTGTCAATGGTTTCCTCAGGGGGCTTGCTCTCTTCTGGCCTTGTGGTGGGGGCACATCCCAGGAAAACGTGGTAAGAAGGAGCAATTTTATTTTCATTATTCCAAAGACTTGCATAACAGGATTTAGCTTGATGGCAACAAATTCTTAGGAAGAAACTACCACTCACTGACACATCCTACTCCAGACACACCCCAGATGTCCAGTAAGAGATGTAAGATGTCCAGCAGGAGACCTCTCCTAGGCAGAAGAATTCAGCTTAGGATATCACAGTGCCCTTTGTTTAACCTTTTAATGCTCTGTAGGCTCCTACCTGTTAGGTTTTGCTTATTACTGACTCTCAGGCAACTCCTAGATAGAAATGGTGTTTCTTTGTGTTCAGTTTCAGCCAAATTTGGAGCAGCATCATAAGAAACCTGACCTCTCTGCAAAGCTTAATGTGAGTCCATCCCATGCTCAAGGCTTCAGAATCCCTTACAGATTTTGGGAATGAAGAGTTTAAGTGTTTATTGCCTTCAGACCTGTAAATCTGTGAGATTCATAAGCAGTTAATTTTGTGTAATGCTGCAATATTGCACTTTATCCCTTTTTTGTGAACAAGACCCAGTTTCCACCAGACACAAGAATGAGGTGTTCTCACAACAGGTTTGCAAGAGACTACTGATAAAAGTAATTAAAATGAAAGTGCTTTGAGGATGCAAAGGTCGCTAGGTGGGAGTGAGAGCAGGAGATGACATCAGGCTAAGGCAGAGGAAATGAAGAAATGGAAGCAGTCTGTGCAATGGAGACCTTGCTGCTGTGGGAAATATTGCATCACATCTCTGAGTAGCATCACTGCGGTGGCAGGAGAGGTCTGGGGGACTTTTTACCCTCCAGATCTGCCAGAAGGGGATGGTGGTGACTGAGACCAGCTTAGACTCACACAAAACTCTACCCACGCACAAAGGCAGAGCTGGGTTTTCTGGTACGTCTTGCCCTTCTCAGAAATTACTGTCACAAATTAGGGGAAGATAATTTGAAACTGTTCTAAACCTTCTTAGGTCAAAAGTCCTCAACAGCTAATTACAGCTTACAGAGACTAATCTGAAAACATCCAGGCTACCAAAACCCCTATCTGTCACACAATACATGTGGATTTCACCTCAGAACACAGAGCCAAACACTGGACTCAGACAACTGAATTCAGGGGTAATTTGAGCAGCAAAGAACCTCTGCTTTTTTTACCAGTGTTATGCAAAATTAAGCTTAGAAACTGTCTCAAAAAAATCTACTAGGAAATCACATCAGTAGGATTAGGATTTCGGAATTGATCCCTTTTGCTCATTTCAAGCCCAGCCTCTGCCAAATCCTTGCTCTGCTGCTCCATCCCTTCTCCCAGGCTTCAGGGCAGTGCTGCTCTCACACCACCCAGTATCAAAAGGGTCGACTGTGCAGTGCAGTGAGTGGTGCCATGGGTGCCATGTCATGGGTGAAGTGACACCTAAAAACACATCCTGGCTCCGCTGTGGTCACACTCCTCCATCACTGTCCAGCTCCACTGACCTGCACAAGAAGGTAAGGATGGGACTGGGCTCCAGATGTTGCTGCAAGGACAATTGCCCAGCCTCCAGACAGAGACTTCATCAGTGTGTGATCTCAATGTGTGCAAGGTGGGGACATCCCCAGGGTGTGCCTTAGAGGCTGTTTTTGGGTGTCTGCTCATTAACAGCCTGGAAACCACCACGAGAGGTGATACTGAACCTAGAAATGAAACACACTTTTGAGATAATATTAGTCTAGGTGGTAATATAACAACTGGTCTTTACTGGAGGCCTCCAAGGGCAGATATGGAAAATGCCTAAATGCCCAAATGCCAAATTCCCAAATGCCCACCCCCACACGGGGTGAATACAGTTTTATATATTTAGCCAATTAGCATAATTGACAAAAAACACCAATTAGGAGCACAAGTAGTGAGGCAACTCCTCCCCACTTCAGCCCCTTCCTAAATCCTTACCCTCAGATGGGCATCTAAATTTTGTTTATGAAAATGTGTCTTAAAAAGCTGTTTTCAACCTTGGCTCCCAGGAAGAACCAAGATAGGATAGGGGGCCTTGTACCTGCTGGGGCATAGAGGTCTGGAATGTGTTTTGTCTTTCTGCCCCGGGAAAAGGTAGGCACAAGTACTGGGACTAGCTACAAATACAATAATAGGCTACAGAGCTACAAATATATGTGTAAAGAATATAGAGAATATAATAAAGGCAAAAATAATTCTGGCAACATTAGCACCATGGAGATCAGCAAGCAGCCAGCCAAGGCACTCAGCTGCAGCACAGAATAAAAGCACCAGAAGCTGTGTAGGTAAAGCTATAAATTTATGCCACCCACCTGCCCCCCAGGAATATTGTTTTGATGTATTTTGAGGCAGTCAAACTCTTCTGGGCCCCCATTGATCCTCCTCCTTGTTCTTACAGGGAATTGAAGGGGAGCTTAGATGATTAAATTCTTCCCTGTGAGGGTGGTGAGGCTCTGGCACAGGTTGTCCAGAGAAGCTGTGGCTGCCCCATAGCTGGAAGTGCTCAAGGCCAGGCTGAATGGGGCTTGGAGCAACCTGCCCATGGCAGGGGAGTTGGACTGGATGGTCTTTAATGTCTTTTCCAACACAAACCATTCAATGATTCTATGAAACTCAACGTTTTGCATAAAGCCCTGGAGTCAGAAGTGACTTCGAGAAAGGTCAATGAAAAATGTGTTGACCAGCAACCCTGACCCATTATTCCCACATACCAGATGAGATTTGTCTCTCAGATTAAAAGACTCTGACATATACAAATCACCATTAGGCTTCCTGATAAATAATTTTTAAATGGAAATTCCCCAGCTATTGCAGGCCAAAAGCAAACACTGCAGGAGAGAGGAAAAGAAGCTCATGACTTTACAATGGTGAGATAGGACTAAAGGACTGGAGAGAAGAAGCCAGTGCCCTATGTAATGGAGCACACAGATATCTATGTTATTTGCCATGAGATGCATGCAGCATTTGTAAGGCAGAAAGCAAATGAAATTCTGCTAAGAAAAGAGACAAGTCAAGAGTAATCTTTTGTGCAAAGGCAATCAGAAGCTTTGGTCTGTGTTGTGGAGTGGGAGGCAGTCAGAAATGGAATTCAGTGAGTACCCGATGGCCACAGCAATGCTGTGTTGTTCACAGCTCCTGGATATGCTGGGAAGGAAAACTCCAGGATAACCAAGATTTTGGTAAATGCCAATAACCTTGTGTTGTGCTGGTTTCCTGGTGCAGCAGAGGAAGTCTGCTTAGTCATTAGTAGTTACATCTATCCACATATTCACATTGGATATCATGCAGGACAGTGCCATATTGATTGCATTTCTTACAGACTGCCAGCAGGACTAATAACTGCACCAGTTTCCCTTGATGCTTTCCCACATTTACTTCAGGAAAACCTTTGATTCCCATGGACTGTATTGGTGTGAATCTGGGGGAAAAGGGAAAGAGCAACCACTGGTCTAGAAACAAAAACCTAAAGCACTGAGATTGCACATGAATTAGAAATATTCCTCATAGAATAACAATGGTTTTGGTTGAAGGGACCTAAAAGATCTTTGGTTCTAAACTCCCTGCCATGAGAAGTGACACCTTCCACTAGACCAGGTTGCTCCAAGAACCATCCAACATGCTCTTAAACATTTCCAAGGGATGGTGCTGACACAGCTTCTCTGGACAACCTGTGCCACAGCCTCAACACCCTCACAGCCAAGAATTTCTGCCCAATATCCCATCTAACCCTGCCCTCTGTCACTTTGAAGTCATTCCCCCTTGTCCTGTCACTCAGGCCCTTGTCCAAAGTCCCTCTCCGGGTCTCTTGGAGCCCTTTTAAACACTGGCAGGGGCTCTAAGGTCTCCTTGGAGCCTTCTCTTCTCCAGGCTCAACATCCCCAGCTCTCCCAGCCTGTCTCCAGAGCAGAGGAGCTCCATTCCTTGGAGCATCCTTGTGGCCTCCTCTGGACTCACTTTGCATGGTTACTTACCCATTGAGCAAATTTCATTGGTGTGCAGGGATAAAGGTGTGACACATCCCTGACTGTCTCCCTCTGCTGCTTAACAAGGACCCCAAATCAATTTTTTCCCCATTTATGTCATTGAAGCAGAGTTGGCCTTTCCTGACTGACCCAATACACTGATTAATATAATCAACAGTCATATTTTATGACAATTCCAGCCTACTTATTCCACTTAGCCTGAGCAGAAATTAATTTCCCCACTCAAAAAAAACCTAATGACTTTTATTATTTAGTTTCAGACCTATTCAGCTCTTCAATTTCTGTATGTGAGTCAGTCCCTTCCAGCTGTGAATCTCTGCTAGTTTCCTGGCAAAGCAGTTTTTGTCCTGCCCAGCATTCCTTTGAGAGCACTACACTAAGGGAACAATCATCTTGCCCTTATTCTTCAGCACCTTTGCCTTCACTCTGAATGTTAATGCAAACTAGAGGTGTCAGCTGGGGTGTTTTGTAGACTGAAGTCCCTGAGCAAATTCCCTCCACTACTGTAAAACAGAAAGGACATAAACTTGGTACAATCCCATAGATATATCATCACAGATATTGTGATTCCTCTTGGCAACTTTATGGGTTTTGGATAGAGAAACCCATTCCCTTAATTTGGGATTTGATGGTGGTGTGAGAGATGGGTGTGGATTAGGCATAAAAGAAATCATGGAGTTTATAAGATTTAGCCTAGGACACAGTTTTGTGTCCTGTATTGAAGTTAATCCCATAAGATATAAATAATGGAAATTTCACAAGGTCAGAGGGGTGGGTTGCACTTGGTTACATCTGAGCTGGACCAGGAAACAAAGTTTGGGTTTGAATAAACAAAATTATGGAGAGAATCTGCAACTCTGAGGTCCTGACCCTGAGCTCAGTGACACCCTCTTTTGCTATCAGATAGACTTAGTGGTGCCTTTAGAAAGACATTAACTTAGGCACATGGAGAGATGTCTGCCAACCCTATTATGAAGCCCAAAATCTGGCTTCAGAGCCCATATTCCTTGCCCCTACAAGTGCAGTTTCTGTTAAATCACTGTGCAAATTATAGATGGGCTGAAGTCTCGGGAGGATTTCTTAAGGTTCATGACTTTATTCTGTTTATCTTTCTGTTCCATGGTGATAGCTGAAGTAATCCCAGACTTTACTGGGAATAAACTCACCTGTGTGATCTTTGCCTGTGTTTAGTTAAAGACCACGAGGTGCAATACTTTCCACAAACAGCCTTGTCAGGGGAGCCATGCACTATGCATCGTGCTGGAAATGATATTGTCCACATTTAGTACCCATTTGATGCCCAGTGAAGCTAGTGGAAAGTTAAAAATGCTGGCAGCAAATAAGGAAAACAGCTTTTTTTTTTAATTCTGCCAAAATCTCAGCTGAAGGTTTGTCAAGAGATCACCAGTCCACCTTTCAATACAAACTTGCTGACTCTGAACTCGTGTTGTTTGTTTGTTTGATTTTCTTAAGTGTCTGATAATCCATATAAAAGACTGAAACAGAGTGTTACTGAACAAGTTTCAACTTTTCGAAGAGAAGCAACAGAAAAACAAAACAAACAAAACCTCTCAATAAATCTCCAGTTAAAATGTTGCATCTGAGCAAACTACTGGCATCAGTTTCTGGCTGAAACTTTGTCCATCCCCCAGTGAGCCTCTGAGCCAAAGTAATTTTTGGCCAAGTACAGTTTCTTCAGGAAGGTCAAGCCCTTCACCTCCAGTCCTCCTTTTGCTGGCAGCCTGGAGCCTGAATATTTTGGGACAGATGTTCAGGGCTGCAGATCACTTAAAAAAAATAGGGGGACCTGTTTGCCTTTCTTGGAGTTAGTCTGAACATATTATTCAAAGCTTTTTGCTGCATGATTTTTCATTTTAATTTTAAATCAAAAGATCTGTTACCTATTTTCTTGGTGCTAGTGAAAGAAACCACAAATAATTTTTCTCTTCACCAAAAAAAAAAAAAAAAAAAAAAAAAAAAAAAAAAAAAAAAAAATCAAAGTATTCAAAGCAAGCAAAAAGTCTCATAACCTTCATCCAGGAGACACTGGCTAACAATTTGTGCTGCACAACTTGGCCTTTCACCCATCTGGGTACCCATCTTCCAGCTGGCCTGCTCAAACATAATTTTGTGCTATTTACTCATAAAAACTTATTTGAAATTAATCTGTGTGCCTGCTTAGTCTACAGAGGAAAAAAATAACAAACTTTGAGGTGTGAATCTCTTCAACCAAATTACTATTGGTCTCACTATATCTCATTGTAATTTTTTGCGTTGTTCTCTTTTCTATTATTTTGAACAATAATGCTCACACTGCAAAGCTGTCTCACAGGATTCTGAGATCTTGCAGAAAAATAGCATCACTGGGATGGACTGTCAGCTAAAGGAAGCAAAACTGCTCTCCCAAATGAGAAAATACTCTGGAAATATGTGGGTATTCACTGAAAGGAAGAGTGCATTACTGAGACTTTTACAAGACAAGGGGGTTTGATCATTCTGGTGTTGTTGCCTTAAGCAAGCCAAACAAGGTTAAGGTGATAAAAATGCAGTTACTGTTCAATGAAGGGTCCCTCCAGGTGCACAATATGCTGAAATACATGCTGAAAACGCATTGAAAATGCACACAGGATACAGTGCAAGTACAGTTTTGTAAGTTTGGCAAACTAGCATAATTGACAAGAACCCCCAGTTAGAAATAAAGGCAATGAAGTAATTCCCCTTCTTGGTTCAACTCCTTCTGAAGCCCCCCTCCTTGCTTATATATTATATATTTTACATATATATATATATATATTTGTTTATATCTAATACATGAGAAAGTGTCTTGGGAAGGTGTCATGGTCCTGATTCCCAGAAGAAGCAAGATTAGAACAGGCTTCAGGGATCAGCAGCAGGTGTCTTCACTGGGTGTTACCCAACCAAGCAGGTAGTTCACTTACTACAAAGACACTTTATCAGCCTGTGCTACTCCTAAAGAAAACTATATATTAAAAACCATTTCAACACCATACATATAGTATCCACCCTAATATTTGTGAAAAGCCAATACCATAATATGTATTTATAACAATTGCATGCCATGAGTGCAGCCTCAATGCTACTGAATCAGTGGTAAAGCCAGAAAACAAACTTAGGATCTGAGTCCTCACCTGGTGTCTCCAGCAAACAAACAAACACTAGAAAACCTAATAAACAAAAAACCCACTACAAAATAAGGTAAGAATTTCTGGTAACTTTTGCCTGGAAATGTGGCTGAAGTAGCTATGGATAATTTTTAACACAAAGCAGACCCACTGTCCTGGTATTAGTTGGCAAGAATTGTCTAGCAACTCAATCTAAACTGCTGCAAGGAGGGTGAGATGGGATGGAGCCTGAGTACATGTCACAGAGGAATTTATGTCACAGGCTATGCTTCAGATGTGATGTTTTTCCCCCCACCTACTCACACAGTAGGTTTGTGACTTTAATCTGTTTATTTTTAGTAGGAAGTATAAGTAGGTAAATACATGCTCTGAGCTGATATTTTAGGCAGGGAGGTTTAATTGTGTATGTGTGCTAATTGTTGTTATGTTTCTGGGTATTATAGATTTTGGACTTGCTTCTGCACACCCCTGCACTCCAGGGGAATGGGTTCTTTGGCTGCTGTCACAAACACTCCCTGCTACTACTGTACAAACTGCTCAGGGCGGGGGTTCCCACACTTCCCACATCCCCCTCCTGCTCTCTGCTAAAAATTTGGAGTTGTTGGAAGCTGCCAAATAGGTCTTTGGAGAGAATCCTCCTGTTTGTCTGCAGGATGAGTGGAGGGGAGACTATGGCCATGCAGGCTGTCCCTACACCACACTGGCAAAAGGCAGCCCCCAAGATGGTCAAATGAGACACATCCTCTGCTGCTGCTCTGCTTTTGCTTCCTTTGCTTCAAGAAGTGATGAAATCAGAGATACCAGCACAGAAACTGGCTGTGAGCTTTGCCCATCTTGCTGAACTACTCGATGATTTACATCTCTCTGCCTCCAACATGTCAGTGAAGATGCTCAGAGCTCAGGTTGGTAAGAAAGTCTTTCACATCCTGCCTATGTTGTAAATCTGCAGTCACTCAAGTAGTTGTGCAAGCACTTGGCCCCAGTTCCAAGTCCCACAAGCAGAATAAGATTCCTCAGTCATACACAGATATTTTCTTGGACATCCCTGCATGGGAACATTTGTTGAAGAAAACTTTATAACCTGGTAAATATGCACAGAACTTGGAATCTTTACACAGCCCTCTCCTGATTCCCTATTTCATTCTGACTTCCTGAGTTAAAAGCTCTTTAGGTAAATACCAGATTTTTTATAAACACTCAAGTTCAATTCCAAACAATTTACATGGTTTGGGTAACATCATCAAATAAAACACAGCATAAATAATGCCAAAACCCATAGTGCAAACAGGTTAAACAAATTACAAGGTCATGTAAAATGGCTTGATTTTGATTAAAACCAAGAATAAAAAGACAGACCAGAGTTTAGTCTTCAAATGGCCAATGTTATAAGTAGCTGTGGAATTATTGGGTTTTACTGTTATGTGTTTTGCAAATTATTATTAATCACAACAATTTTGATGTAGCACTATTTGTAATCCCTTTTAACTAATTCAATATAGTATAATCTGTTAGCTTTTGTATGCATATAAATAGTAGTGTGTTAAATGTATCAGTTTAGGTTTTAGCAAAAGGTGAACTTTTTCAAGATGCTTTCATTTTGTAATGAGTTAACACCAGTGAAAATAACTTAGAAATGGCTGAAAATGTCTGTATGATTAGATAATATTGAAGGAACCACACAGATAACATTGGAAAAAGGATGTGGAAAAACTCCTTTTACTGACCCTGCATTCCCTGCTGATGGTGGTGAGGAAGTGGCACACATGTTGTGAGGAAATGGAATATACATTGTAAGGAAACCACATACACAACTCCCCAAAATAAAATCTACCCTATTGAACCACGGGTCAAGGGTCCAACAAAGCTAAAAGAATTCCAGGAACAAGTAAAAAAACTCATAGGAGTGTTTGGATGTGTATGATCTTATTAATATGTATGTAACCCCCAGACTGAAAAAGCATGTAAGAAAATTGTTTTAAGTTAACCTCTAATGCTTCTGGCATTTAGCCAAGGCACCCCAGTGCTGGGGATTGTCCCTTTTGTCCCTTAGCAAACCTTTAAAAATTTCAGAGTGAGCTGTGTTTCTCACAGCCAAGGTCAGCTTGGACTAGCTGAAGACCTCTCAACCGAAGTGTTAACATGCTCCACTAACTTTCTAGACTGTAAATCAAACTGTAATTAATCACCACCACCTCAAGCAAACAATCTCCTCTAATCACCTCGTTGTGACAATACATCTTTGTAATGCAGATGCTCAGGGACATCCTATAAACAGGATGGAAGTGAATGTCTATTAAAAAATTAACTGGATTACTGCAGTTGCTAAATATTATTCCAAGTTTCATAATATTATGTGCTTTAAGGCCAACATATAAAACAGCAGCTGCTGTTAGAGGAGTTTGTTTTTCTACTAATAATCAAATTTTGGCTTGTGAAAGGCTGTTGCTTTTCTACCCTCATTTTCTTTTCCTGGGAATTGTTGCTCCAAGCACAGACATAAAAAAAAAACAAGGGGGAAAAAAAAAGCTGTCTTCTTGAATTTTTTTAATGTGTTTCTTTATTTTTCTCTTTAATCTATCCACCTCCCCACTCATCAATTGCTGGTAGTTCTGTTATGTTGGTGCTCCTGGAGACAGCTCATTCTCTCTGCAGGATAAACCAGGTTATTTCTCAGATTCTGTGTCCAGCTAGGTGCCCCAAACCAGCTCCTGGATCCACATCATGATGCTAATTTTTAACTCAGAGTCTTGTACAAATTAGCAACATAAAGGTGGAGTGTTTTTTTGGGCACATATTTCTATACACAAGGGAGTGAGCTCCACCAGTCCTGCCAAGAGAAGGATGATAACCCATTCTGCATCAGCTGCCAGGTGGAAAACCTAGACCAGGACATGGCTCTCCTGCATCACTGCAGCACCCTGAAGGTCAGCTGGAGGGTCTCTTGACTCACAGCCAAGGAATAAAGCAAGGGGCAGACAGCTCAGTACAGACAGGGGAGTGCAGGGAAGCAGCAGTCGTGCTCAACAAAAGCCATCAAAGTTTCTGCAAAGAGGAATTTTATCAAGGAATGGAAAAGCACAGACTTGTTTTGGAAGCACAGCTGATCTAATGGAAGGTGGCCCCGTTCATGGCAGGGAGTTGGACCAGGTGATCTTTAATGTCCTTCCAACCCCACCCATTCCATGATTCTATGATTAGCAGCAATGGCCACATCCAGGCAGAAGCAGTTGGCTTCTCTACATTGGAGATGACAGAGGGAACAATGTATTTGACAGAACAGAGTTCTGAAGAAGGTGTCCCTGAACATTTTCCCACAAACCTTTCTGCAAGGGCTCCTCTGTCTCTAATCTTATTCTGTGTGTTGTTGGGCTGGATCATTATTTTGGTCCTCCATGCTGCCTTCTATCCACCTTCTCTCCTGAAGTATTCCATCCATGCTTCTTCTGCCATCCAGCCATGATGCTGGGCCTTGGCACTGGGTTTTGACCTCTCTTCCCCGTCTATCTTGACACAGCGAGCTCTCACTACCAACACCTGCATTTCAAGCACACCTCTTGTTCTCAGAAGTGAACACAATTTCCTCCCAGATCCCACCTCTCCACCTTATGTTGACTCACAGATCTCTGACTCTTTTTCCTCCTTTTCTGTCCTTGGTGCAGAACATCACTCATGCTTTTCTTTCATTCCCAAGTACACTTCCCTCTTGGAGACCAACAAATCACACAGTATTCAATCACACAGTGGAAGTTATAAACACAGCTGTACTATGATCTCTTCTTTTCTACCTGCACTACTCCCCAGCCTCCATAACTGGAGTTCTTCCACCCAGGACCCAGATCCAGATTATTATTTCATAGTGCACTGGCTTATCTCTATCTTCTCATCTAATTTCTTTTTTTATATCTGCACATTCCTGGCCTTGTGCCTTTGCTCTTTCTCTGTGTTCATCTGTCAAAGGTCCTCTTTTCTTCAAAGCACTGCTTAAAATTCAGCTCACCAATCAGCACTCCCCTTTTCTAATCACTGGCAACCTCACATAATCCTTGTGATGAAATATTTTCTCATGCCCTGCCATGTGTTAAACTTGACTACTTAGATTTCAAAGTGTCCTAGACAGGGAGTATGTCTTACATGCAGTCTATAAAATACTGTTCACATCTAAGGTACCCTGCAAATGTTGTCTAATAAATGGAATCATTG
This sequence comes from Cichladusa arquata, assembly GCA_026413545.1. NCBI lineage: Eukaryota > Metazoa > Chordata > Aves > Passeriformes > Muscicapidae > Cichladusa > Cichladusa arquata. The sequence goes on from JAOTQP010000001.1 coordinate 99,481,865, forward strand.
CACTGTATTTATAATCAGCTATAAAAGGATGAGGAAGAACAGATAAGATGTGAAGTTAACCATTTAAAGCCTAAAACAAAGAACTCAGTGATGTGAAGACTTGGATTAGACGCTAAACTGAAGGCAGGTAGATATAGATGGGATATTAGGAGGAAATTCTTCCCTTTGAGGGTGGTGAGGCCCTGGCACAGAGAAGCTGTGGCTTCCCCATCCCTGGAAGTGTTCAAGGCTGGGTTGGACAGGGCTTGGAGCAACCTGATGAACTTGAAGGTATGGGGTGGAATTGGAAAAGCTCTAAGGTCACTTCAAATCCAAATAATTTTGTGATTCTATAACTTTCAAGTGAGATTTTTCTTTGTTGTATAAAGAAATTATTTTTTTTTCATTGGAGCAAAATGCTGAGTTTTGCTTCAGGGCTTCCACTCAGGAGGAATTTACTCTGAAGCATGTGCTCAGATCTGTGAATAAGCATTTCAGATTGCTTTGCTTGAGTGGCAATTGTTGTGTTAGCTGTGAAGGTCTTGACAACCACAGGACCATGCTCTGACCCTGCTGGGCTAACTGGGAGAGTTGCAGCCCTTGAAATTAAGCTACTGAGACCATGTGTGTTGCCATAAATCGGGAGAAAGGGAGTAACAAAAGATAAAAGTGGATTTTGGCAATTCAGAAAAAGCCAGAATGACCTTCAGCTCCTTTATAGTCACCAAGCTGGTACCTCCTGACCTCCTATATAGTGGGAAGATCATTTGGGAATAGAACAAAAGGCAGTTTAAAATTTTAAAACTTAATGGAAACAAAGCTCACAATTAGGTTTCATCCAGTGTAGCTCTGCTACCATGAGCATGGACTGGCTGAGGTACAGTCCCTTTGAACCCAGCTAAATCATCTTAACCTAACCCTGTAAAACACTTTATCTCCTATCAGAACCACAAACACCTTGGACATCACTGCATCATTGTATTCTGTGGATTTTTTTAGTCTAACTCATAAACTTGGACTTGAATTAAGCAATAAAGGTTATAGACAGATAATCAGAGAATCTATATAAACAACATAATCTAATAATAATCTAATCTAATAATAACCTAATCTAATCTAATAATAATCTAATAGCAAAATAAGGCTAAATTGAGCACAGCTTCCTCTGAGGAGCAGATAGTGTGGGGAAAGCCCTGGAAGAGGATGTTAGTTGGGTCTTATCCTTCAGGCATCACCAGGAACATTGCAGGGAAGGGAGGAGTTGTGCTGGAAGAGAGTGATGATTTGCCAGTTAAAAGCTGCTAGAAGAAGAAGAAGAGAGAAGTTGCAGGGCCCTGCAGAGAAATGCTGAGCAAGGACACCAGATGAGCAGCAGCTTGGGATGTCAAACTGGCCCAAGGAAAGACACAGTGGTTGGTTAATTACATGAGGAGGGTTGAAGACCAGAGAAAATTCTCTAGAAGATGCATTTTTCTATTTATGTACTTTTAATTTTGCCCTAAGTGCCCTAAGCAGTATCCAAGCAACTCAATCACAAAGGGATTTTATCTTTACACTGCCCTGTGGAGAAGGGAGATAGCCAGAGGCTTGGGGAGCCAAGGGGAAGAGCAAGGCAAGTGATTTATTAGCCTGAGGTCACAGAGATTCTGGTGATGCAAGCCTTTGTTAAGCCTCTTCACCACAAAGGCATGTTTCGCCCAAAGGAGGGAACTGATCAGCAACTTACTGGTGCTTATTTGAAAAAAGGTCTGAGGATAAGGAAAACACTAATCATAGAGTCATTAAGGCTGGAAAAAACCCTCTAAGATTATTGAGTACTCATCAGACCAGCACCACTGTGTTCACCACTAAACCATGTCCCCAGCTGCCATATCGTGGAGAAGTGTCACACACAACCACAACCACAACCACATTGTTATTATAACAGTTTTCCACTGGAAAAAGAAATACGTTATTATAAATGTGCCAAGCTGAGGCAGAGCTCACACTGCATCATACTGTTGGGTGTGCTCATGAGATCCAGTAATGGGATGGGTCCTGATGAGAGGCAAGAAATTGGTGCACTACAGCCATTCATGGGGGTTTTTTCCCATAGACTACACAAAAAGGACTCCTGCATACTTCCCAACTTGGGAGCCACAGCTGGTCCAGCTGTGTTTCCCACCATCTGGACAGTTTGGTGAGGGTAACACATTTTCCCCAAAACAACAACATTGCCTTGTGGCTTTTAGGCTGGCAGTATTCACATCTAACTGGTCATTGCTAGGTGATGTTCTCATCATCTGGATACAGCACAAGCCTTTTGTGCTTAGAAGTTCTATCACAAAAGTTCACCTGTAAAAGCAGAATATGGGGGATGCATAAACAGCAGAATAAGAAATTTAATGCAGAAGCAAAATTTTTTTATTCCATTTGACACATAGAATCAAAGAAAGATTTTGGAAGGGACCTTAAAGATCATCTGCTACCATCCCCATAGTGAAGAATTCATATTTATAATGTCATGGTACATGGCATAACCAGATTAAATAATTCGGGGATTTTCTGGTATTAACTTGATTTTTGGAGCTTTTCTTTTGTCAAAAGATCACAAAGGAGACCAGCCTGCCACCACATTCAAAGTGCAACACAAAAACTGATTAGGTATTGCTCTTCACAGGAAGCCATTTATAGCATGATGCAGTTTGGGCTGTTCTGTTAGGTTTGCTGTGACTTATTTGCATGGGATTGTTTACACTCCTGGAAAACAAGAGGATGTTTACAGCATGGCTGGAGAAACCTGGCTGCATTCCTAGAGAGCTTCATGCAGGTGGCATCCAATTAAGGCACCTGACCCTTTGATTTGTCTTTTACGTCAATAATTGTATGTTTTTGAGGGGGACAGAGTGAAATCATATGTTGAATTTAAAACTCATGAATGTTTTCTGCCAGCTAAATCCTGCATCACTCATAAAAGAAAAACAGAAACATACGATATCATGAGCTCATATTTCAAAAATGAAGCATCCAAATAAGAGAGTCAATATTTTCCAAGCAGCAATCTTTCTTCACTTCCATTATAATCAAGTTATATTATTTTGGCCAAACTATTTACTTTTTTCATACGAAACAATGAATTCTGAGTAGCTGTACCTGAAATCAAACAAAAATTGAAGCTGTGGCAGAGAAACCCATGGAAATCCAGGGGGGATCAGGGACAATGGTTTTGAACTAAAAGAGAAGAATTTTAGATTAGAAACTCATTTCCCAGAGTGGTCAGGCACTGGCACAGGTTGCCCAGAGAAGCTGTGGCTGCCCCATCCCTGGAAATGTTCAAGGCCAGGCTGGATGGAGCTGGAAGAAACCTGGGATAGTGGAAGGTGTTCCCATGCCAGGGGGACTGGAATGAGATGATTTCAAAGATCCCTTCCAACCCAAGCCTTTTTATGGTTCTATGAAATCCAAAGTATAACTGGCATTTAGTTTTAACCTATCCACACTATACACAACCCTGAGCTTCTCTTTGTCCTTAGAGCATTAGAAATTGCAGAGACTCCTTGCTTTTTTATTACACAAACAAGCAGTATCCTACATAGTTCAGAAGGGACTGGTGTTACCTAAACAATAATAAAATAGTAAATAATAGTAAGAGAAAACGAATTCTGTGTGCTGAGACTGTAAGCAACACAAGGCACTAGCATCAGAAAGAAATTTTTCAAAATGTTTGTGAAAGAACAGGACAAATTTGAACACCCCACAACAGCAAAATGGGCATGTTACAGCACAAACTAAGAGGAACAAGACTGTAGCCAAGACACTGTGCACAGCATGGAACATGTTATGGACTCTGCAGGCTGGGTTCCTGCCAAGCCAAACCAGAAGATATCTACACTAAATTCTCCCCAGTTGGCAAATTTATTTTGGTATCAAGAAATTAAATGCAGAAATTAAATACCCAACAACATTTTGGTGATACTCCAACAGCAGCAATAATGAGTGTTATTTTGAGTTGCTATAATAAAACACATCTGGCCAAAGGAAGCAGAAGACAAGTCTGATGGACAAGTCACACCAGGAAGACACCCATCAGAATTTCAGGAGTGAGACTATTCTGTTTCATTGGGCTTCTGGCACTGGTTTGGTGGAAACTTGGGACTCTAGAAGAAATATTATGATCAGCAGGATGGGTGGAATATAACAAGAAGAGGGTTCAAATCACAAGACTTTAAATTTTCACAAAACATCAAGCCAAAAGTTGAAACATAGGTTAAAATTCTTAAGTCTGTAAGAGAAACAATCACCCTTTTCCATAGGAATAAAATCCAAGCTGTCCAAGTGCATCCTGGTGTTTCCATTGCCTATTATATTCCAGATTCATGAGTGAGCTCAAAAAGTAATGCAGGAGCTGTCCTTGCTTTAAGGGACATTGTCATAGGATGCAGCAGCAAATGGGATGTCAGGCAGTGGGGAATGTTTTTGTAGTGTCCCATTCCACAGCAAACCTCAGTTCTGTGGGGCAGTCTCCATAGCATGGAAATCCACATCTTCTAGGCCTTCAGTGAGGAAGCTGCCTCATGCTTTTCTACAGTCATCCTAAACAACTAAGGAATTTCTTGGCAATTTCCAAGCAGAACTTAATTTAGATTTGACCTAAGAACCTCCATTCCTTACATTACTGCTGTCCTGCTACTCTCTAGGTTGTAGATTACTGCAATATGACCAAAAAGTCTGGGAAGAAAAGAACAGAGAAGGGAAGGGAAATCATGGAGCCCTTTGGAAATCACACAAAGGACACTCTTTGTGCCTGAACCAAGACCAAGAATGTGATTTGTAATGAAAATGAACCTCACTCTCATAAAAAGTTTTTGGACAGGAAAAGTGATTTCCAGTAGCTTTAAGAATGAAGTAGGGTAATTTATTCTCTAGGGTGCAAGGTAAGGAGAAAGAAGGTAATGGGGGGCATAGACCATCTCAGTCAGGAACTTGGTGACTTTCTGAGTTCTTGCAAGTTTAGCAGATGGGGGTACCACTACCAAATCACCCATCTAGGTGCAAACCATGGCTGTGTCTCACCAGAACAGGAGCTGCAGCTCTCTGTAGGGGATTTCGGTAGCTCCTCTCCAGTTGTCCTGCTGGCACAGGACACCATCATTTCCCACATTCCATCTGTACATACCACAAACATCCAAATCCAGCAATTTACCAGAGCAGTTCTGCCCAACTTCTGCAATGGGACTAAAGCTCTGGGGCCAGAGCTGTTCTTGTGCCATCTGCATCTTGATTGAAATAATTTAAAGGATCCAGATTACATTTACCCTCGTTTAAAGTTTGCAACCCTTGTTCCTCCTGTTCCTCAACCCAAGTTTACTGCAGCTTGAAGTTCTTATTTTATTTCCACACAATAACCTTCCATAAAGCACCTGTGCTAACCCTAACCAAAAATAACCCCAAACCCTGTGGTTCTTTCACAGTGGCTGATCAGACAAGGAAATTGCTCACTGAGCCCACACCCTACTATCAGTCAAACTTCATAGCAATTCTTTGTAATACAGCCATTTGATAACAGTTAATTGTAGTAAAGCCTTCTCCTCTATCCTCTGTACTTGGCAAGCTCTGCTTTGCAGCATCTTCCTAGTTTGTCTTAAGATGCTTTGGCCGATTTTTATTATGATAAAATAGTATCTCCTCAATTCTATTTATTGCAGGAGAACTCATGCATGCCTTAGGACAAACTCAGAGGGGAGCACAATCTGCAACCAAATGTGCATTCTCAAGGAATGGCTCTGGGAAGGCTCCACCCTGACCAAAATCCCTGCTTCACAGGGAAGGCAGCCCTCCAGTTCTCAAATTAGTCATTCTGGGCTTGCATGTGTCTACATTTACATGGTAGATTTGAACAAAAGCAGTAAATCAGGAGCTAAAACTGTGCTGTGGTCACCTATAGATCTGTATTATATATTTTCATGCAAAAAACCAAGGCTGCACAATGCTCAGTAACAACTATTGCCTCCGCCTGTATATTGATGGAGCTGGAAAAAACATTTCCAAGCATTCAAATCCTTCTCTGGACACCTTTTTAATATTAAGAAATAGTAGAAAGTGGCACCTGATGATAGTGTTTGTTAGTATCCTGTGTCTCTGCACTTCTCCTGAAGTGGCTGCAAGGAGAATTGAACAAATTGAACTCTGGATAGGAAAACAAATATCCCTATTTCTGGAAACATTGCAGCAGCAACACTTTGTTCTCACTAAATTTGTGCTTCTTCCTTGTGGTTTGTTCTCATGCCATTGTGAGCCTCTTCTCAATATAGTATTTCTATTTCACATCCAAAACAAACCAAGAGAAAAACCAGAAAACACAGCACATACTAGGAAAGAAGAAAAAAGAATGCGCGGGTGGTCACTGGAAAAGGTTGTTGAGTTTCCATCATGCAAGGTTTCCAAAAACCCAGCTGGAAATGGTCCTGAGCAGTCTGACCCTGCTTTGAGCAAGAGGGTTGGGCCAGATGATCTCCAGAGGTTCCTGCCAACCTCAGCGAAGCGTGGGCACAAAGAACCACTCCCAGCTCTTTGCTGTATGCAGGTCTGGGACAGCATCCTTAACAGCAAAACAGCAAAACCCTGTGCAAAGAGACTTCCAGAGGCTTTAGCTGGCTTCTGGTAGAGCCTGACATGAAGGAAGTCACAAAGTACTGGAGATCTGGCAGTTCTGGCCAAGAGCTATGACAAGCTGGGGGTTTTTTTATCATAAAAGACCATTTCTGATCAATGTTTGCTCTAATGAGTAAAAAATTAGGCTCTTACAAGTAAGGATCATCAAAGTTTTACTAAAAGTGCCATCCAAAAGGATTCATGCTAGGTAGTTTGGGCATTCAAGTGACAGAATTAGATAATCTTGGGTCCTTCCTTCCAAGCCGAACCATTCTATGGAGTCTAAAACCCATATATAGTCCGTAAGAGACAACAATAGTCCAGAAAGCCCATGGTCGTAGCCCAGGTGGGTGACAACAGTAGCTTTTCTAAATCCATTCAATAAAAGCAGCTACAGAAAACAGGATCACCAGTTTCCCAGAAAATTTCAAAACTGTTAAAAACCTTACTGAGCTGGCAAGCTGATGGAAACACCAAGAAACCTAAAAAACCCCCAACCAATCAACCAACCAAAACAAACAACAACCCCGGACCAAAACAAACAAAACCAAACAAAAAAACCCCAAAAACAAATAAAAAAACACCACACCACCCCTCCCCCCAAAAAAACCCCAAAAACCCAGAAACAAAAAACAAACCACCAAAACAAAGAAAACCCCTGGCTTTTTTAAAAGAGGCCAAGGACTGAGCAAAACTAAAAACATAGGAAGTTTTGATAAGGATCAGACCTGGAGTATTTCTTGGACATTTCTAACAGATATCACAGAATGGTTTGAGCTGGAAAGGACCCTATAAATCGTCCTGTTTCAGTCCCTTTCTGTGGGGGCAGTCCTGGCCTTCAAAAATTATACAAGACCATTTGATTACTCTTCAGTCCACAGTGTTTGAAAACTTCTTAATATCTTTTCTGTACCAAATAACTCAAAGACCCTTTTCTCTAGAATTAATGAGCAAGTTCCCAGGTACTGATCTTACTATTTGAACAGTTCAGCAACTTTTCACCAAAGTACAGTAAAAACACTACCCCACCAAACCCATCCAAGATGACTAACCATCTCTGCACGCCAGTTATAGCTCTCAAGGTACCACCAAGTTCTTTTTTTTTTTTTTTAACAGGGTTGAACTGGATGAGTTTTAAGGTCCATTCCAACCCAAATAATTTGATGATGATATTCTGCCTCTGTACCAGACTGATGTCCCAACAACAATTTGTTCTTGCAAAGGAACCCACAAATACACCTAAAGATACTTCTTCCCTTTCTCTTTGATAAACTATGTTAAGCTCTAATTTTATCATAAGGTAAGTGTTTCTTTTCTACTGGAAGAAAACAGGTTCAAAGATTCTCAGGACAGACTCTGAGTAGGGGAAAAACTCAGTCCCACAGTGTGGAAGGAAACTGTACACAGGCTGTTAGCAAACATTCCTCATGGTTTACTTCAAAACTTATGGAAAGGAGCTGAGCATAGACACACAGCTGCTAGAGATACTTTTTTTCCAATACAGGCAAACCCCAAAGCAGGATCTTTCTAGTTCATTATCCTAAATTATGATCAGTCTTCTCTGGATTGAATATTGCCAAGCTGAAATCATCTCCCTTTGTGTGTACCTGTGGGGATGCACAACCACCTTCACCTGTGAAATCAATAGACTTCAGGAACTATTTCTGCATTAGAAAAAAAAGCATATAGTCTTAATTCAGGATTTTTCATTTTTTAGAAGGTTTTAGATAGATTTTTTTTTAGGTTTTTTGTTTGGTTTTTTGTTTGGTTTTTTGTTTGTTTTTTTTTAAAAACCCCATTGATTTAGTAATGTGTTCTTTTCAAAGGGCCCTTTTTCTATTTTTGCCCTGAAATTTCAAAAGCTTGTTTTGTCAGTAGCAGAAAGACTGAGACTGAAAATACAGTCAACACAATGGTTTAACCTTTCCAGAAAACATGCAGTCTTCTGTGATTCCCTGCATCTTTAAAGCACACATAAAACCCCCCATAGTTTCAGTAATTCCTCTAACTTCAGTTTACTTTCTTAGCGTTTTTTTGAAATTCCATGTTTTACTGCAATACCAGAGCAATTTGTTAAACTGCTGAATTCAAAGCAACTCATTAATGCCATTTCACTTGCTCTACAATTTACCCACAGCTTTTTGATAAGATAGAAGTCTATTGCCTGCTAATTCTCAGTGCCAAAAATTACCACTACCATACCTAGTCTTTCTTCTATTCCAAGAAGGGACATCAAATTCATTTCAGGAATGAAGATGCAACTTATGAGGGACATGGGATATGCAAATATTGCTTTACATACTGATGTTTATTTTTAGCAAGGGCTATTTTATAGGGCTGTGAGAAGTGGATACATGGCTGCAGGGGGATGAAGTATCCCAAGGGCTGGTAAGAAAAAGCTGCACATCTGCCAGGCAGGACAGAAGAACAGGCACTGATGCCTGGAGTTCATGCAAAGGAGAGAAGGCCAAATGCTCCAAGCACCTCGTCTTACTGCCATTATCAAAAATCAAGTAAAAAAATCAAACTGTATCTACCCTACATTTTAGCTCACTTGTCTACTTCTTATTTGAAAAGGTGCTCATATGATGAAGTGCTGAAACAGACAAATTCAATGAAAGAATCTGAAAAAACCAAGTTGAAATTTGGGAAAGCAGCAAGAGAGGAGTGTCAAGAATGAACACACTGATTACCAGAGTTCCTTCTTCTAAATTTCTTACATCACCCCTAGACATCCCCACCATGTGCTTCAACTTGCCAATCTTAAATCAATCACCTCTCACAGAAAAATGAAAAGCTTTCAGGTGGTAAAACAATTTGCTGTCTTCAAAGAACTGTCAGATAATCCACTGTAGTTGTCCATACCTTTGCTCCAGTCATCATTAAAGAGGCAAACAAAAGTCTTACATAAAGCATCAGAATAAACTGGACCAGAACTCAATATAGTGAATGCATTAGGTGTTGAATTCACCATAGGCCATTTCTTGGTATCTATTTTTGGCTGGGGAGAGCATGTACCTTTACCTAAAACTGAAACTGTAACTTAGGGCAATGTTCTTAGTCATAAGCACTTAAGAAAAATCTTGCTCTCTCTTATATTCTCATGGCCTTCCAGTCCTAGATATGCCAGGAGCATTCAAAGCATTACAAGAGCCCAGATGACAATGAAAATTTGATGCAAGTCAGAAGAACTGTGTGTGTCACCTGTTTGGGCCTTTCACAACTGGGTATGGAAATACAGACCATTCCTTATGCTGACTTGTGCAAAGCACAACTGACTGTCCACTGCCAGTAACATCAGTATTAACCACTTTTTGTCATTCTGTAGCAATGTGGAACTTTCACAACTTAGAGCATAACTTCTCCACTTTTGTTGATTGCTGTGACTTCATCAAAACAAGAGTAAAATCTCCCAAATAGTTATCAAAACCTTAACTACCTACAGTGACATACTGGCAGGGTTATTATTTAACTTAAGAGAGAAATGTGGAATGTTTCATTTATAATAATATTATTCTCTTTGATCCTGAGCACTAAGGACAGCAGAACTCAAACCAATACTTACTTCAATACAAAGGTAACAAAAAAATCATTAGTTTCATAACCCAATACTCCAGTATTTGCATGTCAAATTTATCAGGACGTTTCTCCACAATTATAAACTACATTATTTTGGAACTAACGTTGATGGAAAAAGAAAAAGAAAACAGAAGGAAAAAGTGTAAGAAGGTCCTAGTGATTTAGTTTGTAAGATAACTGAGGTTAGAGAAAACCAAGAGCCCCCTCTAGGGGTTACTGCGAGTTCTAACATAGGTGGATACTCAGGTAAGAGAAATGGTTTTTAGGGTTTGTATTTTTCAGTTTGAGTTACTCCAATTGGAATTTCACCTTAACGACAGTATCAACAGTAAAATGACAGCTTAAAAAAAAAGAATGACACAAAAAGCTGTATTAGACTTTGGATGAAATCTACTTACAGTACTTCAGCACCAAAACGTGGGCAGTTAGGCTTATACATGTATATACAATTAAATGATATGTCAAAGTCATAAAATGCTTAGTTATTTATAATGAAATCTATACAAAACAGTTAAAAACATGGTTTTATATACATTTTGGAAAAAAAATGTATTGTCTTGATTACCAGAATGTATTAAAACTGGTTCTCTTGTCCCATCTGAACCCAAATCGCTCTCTGTGACTTGTAACTATCACAAAACCCCAACGTATTGCTTCAACAAGCCAAGGCTAAGGCTAATTTTGGAAACCTACCATTGTACACCCATTTAAACTTTTAAACTCCCCAAATTGTCAACTTTAAAAACAGCATGTAAGAGTAAAATATAGATTTTTAAAAGTCTTAGCTCACTTTTAAATTCTCAAGTTCAACTTGGAAAGATGTTGAACTATTTATCCCCAATTTTGAAAAACTGATTAATAGCAAAATACACTTCCTTCTCCCTGTTTGTATAGAATTAATACAACTGCCTGTTTCACAGGAGCTTTTTCAACAACTTGTCTCACTTTAAATTTTATATTTAAATAAATAATCAAAGGTTAACTAAAGTAGATGAGCATTTTGTATGCTTAGGGCACAAAGAAATGCCTCATCTTCCATTACCCTACTTCTTGTAAAGCATGAAAACAAAACTCCACTAGCAAATCCACTTTATTACCAGTTTTGCTTATTTCCGACATTCACTAACAAGAATTTCTAAAAAATATTTTAAGCTTCTGAAAAAAAATTTTAAGTGAGCACAAGTGCAAGAAAGCTAACCAATTCCAAAATTCCTGGGGCTTTTCCAGCACTGTCAGAGACATATTTTCTCTCACATGCTATTTGAAAATAAAAATATTTACTAAACGTTTTCTATTTTTTATGGTGTTTTGCTCAACAGCTAAAAAGACACAGCAAAATAATGATCCCTTTTCACTTAAAGCTGTTTCAGTATCTGGGCAAGGGCTTCAATAGCACAAGCTGTAGAATTCACTGCAGATGTTTTTGAACAGGAGTACATTCCACTGTCACAGGTTTACTAAATCCTGGTACCTACATCTCTTCTTTTTTCTTTTTCCAAAACAATTTTTAAGATGAAGCTTTTTCAATACTGTCTTGTTAAAACATACTGAAGCTTCAAGAGTCCAATGAACAATTCTAATAGGCAAAGTGCTCAAGACATCACAATAAAAGGGCATCTTGGATGCTCAAAATCCCAAGATATTTTAAAGTGCACTCCAGTGTCCCTATTCCTTAGGATTGTTCAGCAGAACTTTGAGAGGGGCTGGGCTCAGTGCCATCCTCAGTGCTACTGTCCACATCTTGCTCCATTGCTGTCTCCTCATCATCGAGGCGCTGACTGGTGAAGTTGTTGAGCTCCAGGAGCCCGCTGGGTTCCACCACCACATTGGAGCTGGAGTGACAAGGGATGGAATAGTGAGGGATAGTCTGAAAGAAAGAAAATATTTAAGTTCAATGAACAATTTTGAAGGTAAAGGAATCTGTGCAAGCACAGAGATTTGTGAAAAAGGGATTATTTAGTTTGCAAGGGCAATTTTCCCTAACTAAGGCTTCAAAGCACCCTTTTGCTGGATTGGGTTGTGAAAGATGCAATTCAAATAATCTTGCTCTCCAGGCAGTGATCTTGACCTTTGCTGTTCCCTAAAGGTCTGTGACAGCATAACCAGTGGCCACCATCCACCATTCTGCAAACCCAAAGCAGAGATAATATTTTCTTCAGCCTGATCTTTTTCAGACAAGATGTGCTGATGAAAGAATAACCTGAGTTAGAATGACCCACAAGGACCATCGAGTCCAGCTCCGGGCCCTGCACAGGACAAGCCCAAGAATCCCACCAGGCAGTGCATTGTCCAGGCACTCCAGGAGGACTTTGCTTTTTGTATACAACAGAGTTCAAGCTCTGGTCCTGCTCAGAGCTGCAGCTCAGAGGCTGAGGAAACACAATACATATTTGTTTCTAAGATTATTATTATTATGGTTATTATGTTATTTATTTTTACTTATTCTTTCATAGGCTAGAAGATAAATCTCTGACTTTATACAACTGAAATTCTGGGCACTATTTAACTTGTGAAATAGCTCACAGCATACCACAATAATAAATAGTACCAATTTGCAAAAGATACAGATTTCAAGTAAAACAGAAATCTACCTTTATCTATTTAAGGAGGACTAAAAACGAATAAGGAACTGACAACTTCTACAAAAGAGAAGTTAGGCCCAATAAAGAATTCACAAAGTAGCACGAAAAATTTGAAACCTCTGCACACAAATTGTTTCCCACATCAGAAGTATTTTCACTGTGACACAAGTATGATACATATTAAAACAATTTCAATCCACACTACCATTTGTGTGAACATAAGCTACGCCAACTTGTCTATAAAGATTCCCATTATACTTGGAAGACTTAAGTACCTCCTTAGTTGACATTCTGACAACTTATTACAACATACACCATCGTATTTAGGGCAGCAGAATCAATGAAAATATCAAGCATAGCAGTTATGAAATTATTCACAGCATTTAGGCTAAAAATCAATAGCAATTTTATCTCAGAAGTGGTCTTACCCTAAAGTGAAGTTAAAAAGCTTTCTTCCAATTTCAGACCTTATTTGCTGAACTTTTCCAGTAAGCACAACCCTACTATGTCATTAATTTTATACTCAGAAGCAACTTTAATAGATAATATAAAAGATTCTAGCACATGGCTCCATACTAAGCACTGAGGCAGTTTTAAGCATTGCAAATGAAAGCACTTTGTAAAATGAGATGAGTTTAGTTATTTTCTTAACAAAAGAAGGAAGACACTGAGGACAGAGTGAATGATACAGTACTGGAGAAACCTGAGCCCAATTAAAAAGAATTACACTTCAATGTAGCAATTGTTTACAAGAGCAGAAACAGAACCAAAACCTTAGGAATAAGCCCACAAGTACTTGAACATCATTCAATGGCTATCACTGCATCAGACACGTGTTTGCTCTGCTCAATCTTTGCCTTATTCGCTCAGTCTTCTCTTACCTGGACAACAATTTCTGATGAGCTCTCTTCAGCTTTCTTTTGTGATATATTCTGAATGTGTATGAACTGGTTTGTTGTAGGTATTCCTTGTGCATCGAGTTTCCTCTCTGTTAAAGCAGGACCAACAGCAGGAGGACTTGAGCTGGACTCTGCATGTGTCTGTTGCTGGGGGATGGAAGGAGCCGCCATCCCTACTGCAGCCACGCTCGGGCCCTGGGCACAAGGTGACGACTCTGCTTCACTAGCAGCTCTACTAGTGGACGTGGCCTTGTTTGGGGGATCCACTAGCGTGTGTTCTATGTTTGCATCAATCTGAGCTTCCACCATAGACACTCTCAATATATCTGCTACTGATGTCTCCGTGGATGCCTGCATGGGAAATAGGCTGGTAACCAGCAATGCCAGTTTGGGCACAGAACTGCCACCTGCTACCTTTGAAACAAAAGGAGGCTCATGCCCCTCAAAAGTTATCTCTGTAACAGTGGATCCTTGCATTATAGTTAGATGTTGCACCTGAAAATCACATTTTTTGTTGTGCATATTACAGTTAATATTTTTTTTTATTGAAATCCTCATCAATATTTCCAAGGACAGAATGGCACAAACAACATACTTGCTATTAGGAAGACAATTGAAACTCAGTGTTTTAACAAAGGAATTAGCAATGACAGGGCAACAGTTAATTGAAGCCTGGGGAAAAGCAGCTTTTTAGGCTGCTAGATAAGGATTGTAGCAGTATAATACCACAGCAGCCTAATTTTCATTTGGGATTTACAGCCCCCTGGTATGTTTGCTAGTTTTCACATCTACTCCTGAAAGAGTAAAAAAAAAAAAAAAAGGTACTTTTCTGGAGTTAGTTAAAAACATTTTTTCCCATGTTCCTCAGTCTCTGCCTTTTTCCCTCCCAAGGAAAATCAAATTACTCCTCTACATGAAAACTATGTAACTTCAGGAAGATGTAAACTACAAAGGAAGAGGAACAATGGAGAGCCTTAGGAGACTGCAGTGTATTCATCTTTATTTCTATAGAAATAAAAAGTGCTACGGGAATGGAAATTACTAATGTGTCATTATCTAAAAATGAAAAGAAAATAACTAGGGAGAAATCCCATGCACCAGTGGTGGCTGAAATTAATAAAAACTGTCCAACAAAACATGTTTGTGAGCTCTATGGATTTTTTGCCCTATAACATGTGCTTCTCTCTCTCCTAGTGTCAACCTTCTGCTGGGGTAATTACTACCAGCGGAATGAGGGATTCTCTCTTGCCAGGACAAAACACTGCTACAGCAACAGGGTCGGTGTTTTAATTTTTTTTTTTTCCTTGAACAGCGACGTGTATTTTGCATGCTATCAATATTCCGTTACCTGGCTTGCTGGCTGTTTCTCTGAAGAGGCAGGTAGCTGCATTTGACTCTGGGGGGGCTGGGGTTGCACGAAGATTTTTTGTGCCGTTGGTGCCTGTTGCAGTTTGGGCAGCTGCTGCGTGGTTTTTACTGCAAGCACCTGTACTACAGTTTGCTGTGGCTGTGCCACTAAGGTAGGGAGTTGCCTTTCTTTGGCCATCATATGGTGTGGGGGGTGCTGTGCATCTGGTTTGGTCTGTGCTTGCTCTTGCTGCAGGGGGGTTAGCTTTTGATGCCTTATGGAAAGTTGGGGCATTTGTGGGAGTTTGTGCTGGATTTGATCAGCCTGCAGGTGGATTGTCTGCTTCTGCTTAGTCTGGAAACACTGCAGAGTTTTCACTTGCAGTTGAGTCTGTTCCAGCTGTGGCTGACTCAGTTTTTGCTGTTTTTGTGCCTGTGGCTGTGTCAGGGCAGATCTGTAAAACAGGCCAGTCTGAGGATCTAAGGTGTCCATCTCTTCCACTTCTCCTTCCTCAGTTCCAAGTTGTTCACTGTGTTTGGTAAACGCAGTGTGACTGCTTAAGGCCTTAAGAAGAAGAATTTAGATCAAGTTAGTAAAGAGAAATATCAGAATACACCATCTAGAAATAATTTTTAATGTTTCAAATGGACTATAACTCTTTTTACCATTACAGACTCCCAATTCATGTATTATAAGATACTCTTATGTGGGTGTTTCACAATATATAAGCAATCAAGATCTATTATCATCATGTTAAACTGTGGTACATCTCTGTGTGAGAACATGAGCTCCACAACTAACCCTCAGTGGGATTATGTAGATCTCACTTGTGTGAGACTGAGGCTCAAAGCTTCCTAAGGTTGCCTGGCAGGTGGATATGAAGCAGCAGGGAGTAGCAGGAGGCTGAGCCAGAAGCTTCTCATTCAAGCCAGAGCCTCTCTGTGCAATAAATTTTTATTCTGCCTCTTGAAAGTCTAATTATCTTCTCTAGGGTTTCTCCTGCAGGCCCCAATAACTACAGGCTGTCCCCTTTCAGGCAATAGAGATCCTCTCTTCTCCTTCCTTTCTCAAAATTGTATTGCAATTTTTCTTGGGCATTACACAAACATTTGACTTTTTGAGGGAATGAGCAACCTATACTTTGTAAACCAAAATGTATAAATGTACTGGCAAATCGTGCTAGCAAGATCAAATACCCTAATCCAACACCTGCAAAATTATATTGCCTGGCACAAGTTTATAACTCTCACACAGTATTGTTCTGGACTGCAGCTGAAGTTCTCACAAGTCAAAGCAATGCAGAGTTGAGCAGGTCCTGATCAAGCCATTCAAGAGGCTTCAGCAAGATTTCACCACAAGCTGCATTGCTTGTTTGAAGTGTTTGGAATCCCCACAGTCCTGACCTAAATATGATCTGGGTTTTTGATTCAGAGAAGTCTTCCTATTCACAAACTAAAGACATCAAATGGAAAAGATACTGTGTGCTCTGTGTACTGACCAGAATTCCATTTCAGTCCTCCTCCCTCTACACTACCACCAACATAACGTAAAGAGGTCAGGCCACTGCAATACTACAACCTCCCTCACCATCAAAATACAATCACAGAATGGTTTGGGTTGGAAAAGACCTTAAGGACCATCTAGTCCAACACACCTACCATGGACAGAGACACCTTCCACTACACCAGGTTGCTCCAAGTTCTGTCCAACCTGGCCCTGAACACTTCCAGGGATGCAGCATCCACAGCTTCCCTAAGCAACCCATGCCAGTGCCTCACTGCTCCTACAGTAAAGATTTTATTTCTAATATTTAATCTAAACCTCCTCTCCTTTGGCTCCCAGCTATTGAAGCAATATTAAAATCATTAATTTGCCTGTATGCTGAACATTTTTGCTGGCAGCACCATGACACATACATTCAGAATAAGCCCTGGTCCTATGCAATTTGTATGACCTGCTGCTGTTTACAGACTGCTGGGAGAAGAAAGGATCCAACCTGCTGCATGATATGGGTAATGGCGCCAGTGGAGGATGCAGGAATAGATTTCACCACAACAGAAGTCTGCGTTGCTGTCTGCGACTGAGCCACGTGCTGCAGCAGCGTCCTCTGGGGCTGAGATGACTGGTGGGGCTGGGACCGATGACTGACTGAAAGTAAAGAGGTCAGTGGCACTTCTCCAGAACTAACTGCAGCAACTCAAACTCTCTGCTTTGCAGTTAAGCTTCAAATGAAAGCACACGTGAGTGAAAAAGATCTAAGTATGGAAAATGTCTTTCACTCTGTGCTAGTGACAACTATTAAATGTTAATGGATAGATCTATTCTGAGAAACCTCTTGGAGTGGCAACTCGGGGGTTTTGCTTTTGTCTCTGTTTCCTAAGTAACCACACTTGGTCCAAACCTCCTCTGGCCATCCTTTCCCAATACACCAATTCTGCAAGCAGAGTTTATACCTGATGTTTAGCTCTGGGTTCTTTATGACTAGAATATGGCTGTAGAACACAAGTTATTCTGTGGATTTTACAGTATTAAAAACGCCTCCACAATTGACTGCAATTAAGAACAGCAAGCCTTGCTCACCAGGTTTCTACCACTGATAAACTGCACACAATACTCCCCAGAGCATAAGCTAAATTTGAAAGATTAGCAGATAAAATGTTTGGGTATTATTAAAGCAAGTGGCTGATCAGAAATGACAGATCAAAAAATGGGGTCTGTGTCACTTCTGGGAACAGATCTAGCTTGAGTTACAGAGCTATAGTGACAGGCCTGTAATTAAACAATGGAAAATCATGTGCTGCTGAGAAAAAAACAACAACAAAAATAACCATTCTATATTCCAGTCACTGATAAGATATGAATCCAAATCACTTTATGCCTGTCCACATTAATAAGCAAATATTTGTGTAACCTAATTTCTTAGGCTACAAAGTATTTAATCACTGAAGGAGAACAAGCAAAGTTTAAACTCAATTGTAACATAACTTAAAGAAAGGTCGTATTTTGAATAAATATGGTAATTTTACTTTCTCACTCCAAGAAAGTTTGTTTATACCAATACTGGCCTGCATGCTGTGCCAGATTTATCCTGGGTATCTCCCAACAATTCCTACACAATTGAAAATTTAATTTAAAAGTAAAGTTTCTAACCTATATGGTTGTGTAGATATTCTTCCGAATGTGAACCAATACAGTGTTGTCTTCCTGAGTCTGCAGACAGACAAAAAATGGTGACACTAAGATGTGTGAATTGCTCCCTTCATCTCATGAGGAAGCACATGCTGAATCCCAGCTCCCAAATACTTAATCCTCTGGTCTAGGCCCATGCAGGACATTTCACAACAGACTACAGATTCTTTACTATCTTACTACAGATTTTTTAGCAGAAAATATAGCTATGTGGGTTACTGATAAATTCAGAGAAGCACAAATTAAACCAAAAAGAAACTCAATTACCTGCATTCCTTGGCAATGTTCAGAGAAATGGGGGAAGGGACAAAAATCTAAGTGCAAAATAACCAGTTAAGTGCTGCAGCAGAATCTGCTTCTGCCATCCCATAGGAGCCTGCACTATTCTGGTAGATTCCCACATTTCAAATCAATGTTTACAGAGATCCTAATATTTAAAATATTATCTCCATATCTCAAGGAATTTTTTTTGCCATTGTACTTTGTGTGGCTTTTAAGCTGCAGAAAGTACTGAAATTTAAAAAGACACTGACAGTAATTTTCCATCCTCTCTGCAAAAGGCCCTCTTGTAAATCAACTTTCACAGTAAGACCCATCATAAAAATTGGAACCTCTAAAAGAAGCTCAATGCACAATAGCTGTGTCAATGAAGATATCTAACTGCTAGCTGGAAAGCACTTTAACACCATATATTATACTTTGTGTTTGTTTTAAAGGAGATTCAAGGGAGCATGATTCAAACATTTGAAATTGAAGCCAGATACAGTAAGTGCTACTTAAATGAATAACAATAACATCTCCCCAGCTCCAATTTCACATGACTTAAGTTCAGGCCATACAAGGGATGGGAGCAAGGTGAGAAGGTACAGAATAAAATGAAAATATCACATTAGACATTTAGCACTAAAATCATCAGAGCTACACATATGTAGTAATACAGTTTAATACTATTAAGTTTTATTTCTCTTGTCCAATGTAGACTAAGTACATTTTTGCTTTCATTTTCCAAAAAATACAGAGACCAACAATGTGGGTTTAAGAAATTAAAATGGAAAACAGGTAATCTGATCCTTTCATGTAGGTATGGGAAGTGGCTCATACCTAGTGTTCTGGGGTAGTAGGAAACATCAGAGATACAAGAGAAAGGACTTGCACAAAATGAACGTCCAAATAGAAGGAGTCGAGAATTTAGAGAGATGAATTTGAATAACTTATATATTTTAAAAGTGCATATTTATTAATTCAAAGCTTTCTAGCAAATGAAGAATCTGGGGCTACATCAGCATGCTAAATGCATACCTGGCTTTATCTCAGGACTAAGTGGATTTTAACAAACTCAATGTCTGACTCCTTTCAGTACATACAGAAACCAGGCTATGGTTCCTGTAGCTTCATTTTCTGCTTTCTCCTTACTGGATATTTTCCTTTAAGGGGTGGTGGGACAGTCTGTCTTTTACATCCAGGGAACAGAAAATCTGCTCAAGTGGGCTATCCTGAAGCAGCCACTCTTTGTTTCAGTTAGAAACATTTTCCCTTATGCCCCAGCAAGGCAGATGCAATCTCTATCCCATGCACAGGGTCTCGGGAGTGGAAGACTCATTTCCTCTACAAAAAATTACAGCAAAAACACAAAAGTGAAACCTACTGTAAGAAAACTCCAAAATGAAGTCCTCAGACTTCAAGTGCAAAGCCACTCTCACACCACCTTAGCCACTTACCAGTTGTGATATATTCAGCCACTAGTTCTGACTCTACAACAGCAATTGAAGGACTTTCTGGAGAATGCCTCTTTTCTTGAGTCATCTGGATTGGAACAGCCATTTGGCTCAGGTCAATGGTAGGCTGCCTTGGCTTTGATTCCAACTTTTCCTTCACTGCTTTAGAAGAAAAGCAAAGCATAAAATCAACCTCTAATGTATAAACCTTCAAAGTAGAATAAGCCTACAATATCAATGTACCAGTTTAATCATATATAGTGAACACTACAGAATAAATGCAAACAAACTGATACAGGATAAAAAGGAAGGAATCAAGTTGACTCAAGATACGTGCTTTTCAATCACAAAACTTAGTACAAAAGCCTGCTTAAGCAAAACATAATCTCTGAAGTTATCCTAAACAATTTCAGACCTGTTGTCTGCTGAAGTTCCAGCAAAGCTTTTATTGTGGAAGTAGCTGACTGAGATTCACTGGATACATCCTGGTAAATTATTGTAGGGTTTGTGTCCACAGCAATTTCATGTTCAGACCAATCTTGACTTCTTGAAGCAATCACATGGACTACAGGCTGAGAATCTGTTTGCAAAAAAAAAAAAAAAAAGAACAAAAAAACAAAGGCACATCATAAAATCATGGAACAATTTAGGTTGGAAGAAACCTTAAAGCTCATCTCATTCCAACCCCCTGCCAGGGGCAGGGACACCTTCTGCCAGAGCAGGTTGCTCCAAGCCCTGTCTGACCTGGCCTTGAACACTTCCAGGAATGGGGCAGTAACAGCTTCTCTGAGCAACCTGTGCCAGCTCAAGTCATCATAGAACCAGTTTGGGCTGGAGGGCTCTCATGCAACCTCTTGCTTTAAAGCAGGGTGATAGCTCAAAATTATACCAAATTACTCATTACTTTTTAGTTTTGAACATTGCCAAGGATGCATACTCTCATTCTGCAACACTTTAGTTTCTATTCCAATTGATTCTTGAAGTAAAACACTGTTGATGTTACGAACAGTTTTCAGCAAAAAACCCAGTAGTTTTTTGTAGAAGATTTTATTTGAAAAATCAAAGTTCAGCAGGTTTTTTTTATGTTGAATTTGCCTTGGATTGAACTTTTTTACCCTAAGGTTTTAGCAGTTCGGGTAATCAGCATGTATTCAGCATTCTAAACTAACAGCATCTAAATTTTGGTAAGCTAGTTGAATCTTCAGAACTTCTTAAGAACTTACTTAAATGGCCGTATAGACCAACAGTTACAAAATTAAATAGAAAAGATAGAAAGGTTTCACTGAGACACTTGCTGCAGTGATACATATCATGGTCACTCCCAAACACAGGTTAGATTTTGTTTATGCCCTATTATTTATGCTCCTCTTACACACAGAGCTGCATCAGTATCATGGCTTGAAGCCAGGGCAGAATTCCCACCAGGATTGCATATCTGATATACATCCTGATGCACATGTATAAAAGGACCAAGATTTGTGTTGGTCCCATGGCAGCTTTCAGACATGCACCAGAGAGATGCTTCTATACACTCCAGAAAGACAGTAGCAGAGCATGGACTGCCAAAACAACCTCCTAAACTTGCTGCCCTGCCTACTTCTGGCAGACTCTCCAGAAGGGGGAACAGGTTGCATTGTAACAGCAAGCTGGAGCCCAGCAAGACACCTTTATCACCACTTTTCAGGATAATGAAAGCACACAGTAGGTAGCTCAAAAGAAAGAAAAATATAAAAGTAAGGGAACAATGGTGCTTCACTGCAAACAGATGGGGTGAAACCTGTGCTAAAAGGACAAACACAGAGCTCTCTGGGGCAGCTGGCATGCTTGGAAGACAGTCCACTCATACATTATGTGACACCAACACCGACCTTGAGAGCTCTGGGAAGACTCTGTAGAAGAAGAGCTACTGTCAGTGTAGGTTTGTGGTTCTTCTTTCACTTCTGGGAGAGATGAGTTTCCTGTCTCTGCTACCCTTGAAGCCTGCTGTAACGTTTCAGTCACCAGCTGTCTGGTTTGTTCACTCACAACTGTTGCTTGAAATGTCACTGGCTTTGGTTTTATGAGGACCTAATTAGAAAGGTAAATTTTGTTTAAAGTAAAAGCACTTAAAGAACAGATCTGAGCAATCAAAGTACAGGGTGCCACTCAGATCTAGGTACACCACCTACATAATATTAATATTTTACTTTAAAAAGTCTACCTCTAAATTCAGTAACTTTGATTATTAAACCACAAAGTCCAAGTAAATGGCAATGCACAAGAATGTACTTCTCACTCAGTAATTTGAAGTGTTTAATACAATAAACCACAAACCAGTTATTTTTCAGGACTAGATAAAACTAGTGTGGTAAGAGAAAGCTACACGAGTGAGCTGGAACATGCACTGCACTGATGAGGACAAGCACTTCCACAATAAATACAGTCTTGAACAATCAAAACACACAAAATGTTACATCTGATAAAAGCTTAGTTCTTTCAAATACTAAGAGCAGCCAGAGAAAAAGCTGAAACTGAAAGCATCCAGAAATAAGCCAGGTTCTCTGTATACATCCCAACCAACTACCCAAGGTTGCAGGGACAGCCAGAACAGGTATTAAGCAGAAAATAAACCTCAATAAAACCTCGATTTGATGGGTGACCTATGTCCAGACTCTGCATCTTTATTTCTAATGGTCTAACCATTAGCTGGAAGATGGAAACAAGTATCTGGAGCCATGGTCAGACAGTTCTAGCTACAGAAAAGGTTTAGTAAATCCTTTAGGCTTGCTCTAGGCCTTCACAAAAAGCTAACAGATGCAGATACTGTGCTTGAGAAATCAGGACTGAGGCCATTTCATTATGCCACTAAGTTTCATTCCCCACAGAAAATATATTAAACCTGGAAAAATGAGGAAACACATTGAAAAATTATTTACTTCCCATTAAAATTTAGGGGTACATTTCAAGACAGAAAGGGGTCCTCTGTACCTGTGTTTTCCCTTGCTGACCATAAACAATTTTAGTTGGGATGATTTTGGTGGCTGGCTGGACCGTGGACCCTATTCCTTTTGGCTGTGTAACAATCATTTTTGTGATGGGTCTTGTGGCAGTGATGATAGCAGGTTTTGCTCCTGCTGGCACTGCCTGAATAGTTTTCTCCCCCTGTAGAGAAGTCAAAGTTTACAGGTTAACTTAATGGAATTGTTCAGTGAGACCCAATTTTCCAAAAAAATACAGTTACATGTGAGTGTGTGTACCATGAAATAAATCTGCTGCTACAACTACATTTATTTGATATAAAATACATTAGATGACCAAGAACAAAAGAATTTATGGTTTTGAATGGAAAAAGCTACCAAAATCCACTTTTCCATTACCTTACCTTTTGAGCAGCTCTGAAGGGATGAATAAAAAGAAGTAACTAAAAGACAAAGTTTTTAACTTTGGAACTTTCTTCAAACACAAATGTTTTTTTAAGACCACCAATTTCTATTAACACTAACTTTGGCAAGACATCTACAAAACTTGAACTGAGATTCTGAAACAAAATTATTTAAATATATATTTTTGCATTGTCTTTAGGACCAAGACATTAATTGTGTATGGACTTTTTTTCAACTAATAGTTCACTTCAACAAAAATGCAGATTCACAGCTGTTTCACAGGAATCATTTGACTATAGAATAGTGTTTACATATGACTAGACTCTTGATAGCTTAAGGAGAGCAAAGACATTGAGCATGCTTTTTTTAAGCTCTGCACTGTAACAAACCAAGTGAGTAACAACATCAGTAGTCTGTTCCTACCAATATCCATGAAATGCTGGAAATCCCCCAAACCATACTGGTTTCAAAAATACCATCCCATTTTGGTAGCTACTACTGTGTAACATCATAAGATTTCCACATGTCTGGAAATACACCTTCAATTCTAAATCTAGAGAACTTCAAAACCTAAAACAAAAATCATAAAAGATTTAAAAAAACCCTTGTTGACGGGTTCTTGAGTAGTTCTGCTACTCAAGCAGCCTTTTAAATTTTACAGAATTAAGGCATTAAATCTCACAGTTTTATCTAGGAACATTGATCATTCTTATTTACTAGTACTTACAGATAAGCTCAGTTGATGCTGGAAACTTGATTTTATTCTTAGCTATACCTCAGGCTATCAAAAAAATAATTCACCACTATGCAATACCCAGGGCACAGGATGTCACAATGTTACACACCACATTAATTGAAAGTGGTTCTCCTACAGTGAAGACACAGTTCATTTCTGCCCTTTATACCCAAAACACAAATGTCTGGAGACGCAAATTATTAACACAGGACCCTGGTTCTCATTGGAGCAAACAGACTAAGATTCTAGTAATTTTCATCTACTTAATTGCTTCAGGAATACAAATTCATTATCCATGGAAAAGAAAAGCAAGTTCTAAAGTTTATATTTTCCTTTACCTTTGAAAACATCCCCAGTTTGCTTTAAGCATGGAATCATATTCTGCAAACTGCAGTCAGTTTTCAAACATCCCTGACATCAAGGCATGCAGGATCTGTTAAGGAGCTCATGCACAGTTTGCTTTTAATTGAGCCTTTAGCAGAATGAATGCAGCAGCCACCACACAGCTTGTCACCAGGCTCTCCATTAGAGACTTGAAACAATTACTTACCCCAGCATTCAACAGTGTTGTGACAACATTTTTGCCTGGAAGCCCTTGAATTGTAGTTCCTTTTCCAGTAGTTTTTTGCACAACAATCACATTGGGTTTCGATGTCATTGGAATTGTAGTGATTTTGGTTGTAGTTCCTAAATTTTTGTGGGAAAAGAAATAAAGCACATTTTGTATATTTCCTTTCACCACAGAAGTTGTTAAGCTATAGAGGAATCATTTTATTTAAATCTGACAGCACATCAAGAAACCAGCAGCATTTGGAATGGGAATTCATGTCACCCAACTCAGCATGGAAAGATTAGATGCCAACTCGACAAATCTTTCACCTACAGTAAAAACAGGTGTGCCCAGGGGAACATAATGTATTCTATATTAGGACAGGCAACCCTTCTCACAAGTTACAGAGCAGACTAACACAGCTTTCTCAGGCAAACATGTAGAACTCTTCAAAGGTCAGAGTTAGGGTGGGATAAGTACATCACTAATATTCAACTCAAGGTCCTATTTGCACAGACAAATACTCTTCTACAGATGATCTCTGTAGAAGAATCTACATACCAACGATGTATCTCCAGTCAAGAGAAAAACCAGCTCTTTCTGTTGTAATGTAAGTGATGAGTAGTGGATTGAAAGAAGGAAAAAAGAAAAACATGCTATTGGTTCACAATAAGTCCATAAAAGCTAAGTTCAGAAGTGTGGTGGTTTTTTTGTGGTTTTGGTTTGGTTTTGGTTGGTTTTTTTGAGGGGGGGTGTTGTGATTATTTTGTTTTGTTTTTTTTTTTTTTTCTGGTTGGTTGGTTTATTTTATTTTTTCCTTTTTTTTTGTTTTTTTTTTTTTTA
>JAOTQP010000001.1:99507376-99541041 GCA_026413545.1 Cichladusa arquata
TTTATTTTTTCCTTTGTTTTTGTTTTTTTTTTTTTTAGAGTTGGCTTGACTATTTCTGTTAGTATTTAACTAGTTCCATTCCCTTTATCAGGTTTTTAGTTACCTGCAGTGACAGGTAATTCTGGTCAGCCTTCCACAGTCCACAAAAGTACATACACTGGAATTAGTCATCAGTGCTATCGGACTGCCATTGCAGTTTTTAGTTTTTTATCAACAATTTCTCCTTTCTCCAGAGGAAAGCATCATTCAGTCACAACAGAGCTGCAAATCCAGGGATTCCCTTTACTACCTTCTACCCATTAGTCATGCCTGTACATACTTCACAACCTACTTCAGATGAGCAATTCTACTAATTCTGGGAAAGGGAAGATATGTTGACAAGATCATGATTTATTTAATCCTACTGACTTCAGAGGCATCTAAAGACTGCTTCCTTAGCAAAAATAATTAAGCAAACAGAAGAAAAAAAAGCAGGCATGATTTCCAAACTTGTGTTCTTTCAAGACAATCATTATTATCCTGATCAGGATCACTCACAGGTTTCTCCACATGACCTGTTGCTCAGGAGAGTACTCCCACTTGTGTAGAATTCATTACAAGACCTAGAAATTGTCTTAACAATTCACCATACCCACAACAGGCTAAAAAAAGTTACTTGTTGCCATAGAAGATGCTGTATCATCACTAACTATAATTTTGTGGAAATCAAAACCTGTAAGACTGCTCTACCAGATTACAGCCCAACGTTGAGTGCATTTACCGGATAGCTTGTGCAGCATCTTTTGGTGACTGGAGCTGGCTGGTGCCATGTCAGGTCTTTGCTAAACAAAGTTAAAGTCCTAAACATATACTAAGAAACTGTCACTGGTATTAGTGTGCTTGGTCCTGGCCCCAAAGAGACTATCTTTAGAGATGATAGAACCACTGAGTGTTTTAGGTTGGAAGGGACCTTGAAGCTCATCCAGTTCCACCCCTGTCAAGGGCAGGGACACCTTCCACTAGACCAGGTTGCTCCAAGCCCTGTCCAATGTGGCCTTGAACACTTCCAGGGCTGGGGCAGCCACAGCTTCTCTGGGCAACCTGTGCCAGTACAGAACCAGCAGGGAGAACCAGAGCTAGTCACCAAACTAACAAAGATAAGCAGCATGGTCTGCATAAAGCTCGGAGGGAAAGCTTTAGGAAGAACATGGGCTGAAGCAAAGACAGGCTGCCACTGATAAAATATAAAAACAAGGTGGAGACTGCATAGCTGAATTTAACATACACAGTCCACTTTTATTCTGGTTCTTTGGACATGCAGTGGAACAGAGAAGGGCAGCACTGAGATCATAAAATGCTCTAAATTTGGGTCAGTGTTTTCTGATTTTTCTGCCCTCTGTACAACATACTAGTCTCCACCCCACGTTTCTCTTTCTTCCCAGTTTTCCTTCACATTTGCTGTTTCCTTCTTAAACACAAGAACTACCTCAATCCTTAAGAACACTTCACCTTCAAACTTCTACCTATTACCTTCTTCTTCATGCTCAGCTATTTTTCTTCTAAATTCTCCAAAAAAGGTCTTAATAACTCTTTGAGCAAGCAACCCAGAGAAAAGCCCTGAAGAATTAAAGCAAGCCCAAGTTACTTCTGAAATAAAAGTCTTAACAGTAACAACAGGACTCATATGCCTACCAGAAACAATATTACTGCTGATGATCTTCCCTCCTAGAGTAGCCAGTGATTTTGGTACTACAGTAATGATGCTACCACTTGTAGTTTTCACATAGGTAGCAGCCCCTGGAGTTCCAGCCACCCGAGCTCCCAGAGAGGGGCTCACTGTTGGCCGTGTATATGTTGCTTGAGTTCCTGTTTTAAAGAGAGAAAAAAAAAGTTCACTGTTACAACACAACCCCCTACAAATATTCATGGAAAAATGTTAGTTTAGGAAAACAGTGTCGTATTTATTCAAAGATATCCCAGCCTGCAATCTATTGCCACTGTTTAAAATTATTTTAGTGATTTTTAAATCCACAGAGCAATATTGAAGCATATACTAAAATTAAATTGATATAACAGTCTTCTGAGTATTTTAACAAATGTTCCATGACTGCCTTATTCTAATTCATGTCCTTGTGAATAAGATTGTAATTTTCAACAGTTGTGCAGATTCTGCCTGTAGGTTTGCCTCTTGCTCCCTGAGATGCCCAGGAGTGAAGCATCTGATGACACGACCAGAACTCATCCTTTCCTCTCAGGAATGACACTTCTACATGACAGATTGCTTAGAAAGAGAACCACCAATGACTGGTTTAAGTAACATCCTTAGAAAAAATATAATTTACAATGATGATGCTATTTTATGGACTTAGCATACAGCAGCACATAAGAAACCTCTCAATGCAGCATAAATGCTGTTTTTCTAGAACTAGTCCTTTTCTGAATGGAAAGAGAACTGAGTCTACAAAAGAAACTTGTTCAAAAATAATAACAGCTACACAAACACTGAAATTGCATTCTGCTTGTACTGCTGCAGATAGTGCCCTTAACTGATAAAGATCACAGAGCAAAGTAGTTTGTTCCATCAAGAAAGGTGTGTTCACATCCTAGAGAGCAAAATACAGATTTTACCAACTAAATGAACTGCAAAACTTCTGTTTTTTCTAATGTACTCAAAAATATATCTGTGGAGTACTTTAAGTTATAAACAGAGTATTAATCATTAATTTATTCTAAGGA
Organism: Cichladusa arquata; assembly: GCA_026413545.1. Lineage (NCBI taxonomy): Eukaryota > Metazoa > Chordata > Aves > Passeriformes > Muscicapidae > Cichladusa > Cichladusa arquata. The sequence goes on from JAOTQP010000001.1 coordinate 99,510,092, forward strand.
CATGAGGAGATGGGCCTCAAGTTATGCCAGGGGAGGCTCAGGTAGGATATTATGAAAAAATTGCTTGTGGGAAGGGTGGTCAGACATTGGAACAAGCTGCCCAGGAAAGTGGGGGAATCAACATCCCTGGAAGCATTCAAAAGCCATGAGGACGTGGCACTTGGGACAAGGTTTTTAGTGGTGAACATGGTGGTGCCAGGTTAATGGTCAGACTTGATGATCTTAGAGAGCTTTTCCAACAATTTTATGGCTCTAATATTCCCAACCTATGCTAAAAAAATAATTAGGAAATTAAGAGTTTTCTGAAAACCAGGATAAGGCTACCTTTCAAGTTTTCCTCATGCAAGTTTACAATCAGAACACACTGCTTACTATCTATTAGAAACACAAATACAATCAGATGCCCAGAAAAACACTGGGAACTTAAATTTCAATGTACCAGTCTTTTCATAAATTTACAGCACGACTATGAGCAAGTCATATGTTTTTTGAAGTCCATCTATGCAAAACAGCAATGGTGCTGACCTGTCTGCTTGAGTTAAATGAGTATAAGTCATGCAATACAAGTTACTACAGAAGTGCAAAGTATCTGTATAGGCTGCATAAAAACTTACTTTAAAATAAACCCAGTGGGGAAAGAACAATGGCATTTTTGTGTACCAATTCAAACAGAGGAATAAGGAGCACTCAATGGAAAATGATCTAGAATAAATAACAGGATTGTGAATGTGCTGTTGTGCTCCCTGATCAGAAGAGGTAAGTGCTTTTATTTTAAACCCTAAGAAACCATGTTTGATCACCTGCATGTCTGGGTTTACCCTCCCTTCCCTTCTCAGAGCATAACTTACCAGTGGGAGTAGTGACCAGTTTAGTTGTCATGATAGTCCCATTACTGCTAACCACCATAATGGGTGAATTGCTACTGCTGGGCAAGGTCGCTGTAACTGGTTTGGGAAGGATTTTACTGGGCTGCACCTGTTGAGTGATTATTTTAACACCTAGGAAAGGAGAAAGGTCACTGTTAAAATACAGGCACAATAAGTTGCTTTCTGAAATGCTTTTTCAGACCAAGGCCTAGTGGGCAAGTAGCCCCACAAGGCTTCAATTCTGAGCCCATGTATTCTTGATCATGAAAAAAGTTGTTTAATTTTTGAGGGCTTTTTTTTTTTGCTTAGTTTTGGTTGAGTTTTCTTGTTTGTTTTGCAAATACCAAGAAAGTCTTCAGCTTTGCCTTTCATGTGCCTGTTTCAGTTCCTAGCTACTTCCACTGTCCATTCCATCACTGATTTGTTGATGTAATTTTTTATTTTTCCTGGTCCATGATATAAAAACCAAGAACATTCCCAGGAGCCAACAGGTTACAACCAAGACTGAATTGGTTCATATACAATGAACCATCTAGAAGCTTAGTAATCCTTCATCAATTCAGTCTGTAAATACTAATGTTTCATAAGCTTAGACAAACTCTACCATCCTGAATAAATTAAAAACATTTCTGCACAAGGAGTATTAGGGACTGTAAGGAAGTAACCGTGACACTGGCTAGGGAAGGTTATTTTAAGTAAACTGCTCTCTTTCCCTTTGATTTACAGGTTATCTTAAAGCCACAAAGAAATTTGGCTCAGGCTATGAGTAGAATCAGTAAGAATGAAGGATGAGGGCACCTTAGTACCTCCAGGATTCTGCTCCCCCTCTCTCAATTTTGTGTTGGGGAATGGTACCTCTGTGAGATTCACTTCCCAGTTTTAAACCAGTGGATTCACACCACCTGTTCAAAAGTACATCCAGGAGATGTGCATCTTATGATCTGTTCCATGATGAGGTAAATGCATTGCATTGTAGTGGCCAAATGCCATGGAACACACAGCCTGGATGAATCCCATCTAGATGAAGCACTTAGGTTTGTACACAAGTATTCCTAGGTGAAAAATTTTGTCCACTTGAGATGTGCAACATCCTCCAGAGATGTTTTCTTCTCTCTACACTCACTATAAAAGCAGTACAGAGCAAGTAAGCTCCAAACTGAAAGAGAAATTGAAGTATCTGCATCATCCAGACACAAAACTGGATAAAAAGTAAAGTCTCCATGAAAACTGATTTAGACCTTCCAGAAAGAATTGGTATCAGATGGTATTTCCAAATAAACTTCTAACTAAAAAGCACAATGAGCCTAAATTCCTTGTAGAAGATAAGGAAATGAAGCTCATATTGATACTGTTCAGTGGCTGGAAGGTTTTTTTTTATGTTTTAATTAGTAGGTATTATCTTTCTTAAGCAATGGTCCAATAATCCAAAAGGTAGTTTTTTCAAAGGACAGGAGTAGGGCTGTTTATTTTTTCATTCCATGGTCTATTTTAATTGTTTGATCTAAACAGCATGATATAAAATAATGATTTTACTGACAGGAATAAAATAAAATACTGATTTTAAATTAATATACATAAAAATACTTTGCACTTTTATAGCACTTCTTTGAGAACTGGATAACTTTGCACACTTTATTTCTTACTACTTCTTGCTGAGATAGAAACTGTGTGCTACAGCAGAGAAAAGTCAAGAAAGAAAGGTTACATGACTTGCCCAAAGTCAGCTGAATGAATCAATGTCACAATAAGAATCCAGTCTACCTGTATTTGTTTTGACAAGTACCTCAAAAGTACATTTTGATTTCTGGAGCAAAGAAATAATTAAAACATGGAGTAACTTCTTTTTCCAGGTGATAGAGTTGAACAACTCTTGGATCTTCAGAAAACTGAGGTGTTTCAGGTTGCCAATCACACAACTTTTGAAGTTATTTACATACCTCTCAACCTCTAAGATAAAAATATATGTACCTAAAGCATGGTCTGTAATACCGGAGCCAAACAAGAGTGAAAGAACCAAACTCTTTAATTACTGTTACTTGAAAACATTAAAACATCCTTCACTATCTCCTTATATTCATGTTTAAAGCCAAATCCTGTACTCAAGAAGTGATGCCTTTGTGACCACTCCCCCATGCACATTTTGGGACAGAATTCTGCCCTGCTTTCCTGAGCTGCAGTCAGACCTCACCAATGTGACCCAAGAACTCCAACTACCTGATTCCTGTTTGATCTGAATGGTGGGCTTGATGCTAGCTGCCAGCTGAGATTGCTGTGGCTGCTGCTGGGCTACAGAACACGGCACCAGCTGCTGCTGCTGTGGCTGCTGCTGCTGCTGCTGCTGTTGGGCCTGTTGGACTTGGTGCAGCTGCTGTTTGGGAGACTGCTGATGCTGTTTGGGAAACTGTGCTAAGATCTGAGTTGGATTCCCAACCAAACCTTTTGGGGAAGGTAGTCTGGTAGAGGCAACTTTAACTGCTGATGTAGATACACCTGTGAAAGAGTAAAGGGTTTAAGATTCAACAGTGCAATGAGAAAGAAAAATACTATAACTTCTAAAATAATCTTACATTTCAATTGTCTTTACTACTGAAAAATGCATTGATATATGAGAGGAAATAAAGCTCCCATGTAGCAGAAGTTAGGATGCAATGGAGCTTTATGCAAATTTTCAATGTGGCAGCAGAACAGCAGCTAATGGAAAGACCACAAACCCAGTCTACTTCTGCACCTTTTGTATTACAAATAATTCAATAATATTTTCAAGGTCTCATCTTTAAGCTTCAAGACAGCAAAATACCTATAGTGAAAGTATTTTAAATATATATATATATAGATTTATTCATATTTATAAATATTTATAACGACCTATAGTTTAGTGGGAGATGTTTCTGCCCCTGGCAGGGGGGCAGGAACTAGATCTTTAAGGTCCCTTTCCACCCAAAACATTCTGATTTGATGATTCTGAAATCACAATGACAAAAAGCTGGTGATAGGACAATGTCAAATATCAAACCCAACAACATTGGAAGGGAGTATCTTTTAGTAGAAGAGTTGGTTAGCATTAAAAAAAACCTCAAGGAATTATATGTAAGTTATAAAACTGTGGGTCACCTGTTTTGTGCTGTTAGGTTAGGTGATCTTATAAGTAAAAGTGATTAAAAGAAGTTTGCTGTAAGATGGAAAGACACAGCTCCCAAATAAATCTTATTACTTATTTCTGGCATTCCCCTACATAGCTGTCACAACATTTACAGCAAATTCTGGCTTTGTATGTAATTCTAAACTACACATCCATAAGCACCAAAACAGACAAACAAAGTCTGAATCTTATGAGGCAATTTTTAAACTAAATCCTAGTTATATTGGAAAACAGAAACAGATAGCAGTGACAATGACAGAAATCACAGTAAAGATACAATTTGGGCAATCTAAATCAGGAACCCTTTTCTCACTGCACCATTTAAGATGATTACACCACTTCCTTGGGCAGCTCTTTCCATTCATTTACATTGACATTTGAAGATATTATCAGTTCATGCCACAAAACTTTTCACCAGAATCTTCTGCAATGACACTGACAGTCTTGGAAAAAAAAAGCAGCTGGAGAGATACTCCACCTAATGTACTCCAGAATTAAAGTCTGCTCCATGATCAAACCCAACTAAAAATCAACAGTTTAAACAACATGAAAGCCTGCTGTGAGCCCTTCTGCTCCAAACATTAGTATCTGATTATATTAATACAAGCAATAGGGAAGGAAATTACCTCCTCAGCCTCGATATGGCTACCCAAAGTTTTGTGGAATGAAATAAGAATGGAAAATACAGACCAGGAAAAATTGTGATGTGACACTTGTCATTGTCAGGCAGTTTTTCTTTCAAGTGCTGCTCACTAAGGCCCATTCATTCATTTATTCATTCACAGCTTCCCTTTCAAATGCTAGCTGGTGGATGTAAAGCTGAAAAAGTCAGGCTAGCATACACAGCTGGAATTTGAAATCAGAAACCTAGGAATTTCAATCAGGCCCACTCAGGTCTTAAATTATAAAGGACCTTAAAACTAACATGCTGGTAAAATACACTGATAAAAAGGTGTAAACACTTCTCTACCTTTCAGAATCGTCATCTGGGCATGTTAGTAAGTTGTATTTACTTGATGTGAAGTTTGCATGCTTTTGTAAACTGGGCTTTTAGAGAGGCAATCACCTTCAAATATTGAAAATATACATTTCTCTATGTACCAGACAACGTTCTTAAAGCCAGTGATTTTGAGGTTATATTGTTTTACAGCTAGGTCACATCCCCCACAACACCCTCTTTAAAATGAGGATCTGCACATTAACTGCTGAAGTACAGAGGAACACAGTTCAACAAGAACTTTTATGGAGTCTCTTGGATTAGTTTAATCAGCAGATTTCTTTCACATGTCCTGTGCTTTACTCATATGTAAACAAAAAGTGCATCTCCCCAGTGCTACTCTCAATGCAAAGTCCAATTCCTCAGTGAAAGAGCCTTTAAAAGAGAATTGCCATACCTTGTGCTACTGTTGACATAACCACTGACGGTGTGGATGACACTACAGCAGTCACAGCAATGGTATTTGCAGTGCAGGAGGGAGTGGAGCAGCTGCTGCTGCTGCCCACAGAGGACTGGGAAGCAGTGATAACCACGGGCTGCTTTTGAGTAGTTGAAGCAATGACAGATGTTGGGACAAGTTTTGTAACTGCTGCATAGTTGTGGGACTTGGAAAGGATGTTGGGTACAAAAGTTGAACTTGGAGACGTGGTTACTATTATGACCTAAAAAAAAGAAAAAAAAAAAAAGAACAAGAAGAAATTCATTTGTTCCTTGCATCTATTTCAGTATTCAGAACTTCAGCTACATGTCTGTCTGTGTATTTAGTTTTAGGGATACATGTTTATTAACAGCTTTTAGGACTGTCAATCACATTTGCTCACAAGAAAAGTTTCAACGATTTTGAAGAAGTGGTGATTAACATTTCCTTAAAATTAGGATTTTTAAGGAAAACAATTACTAGTAGGAAAACAATTAAAGTAGAATTATCTCATGTCTGAAGGCAAACAGACAGGAATGAACTTGACTTCATTAAACTGGGCCAGGAAGCTTGAAACCCATTTAAAGAGAAACTGAATGGATTTTCAGCAAGTTTTAAGTGCCATTCGCCCAAACCTTGTAAAAATATTGCAGCGATGAGAGAAAATAGATGATTCTTTTTTCTTTAACAATTAACAAGCACTTGCTGAGTCAGTAATGGGAAATGCTTTTGATCTACAAGGCTGTAAACAATATTTCATCAGTGAAAGAAAAATGGTTTGGATTTGAAGCAATTTCTGCTTTATTTAGTGCTCTCAATAACACGAAATTCTTTCTGATTTGTCTGAAAATCATTTGTCTGAAGAGAATAAACACCACCTCACTGCAAGTTACAACTACGACTCCATGAATCTGATCTGACATAGAAAAACACAGAATTCATGACAGCATCAGAAGAAGTCTGTCCTTATGGAACTGACCTAGAAACTAAACATTTATTAAATATTGAATATAGGGACTGTTTATGTAAAGAAATTCCTTTAATTCAATTTATATGTCCCTTCTTGTATTTACACAGTTAAAGTAGAAAAAGAAGCACAAAAATACATTTTCATGAAAGAATATTGAGAAATCATTTTAATAATGCTGTTGTCACAACAAAAAAATTTGTTTATTAAAACCTTGAAAATTTAAATTTATTAATGATTCAATGCAACAAAGGCTGATAGAAAAATAAGGTACAAAAAGGGCAAAGTAAACCTGTGTCAGCTCCTGCAGAAAGTCTTACACTGCTAGCCAAGCACTACTGAAACCTTGCCTGATAAAGAAATAATATAATAGCACCAGAAACAGACTTAAGCAACAAATCAAGCAGCAAGGGATTATGAGTTTGTAATTTGCTTAAAGAAAAATAAATTTAAAAAAAAAAAGGTAAATAGCCACATGGATGGAATAAAAGCAGCAAATTTCACCACCACGGCTGGTTCTGCCTCTCCTTTAGCCTCAGTTCTTAGTCTGATGGTCTCTGCTGCTCAGATAAACCTTTAATGTCTTGATCAGAGGAAAATCAGAACCTTACTACTCCACAAGTTATAGCAGGTTGAGCACAATTAACCAGTGTCTGAAGGACACAATCTGATGCTTTTCTACTTGATTGCATTCTCCAGCGAGAACATTTTCTCTGCATCAGTCTTATTTTTGCATTCTGCCTCATCTTGATTTAACCAAAACACCTTTCTCAAATTGCTCTCAGGCTACAAACATGCAGATGAGCTGAACACGACACAGTTTGTTTTAGTGTGAGAATTGGAAGTGAAAGGACTCTATGATATGCCTCTGGAGTTTTATCCCGTTTCTTAAACTGCCCTAGTTAACAGTAGGAATACTCCCAACTGTCTGAAGTTTAGGGTCAGCTCCATTCTTCCCAGGGTAACTAATTTAGGAACACAATCAAAGGACAACTTGCAGTTCAAATAGGCAGATTATAGGTTAGTGTGAATACGAACTGTACTACAGCAGGGCAAGTTCAGCATCACAACAATGCAGCAGACGACTGTATTTCCTTAAATCCAAGATTATCACTTAAAAATACTTCATTTAATCAAGGAAGGAATAAAGCTTGTAAATCATTACAGTTCAACAGTGACTGCTATACTGTGACTAAGCAGGTTAGTGTCTGTCTATTCTATCTCATCATTCAAAATTAACGGAGCAGAGGAAAGTTCAGTAATGTTCACGGTGAAGTATATCCAGAAAACATAAAATTCAGATAAAAATTTAAGTATTAAAAGGTCAAATCACAACCATTGTATTTCTGAAATACTATTTTGCCACATATGTTGAAATGATCCAAATAATCTCATCATGGGTATCAAAAGTGCATTCCATGTTTTACAGCACAGAAACTGCCTGACTTTAAACACACACACACACACACATACACGTAAGTCAAGGTGGTAATTTTGTTGGTGTTGGTTTTAATTTTTACAGTAAAATCTAATTCCCAATATGTACTGAATTTAGTCCTGTCAGCTCAATTTTGAGAGGTCAAAACTTAGACCCTGAAAAAATAAGGTAACTGTAACTGCCAGAAGCTCCACTAGCTAGATTCCTTCCATGTCCTACACAGGTGACTTCATTACAAGAGAATCCAGAAACTGGAGCTGTGACATTATTAGCTGTTATGACAAGCCTTCCTCCAACCTACTAAAATGTCAAAACAATTCAAAGAGCTGGCATGCAGAAATAAAAAATTTCATTCATATCTAACAACTTCATTCATATCTAAGTACTATACTCCAATCAGAAATGTGCTGTTGGATATGAATGAACAAGACTGACTTAATTTAAAACTACTCAAGGGGATTTCTCCCACCAAAATCATCCAGTTAGATATTTTGGAATATCTGAATCCAACAAAAGATGGCACTGTGACAAGTTCAGATACAAACACTACTCTGGCTGCCTAACAAAACAAGCACTGATTTCCCTGATATTGCAGATTAGTAAGACAGTCAAATAACAGAATGCAAAGCAAGCCCTAAAATTTCCATGTCAGAACAAGTGGAGAAGCATAACTGCAGGAAAAATCCTATCAACAGTCCACTCTTCTGGAGACTTGGTACACTCCATCTCTAACTTCCATGATATATAACACCCATACTTAATACAACCCTACAGATGTTTATGGCAAAAAATTCTTCCTGCACAAATTATAACCCTAATGGGCAACAGGATGGATAGGTTAAGCCCTGTAGTAGCTGTGGTCTTGCTGCACTGAATTTAATTTGATGGTTTATGCTCACTCACGAATTTCTCTTATACATTCATGTATTCAGACATGAAATTTGATTAAGGACACTGTTAATGAACAGTGAATCAAATGAAAGCATCTTCTCTGGAATGAGAGAACTTCCATTTCATTTATTTCACTTCAGTTAATTTTACTTGGTTTTAAAGTTTCCAAAATTTAAGACACAAGAACTCTCCTGATCCAAGGAGAGTCACAAAGCAATTAAGATGACTAGTATAACAAATACCATGCAAAGGTTTGAGCTCAACAGTCAAACTCTCACAGTTGGAAAAAAATGCTTGTTAGTGGCCAGCCTACATTAATCTGTTGGTATTGAGGCAAAACTAATTCCAGAGACCCTACCTCTCCTAAAGTCTGCTCTAATTAATAACTGTACCAAGAATGAGCTTGGTCTGAATTGCTACCTTTTTTAAAATCTTAAGAAAGAAAAATAGACACAACTGAAATGCCTCCTAAAGAATGGTAATACAGTCATGCCATAGATTAGGCACTTAAAAATCTAAGTCCAATACAAAATTCAAACAAGGAAAACTTTTCTTGCACACTGCATTGTGGTGAAAGCTAGACACACTCAGTTGAAATAATGCAACTGATTTTGACCACTGTAACACTGTTAATGTAGAATGAGAAATGGCACACTAGCACTGAAAGGAAAATAAAGCCCCCCGGACTTTGACCAGCTCCAAGAATAAGTATTATAGACCCCAAAAAACTGATCTCTAGATAGAAGGCTTGGCAAGGGAAAGCCCATGCCACTTCTCCTGGGATTTTACTACTGCAAAGAATAATTATAAATAAGGAAAATAGAAATAAGAAAGATTACCTTTGACCAACAGCTGTTACCATCTGAAGGCTGTTCAGTGGCCTATGTGATCCAGTTCTCAGTGGACTAGTGTCCATATCACAAAACCCAACACCACAAATGGTACTAACTGGTAACCTTGTTGGCAGTCTCACCAGACAGGCCAAGAATTGAATGAGCATGGAGACTGAATCCCCTCTCATCCCTAGAAGTGGTCCCTTCAGGTCAGGGTTGAGGCACATTGGTGGGGCAGTCTGGGGGAAGCTTGCACTCCCGCTGCCTGTGCTGTACCTGTTCTGTGGATAAAAAGAGGGCTTCAGTCTCCACGGCTGTCAATCCAGGTCCTTTCACACACAGGTGAACTAAATTCATACAAGAGTTTGGTTTTCCCTTTGTTCGTTTTAAAGAGGGATTACCTTATCCCAAGTGCAATCCTTAAAAAACAGCTAGTCAGATCATAGAAAGGAAGAGTCAAACATCACATCTTACTCATTGATAAAAGCAGAATAAAGTAACATTTGGCAGCTGCCCCCACATACCTTCTGTGTTGTGGTGTTTGTTGTCTGTGTTGAGGGCTTAGTGAAGGTTATTTTCACAGGCGACATGTGTGCTGGTAAGGAGTTGGCAATGCTCTGCATTATATTACTCATTTTGGGGCTCCCACTTACAGGCACTGTGATAGTTTTAGTGATGGGAGTCACTGCCTTTGGGACTTCTTTCAGGAGAACAGGGGAAGAACTAGAAGAATTCGTTCGCCGTCTTTTGCGGGGCTTTTCATCATCATCTGAGCAGCTGACACCTGGAAAAGAAATACTTTTTCTAAATCATGTTTCCCCTGTCTGCAGATCTCAGTGCTTCCTGAAATACTACATCCTTTTTGAGTCTTACAACCCCTTTCAAGTAAGACAAAAGTAAAGAATAAATTACATCTTATGGTCACAACCAAGCTGTATCACACCTCAGATGCTCTTAGTCCTTGATATGGGCCACACTCACAGTGCCATAAATCAGAGACAAATCACCCAAAACTTCAAGCTACTCAGTTAACTGGGTTACTTCATTCAGTTTGAGAGATTAAAAGAACCTAGGAGCCAGTACAGGGTTTTCATTCTGTCTACAGAAGTTTGATTAGTGAGACTACACACACAGGGGCTGGGATCATGCCACACACACTCCAGTTTAAAACTTTAAACTACTTTGGGTTTTTTTGGTGGTGGTTTTGTTTACAGCAACTGGACTATCAAAGTTTATCCTCCTGTAGTTTCCTTAGACTTCAGCCTTTGCACCAACTTTCATGTCATGTTTATCCTTACAGTACTCTTCTGCCTTTCACCTCAATACAGCACCTTGAGATATAACTTTTTTATTATAGAGTTTAACTGTGAAGATCAATCCTCACTTCATCAGTTTTTGCCTTCTTTGGTGCACTTTGTGCAACAGACATAAAATAGCACCGAACACAAAATCATGAAAAACTAAAGAAGTGCAGGCTCAAAAAGAGTTCTTTCTTCCTCACAATCATATACTGCATGCATAGAAAAAAAATCTGCTGCAATATTCAGCTCAGCAAAGGATAACAGCATGATTATTGCATCCTAAATCCAAATGAAACTTGCCAAAGTAGGCAGCAGATTAATAAATTACAGAAAGACACAGGTCTAGATTACAGAAAGACACAGGTTATAACTTTGCAAACCTTTTACAGCAACTCGGTAGCACTGAAGGCAGGAAGGCTCTGCAGGAGGATCTGAACAAGCTGGATCCATGGCTGAGGTTCAACAAGGCCAAGTGCCAGGTCCTGTTGAATCACAACCACCCCATGCAAAGCTACAGGCTGGGGGCAGAGAGGCTTAAGGGTGGCTCAGCAGGAAGGGACTTGGGGATGCTGGCTAACAGCTGGCTGGATATGAGCCAGGTGTGCCTAGATGGGCAAGGACAATGGCACCTGGCCTGCTCCAGCACTGGTGCGGCAGCAGGACCAGGGCAGTGACCATTCCCTGTGCTGGGCACTGCTGAAGTACCCAAGGTCACTTCTGGGCACCCTCTGACAAGAGACACTGAGGTGCTGGGGCACATCCAGAGCAGGGAACAGAGCTGGGGAAGGGTCTGGAACACCAGGAGCAGCTGAGGAAGCTGGGGGAGGCTCAGACTGGAGAAAAGGAGATTATAGGGGCACATTCCCGCTCTCAACAACTCCCTGACAGTAGGGTGCAGCCAGATAGGGGTTGGGCTCTTCTCCCAGGTAACAAGTGCCAGGACAAGAGGAAATATCATCAAATTGTGCCAGAGGAGATCCAGCTTAGACATTAGAAAAGAAAAAACTTCACTAGAAGAGTAGTCAGGCATTAGAATAAATTGCCTGGGGAGACAAGAGTCTGGAAGTGTTGAGGAGGTATCAGAATGAGACACCTGGGGACATAGTTTAGGGGTGATTATGATGATGCTGGGTTAATGGTTGGACTAGATGACCTTGCATGTCTCTTCCAACCTTGATAAACCTGCAATCCTGTTATTTAAGCTTACCATGTTAACCTGTGTCAAACCATTTAAAAAGAAAAACAATCAGAGAGAAGCTGAATAGATACAATCCTGCCTATGCAAAAGATGATTGAAAATCTTGTTCCATATGCCTGGAGCTTAAAGACAAAGAACACCATCACAGCAAAAAGCAATCTTGCTGGTAATCAAAGCAAACTTGGTCGGTAGTCAATCTCTAATTAAAATTACTAAATATTCTGGCATTCAGAGTGAAGATGCAAGAACTAACATGGACAAGAAACTGCTCAGCACTACAACAGGCAATTTCTGAAAGATGGTATTCTCTCAGCAGGAGCAGCAGCTCAGTTGCAGGTACGTGTCCAAAGGCTGGTAGTTGTATCTACAGAAACAGGAAACTGAACTAGGGAAGAGAAGCAAACTTCAAAAAACACAGCTTTAGTTGGCTGTAGCAGTACAAGTGAAGTGTGGATCTACAAAACCAGATTTCAAAGCTCTAATCCATAATTTACTTCACGCCTCTGAATAAGCCTCATGGTGAACCTCCTTCTACAAAGCAGAGGTTTGATTACATAACTTTAAGGTTTATCATGGACAGGCTTCTAAGTATACTGTGGGTGCACTACAGAAACTTGTAACTATGATTAATCATAGTTCATCACATTAAATAATCATATTTAATCATAATTATTTATTATGATTAATCATATTAAACGTGTGCAGTAATTTAAAAATCTCAGAATCCATTTAAATCCAAAATCCACGTGCAGCTAGCATGTGAGGACACAGTTGCTATTTTGGTGGGGCACCAAGAAGTAGAGAAAACTTTATGGTCCTCATCCACAAAAAAACCCATCAACCAATCAACCAAGCCATAAGAAAATAACATTAAATTAGCAGAGCTTATGTTAAGTACAGCTCATTTCACCTCCTGTTTTCACTGCTGGGGTTTTGCAAGAATATTATTCCTATCATTTAATGCTGGAAATTGCTGTACCAAGTTTTCCAGAGACATTTATTTAAAATGTAATACAGCTTTGACTGTAACTCACACTTGATAAGTAAGGAAGCAGAATCATGGAAAGGTTAATGGCTCAGACTGTGACTTGGAAGAGGTTACACCACAGACCAGTGGCAAAGCCCTGACTATAACTCAGATCTCCTCAATCTGCTCCTAAGCAAGTTTGTTAAAATCAATGTGACTGATGTAACATGCTCTGAAAGACACACAACTCCTTAAAAAAAGTCAGTAAAAACAGTAACAACAAAATGAAGTGCATGAAGTAGGGAAAAAATTAAATCCAGGGACAGACAATAAAAATTACTATCCCTATATCATGTGTGTAGACTTATTTGATGCTCATTACCATGTAATAAAGTCTACATTAAAATTTCAATATGTTAGGAACATTGTTCCCCTGAATCTTCAAACTAAAGCCAAGTGATCAGTGCATAGATCAGAAAAATGAAAAACCTTAATGTGATGGGTTTTATGGGTTGACAGAGCCATTAACAATGTTTTTCTGCAAATAACATTATATTTATGTATTATGTGGCATTTCTGATTAGCTAGAAGCTTATACAGATGCATACACATAGCATAAAAACAATACCTTTTAATAAATAATAATTTTTTTTTAAATATTAAAGGTATGCAGAGAAAGTACTTATCTACTTCACTATTAATCTCACTTGTTGTTTTGATAGAATCAAATAAAAACTGAAGGAAACATTTTAATAGTTAAATAAAACTACCCATGATGAGGGCATATACATGAGAACATAATCTGATTTTAGAACTAGCTGACTTTTTAGCCAAACAAACATGGGGACACATATACACTCTCAAGAAAAAAAGACTGTTTCTAGAGTCTGTGTCCGGGATTTCCACATTTAAATACATGAAGATGGGTCTCTTGTAGGAATTCAAATGAAGTTTTTGCAGCTGCTGAGGAACACAAGCCTCACCAAGACTGATTTCTAGGTACATCACAAAATGGCCAGATATAGTATGTAAGCACAAACCAAACCCTTGCCAAACTGCATCCAAAAGTAAAAAAAATTCTATGTCAACTGTGAAAGTGGAAAAGAGGGACCTTTTCTAATTCAAGGAAGTGACTATGCATTAGTTCTCAACAAGATAGATCAGAAATTCACTGATATACAGAAATTTCTATGTTTCATTTTCAAAATATTTTTCACTTGCTGTCCTTGTAGCTTCAGTGCTCCTTGCAGCATTTTGCAATGAGTGGAATTATCCTGAACACTATTTATCTGAAAAAGGGAAGCAATAAATTCATTCCCTAGACTAAATGAAGGCATAAAGGCCTTAAATGACTTGTCCAATTGTTGGAGTGTTTAACTTGGTCTATGCTTCAGCCACGTTCTCCCTTTCTTTCCCTTTTGTTAACCAGTTGCTAGCATCACTTACTTTTGATGTAAACAGCACTTCCACTTGGCAAGACGACTACATTGGAGGCTGGGCTGGCAGGTCTGGGGGACTTCACTGTTGCTACACTGCCACTTGGAACAGGGGTAGATGTTGGGGTTGAAGTGGTACTTGTGTAGGAATAGCAAACCACCACTGAAGAGGAGAAAAGACACCTTCCATATAACTGAAGTGCAGAATCCCATTATTCTATCACTATTTTTACAACTGAAATGGAAGCCAAAGACTTACTGGGTTGTTATTTGTGTATTTGCCTCTGCATTTCTGTTACTGTGGAATACTCCCCAGTTTGAGCTAAACATGGCCATGGAATTAATGATCTTCAAAGACAACAAAAAAAATCTAAACTCACGTCCTCCCATCCCCAAAACTCTGTGCTGCCAATGTGAGAATTTTTTTTATATTAATCTCTGTTTTACTTTATAATTTGTTATTTTTGAGCATTAATTTAATATATTGAGCTTTTTGCTTTTCTGTCAGTGATCACATCTAGACTAGGAACTGATAGAAAAGTGTTACTGCCTCATCAGTACATTAGTTGAAAAAACCAAAATATTCTTTCAGTAGGGAAGAACTGATGGTGCTAATCAGTTTTTTTAAACCACTACTTTTAAGTAATATCACAATGATACAGTATTTCTCACAAAACCAGGGTAAAGCAGCTTGTTTCAAGAAATGTTACACATTCTCCAGTTGTATGAAGCCTAATTCAAGCCTGCTGAGCCAAGCTAGTTGGAATGGATACTGCCATTATTTAAAAAGCAGAAAGCAACCTTTTTACTAGTTACCATAATACATTTAATCTGAAGGATAAAACTCAAAGCTGTATTTTCTTGACTTTCACCAAAACCTACCTGCATTCTTAAAACATTCTGAAACAGCTTTCATCACTTACAGAACTTTACAAAATCCAGCCATTAGTCCAAGTTTTTAAAGTTCACAGAGTTGAAGAAATCAATCAGTAAATGTCATTTCCTGACAAAATGGGCTGTTTTTACATTTCAGTTACTAGAGTACCACAAAGCAGTCAGATTAATGCTGCAGATACCACAAAGGTACCTTTAAAAAAAGAGGTGTTTTATATTTCTCTGAGTAATGTTTGGTAAGAAAGACTTGGATTTTTTTTTTTTTCATAGGTTCATAGAATGGTTTGGGTCAGAAGGAACTTTAAAGCTCACCCACATCCAACCCCCTGCAATCAGCAGGACACCTTCCCCTAGACTGGGTTGCTCCAAGCCCCGTCCAACTTGGCCTCAAAAAAATTTCTTTAATATTTAACCCTTAAAATCGAAGACACTAATTTACACCATGACACTATTTGTCCATTCCCACAGAGTGCAGCAGAATGCCATCTTGCTCTCACCTTCTTTGCTCCCAGTCTCTGCAGGAACTGGAAGAGCCGCGTTGTGCTGCACGGCTGCGTTGGCGACAGCGTTGGCGGTGACAGTAAAAGCCGTCTGTGGAACCAGCCGTGGCATCAGTGGCACCAGCCGCCGGCCCTCTATGGACCACTCGGAAGAGCTGTTTGGTCCAGACATACTGAACAGAAATGCATGTTCTGTAAGTATTTTGATGAGTTTCCAAATACTCTGTATCTTATTTAAGCACATTTTTTTTCCAATAGCACAAGTCTAAAAGGCAGTTTAAGACATACTAGAGCACTAATACTCAACTTTCATTAATTCATGAAAACCCTTGCATTTTTGTCACCCGATATAAAAAACCTCCCATTTTAAATTGAGGAGTTGACTCTTCTTTTGTTGTTTTGCTTTACAGAGCTGTTCAAGGACCAGAGGTGTGTGAATGCCATACTCAAACCCCCCACATCAGGTCTGTCATTATTCAGGTACAGTTGGTACTCTCTGAATCACAAAAACACCAAGAAACCAAACAGCTGTCCTAAAAGACTATTGAATTTGATTATGTTACAGGGAAAAACTCTCAGATTCTAAGGTGAATTTTGTTTTACCTGAACAGAAGAGTTTCTTATGCTTATTAAAATAGCCCCAGACAAGGTGACAGAACATGAGATTATTTAAATACACCCTAAGCATCTTTCTAAACAGAAGCAGTCTTCTGCTCTAATTTGCTCTTAACCTTAGTACTTACACCCACACTAGACTGCTTCATAAAAACACTGCTCTTATCTAGATGGAGAAATAATTTTGACAGTTTTACAGGAGTCATTTGTCAAATCAGCAAAACAAAAACAGCAAATTATTTTTCAATGCTGTAATGTTTTTAAGCAAATCAACTCATTTAATGTATTAATATATTCTAAAAAATAACTTCTCACATTAAATATTTCAAGCAAGTTGCAGCAAGAGCTATGACAAAGTAGTTTGTAAAATGTAGAATATTTGCTCTGTTGTTAAATCTTGATATGCTTCAGCATTCCTCATACATATGCATATCGTATAAAGAGAGCTGAGGTAAAAATACATTTTAAAAACAAAAAAAAAAGAGTACAAAAGCTAGCAAAGTAGGCTTTCCTAATGAGTTAAGAGAATTACCTAAGCCAAATACTGTACTACTAACCATCATTCATAAGGAATAACTATAGGAAAAATGAAGAAAAGCAGCACTTCAAAATTGCACCTTGTCTGGATTATAAAATTTCATTGAAGTGCAACACCTCAGAACAAACTATTCACGTTCTTCAAAATGCTAAGATCTGAAGCACATTTAAAAGGAAAACTTGATTCAGGGTAAGAATCCTGATTTGACAACTATATGCTCTCAGTATTTCCCCTTCCATTTCTTTAAAGGAGTGTAAGGAAGTTGGTGGGTTTTGTTTGGTGAACAGTATACTTCTAAACCTTTAAACTCGAAAATTAAAACTTAGAAGTCCTTCTACAGCACTAATTCAGTATGCTGATTTTTGACCAGTTTGATCAAACAATTACTACCTCCAAGTGTCCTGCTATTCACATTATTTCCTCTCTTTCCTCCTCACAACACCTAAGCTACAACAGTCAAACTTTAAAAAGTCAACAGTTGTAACACAGGGAAAAAAAATACAGACACAATGCAGCTGTTTAAAGACAGTCCTTAACAGTAAAACTATTAAGTAATTATCAAAGATACATAACCACTTGATCTATTGCTTGTCCACCTCTCAAAATCACGTGGAGCTTGTGAAAGCAAACACAAGGAGGAATGAGCCCAGCTGATGCCAGCACAGCAGCTGAAACGCAGACAGTGGTGGACACTGATGTCATTGGCTTGCTGCAGCTTTTCCTACTGACCATTTTTTCCGTTCTATATTGATACACTGTTTTCCACTAATCTGGCATCTCTTTCCCCTCTCTGTCTTTCCTATGTAGTTTTCTCTTTCCTCTTAATACAGCCTTTCCAACCTGATTAAAATAAAACTAAAAGCAAAACAAACAATAGCAAACATATTTGTCCTACTTAGGAGATTATCTATTTTCTCCATTCTCTGTTTATTCTGGTCTGTCTTACAGAAAGGTCTCCATGCCAAAAAGATGTTTCTTACATTGTACTTGTACAGTGAATGGGATGGCCTTGGATCCAAAATGTAAAAGTACTAAATAACTGCTTCTAGGTCCCTGTAGATCTGATACAGTAATTCCCTCATCCATACAGTGTTTTAACTACTGTTTCTTTAAACCACCATCAATCTTCAAAATTCTACCATTCAGTGAAGGCATAAGGAATTCCCAAAAGCTACTTTTGGAAATCAGTGACAAAAACATGTGGAACTTACTTGTGTGCAATCGTTGTCAGTCGTTCATCGTTTACTGCTCTCCGAACCTCGGCACGATGTCGCTCTGTTGAAATACTGTTAAAAAACAATAAACTGATATATTTTAATCAGAGGAAGACATGAACATTCATCTAAAAATTCCAGCTAAAATTAAACTTATGAGTAATTTATCAAAGAGAAGAAAGGGAACAGGACTTTACATTTAAGAGATTGCCACCTAACCCTTGCTATCACAGAGAGAATCAATCATATTATTGCTCAAAAATATTACTGAAGAATGAAAAGAACATTACTGTTCACAGGGCACCCTTGAAAAACAGCTAGAATCCAATCCCCTACTGATAGTGACACATTTAAAGGATATGTCAGAAAAAATTCACACAGGAGATGCAGCATTCTTTCTTGAGGTACCTTGGGCTCAAAGACCTTGGAGCTCTACCTTGACAAAAGCACAAGCCAGTGTACATTCATGACCTGGCTGTAACCCTGTTAACACTCAGTATCCCATAACACACCCACAAACCAGTAAGGCTTCTACCACTGAAGGATGGTTGTTTTCCTTACTAAAAACTCCAAGGAGAACAGGAATGAAACTTCAGCAACATGGAGAATTACTTCTCCAAATTCAGATTTACATTTTGATCCTTGTGAAAGAAAAAGTATGTAACACTTTAAAAGAAAACAGGTCACGGTTCTTAAGTTTAAAAAGATCATGGTTACCTAAGCACTTTAGAGAGTTCTCCAAGAAGATCCTTCTTCTCTTTTGTAAGGTCTCCCTGTGCACGTAAGGCACTGATGACACCTGCATAGGCCTCCAGTTCTGAAGAATTAGAGCAAATAATATTTCTATTTAATGCTCACAGCAAAGGGGGGGGGAAATGTTGTTTTCCAGATTACTGACAGTATTCTAATAATTTTCAAAATCATTAAGAGGAACATGTCTTTCAATTATTTAGTGCTTTTTCAAAAGAGATTGATGATTTGGAACTCTCTCAGTCAATTACTTTGCAGCATAAAACATTTCTATGAAAAAATTATCTCATCACAGAGGATTATCTAGTTTATAAACCCAAATGAATGTGTCAAGCTCTCACTGACCTGACAATTCAGGCAAAAAGCTTGAAGAAACTATTTGTAGAGTAGTTCAGAATTCTCTTAACACATATTATTAAGAGTTTTATAGAAAAGCTTGGCTTGGAAAATAAATACACTATCAAAAGAGCAACTGAGAGGTTTTTTTAATGCCTTCCCTTAATTAGCATGGAGAACATCACCTCTAGTTTGTTAAGTATGATCATCATGACCTTTTATGCCTATTTACTTGATATGGTACAACTGCCTGAATCCAAAAGAAATGCAACACACCGAATTAAACCTGCTCAACACAAAATAAACAATCCAGCTATTCTTAAACACAGAGCTACCACAAAGACTAATTCACAAAAATGCAACTCTGATTTACCAGAAATGTATAAATGTATAATGACTGTGATGTCATGCCATCAGCATTTTAAAAAAACCAGAACCGTAAAAGGCTACTGCTATTTTTGAATTTTATACTGCTAAAGTTGGGTGAAGATACTCCTAATGCAAATAATGAAGCCTGCTAATTTGGGAAAGAATGACTTGTTATTCTCAGCATCACACAGTTTAGGGAAACCAGAAACAAAAATTCTTTTGATCCTTACATAGGTGCCTTTTATTTGACAGCTCCATTTCAGCAGCCAACCCAAACAGCCCCACAACAGATCCCAGTTAACCAAACCCAAGAATAAAAGGTGCAGGCCAAAACCTAACATTGCTGAAGTTTGCTGCAAAAAAAAAAAAAAAAAAAAAAAAAAAAAAAAAGACTTGCTATTCTGAAAAGCTCTCAGTTTAGGATTCCAAAGAGCTAATTTACAAATGAAATCAAGGAATTGTGCTGAAAAAAAATTCTGCTCTCCTGTCCCAATTAAGCAGACAAAACAAAAAGCAGAGTCATTTTGGTTAACTATGCAGCCTGCACAGGGATGCTGAGTGACCTACAGAAGCATTTACAGCTTCAGTTATAAAACATTCACTAATTAATGCAATGGTTATTACTAATATCAACATTTATTTAGACAATCATGTTACAATATTTACAATACTAATGATTTTCCTCTGTTAACAACTTAAAGTAATTCTCAGATGCAACCATATAATTATTTATCAAGGGCACACTTTTTTTTTTTCCTTCTGCATTACACATAAAGATCCTCTACACTAGAGCTGTAAAAATGCACAGTCTGATCTTTTGGAAGCTAGTAAGGATTACAGAACAGCTGTAACTTCCTCCCCTTTGTGTTTATGCAGCAGTCACTAACTGGTGTGCTCTCTTTCCAACACAAAACACATGAAATAGCTAAAATGGGTTTGGCAAGTAAATATCATTATTGCTAGTGTTAGGTGCTACCATCATCACCTCGTTCAGTAATGGACCACGATCAACACCAGGTCCTGCACACCTCCAGACAAGTTTCAGCCTCACCTCCATCCCTGCCTCACTCCTTACAGAGTACTCTCACTACTGCTGTACCATCAGCCAAATCAGATGTTGGGCTGTGAGCTGGAAAAGCAGGACCCTCTGAAGCAGATGGCTATTGCTGAATGTGACTGCCACACAGCTATTCTCCCACTGCCTGTGCTCCTTCACCCCCCAGTCCCGTGGTGTGCCTCCTCCCAATCCACAGAGGCAGTGCCTCAGCCTTACCCTGCTGCAAGGCCCCCTTGTGGGGACACAGCTCATGCCAGCAAAACAAAAATTATTATTTTTTGATTTTTTTTTCCTTCCTGTCAGCCTAGGTTATGTCATTGAAGGAGGTGTAGCTGCAGCTCTGTCTGGCTCAGCTGCACCAGCAAACGTTCTGCCAGCCTGTCAGCTCGGGTGGAAGGTTTTTTTTTTTTCCATGCTTCCAGCCAGCACAGCTATGTTAATGAAACTCAGTAGCACAGATCTGGTCAAAAGCTTTTGGCACTCTGCACTTCCTCCTAGTTTTTGTCCTTCTTGAGCCTTGCTTAAGACTTAGGGCTGTCACCTTAACAGACAGTACAGCTTGTTGCAATGTTGTGTGCAACGTCTGCATCGCTGTTTCAACAGCACACAAATCCCGTATTCCCAAGAAATGAAATAAAAAGGGCAAAGGGAGGGAAAATAAATTCTCAAATCTCAAAAAATAAAGTGGATGGCTCCACAATGTATGAGAACCTTGGCACAGTTAAAAAATACAGCATACCATCTCTCAGCAGTCCAAGAAAAGCTGTCACTTGACAGTCACAGGAAGACAGAGGGAGCCTCAACTTTCTTCTTGACATCATCTCCTAGATTATGGTCCTCAGAAGAAACTCTGAAAAACCTAAGGCTTTTTTTTTCCCCATCTAGTATCATTTAACTGGCAAAACCCCAAATCCTTAATTACACAAATTCAGCCATAAGAACTCAAAACCAATTAAGCCAAACGAGATAAAAGGTCCAACGAAGGATTCTCTCCCCTACAGTAGCCAAAAGCAGATATGTGAGGAAAAAGTAAAAGTTTTTATTACTTTCCAAAACACAGAAGCATCTCTCCTCAGACACTTAGATCTACAAAGACAGAGCTCAGAAATATCTCCCAGTGTTTATCTCTTGGGCAAGGGCCTCAAATACTGAGCTACATTTGAAACAATGAAAAAGGCTCCAGTGCTTATGGCACTTGAGCGAGGACATAGTTTTCCTACTTCCCTGACAACCTGTGTAACTGCAAATCACATACAGCACTTTTTAAAATCCTGTTTTATGTCTTCACAACAATAACTCCAACACTTGAATTCATCCCTACGGTGCCAGTTAAACCAGGATTCCACTATGTTTTTTTGGGGTACAAAAAGGTATCTAATACAGAAATGAGGGGGGAAAAACAACCAAAAAACACAACAACAAAAAGTAAAAAAAACCAACTGAAAGGTCTTCCTTCCAAAGAAAATTTTGTTACATGTTAACAGTGACAGAAAAACCCAGCCCTGCAACATGGCAGCTAGGACATCCAAGAGAGATTCGATCAAATCAAAACAATTCTTCTCAACTCCTTTTACTAGGGCTGAGAGTGTTGGTCAAACGTAACTTTAAGCCAGAGTTGTCAAACCAATAACACATGGAAAATTCAAGAAATTACTTGCAAGTTGCCCGCAGACATATTATAATATTTCATGCAAACAGCATGAAGGTAAATCTTAAAAGGTCAAAATACAGACCCACAAACTGTATCTTACTGTACCCAGTTTGCGAAGGATCCTCTTGCACTCATCCCTACTGAGGTCCAGAAGAGTCGGCCACACCACAGGCATCCTTCCCTCGTGTCTGTGCTCCTGCAGAGCTCAGCCTCACTGGAAAAAGAATATAAACGCTCAAGCCCATAATTTATTGATTTCCGAAGCCGATTGATGTAAACTCCTCTCAGCCCGCTCACAACTCCTCCGACACATTCGCTCCCATCCCCGCCCCAATCTTTGTAGTGGCATGAAGGAATTCGGCAGTTTCGCAAGGGCATGGACTTCCTATACTCTCCAGCTCAAACGCATCTCCCAAGCCTTTTTACAGAGTTTCTTATCTCCTTCTCAAGCCTTTTTTTTCACGCTGAAATGCTCTCCGAATTGATGTTCAAGTCTCCTCCCTCTCTTTATGCAGAGTACCTATTAAAAGAATTCTTCCAGCGAACCGCACGCTCCCCTTCCCCCCGGCGAACGCGTTTTGCGCCAGCCTGTATTATATGACAGGATGGCAAAAACATCGTGTGTGAAAATTTGCTCTCCACATACCAACACCAGCCCACCCCCTCCAAAAAATAAACCAAACACGGGAACACCTCCATCCCAACGCAGAGAGATTGCGGTGAGAGAGGGCGCATCCCCCCGATGCGACCAGGATAATAAAGGGAAAAAAGCAGCCGGAGGCGACGGCCCGGGCAGGGAACGGCACGGCAGTGGGGGTGGGGAGGGGTGGGCACCGGGAACAAAAGCCCTGGCGCCGCCGCAGCTTCCAGCGGGGGGCTGGAGCGGGGGAGGGTCTCCTCCAAGGGCGCCCGGAGGCAGCCGCCACCCGGCACTCCCCGCCGCCCTGCCCGGGCCCTGGGCGCTGGGACCGGCCGGGATCGGGGAAAGAGGGAGAGGGAGCGGGCGGCGGCTGCCGCTGCTTCCCCGCATCGGGCGGAGCGGCAGCGCTGCCCTGGGCCCGTGAGGGGGCGGCGGGTCTCCGCCGTCCCGGAAACGGAGCTGCCGCTCTCCCCGAGGCGGAGCGCCCCGGGTAGGGCGGGGAGCAGGACCCACCTGCCCGGCCGTGCCCGGCACATCGAAGGCTCCGCGGCGGCCGCGCCCCCCTCCCCCACACCGTTCGCCAATGCCGCGCTCGGGTTTGTTTAGTGGCGGCGGCGGCGACGGCGGCGTTTACTCGGGCCAAGATGGCGGACAGGCGCGCTACGCATGCGCGGGCGCCGCGAGGTACGCTGGGAATTGTAGTCTCTGTCCCCTCGACCGTGAGGAACCGAAAGAAGCGGATGCCAAGATGGACGCTCGGGTGAGCACTGCGCATGCGCAGTGACAAGGAGCATGCCGGGAAGAATAGTTCTCTCGGCGTTGCTCGATGCGTGGGAAGCGGCGCCCACCGTCCCGCCATGGCTCGGCGGGCGGGTACGGGCAACCGGAGGGGACAAAACGCATTGCGCGTTCTCTGCCCGGGCTGGGGCGCGCTTCGCGGCTCGAACGCCGCCGCGTACGCCCGGGCTCTTAGGAATTAACAGCTGATCACCACTCCTGGAACGAAATCTGGCAGAGAAGAACGTCACCCCGACGCCATTTGGTCAATTGCAGTTTTCTAACTTAAAACAGGAGCGCGAGGCTGTGCGAACAATAGCGAACATTAAGGGAATAAATATTGTAAATATTGCAGGGAACAATAAGGGAATAAATTCCGCACCTACAGCCCCTCAGCAGCCACCTGCACCCCAACACCGCGAGCGCCAGTGTCAGAGCCCCGGGCCTGGCCGCTGTTTTGGATATTACAGCGATTATAACTTGTCCTAAAGATTTCCATGAAAAGCAGTAAATTTTATCTGTTTGAAAATCCTCGGATCAAGTTAGAAATAGAAAATAAAATGTCTCTGGGGTGAGGCCGAAAAGCAATGCATCCAGTTGTGGCCACATGTTGCAGCGATAAAGTCTAAAAAATCTGATCCATAAGACTGCCTGCAAGGAAATCGCTGGAAAATCACACCCAAGGCCTTTCAGATTGTCAGGAAAATTCATCCACAAACACCAGAGGTTTATGTCCAGAAAGGAGACACAGGAGTCCTTTTTGCTTTATTCAAATAAATGGAGAGGCCATGGGGCATTCCCCTGGGATCTCTCAGATTTTTGGGGGATGCAGCCTCCTTTTTATCCTGTTTTCCCTCTCTCTTTCCCCCTTGGCTGAGGTACTTGAGAGGCACAGACTTCCCAGAACACCTGATACCTAAGATTCCCCTCTAATGTATAACCCTCCCTTTTAATTTTTAATTCTTATAGAACTCATGGTTTTTCCCCATTTCAATATCAATATCCAGTTTCCTTTATCAGCAAACCTGCAGTTTATTTGTAAAGGCAAATATCTTTTTCCATTCATCAATCAGTGGGATCCATCCCATTGTTTCTTTTATCTCTCTCAGTGCTAGTTTTATCTACCAGCAGACCCACAGCTTGTTTGTAAAGACAAATCCGTCATTCCTCTCAAGGATGAGGCTTGCTCCTGGCTCTCCATGGCACAAGGCTCCATTTTTGCTGCAGGCACTCATTTAGCACATTTCCCATCTTGGATGAGTTCTGGGGCCAGGCAGGTTGGTGAAGATGAACAAAGGGCTCCTCGTTCTGCTCTCTCCCAGAAAATTGTGTGCTACACTTTGTTTTCAGAATGCCAGAATGCTGGACCTTTGCCTAGGAGGATGGATGGTGTGCTCTGAATCATAACACCTATTTCCAGCAGATCTGCGAGGGCTGGTTTTTCCATCTCCCTGTAGAGAGAAATGTAGAGATGTTTCTTCCCTGTTATCACTGATGAATTTTTTCTCACTTGCAGTTTCCTATTATTCTTCACAGTGGTATAAATCTCAAGTACTTGAAAACAATTATGCTGAACAGTACAAGACAGCTAGAAATTTTTTTCTCCTTTTAATGCCTTCCTAAACTAAAACAAGCTGAAGGTGAGTAGCATCATCTTTGCATAATATTGCTTAATAAATGTCCTAAGATTTGCATAAATGGGAAGATGCAGGTTTGTGCCAGAAGCTGAAGTTTCCCTTTCCAGGTCAGAGACTCCACTGGAAAGGAAATCACAAATTCAAATCTGGAAATCACAGAATCCCAGCATGGTTTGGGCTGGAAAGGACCTTAAAGCTCATCCAGTTCCAAACCCCTACCATGGGCAGTAACACCTTCCACTCAACCAGGCAGGTCAAAATGTGCCTTTTAGTCAGACTACTCTGGTCAACAGGAACAGGCAAGGACAGCCTCGCCACTTACCAGAATAGAACCTTTTTGAGGCATATTTTATCATAATTTATTATCATAATTTATAATTATGACACTGTAGCAGAGTATGAGTTTTATTGCACCTAAGATGTTTAACAGCCAGCCCCGATATTTGTAGAATAAATTATTTAATGAGCAGAAACTACCAAACCTGCCTTCTTAAAGAAAACTTACCTACTAAGATGTTGTTTGAGTTTGTGTGTTTCTGAAAGTGCTCTGTTCTAAGAGTGAAATCACTGCTAATGATGTGGCTCAGAAGGAGCACAAATACTTTTTTTTCAGACCTCCTTAGTAGCTAAATTAATTAAACATAATTAGATCTATTTTGTTTGGATCTTTAATTTTTTTCCAACATGGATGAAAGTAGCCAAGAGAATTAAAAGTTATTGTGGGTAAGGTGGACAGACACACACTGACACTCACATATGCTCACATGTATGTATTCAAGAAAATAGTATTTGCTTCATTTCCTTTGGCATACAGAACAGAAAAGCAATGTAAAAAATGAGTCAGTTATGTATGTATGAAATGTCTGAATCTGTGATTGCTGCATTTCTACAGACATCTTAAGACAATTTCCAAGAATATTTATTTTTATTAAGGATGAAGACCCAGACTTGGAGGTGTATGAGAAGGTCTGAAATCCAAATTTTCCTGGTAATTAAAGCCATGATGTTGCCATTACTTCCGACTAGGCTACAATCAATTCTCCATTACCCAGAAAAATGGGAGGGCTAAGATATCATGGACAAAGTAAAAAAATGTCCAAAACACATAAATAATGAGTCCTGAAAAGCATAAAAAGGCCAGAGAGTTCTGCAGTGGTTGATCAGCTTTGATCAATAACCAAGGTTGTCCAAGCAGATGCATCAGAACCACCCCCAAGACGAGCAGATGCCCCCAAGACCAGCAAGGTCTGGTCAGGAGGGTCTTCTCTAGTCAAAACCCACATCACATAGAAATCATTACACTGCTGTACAGCCTTAACCAGTCCAAGAACAGCACAGATCTTTCTGTAAAACTGAACTAGGCTTGTCTGAACTCAGAATGACTGCACACAGCCAGCTCAGATCTAGCCTAAATCCAGGAGACTGAGACTTGACAGCATTTCTTTGTGTCTGATGATCAAAATATCCAGTGTTCCAGTTATAGACTAAAAAAACGAGAAGGAAAAAAGATGATATCGTTTAGGCTTACTTCATTAATACTTCATTAATACAGAAACATGGCTAAAAGTCCCACATTCTGTTAGTAAACTCATATAAAATAAAAGAGGTCATTGTAGGTAAAGGAAGAAAATGCAGCATGAAAATGCCAGCATTTTTTCTAGCCTTAGAATACTAATATGGATACTAATAATTTTTTCAGTTCTTATTACCTACATCCTTGCTCTCTGAGTCACCATTAAAGGAGGCCCAAAATTACAGAGCACTTTCTGAGTGTCCAGAAAGTAAAACAAGATACAAACTTGTTGACAGCAGCATTTTGTCATCTTTCCTAAGGAAGCAAAGCTCAACAGTGTAAAGCAACCCACAAGGCAAAATTGTCAGTCAAGGGGAGCTAAGATCTCAAATGATCAAATCTGATCTTGTGATCTCTCTTGTGCCTTTATTTCCCACTTTGTAAAGCATTTTTAAAACTAATGACAGACAGTGTGATATAACAGCTAGGCATTATATGCAGGGTGGTCAGGCCTGGCACAGGTTGCCCAGAGCAGCTGTGGTTGCCCCATCCCTGGCAGTGTTCAAGACCAAGTTGGACAGGACTTGTAGCAACCTGGTCTAGTGGAAGGTGTCCCTGCCCATGGTAGGGGGCTGTAACCAGGGGATCTTTTAGGTCTCTTCCAACCAAAACCACTCTGGAATTCCATGATTAATTTTATAAAAGCATGCTGCTGAGTATTCTTTTTAAGAATTTGCTCAATTATTTGCATTTAAACAAAATCTGTTCCTCCTTCCAGAAAGGGAAAGAAATGACCATCAATCTCTACTACTTTTTGTTATGCTCTCTACAACCCAACAATTTCAGATTCCCCATTGGCTTAAGTAATATGAATCTCATCAATAACATGGTCTAATTAACCATGCTTTCTGGGTGCTAACAGAATATCCTGTGCCTCACCACACTTATTTTTATCCTCAAAGACAATGGAAGAGAGAAGGAAGTAAGCTTGGAAGCCTCAGCAGTGAGATGGCCCGAGGAAGAGCTATGATTTTCCCAGGGAGGTGATTTGTATGCAGCTCAGGTCACCAGGACAAAGCTGCATTTCTCAGCTCTTTAGGAGCTCATAGGAAATGAGTGGAGCAGCCTCGATGTAGTTCTCCCTGGGTTATTAACTGCAGCTCCCCTCACATCACTACAACCTGATTGATACAGGCTCTGCAATAATCCCTTTTCTTCAGAACAGCCTTTCATGGGTAGAAGAGAGGTGCTTCAGCTTGGTGCTATATGGGAACCAGGCACAGCTACTGCAGCTGCTGCTTTAATGAGGTAAATGGTGAATTTCCAGCTTCCAAGAGACTTAAGCAAGTAATTTTAAAAGTATAACTGGAAAATCAAGAGGAAAAATTTATTTGTTTCAGTCTGCCAGCAATTGAGAATGAAGTAAACAATCCACTATGCTTTTGATACTAAGATGAAGGCAACATTAATTTCAAATTTTAGGGAATTTAAGGATAGTTTGAAGTATCTCCCATATCTTGCATAAGACAGAAATAGCCTAGATTCTAACAGAAGTTGAATTATTTCTTGGCCTTTTTTTTGTTTTTGTTTCCAAGTGGCTCAACCGATGGTTTCCACTTCTCCTAATAGGTTATTCAGTGACTCGGTACATTTTCCTGGCATAAGCATCTCTATTTTAATGTCAATCTTCTGCCTTCAGACCTCTGCTAAAACCTCTCTTCCTCCTCAAACACTTTCTTATCACATTTTTCCTCCTGGCTAAGAGAAAATCAGAAGCCTCAACAATGCCTAGGTGCTGGCAGCCTGCAGAGGAGCTTTTTATACACAGCCTTGTCAGACAGATTGGCACTCAGGACTATTTGTATTTAAATTCACAAAGATATTTCAACTACTTTCACTAAAGATAGCTTTGTGTTGCCAATCAATAGATATTTTCCCCCCTACTGTATGTAATATATATTCTATTAAACAAATGCTTTTCTTTTACAAATCCTAACAGCCACATATGTGTTTTACAAACGCTGGGTATCTCTAACAAGCTTCATTCAAAGAACATATATCCCAGATCAGCAACTAGCAGAATTCAGTCACACTGGGACCTGATTTGCATTGTATTTTAGGGAAGCTTGCATTTTCTCTTTCCAGTTACACTTTTTACCCATCAACAGACCGTCTATTGTTTTAAAGTTCAAATCAACTCACCAACAAATTACTTGCTCCTGATTTTGATTAATTATTTTTACAAGGCTGGGTATGCTATAAATACTGAGGAAGGAAGCGAATGTTAAAGATTATATAATCCAAATATAAGTATTTGAAATTATGTTGATCCTGGAACACCTTGCAAATAGAAGTTTGAACTTATAGTATTGTTGTAGGGTGACAACAGCGACAGAAAAGCAAGCTGGTTCTGCATTTGCAAACCAGAAACTAGCATTATTGTCACTGTGCAGCTTTCAGTGAAATTTTGGGCAAAGTTCTCATGCTTTAAGAGGCTGATGTTAACACTGGGGCTTAACAAGGTTTATGAAGATAAATAAAGACAACCCTGAGCAGGGGCAAGCAAATAGGAAAAAGAGGAGTCAGACTGTCACTCCTAACTCCTTCATGGTGGTGTAACCATGTACCTGCAGCACAGCACGGGGTGGGGAGGCTGTGATCTTGTGCTGGCTGGAATTTCAGAAACTGCAGCAGCTCAGGTAGAAGCCCAGACTAAAAGCAGCTGCTTGGAATTTAGATGGCTGCTTCCCTCTGCAGCAGGGAAGTAGCTGTAGGCCAGAAGACACAGCTGAGTAAAAAGAGTAAGACATAGAGCAGGTAAGAATACAGACAGCCTGTGCACAAACCCATGGTTTTTGGGCAGATCCTCACATCAAAGTCCAGTGCTGGAAAGACAATGGCCCTCTGGGTTTCCTCATATTGAAGATTTGATAGGACACCTATGAAAATCACCATTCTTTGAATCAGAACCATAAAAAGAAAAAAGATCCCAGTGAAATAGAGAAAATGCAAGGGAAATTTTGTCTGATAACTTTTTAGTATCATCACAGACATTGTTAACTTTAATTTGCAAAAAGCTAACCTCAAGGGAGAAGCTGGGATGCTGCACTACTGTAACTTAGGGTGGGAATTAAGTTGCATGTTGGTCACTAATATTGCTTACTCAGCCTGAATTCACCTGTTCCCAAAGGTCTGACACACACCACTTGCAAGACTTGGTTATTCCCCACCTTTGCTTCCCAGTTCTTCAGAACAGCAGGCATGCAGGAATAAAAAGAGGATGTATCAGCTTTGGAAGGAGGGTCAGGTCTCTCAGGAAGTATTTAAAGGGGTTGCTAGGGCATGTAGAAAAAAAAATTAGGGAGGCCAAAGCTCAGTTCGAACTTAATAAAATGTTTTTACAAATATATTAATGAAAAAGGAAGGGTAAGATCAACCTTTGTTCTACAATGGATGCAGGAGGGAACTTAGTAACTGCAGATGAGAAGGCAGAAGTGCTTAACACTTCCTTTGCCCCAGTCTGTAGTGTGAAGATGGCTTGTCCTCAGGACAGCTGTCCTGCTGGGTTGGTAGATGGTGTCAGGGAGCAGAATGGTCCCCCTGTTATCCAGGAGGAAGCAGGCAGGGTATATGTTCATAAATCTAGGGGACCAGATGGGATCCATCCCAGGGTGATGAGGGAGCTGGCAGGTGAGCTTGTGAAGCCACACTCCATCATTTACCATCAGTCCTGGCTCACTGGGGAGGTTCCAGGTGATTGGAAGCTGGCCAATGTGACACTCATTTACAGAAAGGTGGGAAGGAGGATCCTGGTAACTACAGGCCAGTCAGCCTGACCTCAGTACAGGTAAGGTAATGGAGCAGTTTATACTGAGTGCCATCACACAGCACTTACAGGATGGGCAGGGTATCAGAGCCAGCCAGTGTGGGTTTGATGGCAGGCTGAACATGAGCCAGCAGTGTGCCCAGGTGGCCAAGAAGGCCAATGGCCCCTGGCCTGGATCAGGA
>JAOTQP010000001.1:99554896-99577968 GCA_026413545.1 Cichladusa arquata
CTTCACACAGACATGCCTAGGGCCTGATCCAAGCCTATTGACGAGGCTGGAGCCCTTCCATTTGCTTCAGTGAGCTTCCAAATATTTACTGGTCTCATCTACAGTGTTTGTATCTGATCTTGATGTGTTAATATTTTAAGGTCACGTGTTAGACAGTGTCATAAATATAAGTTCTTTTTGTTTGTTTTTTTAAGAGTGAAGATGAAATAAGAACATTGAAGCAGCAAAAGAGTAAGTGGTCAAATTAATTGAGATAATAACTTTATTTGCTAAGGCTGACACGGTAATGCAGGACTCATAACTATTCGTTTATATATAGCAGGAGGATAATTGAGTTCCTTCTTGATTCAGCCAGCCAGTCTAAATTGTTTCCAAAATACTCATTCACTTTTAAACTGGAAACATTATTCTCTGGACTTAAAGGTAATGGGCAAGTGAATGTTACATTTTATTTTTGACACTTACAGTATTTTTCATTTTGTAGTTGATGAAGCTTTTGAACGGAAACAGGCAACTCAAGAATTGAATGAAAACAATGAGCAAAATACTGTCTCAGAGGAAGGAGGGGAAGAACAAGAGGAAAAAGCTGTCCCCTTAACACTGGAAGAAAGAGAAAACAAAGATTACCTTAAATCATTATTTGAAATTTTGATCCTAATGGGTAAACAAAATATTCCGTTGGATGGCCATAATGTTGATGAACTTCCAGAAGGTATTTTTGCTTCAGATAACTTTCAGGCTCTGCTGGAATATAGAATAAATGGTGGCGATGAAGTTCTGAGGAAACGATTCGAGATGACTGCAGTCAACCTCGAGTATTGTTCGAAAACTCAGCAGAAACAAATGCTCGAGATCTGCGAAAACTGTGTTAGAGAGGAGACACTGAGGGAAGTAAGAGACTCACACTTCTTTTCTATTGTCACTGATGAAGTAGTAGATATAGCAGGAGAGGAACATTTGCCAGTGTTGGTGAGGTTTGTTGATGATTCTCACAATCTAAGAGAAGAATTCATAGGATTTTTACCATACGAGGCTGATCCTGAAATTTTAGCTGTTAAGTTCCACGCAACTATTACTGAAAAGTGGGGTCTAAACATGGAGTACTGTCGGGGTCAAGCCTACATTGTCTCCAGTGGATTTGCTTCTAAAATGAAAGTTGTGGCTACAAGACTCTTGGAAAAGTATCCACAAGCTGTCTATACACTCTGTTCCTCCTGTGCCTTAAATGTTTGGCTCGCAAAATCAGTTCCTGTTGTTGGTGTTTCCATTGCATTAGGAACAATTGAAGAAGTTTGCTGTCTTTTTAATCAGTCTCCACAATTATTAGTAGAACTGGACAACACAATTTCTGCTCTTTTTCAGGACAATGACGAGAAGGGTAATGAGTTGAAGAAGATCTGCCGTTCTCAGTGGACAGGCAGGCACGATACTTTTGAGGTTTTAGTGGACCTCCTGCAAGCACTGGTAATGTGCTTGGATGCTGTGAGCAGTGACTTGTCTGTCAGGTGGAACAACTTCATCGTTGGTCGAGCAT
Organism: Cichladusa arquata; assembly: GCA_026413545.1. Classification (NCBI taxonomy): domain Eukaryota; kingdom Metazoa; phylum Chordata; class Aves; order Passeriformes; family Muscicapidae; genus Cichladusa; species Cichladusa arquata. The sequence continues at coordinate 99,556,431 of JAOTQP010000001.1, forward strand.
TTGTACTTTCAAGTGCATTAACAGATTTTGATTTCATTGTCACTATTGTAATTATGAAAAATGTTCTGTCTTTTACGAGAGCATTTGGAAAAAATCTCCAGGGACAAACATCAGATGTGTTCTTTGCAGCTGGCAGCTTAACAGCAGTATTGCACTCTCTAAATGAAGTGATGGAGAATATTGAAGTTTACCATGAATTTTGGTTTGAGGAAGCCACAAATTTGGCTACAAAACTGGATGTACAAATTAGACTCCCAGGAAAATTTCGCAGGGCACAACAGGGGAACTTTGACCCTGATATGACATCAGAAAATTACTACAAAGAGATCCTAAGTGTTCCAACAGTAGAGCATATTATTCAAGAATTGAAAGATATTTTCTCAGAACAACATTTAAAAGCTCTTAAATGTTTATCATTAGTGCCCTCAGTCATGGGACAACTCAAATTCAATACATCTGAGGAGCATCATGCTGACATGTTCAAAAATGACTTGCCCAATCCAGACACACTTTCTGCTGAGCTTCACTGTTGGAGAATCAAGTGGAAGCACAGAGGAAAAGATATTGAACTTCCAGCTACTATTTATGAAGCACTTCACTTACCCGACATAAAGTTTTTCCCTAATGTTTATGCATTGCTTAAAGTCTTGTGCTTGCTTCCATTGATGAAGGTGGAGAATGAAAAATACGGAATAGGACGAAAGCGCTTAAAGGCGTATCTGAAAAACACCTTGACAGGGCAAAGGTCAAGCAACCTTGCTTTGCTGAACATTAACTTTGACATAAAACATGACTTAGATTTGATGGTGGATACTTATATTAAACTCTATCCAGATAAAGCAGAATTTCAAGACTGTATTCCTTCAAACAATTCTGAAGTAACAGATGATGCCTAACTTTTTAAGCTCTAACCAATCCGTTGAAACAGCTTGTTCTTAATTAAGTTTCAAAGCTGGGGAGAAAAACTGGTGAAATCTTAAAAAATCACTGCAATTGTGTTTCCATTTTAGGCCTTGGACTGAACGAGCTGTGGTCAATGACCTAAATTATGTGTTGTTAGTCCACACTAAATGTGTTTGGCAAACAAAATCAAGCCTGACACAAGCCCATGCTCTTGGCAGAGGTGCTTTCTACATCTGATTGGCTTAACTAGGTGCTCGTTTACTTTATTGAATCGTGGAAAAAGTACACTATGATTGTAGATCTGATGGGGCTGTTACATATTCACTGATGAATTAGGATGAGAAAGAAACTCAAAATATTAAAAGGTATAATCTATTTCAGTTCTGTTACTTAGGAATTTTTTTTAAAAAACAAACTTTTAAGAAAGTCTTTGATGTATATTTGAGTGGCATTTTGGAGAGTGGATTCAGCTATTGCACGCTCCCCGTGCTGTGGACAGGTCTCAGTGTGAAGTGAATGTCAGTGATATAGGGGTACTTTTACGGTTTTGTTGGAAGAGTCAACCTCTTTAATCTCTTGATGACTGTTTACATTCCTTTGTGTCAGACACAAAACTTTTTTCTTTAGGCTTAACAGGCATGGCAGTATTTAAATTCCTAAAAGACACTAAAAACTTAAAATTTATTCCACAAACATTTGAATCTGTTTGCTCTGCCCCGACTCTGACACAAACCCATGCATCTTATAGTATGTTTATTTGTAAACTCACTCTGGAAAGATGAAAATAAGAGTTTGTTGTTTGTCTAGAAGTAAGATTGAAAATATTGCTGTTATTTTTGGTGAGAATGAAACATTTTTGTACAGTTTATGGAAATTTAAAATAAAATGTGAATTGCTTTTTACACAGCACTGGACTTCTTAGTAAAGCTGTGCCTCTGGGAATATGTTCTGTAAAGATGCCTTTTATTTTAACAATTTTTTCTTCATTGTTTTTGCAATTCTAGTGAGCAGCATTTTCTGAAGACAGCAGAAATTTCAATAGTACTGCTGATCTGCATGTTTTTTGAAGTATTTTGAGATGGCACTAACTACAGTGCTTTTACTAATGGAAGTTCTGACAATCAGGCAGACAGATTAAATTTGAAAGGGTTCAAAAGTAAAATTTTGCAGCTATCCTGATGCATGACAGTTTTATAACTTATTTATCAAACCAAACATCTAAAATCGAATGGTTTGGGTTGGAAGGAACCTAAAGATCATCCAGTTGCACCCTGCCATGGGCAGGGACACCTTCCACTAGACCAGGTTGCCTCACAGCTTGTCCAGCCTGGCCTTTAAACACTTCCAGGAATGGGGCAGCCACAGCTTCTCTGGGCAACCTGTGCCAGGGCCTGACCACCCTCAGAGTCAGGGATTTCCGCTGCATATCTAATGTTAATTGCCCCTCTTTTAGCTAAAAGCCATTCCCCCTTGTCCTGTCACTATATTCCCTGATGCAGAGTCCCTCTCCAGCTTCCCTGTAGCCCCTTCAGACACTGCGAGGTGCTGTGAGGTCTCTGCACAACCTTCTCTTCTCCAGGCTGAGCAGTCCCAACTTTCTCATCCTGTCTCCATAGGGGAAGTGCTTCAGTCCCATTACCAGCTTTGTGTCCTTCTTATGTTGGGGGTAGGTGGGAAATTACAATACTTTTGCATACTTTACAGTTGCAGTGAGAAAGAGCCCCAGCAGCAGCAAATTGAATGATTCTAAAGACTATGAGTTCTAAGTGTTCTAATGTAGTCAAAATAGTAAGATCAAATTTGGGAAAAAACCCACCTTTTCTAAGCATTATCTTTTCTTTCCACTAGTATTTGTATATGCTTTCTGACATGCTTTCATGTTGTTGCAATTCTTGCCTCAATAGTAAAAAGTGGTTTAGCTAATTGCTTTCTCTTCCTCTCAATATGTGAAAATAGCTCAGAAATCTCGGTTAATGCCATAAAAAAGCATTTTAAAATTAAAAGTCGTATGGAAATTTGGCTCTTTTTAAAGATGATCTCAATTGCAATTTTAATAAAATTAATTTTAAAGTATTTCCCATCATGGAGTTTTGTGAGTTCCCCTGCTAAACACAGCAACGTGGTGGCCATGACCTCAGAGATCATGAGCTCTGTGTCAGTAAAGTCATGTTGGATGAGCCTGGGCTTACAGGTGCAGAGAAGGAAAATTGATATTCAGTACTACAGAATTGGCTAAAAAGAGCTGAAGACTGCTTTCTGACTGTGTAAATGAGTTTCTAACCAATGTACTGAGACAAATTGAGGAAGGGAAGTGCATTAAAACTCTCCTTAAGTTACTAAGTGTCTGCTGGAGCTCAGCTGAAGACATGCTTGTCATGCTTGTGATAAGCCTTGCTAATTAGCTGGCTGAATCTTTTGGTTTTGCACTGCCTTTCACAGAGGTATTTAGCTTGTCTGTAATAAATCAGGAGCTCCTGTTTTATTATAATTTGATCTGTCCTATTGGTGAGGAATCTTTTGATTTTTTTGACACCTATAGGAGTTAGTCTGGATAGTGATGATTTGTTAGGATGCTGAAAATTAACAGAAGGGAGATTAATATTAGATGTTGGGGAAAATTCTTGTCTGTATGAGTGGTAAAACCCTGACACAGGTTGCTCAGAGAAGCTGTGGCTGCCTCATCCCTGGAAGTGTCCAAGGCCAAGTTGGACACGGCTTGGAGCAATCTGCTCTAGTGGAAGGTGTCCCTGCCCATGGCAGGGGCATGGATTGAGATGGTCTGTAAGGTCCCTTCCTACCCAAATCGTTCTGGGATTCTGTGATTGGTGTGTGATGTGGAGGAGCAAAGGCATAGCAGATTGTAGTGACAGGTGCCTCTTCAACAGGAGAGGTTTCTGTGGAGTAAAACCATTTACTGAAATTATAGTGTTTCCTATCTGATTTCTTGGGCTGCACAGAAAGAATGCAACTGAAGTGTAATCCAGTCATACAGTTTTGCTGGAGCAGGTCTGAGACTGAAAATGAAACAATCACTGAAGATAAACTTTGTTTTGTCAAACAGATTCTGGAGACGGGGAGTTACAGTTTTTAAATATTCTGTCAGTTCAGGGCAGCGTGTATTTCCAAGGTGTATGTGAGGTATTTGCCGTGGTTTGACCTGACAGTTTGGCACACTCTATGTAATGAAGTAATTGATCTGTTAAAATTAGTGTAAGTATTGCTGCTCAGATATAATTTTTAGTGAAAATGGATTTTCATAACTGCTCAGCCTATCGTGCTCTGTGAAAACAATGCTTGTTTTAATACACAAAATGTATTTCCTTTTCCCATGCACAGAATTCCTGCTAGAAACCAGTATTGATATTTGGAAAAGGAGTATGTATCATTTTGTCTCCTGTAGTGTTATTTCTGTCATTGTCTTCAGAAATCCTGTATCCACTAGTTTGGGTGCCAAGGTTGTGCTGTAAAGAAGTGAGGAGCAGAACCACTTAAGGATTCTAGGTGCAGCTATTCTGTCTTCCACACTCACTTTCTGTGCAACAGTGAAAAATCTCAGAATGGCCAGAAACATCCCAATTACTCTTAAGCAGAGGAAAATAAATCTCTTTATTGTATCTGTTTCAAGAAACAGCAACTAACCTAGAATAACAATAGGTATTATCCCAAAGAAGCTTAACATTCTGTCATTTCCAGACCTGTAGTGCTTCCTGCTTTCCCTAAGGAAAACAGTTCCAACAAGGAATAGGAATCTCCCCAAATTTTGCCTAAATATAATTAGTGAGACATCAGCAAGAAAAAAAAATGGAGTTGGAAGTTTTAAACACATCTACAGCAGTTTCAAAACGTGCATGTTCTTTATAAGCTTTCTTTACTTTGAAAAATAACACTGTTGATCAAATAGAATTCAATGTGCATGTTCCATAACACTATAATGGTTCATTTTATTATTGCCATATTGTGCAGTGTTTCTAATTATTTATTTTCCTGCAGCAAGCTTGCTTTTTTTCTTAAAACTATGCCTGTGGGTCTTCTGTTTTAGCTGGCAATAGTTATCCCTGGAAGTGTTCTTGTGGTCAGTGTGAGTACTAGTGCAGTTTGTTCAGGGAGATTGAGAAGCAGCAGTGACAGAGCAGATATCCCTGTAATCCCCTAGTCCTCTGTTTTGTAGTGTCCCAAAGTTAAATATATCAGTGAGTAAACTGGCCATGTGACTGCTCATGTGATCTTAGGGTAAAGGATATTCTTGTGTTGCATAAGGCTCCCAATGCTCCCCCATGCATGTTAGCTGACATAAATACCTTAGGCAGAAGTTAGTTTTCTAGTTGTGGAACTTGAGGTGCAGAGTAGATGATGGCTGCTACCATACCCCAAAGACACCTGAGCAATCTACAGACCTTCCTCAAACCCTCATGGCCACAGCCTCCAAAGCAGCACTATGATAAAAAGATGTTTTTGAAAAATAGTTGTTTTATATAGGCACCTACTTGGGTGCCTTCTTGCTACAATACCATGCTCTGAGCCTGGCACATGGAGTCCCAGCTGGAGCCCAGGCTTCCCTTGGAGCCCCCAAGAGATGGGCCTGTGGCAGCTCCACCTTTATTAAAAGGTGCTAAGAAACACTGATTTACATTTAAAATTTGAGATCCCTGTGAAAGCCAGTGCTGGAAGCAGCTCAGCACATCTGCCAGTAGTTTCAGGTGTCTCATGGCATCTTTCACTGAGAGGAGACTGCTAGACTCATCATCTGTGGCAGTCTACAGTTGGAGCTGGCACCACACACAGCACTGTTAGAGTGAAAATTCAGCTTGTCACCTCTTCAGTCAGCAAATGTCTGAGTCTGTCTTTCCTTGCTCCTGGAAGAACCTCTAGGAGATCAAAGAGAATTCCTTTTGCACAATCCCCAAACCTCAGGCGGTTTCTTAGCAAGTAGATTCTGGCAGCCAAGAGTCTTCACCATCTATTGTCACCAGGAGACAGAGATTGAGAAGAACTCACCAGGACCTTGGGGTTTTTTTTGTTCTTACTCCTGGAACAACACTTCAGTCTTCATAGCTGTTTCCTAGTGAAGCATTTCCTGGAATCTCCTAGTGTACACTGACACTTCTGTACAGTAAGCACTTGCTGTCTTGGTGAAGGAAAGATACTTGGGAACTACTGGACATGGATTTGGGACATTAGGGAAATGGGAGAGGGATGGGGAGATACGTGAGAGAGGTCAAGGGCACCATTTCATTGGTAGTGTGATGCTGGAAGCTGGTGTAAGTTCTGCACCAGAACTAAGCCCAGGTGGAGTCCTGGTCTTCTCCATCTCCACCTGCAGCAGTGTCAGTCCTGATTCTTTGCAGCCTTCAGTAGAACCTGGATGCAGTTTCTCATCTGAGAGTGCAACGTACTTCTTGGGAAACTTCAAGGAAAAAAAAGTGCTGAAAGTGCAGACACAGCCATTTTCTCTCCTATTTGCTTCTCCAAGGTATGTATAAGCTCCTGAACACCGGCTGGTGTGGTCCTTCGAGTCTCACTGGTTTTCTTTTCTTCCAGAACTGACTGATAGGCAAAGAGCTGCAAGGAGGACAGGTTTTTTCCAGACCTAGGTGCTGTTTTTCTGCAGCTGCCCCATAGTTTTGTGCCCAACTTGCTGCCCTCTAAGGTCATGTGTTTTGAAGGTCAGTGTTCTTAGCTGCCTGTGTTTTACATTTCCCATTTGGAGATTTATTGAAAGGCTGTGGGGTTTAGGAATTGTTTAGCACTACCCCTCTCTGTGGAAAGGAGCTTGAAAGTGGTGTCAAGCTGGGCATGCACAAAGGCAGGAAAAAGCACAGACTTTGAAAATCTCCATTCAGGAATAAAATTCAGCATCTGAATAGAGCACTGGGGCTGTCCTTGTTTAGCTACCTTGGTATTTCTTTTCATTCCCCAGGTGGCTTTCTGTAGGTACTGGGAAACTAAAATCTTTCTGAACAATTTTAAAATTTGCCTTTTTGATATATCCACTCATTTTAATGGTGGATTGGAGAATAGAAAAATCAGCCTGTACTACGTTTCTGCTATTAAATATTACACATGCTGTACTTTTTCCTGCTTTACACATTTTCATTTCCCCTTCCCAAATTCAGGCCAACAATTCTCCATTTTTTTGTGTCTACAAAGTAACCTCTGCTTCTCAATTTCAGTTCACATGTTGATCGGTCATTGCTTCTGATCTTTAGAAGACTTTTTTTCTTTTCTGATCAGGATATGTTTGCAAGATATGTTGGGTTAGGTTTACTGTTTAAATAAACAAACCCATAATTTTTCTCTAGCATTCTGTTTTCCCCCACATCCTAAAATGATGCTTTTATGGAACCCAAATGTAGGTAAGTGGCAAGTTTCTCTTCACTTTTTTTCAAACACCAATTTTCTTCAAATATTAAGTAAAGATTTGTGCTTTCATTCTGCTTTCTTGCCTGTGCAGGGAGCTATGTTATGGGGAAAAGGTGACATTATACATCTCAAACTGATGAAAGGGCGTCCTTTACACTGACATTTCTCTTTATCTTCTCTGCTCTGGCTCTCAGCTTTTAAAATGTTGATTCATATCATTATGTACCACTCCCTACTAATTTGTATGAATGGTAAATCTGAGCATGGCCTGCTTTGGTGTAGTATGCAGGTCTCTGGTCTTTGTAGGCTTTTACCCTGTGCTCAGCTCATGGTCCAAGGAGACTGGAAGCCAGGAACCTGCAGTTGAATCGTTGAATCCCAGACTAGTTTGGGTTGGAAGGGACCTTAAAGATTATTCCATCCCATGCCCTGCCATGTAGGGGCACCTTCCACTAGACCAGGTTGCTCCAAGCCCTGTCCAACCTGGCCTTGAACACTCTCAGGGATGGGACAGCCACAGCTTCTCTGGGAAACCTCTGCCAGAGACTCAACACCCTCACAGCCAAGAATTTCTTCCCCATATCCCATCTAACCCCTCCCTCTGGCAGTGTGAAGTCATTCCCCCTTGTCATGTCACTTCAGGCCCTTGTCCAAAGTCCCTCTCCAGCTCTCTTGGAGAAGCCTCTTTGGGCACTGGCAGGGGGCTCTGAGTTCTCCTTGGACCTTCTCTCCAGGCAGAGCACCCCCAGCTCTCCCAGCCTGGCTCCAGAGTAGGGGGGCTCCAAATGTGGTACAACTTTCCAGAACAACTTTTGAAAATTTAATTGCAGCATCTGGGAAGTCTGTTCTGAAGCACGCCTATCTCAGTAACTCCAGGAATTTTGCACATACAAAATTATTTTGCATATACCTGAAATCTCACCTGCATGGAAACCAAAGTTTATATGCCTACTTTGCATACCGAGTGAGAAATTGCTGCTGCCATATTTTTCCTAGTATAGGGGTTTTTGTTCTTTGCAATTTTTTTTAATACAGGAAGGAAATGAAGGAATGTCAGGTCTGAGGTGACTGCTCTGTAATGAAACATACATTTTAATTTCCCATGGGAAAATTAAAAAATTTCCCAAGTTGTTCACATACCAAAAATGTTTTTCCCCTCACTCTGCTGCTGTAACACTTGTTACTTATGTATAAAGTAAGCAAAGAAACTCAACCCTAAACAAAAGATTTACTCACTGCTCCACTCTGCCTTCACTCTAAATCAGATGAGCAATGTAATAAGATCAAAAAGCTAAACAAAACAAAAGAAGGATTTAATTTGTCTTTATTATGAAAATGAGTTGAACCAGGATGGTACAGACACGTAGACAGCATTCAGCCAAGTTTCTCAGCTGAAATTTTCTCTAAATTGGGAAAATTATGCGTTAATTGCATTGTTTTCCTTAATAGTTCATTTAGGTGGAATGTAACTCTGTTTATAAGATAAAATATTTTAGTTTGATAATATGTAACCACAAAAGTTTGTCTTAATCTGTCTTCAATTTAATGCTGAGAGGGTTAAAAATGTATATTTTTTTCACAACAGATTATGACTTTTTGTTTTTAAAATATCCTTTTTTTATTATTCAGGATTATTGTTGAATAAAAAATACCAACTATCTTATAGTTCTCTTTCCAAATTTTTTTCTCAGCCCAGGAGAAGTAGTAAAGTCATTGATATATCCAAATAGCCCTAAAATATCCATCACTTCATACTTGTAGCTCTTTTTGTCTTTAGCACATTGAAACATCTACTGTGCAGCAGCTCTGGGACAAGGCACATTTTTATCTGATCTAGCACAACTCTTACATGTAATATGGTATTACTAAATTGTCTGTGAATGAAAATCTTAGAGGAGCTCTGCTCAGCTCAGGTATCACAATACTTCAGGAAATACTGATTTGCTGAAAATAAAGAAATGAATCATTTATTTTTTGGGAGGGTAATTAGATTAACATGGGAGGTAGGCTTCTGAGCCAACTCTGGATATTTAATAGTTTGAATGGATGTTACTCACCTACACACCTTCCTTACACTCACACTCCTGTCACCAACCTGTTCCCACTTCCTTCACTGCAGAGGATCCATCTTTGGGTGTGTTGGTGAGAAGAGGTGAAGTAGAACCATTCAAACACTGCTGTCACTGTGAGAGGAGGCAGTGCTGTCAGGGAGAAGTTGTTAAATAACCAAAGCCACACAGAATGAATTTCTAAGATTCTGCCTCTGCCAGTGATCCTTCCTTGTCCACTGCTGACAAAGCACGAATCTAAATTGATACTCGTGTTAGGAGGGGCCTTAGTTTTTATGAGTACCATGAACTGAACAATCATTTACTCCAAACTAACTCAATCCTGCTACCCCTTCTCTTTACTGATTATTTGTCTTTTTTCTGCTGTCTCTCATCATGTCAGATCTGTATATTTACTGGACTAGAGACATTGTTTTATAGCACTGGGCAGGGGTTTGGGACACCTTGACCGACTGTCCTGTTTCACTGCACATTTTTCACGTGACCAGATGGAGGCCATAATCACTTCACATATTTGATAACTGGGCCTTATATCACAGAGGTTTTACGAAAACAAATAAATCAATAGCATAGAAAACAGTCCAGAAATGGGGGGGGGGTCATATGAATATGTGATGGCACAGGATTGGGGTAGGAAATGGGAACGGAGGTGGGGACTGCTGGCGTGACAGAAGAATTAAGTTCTTTTGGGATTAGCAGACCCAAAGAAGCTTCATTTCATCTTCACTTGTGTTTCCAAGGGGAGCTCACCTGTGTTGTTTCTCTGTCTGATAAAGGGTAAGCCCATATCCAGCTGTGTGCTCTAGCAAGGTGAACTTCAGAGTCTCTCTCTCCTGTGGCTCTGCAGGATCCATCTTCCTTCCCCATATTTGTATGAAATTGGCCACTTGGTTCAAAGATTCTAGTGGAAGCTTGATAAGCTTACAAAAATAGCCCAAGACATCTATAGGGTTTAAAAAATGGTTTTTCTTTTAGAAACTGGGCTGAAAATACCAAGTTGAAGAGCAGTATATGTAGGAGCATGCAAAACTCTTATCACCATTTCTGTCTGGCAATTTAGTATATTCACAAGCAGTGTGATTAATTTACTTTTTTCCCTACTGAAAAATCAGGCATATTAAGGTTATTTTAGATTTTAAATATGATGCATATGGTAGGACTAGATAGCTTACTAAAGACTAGATCACTAGACTTGCTGATTCCCAGTAAGCAGCTGAAATTGAATTTATTCTGAAGAATTCAGTCTTGCAGCCCAGCCATGTGAGTACTTGTTGTTATGTGACCAGTGTGATTCTGGTGCAGGGGTTTTGTCCCTGCATGATTCCCTTAGAGTCATTTTTGACACTGGCAGCCCTAAAGGGCTCTCAGGCTGCTGACAACGTTTATCAAGTGCAGCTGCTGAGGAAGGATGCTGATTGTACACAGCCCTTAGTATGTCATGGAGAAAACATTTCCTCCTTCTATGCTTTCCAAGTCGCTGAGGTCCTTCTGTGCAAACAGAGACAAGGCTAAATTGCTGCTTGGCAGCCTTCTGCATGGCCCTGTGGAGCTGTCTGCAGAGCCACCTGCATTTCAAGAGCAGCCACCTTCTTTGCCTTAATCTGAATGTGCTCAGAACAGCTAGGGATGTGCAAGGAAAACTAGAAGGGAGAGCATCTGTTACTGGCAAATGTATCCAGATTTTGTAATGAGGCTGGTGATGGATGCCTCAGGTCTCAGCTGGTTCATTTGCAGCCTCCTGCCCCTAGCTGTGTGTTTATGGACAGTGCCTTTAAAATCAGATTTCATTAAAATGGCTTCTTTCATATCATTTCAGATTTCTGAGTACTTCAGCTGTTCTGGGAAATGGTGGCACTGGAAGACCATCAAAGGGATTCAAAGACTGCAATAATTGGTTTTATGGAATACAAGAAGCCTAGAAAGGGACTTGAGACAAGGGTGTGCAGTGATAGGATGAGAGGGAATGGCCTTAAATTGAAGGAGGGTGGATTTAAATTGGAGATTAGGAACAAATGATTGGCTGTGAGGGTGGTGAGGCCCTGGCACAGGTTTTCCAGAAAAACCATGGAAGTGTTCAAGGCCAGGTTGGAGAAAACTTGGAGCAACCTGGTCTAGTGTCCCTGACCATGGCATGGGGTGGAACATGATGAACTTTAAGATCCCTTCCAACCAAAACTCTCCTATGGTTCCATGATTCTCTGAAATACCTGCTCTCAGTAGGTGATTGTCTGCTTCAGTGCTCATTTCTAAATGCTTATGCAAATGGCCTGGTTTTGATAGTTCAGAGGTTGTCTTGAGTCTCCCTTGGCCTTTTTGGACTGACTTTTCATATTTCTTAAGGAGTGAAAAGCAATAGCGCGGGAGCTGGAATTGCCAAGGAGCCTTGTAAAACCTAAGAATCTTCTGGACTCTGGCCATGCATTTTCCTTTACCTCATGGGCTGACACTTTGAAAGCAAGTCCAATAATGATGAGGGAGGAGGTTTCTGGGAGCAGCAGCCAGAGGAAGTACTTAGAGCTCGATTTGTTGTGGATTTGAACCTTTTCAGAGGTTTGCACTGAAATGAAGTATCAAGTGACAATCCACATTCACTGGTTCCTACATTAGGGCAATTGTACAGAGAAAGAGATCCTCCCAGTTTTGTGAGCTAAACAGTTACTTATTTTGTGTCCTCCCATTCCCAAAAGAGAAGCCATGCTGGACAATTCTTCTATTGTAAGTTTGTTGTTTTTTTTTTCCTGGGAAATGATGGGCGTCTTTGGTTTGCAGTATCACTGAAATTGTCATTCTCACTGAAACTGCAGCTCAGTATCTTTGTGCAGACACTGGCCAGACTCAACACCACAGGGAAAATCACAAATATCTCTTTAGGGTGTATTATAAGGTGAGATGCCTGAAGCAAAAGCTTTCTCCTGGCCTCTTCCTTCTCCATAGTAGCTTGAAGTTCTGCCACACATAAAGCCAAAGGCATTCATAGCCTCCCTTAAGATTAATGCTCCTGATTGCAGCTTTGGATAGTGTTTTTATCCTTATACAGCTGATCTTTCATTTGAAGGGTGTTGGCACAAAGCAGGACCCAAAATATTTAGTGCAAGAGGTGTAGCCACTAATATGAACATGGCTCTGAAGTGCAGAGATGCTGGCTGCCCTCAGGTTGCTGCCTGCCTGCAGAGGAGGTGTTATGAACCCATCTAAACACAGAAGAGCAAAGAAAAATAAGACTGTGAATAAAACAGATAGAACCCAGAAAGGTTCAAAATATACCCCAAAACTTGATTAAAACCAAACAAGGCTAGATCTTGATAAAAAAAAAAAAAAAAGGTATATTTTATTTAGTAGTAAAGAAGAAAAGGAAAGGAAAAGGAAAGGAAAAGGAAAGGAAAAGGAAAGGAAAAGGAAAGGAAAAGGAAAGGAAAAGGAAAAGAAAACGTTTTCTTGTAGAGAGGAACGACAGGTCAGAAGGGAACATGGTACAGAAAAATCCAAGTCCTCCAACAGGTGCTTCTCTCCTCTCAGTTTGCTCCCTGAGAATAAAAAAAAATACTGAAATGCTGACTTTGTATTTTGTTGTTTATTGCATGGGGAGTGCAGATTTTCCAAAGCAAACCTGGCTGGCAGAACTTACCACCAGCTCTGGAAATTCCTAGTTTCTGAGGAGATGCAGAAATGCACCAAAAATGTTATACAAGACTTTCTGAGAAAGGAAAGGAACAGCTCTTGTGGTATTGAAACTGCAGATGCAATTACTCACAGGTAATCTGACTGGCAAGTGTAAGAAATACTGCAGCTCTTACAAAACCATTATGGGATCCTCTGTGCCCCAAAATGGTTTCAAAGAAGACTGGATTTATTGATACAGAGGCCTGTGCTCAAATCTTGACACAGTAAAAAAAAATTCAGGAGACACAAGTATTTGAGATCTACTCCATAAAACCTCAACTAACATTGCTTAAGCACCTGCAAACACCTAAATCCCCCAGGTGCCCCTTGGCAGTTGTGCAAATTCCTGCTGTGTCAGGGGAGCTCAGAGCTGGATATCCCAACAGGGAATGACAAAGTGAGGCTGTCCCTTGGGATCTGACAGCAGCTGTCCTGGAGACACACAACACCCAGGAGTCCTGGAGGTTTGAACCCTCTGGGTCTTGCTGCTCAGCTTTCCTTCCTTCCTCACAGGACACCACAACTGATTTCTGCTCTGTCTGTGACAGCACAGCCTCTGAGGTGATCACTGCCCTCTTCCACACATAGTGACAACTGGTTCTCACCCTGCCCAAAAGCAGGATCCTCTTTAGCACAGTGGTGCCTCCAGCCCATCACAAGTTTGCCAGATCAGGGATTTAGGACTGGCTTAGAGGGCGGATGCCACTGACTGACTCACTGAATGGCTTTCTGGGGAGCCTCATGATTCCTTGGCCTCCCACCCCAGCACCAACCAAGCTGAGCTCACGTGCTCTGGCGTTCTTAGGTGAGATACACAACTAAACTAATCCTGAATGTGACAGCTACAGTGACAAATCAGTGATTCAACGTGCCAGCCAACAAAGGCAAGAGGTAACACGGCACTGACAACTAAGCCATGGCTCCTGCAAGCACAGCTTGCAGTGAAAGCACAAGAAACAACTCTTGTGACTGCTTGGATTGGATCCAGACAGATTAAGGTCTGTTGGACCTGCCAGGGCTGAGCACTGTCAGGAAATGTATTAACCTCATCTCTGAGACATACACAGCCCAAACATCTGCCATCCAGCACATAAAACATCTCATTCACTGGCCTGGAAAAGCCAGGTGAGATGGCATCAGTGCAAAGAAGAGAGGATTTTATTGAGTAGCTGATAGACACAGTGAGTAGCTCACAAACTGTTTAACATGGCTCCATGATATTCTGTACATCACAGATGACACACACAGAGATGGCCTAACTTACACCTAAATCCTGTTTATTATTGCTTGGCAGGGCATCTCCCTCCTCAGTCTGCTCCAGAGAACAGCATAAGAATAGCTTAAGATGTAGGCAAAGTCTCCTTGGTTTTCAAAACAGAGGCTGTAACTCTTCATTAAAGACAACAGCCTAAGAAAATGCACCTGCTACCTAAAGATGAATTATTAGCATAAGAATGGGTTTGCTCCTCTAAAAAGGGGGTGGAGCTTAGTAGTTTAATCTTCAAAATGTCAGGGATGATATACCCTAGTTTTTCTGATTTGAGAGGAGGATTTATTTTAGACTAATTTTTGACTATTTTATTTTAATCTTTCATGACAAGATTTCCCAGCCTCTTCTTAGAGGTGTGGGTGAGGTTTTCTTGAAACAACTAGGTTTTCTCACAGGTTTTAATTAAGCTTTTGAACAAATGAGATAGTAATAAAATATCAAATCCCAGAACATTTTTAAAAATGTGAATACAATCACATTAGCTATCAGTTTTTATCGGTGTCAGCTCAAGGAATTTTTTCCCATAATCTTTTCAGTCACGCTGTTATGGAAAATTTTGGATTTCTTAAATCTCTGGGTCATCCTAACAACCATAACAGAGTTCACCACATTTCCTTGGAAAATGTTTTTGTACTTTTTCATACATTAAAAAGACATGCAATAATTTCATTATCTCAGCTTTTTATCGATTTGCAGATCACTCATCAAGCAGATCTTCAGGTGATCCTAGCTTTCCACCACATGACACTGTTTTCCTTGACTACTGTCCCTCAAATCCTGCTGGTTAAAGAGCAAGCCCTCTCTTGGAAAAGGCTGACAGAGACATATGAGGCATCCCCTTGCTTATAGGAAATGCAAACTCTTACAGGTTGGAGAGCCAGCTGATGTGTCAGAGGAGAAGGTCACATACAGTACATTGAGGCCAGGCACTGGGAATGCCATCCTCATGGAGGTGATGGAGGAAAGGAGACCTGGGATCTTTGAGGAGAAAGCAAAAGGGAGGAAGGATTAGAGAAAGCGTCAGTGAGAGGCTCAGGACCTTTGAAAATTGAAAAATTACCCCAGCAAAAGCAAAGGATCCCTTGAGAAGATTCATTTCCAGCTTTCTGATAACAGCAAGGCTGAATCAGAGATCAGGCTGTGCCTACACTTTATCCTGGGAATCACACAGAGTTCTGCACCCCTTTTCCATCAGTATTCACCATTTCTTTAAGCAGCCTGCTCTCATTCAGGTAGAAGTAAAGGCTTGATACAAGAGTCAATGCTAAATATACACTGTGTTAAGCAACTGAGTTACAGAATCATAAAATCAGAATGGTTTGGGTTGGAAGGGACCTTTAAAGGTCATCTAGTCCTAGTCCAACCCCCCTGCAATGAACAGGGTTAGCCTAGTGAGTCATACTCTGGCCTTAAATTCTGACTATGAGCTGGCTGGTGTTTATAGGAGCCTCATTTTTCTTTGAGTTTTACGTACTTCTAGATTTAAAGTCTCTGGCACTGTGTAAAAAACTGCTGCTCAGATGACCATCATTGGGCTGAAGAGTACAAGCCCTCACCAACCTTAATTACTTTAGGGGCTTTCAGGGCCCCTGTGACCTTCAGGGGCTTCCAGGGTGGGATGCAGCCTGTGGATTTAGACACCTAGATGTGCTCATCTGTACCCTCTGTGTCTGAATAGAGATCCCACCACCAGCCTCAGTGGGGTCTGGAAAGCCATTCAGCTCAAAGGTAGATGTCTGTGTTCACTGCACCTATAGAGTTCCATTGATTATATCAGCATTTAGCATTGGATTCACTTGTCTGGACACAGAAGTCCAGTGTTAGGCTCTGCAGGAACACCTGATGATAGAGTTTTGTCAAAGAAAACATTTCTCCTTTTTCCTAGCAAAATAAAATCTCCACATTCCCTCAAACTCAGTTTCCTACTGAAAGACAGACATCAATAAAGTGCAGTTGGGTGACAACCTCAGGTCCAAATTACTTTGACAGCTCCTCACATGTATCTGTCTCTATCTACATATATAAGTCAGGTTGGAGTCTGTGCTATGTTATCCAGTTGTCCTGGATTGGATCCATGCTGGGCTGATGGGAGAGCCCGTCCAAACAGCTCCCAGCAGTGGAGGAGGTAACCAGAAGTGATAACAGCCCTGACTTTCTGGGTAAATACAGGAATTTATTTGCCTGGCAGCTTGTCAAAGCTCCCATGTCTAACTTGTTACTGACTTTAAACTTGACCATTGGGTTATTGGCCAGGTAAATTGTGGCTGATATCCCAGTCTGGTTTCCATTTCAAGCTGTGCCCTAGAGAGCACCACGGTGTTGTATCTCTGCAGAGCTGCCCCTACTAATCTCAAGAAGACCTTTGCTTCACCTGCACATCATTTGCAGCCATACAGAAGATCACTGTGTGGCTTCTGCACCACAACTGCCTTCCAAATACCTTTCAACAGCCAAATCAGGGGAAGGACTGCAGGGTCTCAATACCCACAGACATTGTATCATTACCCACAGATACTATATTCGGGAATAGACTTCCCAAAGGACTGGGTTCTTCAAAGGACTGCAAAGTAGAGACCAGCTCTGCACTCTAGAGCATCTGTGTGATCTTTATGCACAAAGAAAGCTGAGATCTCTGGATAATCTGGTCACATATTTGGTAGGGCCTGAGGAAAAAACTTAAACCCAGCAATCATTCAAATTTGAGTCCCTTTTCCATAACACACAGACACAGTGCTTTCAGCAAGGCATGGGTGATACTGAGTTGAATTAGGATGAGAGACTCTGGATTTTGGGTTTCCCTGTGCAGGCTGAGACTCTTTTTTAATAGTGTAGACTCAACAGCAGTTTTCAGACCTATACACCTGTGTTTGTGGGCAAGGAAAAGCACCTGCCTCTTCACTTGGCTCTTCATCCATGCAGAGGTAACAGCAGTTCTTATAGGGTAAAACCAGCTACCATGGCCAGGTGTGGATTTACTCTTACAGAAATAAAGAATATGAGGATGCAGGCAACCCTTCTTTGAGGGTTGATTTGAGCAATATGTTCAGTGGAGTTTGATGCATCTGAATACCCTGGGACAGCAACAGAAGGTACCTTTAAAACCAAAGCCCTGGGTGTGTAAGAAAAGCATCAGGGTACTTTCTACAAGAAAAATGTGTGTTTCCATTGTATCCCACACCCAGCCTATATCCTGCCAAGCTCTAATCAACAAGCATTTTAGAAATTTTGACACTCCGTTTCACCACTGACCCATACTCAGTGCTTTGAGGTGAATGTGTCAGAGGAGGGTAAGAATCCATTGTTATTGCACAACAGTTGCAGAGAAGGGCTGTGTTTACCTTGACTTCTTGCTGCTCAACCTCTGGACCTGCCCTATGGGAGCTGAACGAGCCCAGCTTGGGAAGGAAGGGAGAGAAGCAGGGAAACACATCTCTCCCCATCTGAGGTTTTCTCTTGGAAACCTCAGCCTAGAACACAGTCTGCAGTCTAAGAGCTGATGCAGCAATAGCTCCTGCCCTTGTCTCACAGTACACAAGTGACATTTGAAAATGCAGCAAGGTTGCAGCTCTTCTCTATGCATGGTGCAACGTTTCACATAGAAGAAAAAATATTTTTAACCTACCATCAAAAGTCACAATTTTTTCAGTGCTTTAAAAAAAATGAGTATTTTTAATAAGGCATAGGAGAGAAATAATTGTCCATAGGCACTTCTAAAGCAAATTACCACAAAATTCCAGCTAGTGACACGAGTGAAACTGAAGTACTAACTGAAGAGCTAAAAGGACACGTCAAGGAGAAATGATTTTGTCACCAACTCCTGTAATTAAGCTCAGGGTCAAGACTTGAAGAACTCAACATTTTAAAGTGAAAAATGACATTTTTAATATGAGCTCTTGCAATGACATATTAAAATAAAAACTAAAGGTGTCATTCCGGCTATGGCAAGATTCATAATCATGTTCACCCACTGACAGTTAAAGGACAAAGAAATGGTGAATGAAAGACACACAAAAAACTTACTTCTTCCTCTGCCCATTTAATATCCAATTCTCTGCTACTGCCCTATCACAGTGGCCCTGATCAGCTTCAGGTATGAGATGACCAGGGTTAACACAGCAGCATGACCTCTGCTTGTGCCCCAGACCTCATTAGCTGAGCCAATTTAATGAGACAAAACTCAGCTAAGCAGAATTGCTCACAGCCCTGTTTAGTGTGCAAGGTATTTACTGAACTGGCTGTTCAGGGCAAAAAACTCAGTCTCAGGAGTCTCCATGGTGCCCTTGAAGAACACTCACAACTTTCTTAAACTCAGAATTAAACCTTCAGCTGCCATCTAAGTCCTCAGTTTAAAAATTTGGGCCACATTCTCTTCTCAGTTAGCACGTTATAAGGCTGAAGAAATTTCATTTGTGTCAGAGGCTTTAATTTAGATTTAGCCCAATGGAGATCAACATAGAAATCCGTTCTTTGCTTCTTTTCTCTTCCAGGTTATTTTAAGTGAATTTTCCACTGATTGAAAGGGCAGAAGTGAGCAGCTACCAGCCACACCAGCAGCACAGGTTGAGTGAATGTTGTGATTAAAACAAGCAGCCGAAAAGAAAAATATCGTTGTACCAGAAGCCTGGCTACATCAGTGTGAACATAAATTTAAAACCAGTCTCATGAAAGAGCAACAGCAGACGTTTGTCTCCAGTTAGCTCAGCCAGCTGTAAATATTAAGTCTCTTTAACAGAAACAGTGTCACTCTCTGATCCCCACCAGCTCCTCGCTCGGGGCAGCGGGTGATGAAGCTGCAAGTGCAGCTGGGGAGCAGAGCACATGTGAGCAGGGCACAACAGAACTCACTTTTATCGTGCCTTACCCATCAGAGACTTCAGCAAAGTCAGCCTGAGATTGCTGTACATGAATCACCCTAACTCCTGGTCAGGTTCTCTGCAGTGTAGCATGGGGCTGGCTTTGTGAGACACTGAATACATGCAACTTTCCCTGCTTTCTAAAGGGTTACAACACCAAGCACCTTGCAAGGTCACATCCCGGAAACAAGCTGCGCCATACTGAAAGTGAAAAAGCTGATCTGAGCCCTGGGAAGGACATTCACTACAACCTGTGAATGTGTCTTTCCAGAAGTGCTTCTGATTTCCCTCCAGTCCCTCCTCTGCTGTCATCCAGACACCTCCAAACGTTCACGCAGCCAGCCCGAGGAAATTTTGCAGCGAGATTACTTTTGGTCTGAGTTTTACAAGTGCTTTTCTCTTACCTGTCAAAAACCACGGCTGCGTAGGCTGGCTCTGCAAAGATGACATCCCCAGGCAAGAACTCCTTCTGGGCTTTCAAACCCCTGCCTTTGCCTTCAGCTGTGAACACTTCCACTGACTCCATTCCTCCTTTGGTCATCCCAGGTACCCCAAGGATAGGGAGGTATCTCGGAGCAAGCCAAGCCTCCTGTCACTCCTCTCAGCTTGGATATTCTGTAAGGCCAGGCTTATAAAAATCTGCCCCCAGCCCTGGCCACATGGATTGCCATAGGAGGGACAGGGGGTGGGAGCAGGAGAGGCAGGAGCTGGAGATCCTCTCACAATATCTCCCAAACTACACGGGGATGGGACAGGGCTGGGGTTTCTGCTTCATTAGGAAAACCCTCTCCAAAAGTGACGTTGGGAAATGTTTCTCCCAACCACAAGAAGTTGTATATATTACAACTCGCCTTAATTTATACTCTCCCACTGGAGAGGGAATGTATTCTCTTTGCAGGGTATTTTTAGCCACCACATGCTTCTGTCTCTCAGGAAGTGACAGCTGAGACAGTGGGATGGGGAGGGCTGGGATGCCTATTTCTGACCCCTGCACTCTCTGGCTTTTTCTAGAAATCAAACAAAGCTGCTTTATTTTTACCCTCAAAGAGATGGACAGCGTGTTTAAAGGCAGGGGATAACAGAGAAACATGTGCCTTGACATTCTCAGCCTCCTGTCACCACCAGGAAAAGAGGAATTCACTTCCCAAATGCCAGTGGCAGTGTGTGTGCAGAGCAGTGTGGAAGGAGCTGGAAGGACACCAGCAGTTCAGCACAGACTGTGGGAGCAAGCAGGACATCCCAGACACTCTCACCATCTTGGATGCACTAAACCTCTTTGAACCAGCAGCTGAGAGCTGTCCCCACCTCCAGTGCTCAGCTGTGGAAGAGAATCTGAGCCACCTGAGTGGCAAAGCAGGGTCCAACACAGAGACCAAACTCAGGAGCAGCGAGGCCCTGGCTTTACCCTCTGCACCAGTGCAAGCTCAGGGAGACACAAGGAAAGGCCTTCATGTGTGAGAGAGAACCTCACTGTGAAAACTGAACCCAGCCCACACTGCCCTTCAGCACTTTCTAATCATTTAATAGCACTTCACAGGGCTGGCTCCTGCTAATCTCACCCTCCACCCCAGGAAACCTGCTGCTGTTTCCTCCTCCATCTCTAAGCACTGTGCAGATAACAGTGATTGCAAGCCTCTTCCCACTTCTCTGTGCTGCACAGAAAGATCTGCCTGGTTAGCAGGGAAAGTGAGATGCAGAGAAATAAAGAGGGTAAATCCTGTCCCATGGCAATAAAATAAATCCTTTACATTTCCAAGGCAGTGGGAAGTATCACTGGGCTCTTTGAGACACAGAACTGCTCAGCACCTTCTGCTGAAAGCTTCTGGTAGTGCTCCTTGCCTGCAAATGAAGTCTGGTATTATAACAAATCCCTGTCTTATAGCCTGCCTGTGTGTGCCAAGCACAAACAGTATCAATCCACAGCTCCATAAATTCAGGGTGATCTGGCTGTTCATGTGGTTATGAGCAGTAATTCCATAAAAACCAGACACCTCCACTGTTCCTGAGGAGGGCCAGAGCTGTCCCAGAGCCATCAGCACAAACCTCCCAGTTCATCCTGTGCAGCCCAGAAAAGTCACTGCAGGCAATTAACTCCTACAAGTAATTACAATTTTAGCTGCAATGCTCTTCATGTGTGATAGGTGATGTCAGAACGCTCTGGTCTCATCTGTTATTCCGAGGTTATTCCCTTGGCTCTAGGCTTCTTTAGAAACTGCCAGAAGGACTTTAGCACTTCAAAATCAGTGCTGATTGGTTTTTTCCTCCAAAACTCTCACAACTTGGAGTGTGGCTATATTGAACACAGCCATCAATCACACTAAGCACTGTTTCTGGTTCCCAGATAACAAATAGAATAGAATAGAATAGAATAGAATAGAATAGAATAGAATAGAATAGAATAGAATAGAATAGAATAGAATAGA
>JAOTQP010000001.1:99579174-99590307 GCA_026413545.1 Cichladusa arquata
CTCTCCTCCCTCCACCCTTTGGTGTGAGGGTCTGGCCAGCCTGGCAGCAGATAAGCCTGGGGATGCAGTCTCTACCCCAAAGGTGCTGGGCTTAATCCTCCTGTGAATGTATTCTTCCTCCTCAGCCCAGACCTGAGTAATTTTATTTTATCTCCATCAACTTGCAGTCCAGGGCCTCAGTCAGGAGGCCCACTCAGGGTGTGGTGGTCTTCCACACAGCTTTTGTTATATGGTTTTGCTATAATAGGCAAAAATCCTTCATAAAAATGTTTAAGCCATAAATGATGACATTTCAGTCTCTGATAGAAGGACTGCAGGAGTTAACAGGCTTGGGGGCAGGGATTTGAGGGGGAAGGCAGGAATGTTCAGGGTGGAAGAAGGTGAACATTCTCCCCAGATTCTCCTGGGGGATGTTCCCCCTTTTCCCTGTGAGAGGCGGTTCTCTTTTCTAGCACAGCCAATGTTAGGAGACTTTGTGTCTCCTTGTCTGCAGCTGTGGTTGGAGGTGGAGACTTTCTCTACTGGATGTGACAAGTTAAAAAAAGGAGAGGAGGAGGAATGAGAGTGAGAGGAATGAGGTGTTCAGCAGAGCACAGGTGAAAGGCTGCAGACAATTTAAAAGTGGTCTTCATTGGTTTGCTTAATGGATTTGATGTGAACACGACTAGTAAAAGGGGTGCTTCTCTTTGCAAATTTTAAAATGTTGGAATTGCACCCACAAAAACATGACTGCAAAAAAAAAAACACTGCTAAAAATCGCTGCTAAAGTTGAAAGGGTAATTAAAAAACCCCATCATATTTCTTTTTCTATTGATTCCTCTAAACTTTTTAATGTTTCATAGCTGGCATGGAATCACATTAAATATCTGATTCCAAATGTTTTGAAGATCCCTAGCTGTCTCTTGGGCCCAACCAGTGGGTGATTAGGTGTTTCAGTGTTTCACTTTGTGATGCCTAATTGACTTCAAAGCTTAAATTTGATTTTTTCAACCTGAGCCAGCAGTTTACTGGCTTTCAGTTACAAATGAGGTGGGGTAGGACCATGGATGTAGTTGGGTACCACAGACCAGGTGATGAGTAGAGATTTGCTTACTTTAGCTCTTGATTGCTTACTTTAGGAACAGCAGTACTGAACATTGTGAAATACCCTTTAAAATTTGGGCCACAGCCCACTCTTGCTTCAGCAACTGTCCTGCTGTTGTAGCAACAATCTCCCATTATTGGCTAAAGGTCTTTTGTGATCCCTGCAAAGTCATTATAAAAGTGAGAATTCCTACCTAGAGTTAGATACCTAGTGCTAGACAGTGTTCACCTCTTTCATCTTTCATTTGCAGCATTCAATGGATTAACCATTATGGATTTACCATTGTCTGTGACTGCAGAATAAATGCAGAGTAAGGACTACAGATTTTGCTGAAGGTAAATCAGATTATAAGCCTGATAGGAAAAGAGGAAATTACTTTAAACTGAAGGAGGGTAGATTGAGATTAGGAAGAAATTCTTGGCTGTGAGGGTGGTGAGGCCCTGGCACAAGTTGCCCACAGAAGCTGTGGCTGCCCCATCCCTGGAATTGTGCCTGGCCAGGCTGGACAGGGCTTGGAGCAACCTGATCTAGTGAAAGGTGCCCCTGCTCATGGCAGAGGGGTAGAACAAGATGATCTTTAAGGTCCCTTCCAAACCTTTGTATGACTCTATGATTCACTGCGGGTAAAATGGCAGTATTTCCTGCTTCACTAAGAAATTTAATTTCACCACTACAAAAATTGGGGGTTTTAATTTTTTTTTTTAAATTTTGATTTTTGTTTTGGTTTTGGGTTTTTATTTTTGTTTTTGTTTTTTTTAAGCAGCTGCCAAAGCTGAATAGTGACTGGTTTGTTTCCAGTGAAGAACAAACTTGGACTAAATTGAACAGCTGCACAAAGATGTTCAACTTAACAGGTAATGGAGCCTTTAAACAAAATCCAGTACCATCAAAGCCAAATTGCAAAAAGCTCTTAAAAACTTTTTTGGAAAGAACAGATGGAAAAAAAATTCTTATGAGCTGTGTAACAGGATCATGTCAATCAGCCCAGCAGCAGTGGCATATAGAACCCTTCACACATGGGCAAAAAACATAACCAGAACCAGACACAACAGTGATTTGTCCAACTCCTCAAAAAGAAAGAGAGAGTCAGGGTGAGCAGTGTCTTGGGAGGCTGAGCACAGGCAGGAAGCACAGTGGTTACAGTACTGTTTTATCTCCATAAAGCTGGAGTTTGGAAGATATAGGAAAGCATCATTTCAATACATTTTTTCAGCTGATAAGTTCAAAATATATCATTGAGTATATATATGAATATATATCAACCAGTCCTTTTTATGTGTGGTAGAAAGAAGGTGATAATCGAGCTGTCCAAAAAACGAAGCAAATCTTCAGAGTCCAGTATATTCTCCTGTGTATTTCAATGTTATTCTGCCACTAGATGTCCTGCTGACCTCACAGAGCAGGGGATGAGCTGCTTTCCCTGGTGAGCAGCAGAGCCCAAGCTGGAAATCAGGCTGTGACAAAACCTGCTTGTAACTCTGAACTCCTAGGGGAATTAAATAATATTTAATTTTAATATTATTATTAATATTAATAGGTTTTGATTAATAATACTTCTTAACACAAAGAGTCAGTGAGAACTTTCTCATCTGCCTCCTTTTTCCAAGTGCCACAGTGGGAATAAGACTCTTGGTGTCATCCAACACTGGTCCTATTTTGGAACACTTGTTTTCTACTTTGATCTTTTGATTTTCTTTCACATCCCATCTCCCTGGTGGTCTCTTTTCTCCTTTCCAGGGGCTTTGTTCTCCTTGAATATGTATGAATCCTGTAGACTAAAAGCAACTCACCACTCTTTCCATTCATTCTTGACAAAACTGAGAATCTTTCAATACCAAATGGCACCTTCCCAATCTCAGTATGTTTCCCACAACAGTTCAGGACAGTGTCCAAATGCAAGGAAATTCCAGGGATGCTCAGCAGCCTATCACAAGGGAGGAGCTTGGAAGAAAATATCAGAGTTCATGTTTTAACAGACTTGCCTCAAGACAATGGTGAGAGTTTTCTCCCCTTTCCACTATTTAGCTCTGTATCTCAGCAGCAATTATCAGTGCTGTACAGGATAGGTGGGGCTTTGACAAACAAGGGTGATATAAATTCTAGGATTGACAAAAATGGTCAACATATCTTCTGAACAAACACGACAGCACACTCAGGGTAATACCAGTAGCTGCTGGACTAGAAGGTGGGATCCAAAGCTTGGGCTGATCCCCAAACCTGATGTGGCATCCCAAATAACAGACCTGAGAAGGGGAGGATATGTGGGTATCTCCTCTCTTTACCTGCTCCCACTAAGGGAAAAGCTGTGCCTAAAACTGATGTGCATTTGAGTGCAAATCCCTTTTCTGCCTTCCACATTTATTCTCTTTGCTTTCTTTATTATGGCTCAGGTCAGTGGCAAAACTTGGCATAGGAATGAGTACTGTTCTGAATGGCAAAGGAATACTTTCCCACTCTGTGGGTAAGGTAATGCACTGAGTTTCCTCAGTTTCACCATCTTATGAGATGCAGAGAACAGCAGAAGTTACTCAAAGAGCTTGTGACATTTATATGCTTGACAAGTCCTGGGGGACAGAGATGACATCATGAGCTCCTGTGGCACACCAAGTAAGAAAACTAGTAAGGTTTTATGTGCAAATCATGCTCCAGCATTGAGATTATTTCCAGAATCAAATAGTCAAACACCATACAAAGCCCCCTGCCCTTAAACCTCTGATTTTACCCACAGAATTAAACGGCTTTATCTGTGCTTTTTCCTGGAGAACTGATAACACTCTTAGCACATAAGAGGAGTTATATGGTGATTTTTCCTTTATTTGAAGAATGGTTGAGTCTAGCTTAATTGTCTAGTTTGATCTAATTCATTGTCCAGCTCATTGACTTTCATTTAGTGGTTCTTACAATATGCTCCAAAGCCTATGGTGCCTGGAATCCTTTGATCATAGATGGAGACAGGATGCTACAGCCACAGGCATGAAGACACCAAACTGGTTCCTTGCTTCATTAAATTAGAGCAAAGAGCTGGAACTCAAATGGGAATGTGACACACTTTGTCTAGTCCCTGTGGCTCATCCATTCTGTAGGTGATTCCAGACTGATGCTGATGGGCATTGTGCAGTATATTTGAATGCCTGGTTTACTGACAGAGAAGGCCAGAGGGGGTGGAACTGGATGAGTTTTAAGGTTCCTTCCAATCCAAACCATTCTGGGATTCTATGATTCTATGACCCACAAAGGGAATAAGGAAAACAATGCAGACCAACAGTCCAAAGGGCTCTGAGCCCATTGCTGCAATTGCATCTTCTCAGAAAGCCTTCTTTTATGAACAAATCTCGGTGTAGAGGGCAGAGAGGGGAAGTTCAAAAAGTAGTAGCTGCATCTACACTTAGGATACATCAGATTTCCATTTTCTTGCACTACATGTGTTTCATGATGCCAGGAACCAGCCACGCCAAGAGTCAGTGATATGTGGACACACGGTGTGCATGACATTGTCATAAATTAACAGTGATCATTGTTGTCTCACTGCAGACTGCTGGTGCTGGATAACTGAGGCAAAGGGAAATTGTCCACAGAAATGCAACCTGCATGGCTGAACGTGGTTGAGGAGGAGACAGCAGTGAGGCATTCTCAGAAGAGGGTCACAGGACTTTGGGGTGGATTTGCTTAACCCTGGTGATACCCTGCTCTCCCTTTTCCTGTGGGAGACCACTAGGTGCTACCTTGTGATGGACTCAAGCAGGTGGAAACTGCTCCCACCACATCTCTTGCAGAGGAAAAACTGGGAAATTCCAGTCAATTCCAGTTGAATGTCCAACTGACAGCCTGCAAGATACACAGCTAATAATAATCAGCTTCAAGTGTGAAGGATGGGAATAGAAGGCTAAAAGGAGGGCTGCCTGGGGTGCCAAACCAGAGAGATTATTTCAAGTGGGTCAATGAAAAAGGAAACAGAACCTGATAGTCTGGGACTGCCCTCCTCCACGATGGGATCTGCTGGGCTGTGAGCTCACATCTGCTGAGAGGCAGCAGAAGCCACAGGGACTGGATGTGTGTGTGCTCTAAGGAACAGTGCCAGAACAGGCAGGAGACAACTGTGCCCATGGTCATCTCCAGCTCTTATTTTGTTTTAGAAGAATAATAGTTCCTTTGGAGATTATTTTGAGTATTGCCAAAATAAGGCAGTAAACCATGGAGCCTTCAGCCTTACTGAAGGAGGTGATTTCACCACAGTGAGTAAAGCTGGTGCACTTTCCTCAGGCTGTGAAGATGCTTCTCAGCGAACACGAGTCACACTATGCTCTCCCACCTTTGGGCTCTGACTCTGGGAACCGTGAGGTGGCGCAGTTGCCCTGGGTGTCAGAGCACAGCTAGCTTCACACTGGCTGGGTGTCTTCCCAAAATACGTGTCCCCTCCCCAGCTGTGTGACTGCAACCACATGTTAAGGAGCTGCTGCTCTGTGCATGATGTAGCTGCATCACCTAACCCCTCCTATGTTTTGCCTTCCAGGGGCTCAGTGAGGTACCGTGGGAGAAGAAAGTGCAATCAAGCATGTTGTGCTCTCATGTTAGCAAGTGTCCCCCTTGCAGGGATCCCTTTCCTCTCCTTTTCTTAAATAGGACTTTAGGAAAACAAACTAACTCCAAACGCATTTTATGCTTCCCCCCAGGAAAGCACTACAAGGACATGGTTTGTTTTATTAGTGAGGCAGCAGGATGCAAGCTAACAGACACAGACCATGTGGCAGAAGATGGTGGTGGTGGCTCTGCATGCCCCATCTTCACTAGTGGGAAGAAAAGGTTGGGGAGCTCTCTGCTGTTTGTGGGTACTGTTCTTTGCTCTCTGTCTTTGGGTCCCTTTTGGGCTTGCAGAGGTGTGGTAGGGCCCTGGCTGATTTCCAGGGAGGGGGGAATGCACTGAATATCCTGAGGATCCCCCTTGGTTTGAACTGGAGCTGGTTTTTTTCTTGCTTCTTCTCCCCAGTGATTGCAGTGCTTTGCTGTGTTCTCACAGATTGCCCTAGTGGGGTGCATTCCAGTGGAAAATTTGCACCTGCTCATGAGCTGGGACACTGCACATGCAGAGAGGACAACTTGAATCCTGTGCTTCACATGAGCTCCATCCTGGGATTGAAAACACTTTGGGATGCAAAGAGCATTTCCACCCTGGGATGCTGTGTTTGCTCATGAGGTGGCTGCAGCTCCACTCAGCCTGGAGCTTGCCTTCCTGTGGTGAAGCTGAGGCAGATGGATCCTCTCCTGCTCCTGGCAGCTGTGCAGTGTCACATGCCCAGGAGCCCTGTGGTGCCACCCAAGCACCCTGTGGGGAACACACCCTGCCAGGAAGTTGGGGTATTCTCTGCTAGAGCATCACAGATCTCAGGTGTGATACGACTTGAACTCACCTTCCTGCCTCACAGGCATGTTTTGCTTTGTCTGTAAATGCCCTTCCAGTACTGTTGGACACTGATTCTTATCACCTGTACACCTGAGAGATCAAAACAGCCCTGAAAAGCAGCTCCAGACTCTGCTCTGATGCCCTGCAGCCTGCCTGCTCTGGCCACATTCCAGCACAGGAGAGGAGCTGCACACTGTCCTCCAAAAGCACCACACCAACACCATCTCCTCTCTTGGCCAAAGTGCAGCTCTCCAGAATGTGACACAGAGCACTGCTGTCCACAACAATCAGTGTAGAGCAAGGACCAGGGGGCCACTTGTCTGGGCAGGTCTGTCTCTGCTGAAGTGCTTTCCAAGCTCAGCACAGTGGTCACCACATCTCCCCTCAAGCAGCACCAGCTTTTTGGCAAGGTTTAGATCAGAGGGGTCCTTTAGTGACACTGCTTCACTCCACAATCACTGCACTGAAGCCACCATCCAAGCCATCAACCCTGCACTCCTCTGGGCACCTAAGTCCAAATAAATCTCTGTGAGTATAAATCTCCCTTCAGGGGTGCCTTCCTCCACTCACCATGTCCTGAAAGAACATGCTTCAAGGTGCAGTTAATTGTATTTAACATTTTCTTCACCTTCCAAAATTGCTTCCCACCTTCCCTCAGCAATCCATATGATGCTGCTTCCAGGACCAGTTACCCCAAACCTAGCAGGTCTCCCACTTGGATGGGCTGAGGTGTGGGGATATGATGCCTTTTGTCCCCTGTTTAATCTCTGGCCCTGAGACAGTGTGTTGGGATCAAGGATGGGAGCAACTGCTACGTGCAGCAGGAACCTGACCACCCTTGCCACCTCTGTGTGGGGTGCACTCAGCCTGCCCCAGCACCCTTGATGCCTGACTCAGGCACCACGTCTGCTTTTGCTATCAGCTCCTGCTTGTGAGATGGGCCCTGCAAACCTACACATTCCTCCTTGCTTACACATCACAAGCTTTATTTGTTTTAATCAAAGGGGGCCCTGATAATTATTAACATGTTTAATTATTTTTACTCTGAGTCACTCAGCTCAGGCGTGGAGTGATCACAAGGATTGCTCTACTGCACAGACCCAGCCCTGGAGCATTTGCACCACCAAGTAATCACTGTTTGCAGACAGAGCTCCCATTGATGCCAGTCTCACAGCCTGCCTTTCCTCCCAGCTTAAGCTGATTTTTGCTTTGCTCAGAAGTTCTGGCCTCCACAGGAGTAAAACTGGGCGCATTCAGACAATTTTCAGGGCTAAGACTGCATGCTGAGGTTGCTGACTCTGGGACAGCACTGTCAGGGGATGATGTTCATCTGGGCTGTGCTCCAGCCTTGCACCGCAGCAGGGGTGTTAGTCCATCTCAGAAACTGCATCACCCCACCCAGGACCTCCCCTCCCAGTGAGTTGCCTGGCCTCCCACCAGCACTGAGAGCAGGCTGCAATTAGTGGTCTTTGTCTGAGGAAACTCATAACTCTGCACTTCCTCATGATTTATGAGGTTCTCCAGCCTGGGCTGGCCCATGAGTTGCAATCATTCCAAGCCTCAGTGGCTCACAGTGAGGCTCCCTGGAACTGTCTGTGTGGTTTACTCCTTTTTTGTCCATCAGGGCTTTGGAGGGAGGTGCTGCCCTTGGAAAACACCCACCATCAGTTTGTAAGGTCTGGGCAGTTTGGATGGGGACCAAACCCATGTTTGTGGGGTGCCTTCACACTGGGGTGCACCTACACCATCCTGAGTGAGTCTGATTCCTGCTGACTCCTGTGTGACCTGGGACTTCCTCCCTAAAATACAGCAGGGCACTGTGATTATGGATTTGTGTTTGGACAATGCTCTTGGGCACGTGGTGTGACTCTTCAGGATGGTGCTATGCACGGCTGGGAGTTGGATTAAACCTTCCAACTCAGTTCATTCTATGATCTGGGATTCTGTGATCCCACTGCCTTGGTCCTGAGCAAGCATTCAGGAGAACTAGCATGGCTTGTGAACAATAATGACTTTAATTCCCTGTCCCACCAGTGATGTGAGATTGCATTAGCCAAATATGTAGGTACAAGGAAATCGTGGAGGGTCTCAAGGATGCACAGAGGAGGCCTTGGCAGGGCTGGGAATTGGGCAAAAAAACTGCAGACTCAGACAGAAGATGCTGGCCCTTGCTGACATACATATTTAAGAGTAAGTTTTTGGTTAAATATGCACATAAATATTTATAGAGAAAAGAATAGGTGGAAATGAATAAGTTTCACAGACCAAAACCTTAACAATTTAAAACAAATTTTTAATGAGAACCAGAAACTGATGGTACTTTAAAAGTATATAAGATAAGGGTCAGTCTTTGCTTTCCCTGGAGGAAAAAGATTGGAAAATAGTGATCAGGCTGTTCCTATTAAGGTTGGGCTCTTGCTCAGAAAGCCCTTTTTTTTTAATCTGCATTTTCGTTAGCTCTAGTAATAGCAGCACTTCTTTTGTCTTAGCTGATTTTACTGCAGACTCCAGGAAGCAGAGCTGGTGTCCTGGCATGTAAAGGCTCTTCTCTATAAGTCTGTTTCTAATCTTGATCAGGAATTTGCACGGGCAGCAATCACCCCAAAGTCCTTGTATTTTTGGTGTTGTCTAATTGCTCTGAAATTTTTGTGTGTGCCTTCAAGCAGTCCCCAAAAGCCACGTGGCCACAAGCTGCTCATGAGACCCAGTAAGCACGAGGGGCAGTAGCACTTCTTGCCAGGCACCATTCCAGCCTCACACCTGCTCTCCTGCGATGGACACAGTGGAAAAAACCCAAATGCTTAAGTGTGGGGTGAATTCCCAAGCTGAGCTCCATCTTTATCCAGTCCAGGGAAGAGTTTGGCTGGTGAACATAATGGGACTCCTCTTGTTTAGAGATGCTTCAAGGTGAAGTGATGAATGGGAGAGTGATGCCCAGCTCTGCTTGTGGATGCTGCCACCAAGGAAGGAGGGACCTGCCTGAAGTGGCAGGTGACAGTAGCTGGAAAGTGTGATGGGAGGCTGGAGAGTTGGGAAGAAACACCCAGCATCCCAAACCTACAGGTGGTGGGAAGAAGCATCATCTGTTTGCTTCAGTTGCAGCAGCTGAGCATCCTCTCAGGACATGTCAGGATCTCAAAATCTCTGCAGTACTTGAGCCTGGGTTATTTTAATCCAGATTAGCCTGAGCTAATTCCCAGTTTGCATGAGTGACTGTTCTGGCAAGATGAAATGAAAGATCATGAGTGGTGGCAGTCTCAATGCTGCTGCTGATTCCTGTACCAGCACTGCATCCTCCACCCACCACTGCTCCCCATCCCCTCTGCAAACAACCAAAGCTCCTTTATTGCACAGCCAGAGCAGAGAGGGGTAAAAAAACAGAGCAATTAAAGCTGAGACTATATTAAGACAAAGAAAACCACAAAAATCAGTGCCTGCAATCCCAGAAGTGCTAAACCTATCTGCTGACTTCCCTTCCAAAAGCAGTCTTGACCCAGCCTGGGTGGGAAAACGCCTGTAGTTGTAACCACCTCATCACAAAAACACAAAATGAAGTATTTGTCTGAGCATTTGATTGCAGAGCTTGGCACTCAATTCATTCCCTTCTACAAAATAACAAAGCCAAGATGCTGCAGGTAAAACTCAGGCCAAAAAGTCTGGGAGTTTCACCTCCTACAAGTAAGTTTTGGCACAGTAGCTACTTCACACACAATTAATTACTCAGCACCAGATTAAACTTGCGGGCTCCAGTGGAAGTGATAATAGGAACCAATTAAATTAATTTATATTTACTTTGTAACCATATTTTCCTGTGGTAAATCTTTGCTTTAATTTGACAGATTGGACTCCAGCATTTTGTTTTTATTAAGAGATACAACCCTAAAACCAGAGGATGAAATCCAAACCTGTAAAGGGAAGAAATCCCTCCCTTTCATGTTCAAAACCATGTATGACATGCAGTTAAAAAAAACCCAAAACAGAATGTTTGCACGTGCCTGGACTAATAAAAGCATACCATGAAATATGTGGTAAAGTGCCAGCATGTCCTGCTGGAAGTGCATGAGCATGAGCTGGGTTGGAGCTGGTTCTTGCCAGAGCTTGAAACTGAGATAGACTTTGGTGTCACAGTGGGCTCACAAAACAGCTTGCATGGGAGAGAGCCATGGTTTAATGTCATCTGCTGTCAGGGAACTGGCTTGCTAAGTGCAGCTGCTTAAAATGGGATGGTCCCAGTTTATGCCATTATATTTTGGCATAAATCATAAATGGTTAAAAACTTTTGTGTTCCAGTTGCACAGTCTGCTGCTTTTTCACGTAGTTTGGATGTTTCTACAGCACATTCATCTAGGAACAGCTGAAGGCCTTTGTGTCTTTTGTGTACTCCAAACAGAGTGACTCAGAAGTGAAAGGTTTATAAACCATTACCTAATTACGTCCCAGGGAACAATCCTAATAAAGTACAGCACCAGTCAACTAAAGAATGACCTGCCCTAGACAGAGAAAGCCATGACACATGTGCCCCAGTGTGGGATGCTGTAGGTTTTTATACCTGTTAGCCTTTCCTATCCTACTGGCAGCCCTTCCCTTCCCTTCCCTTCCCTTCCCTTCCCTTCCCTTCCCTTCCCTTCCCTTCCCTTCCCTTCCCTTCCCT
>JAOTQP010000001.1:99591327-99624434 GCA_026413545.1 Cichladusa arquata
CCCCTCCCCTCCGCTCCCCTCTTCCCTGAAACTTCCCCTTCTCTCACTTTTCCTTCATTAGTAGGAGCTGGGCAGAAGCCTCTGCCTTCCTCTGAACTGGCAGGAATGGGGGGACACAATGGGGAAAACTTGCCTCTTTCTTTCCCTGGGGGGTGAGAGGAAGCTTGCTAAAGTTGCCAAAGACACTTTACAGACACTTTAATGCCTTTAGAAAGGCACTGAGTTTCTTTTGGGCTGCTATTTCCAATTTTGCTGTTTTCTCAGCCTAGCATAGTGTGTGGATTTTATAGCCATAGAATTGCTACTCAATTTTCACCCTCTGGATGGTGATTTATGGATTTTGTAACAAAGATTAAACCCTCTCCTTGTTAGTGCTGTTTTACACACTTTGCACAGATCAGTGGCATAGCACTTGGAAGAGTTTGTTGGCCAAAGTCCCAAAAAAACCAATTTCTCTTCATTTTGGATCTCCCATGCTTTAAGTCAGGGAGATGTGTAGCAATGTCATCTCAGGAGACCCACAAATAGAAAGTGGAGAAGGAGTAAAAATTAAAAAAAAAGGATCTGCAGGACAGCACAAGGACACTTCTCTGGAATATCCTAGTGAGACAATAACATCAGGCTGTCACAAAGTGCTGGATAGGTCCCTGTTTTCTTTGCTAACTCAACAGAATACTTGGGAAGAGAGAGATAAAATAAAACAATCATAGACTGTCATCAGTTGGAAGGAGCCCACAAGGATCATTGATTCCACCTCCTGGGCCTGAACAAGACACCCCAAGAATCACAACACATGCATTTGTCAGGTCAGCAACCTTGTTTGCTCCCCTCCAGAGCTGCAGAAAACCTCCCAAACCAAGGAAACCACTGTGTTAAGTGAAGGACATACTGAATCTTTGCAGTCTAGACTTCCCCAGACCCATTTGAACTGATTTCCCTTTCTGACTAACCATTTTCCCTTTTAGGGCTCAGCTTGCCTTCTGCTGGTGACGGTGATGCAGAAGCTCCTGGGAAGGGTCTCTCTGGCTTTGGCTGCTGTATTCCCACAGGGCTGGGCTGCAGATGGGGTCACATGCTGGGCCCTGAGCAGAAGGCACCAGCACTGACCTGTGTTGATCCCTCTGCTGGTGACCTGTGATGCAGGAAGGTACTGTGGGTGGTCATGTCCTGAATCTAGAGGAAGGCTCTGATATGTGGCTCCTCATCCACAATGAGACATTTTGCTGCTTTACCACCACACCCCATGAGCCATATACTTGGCTTATTCTTCCATCAGATGTAGGTTTTCTGTTTCAAAGCAGAGCTTAAAAATGAAAACTATGCAAGGAGCCATTTATGGGCTGTGTTACCACTGGGCCAGGAAGTGAGAGCCTGAAGAGCTGAACTTACAGAGTCTGCACAAATACTCCAGTTCTGCTTTTCACCTTCCATGAACTCCATTGGATTCCTTGTGCATAGCCTCTGTGCACTCATGCCTACTGCAGTTGAATTTGGACATCCTTTAGAGCAGGAGAGTTAGCCAGGCTGTGCCAGGAGAACTCCAAAAGTGAAATTATATGAGCCACCAAGACATGCTCAGCAAGCCATGAGAATATCACTCTATCATATCTTCTCCATCCGTATTGGAAACCTCTTGTGAGCCCTGAATGAGCTTCTCCCTCTGTCTCCCTTTGAAAACTAGTTTCTGACTTTTTAATTTTAGGAGAGGAGATGATCTTATCAAAAAACATGGACATTTTAACACTGTCAAATGTCCTCACCAGACAGAGAAATTAAACTCCTGGGTGGTTTCAATTCTTGTCTCTTCACCCCTCACTCTTTTCCCTCATGTCCATTGTCTGCATCAATAAAAGTCTACTTGGTAAGTTGTCCCAGCTATAATTATGCCAGCCTATTTTGAAAGGCCCTTTAAAAAAGTGAAAAGTCACAGAAAGTTTCAAAAGCTTGGAAAAAACCAAATCTCATGGTAGATCTCCACCTGCTTAGTTACCAAGGGGAAGGCAAGAGGAGGCTCAGAAAGGGTGGAAGTTCATCCTTGGGAGAAAAGAGCCAGAGGCAACAGAGCCTTTTAGTCTATCAGAGATCCAAGACTGGAACCCAAAAGCAGACACATTTCTTTTCAAAAAGAACTTTAACGGTGGGAATGATTAGGTGTTAAAAAACCCCAAACAATGAAAGTAGGAGTGTTTCTCTTCAGATACTTTCAAATTGTGAGCAGATGCCTGTTGGAACACAGGTTTCAGCCAAGCACAAGTTATTGTGTTCCTTATTGGAGTATGCAATTTTATAGTCCATATTATATGGAGCTCAGACTAGATGATCTTATGGCCCACTATGACTTTAAAATCTAAGAAAAAGTTAGTTCGGGATCAAAAGGAGCCAGGTTTCCTCTGGATTTGTATTTTGAGGCTGACTAACTCTGCTGCCTAAGAAGACACAAAATCTGACTGAAGGCTTTCTCATTTTATGCTGTGCTCTTAAAAAAGCAGACTCTATTTTCAAGTTGTATTTGTCTGGCTTCAAATGTGGTTATGGGTCTGCCTCTCTGCTTGACTGACTAGAAAGCCTTGCTCTCAGGAGGATACCAAACAAAGCCTTTTTGGCCCTAATCTCCTGCAGGAGTGGTTGAGCTTGGCCAACAGAGTCAGATGCTCTTAGAGTGGGAATGGACAGACGTGAGCACACACATTCTCACAGTCTGACAGAGAGGAGTTTGCAGTAGTTTCCTTTCTCCAGACTAAAAACAGAGAATGCTAAAAGTTAACATTAAAGGAAAATTTTTCTCTTCAGATGGAGGCTGATGTGTTTGAATACATTCTTTGTCCAAGCAGTTGCCTCTGATAGCAATCAGACGACCCTGAAGATCTTGTCTGTTACGATTATATACTAAATATATTGTGTTAGCCTGACTTTATTTATTCTTTGCTCTGTAAAATGTGAGAGCCAATCAGTGCAGAAATCTAGTCCCTACTCAGTTTTCATGAGAAGTTGGCAGCTCACCCTCTTTAAGTAAAAGCTAGAGTGGAATTCATTGTCTACCTCATCTAACCCAGTTAGGATTCAATTAAGACCATTTCTGGGATATATTTTAGGAATTAGGGTCTGTCAAAATTTTACCTTGCATTAAACCCTTCCTGTCTCCGTGTCATGCTGTGTGGAAAAGCTGCACTCTTTGAAGGAGTCCATCTCCCCTGTCTTTTGCCTCACACCCCCCCCAGACATGAGGGTGAGCTGATTTTTGGTAGGTAGCAAAAACAATTTGTCAGGATGCCAAGTTCAAAGCTTCTAACCTGCTGCCAGTGTGAAGCCCAAAAGTGAGGTCAGGACTAATCTCAGACTTCTGACCTTCCAGTCACATCCAACATTACTAGATCAGAGAGCAGAAGTGGAAGAGCTTATTTTGAAAGGTTTTAGATTTCAGGTGAGGTCAACAAAAGATTTGCCCAGATGGAAGAAATCAAGAGGATAATATGGCACATATTAGGGGAGATGAAAGACATTGTGTAAAACAATCTCCTCCTTAGCCTAGAAAGGAAAGTCTAACTAACAGGGTAACCTTCCAGTAATGGCAAGCAAACCCAAACTGTCAGAAAATGTAGCAGAAACCAGGCACTGTCCTGGAAAAAGCAATGCAAGCTTAAAAATTCAGAGTGACACTGCTGGGATTTATAAAAGCTTCTAAACAGAGTATGCTCCAATCTCTCAAAATGGTGGGATTTAGGTGTCTTGGTACTTTTGATAATCCCATGAGGCATCTTTTTGCATTTTAAGCAGTGTGAATATCTTGGTAACCCCACTCTGGGAGCTTGATTTGCCACAGTTTGAAAAATTTTGAAAAAGAAGGGTCATGTGGAAATTAAAAATATTTGGGCACTTCACTCAGAAGAACCACACAGAAAGACATTTATGCAGCATCCTGCCCAATTCCAACTCAGTAGACATCAACAGACCTGGTATTGCTGTGCCATTTGGCATATATGTGTTCCCAGCTATACTGGGAGCTCATAATGGGCTTGGGAATTAAAATCACATTTCCTGACTACCAGCTCTGAGCCATTGATTAAATAGAAAAAGCATCTAAAAATAGATTTCCATTTCTGAAACCACCTTTTGGGAAAATGATAAGATTTTTGCTGAAATTAATTTTTCTTTAGAGGAAAGAAGGGAAACGCCACAGAGATGTGACTGGAGTCCTCCCCTCTCCAGGTTTCTCCTAAATTCCCCCTTGCAGCTTTTCTTACTCCTGGATTTGTCTCAATGATGATGCCCTGGAGGTACAGGAGCACTGGTGAGTCTCTTGCTGGGATGTGTTAGCATTCAAGGCTGTATTTCATCTGCCCTCAGAAGAAGACTGTGTCCTAGGCTAAAATGATAAATTACACAGAAAAGAAGTCAATGATGCCTCTTAAAGAATAATACAGAAGTTTTGCTAATCCGAGGTGACAGATACATGAGCACTGGTGGACACATAGATCTCGTGGGCACTTGGGAGGAAATCCACCCCCACAGGGTATTTGTTGCTCTATCAAATGCACTCTGAAAGGTCTTGTACAAGAGACCTCATTTTCCATTCCTTGGACACTTTTGTTAGTGTTTAGGATAAAGACAAGTAACAGGAGATGATGCTGTCAGGCCCTGTGCACAGGATTTTATCTGGAGTTAGCTGGGCTATTTTCAGCTCAGAGTGGAAAACTGCACTGTATGGGATTATCATATATGTGTTGCATTTATTAGTATAAACATAAATGTTGTTACAGGCATAAATCAAATTAAGATTTAGACTTTTCCACGTAAGTTCAAATGTGTATCTGTCTAAACCTCTCTCTTACATTTGTTAGAAGCTGCTCCTGGAGAGAAAGGGTCCTGGCCCCCAAAAAACTTGCTTTGGTACCATCAAGCTGTACACCTGCACCCAAAGGTCCCAAATTCGAGTCAATCAGGCCAGACTAGCCTTGCCCACTTGTCATCTAACATCTTTTCACAGACTGCAGAGACTGTCAGATGACAGGGACTCGGTGATGATCAGGCTCCAACTCCTCTGCTGGTTGTGAGGGCCCTTGTACCTGGTTTTATACTTTATATACCTCCTCTGCACAGACTGCTGCTGGCTGGGGCTGCCATTGTGGTTGAGCTGGAGCCTGGGTGGTTGTAATATCTGTGGGTTCTGTGGTACTGCTGTGCAGTGTCTACAGCCTCTGTAGCAGGTTTCTGGGCAGCATTCCTTGTCTCTGGGGCAGATTTTGAAGCAACCTCATCCTGTCTTTAAATGCTGAATGGACTGTATTGAATAAACTTAGCAAAAACACCAGCAAGAATATGGTATCTTTAGCATTTAGAGTGAATTGAAACCCTTCAAAAGCTGTTGTGGTAGGCCTGAAGAAGTGCTGGCAGAAAACACCTCTCTGCATTCCTCCCCCACAACAGGTGAACCATCATTAGTGAAACCCCAGTTCAGGCTGTGGTAGTTAGATATCCACGTGCACACAATCAAAAAGAGGTTTACAAGCACTGAATTCCTCACCCAGTTGACTCATTCTAGAAACTTAGTAACAGTCACAGTGGCCTTAGTTGTGGGGCCCATGTTTAGATAATGGCCAACTAATGGAAAAAAAACATAACCATGATCTGAACCGACCCAAGCTGGACCACATGGTGATGCCTAATAAGGTTTCTATATCCAATACACAAATGGGCCACCAAAGAACTGTTTTTCTCTTTTCATCCTTTCCTCACAAAGCCCCACATTGGGTGCCAATTAATGTCTTGGTTTAAAAGACAGATATCTGCCAAGAAAGGCAGGAACCTTCCTGGAATGCAAAGCCAGCATTGCACTTCATTCAAGTGTTTTTTGGTGTTTTTGCAGGCTCAGGCTAGAAAATAAATCAAGTTCTGTCACAGACTGAGCGAGACATACGAATGATGCAGACATCTCCCAGATCATCCCATCCCTGTGAAATCTGATTTGAGCACCCTTCCCCCTGACTTCCAGTGGAGCAGCCTCCAGACAGGAGGAGGGTGTGATGCCTCCTGTGTGAAAATTACCAACCATCTGCAAGGAGTATCACAAGTGGTATGAGTACAACTCCTATGCCAGCCAGGGCATTCTCCTGGATGGATGAGCTCACCTGGATAGATAGATAGATGGTGCACTTATATTCTCCCGGATGGATGAGCTCACCATGTCTCAGGCAGATGACCACTGGGCTTCCAAATGAGCCAGATAAACAGCATATTTTCAATTGCAATCCAAAGAACCTTCAATTGGCTGTAGAAATAAGACTATAAATTACAGTGGAAACGAGTCTTAGCAGGAAATATGCTGTGTCCAAAAATGACAGCAATAGCACATGAAGACAAAGCAGTTGATAGGAGAGGGAGTACTAGTCAAGATGTGGATTTTTGACTCCCATTTTACTCATCAGATTTACGTTGGAATATAGACAGAGTGAGGAATGTTTTACCATTGGGAGCAGCTTGAAGTCCTGAATCCTCAGGGAACAGATGCACAAAGCTATGACTGAAATCCTAAACTGTCCTTCTTCTTTCCCCAGTTCTTTGATCATTGAAGCCAATATTAATATTTTATTTATAACTTTTTGTTTGTATTTGCTCAGATGAAAAGGAAGAAATACAATCTCCTCCATTACAAATGTGTATTTCTGGATTGCTTTTTCTCAGAAAATAATTTGAACTCTTTTTAGAAAGGCAAGCAGAAAGGGATTTAGGTTTCTGCACTGAGAAAAGAAATGAGGTAGTGAGTTGTTATGAATTAGCCTAATTTGATTTAAGCAGAACAGATTTTAAGAGTGGAAATTAGGACCTGGCATCTTTTTTCTTCCTCAGATGTAATGTAAGATGGAAATGATAAATATTTGAAAAGATCTGATATGATACAACAGAGGTGCTGACAAAACTATTCTTTAGTCATGCTGTTTATTATTACACATGGCTTTAATATCACATGAAGAAACTCCTCCTACTTATTTTACTAATTTTTCAAGTTCCAGAAAATGAACCATAACTGTGGTTATTCAGCTAGTTTCTCTTCATGGGAAACCTTGAGCACTTCAATCAATTTCCTGCAAGCACCAGCTTTTAAATCTGCAAAAACACGTTTCTCACAGCAAAGAGCTGGACTTAAGAAAGATCACCTCCCCAGGTCTGAAAATATTATTTTGGGAATTTTATTTTTTTTTAAATCCTGGACAATGTTTAAAATTAAAGTGCTTTGAGCAATATTATTAACAAGATCACTACAGAGATACCAGAATGGGAAGGACTGGGAGAACTGTGTGCAATACTGTGTTGTGTTAGTGTCTGCCTAACTCCAGTGATGACTCAATTTATAGAGGCAAAATTACTCATCCCATAGCAATATGTTTGGCACAAAGAACAAGGAATTCACGCCTCTGTAACCAAATGCACTAGCAAGCAGCAGAGGCATTGGGAAGACTCGTCTGAGTGATTTTTGCTTGGCTTCACTTTGGCACCCATCTCCAGCTCCTGCTGAGCCCATATTAAATGGAGCAAAAAATCAAACTGTTTCATACTGATTTCAAAGGAGGTGAGTTTTCACAGCTCCCTGGTCATTTCTAACAAGCTGTGTCTGTGGCAAGTCCCTTCTGGGTCTGGCACAGCTGCACAGGGGTAGCTCAGCTCTTCTACCAAAAACTAGTAGCCTATGACTGACGATGTATAAAATGAAATATTACTCTTTTTCTTGGTTTTCCTTGCTTGATGCAAAGCCCTGTAGGTCCCTTTGTTCTTTGCAAGAATGGAGATTAATCATTTTTATAGTGAAAGACAGGCTTAAAAGACCTCCCTCTGAGATGAGTGAAGGTGGCTGCAGAGCGGGCTGCAGGAGTGCTGGGCAACTGGTCTGGGGTTTTTTCCCCTTTGCTATTTGCTTTTGTATTATGGACATATTTGGGACTGTGCATGGCAAACCTCAGCCAGGCTGAAACCAGTGTTTTCACCTAGTGAATATCAAATTGCCTCTGCGGAGGATCAGCATTCAGCACTGCCACCAGGCACTTCACAGCACATCAATTAATCTGGAGATCCAGTCGATAAACCTCGTGGTCCTGGCAGTACTGTGTGCCAGGCTTTGGGCCATCTCATCCTGAATGCAGCCTGACATTTCATGCCAACACACCCAGAACCCAGACCTCCTGCAGTGCTGATGGATAATGCAGGACCCAGCAGAGCCTGTTGTGACCAAAACAACTCCTTGTGGAACCTCAGAGGGCCTTTTGTCAATGTGGTCTGCAGTTCCTGTCAGCTTCTTCCTGCTGCCTGGTTGGCCTTAACTGCTGCCCAAGGGCAAAGAATCCAGCACCAGCTTGTCAGCGAGCACCTGAAGGTGTTTTCTGTATTTGCCATGCATGTCCATTACTTGGGGTCACAGAATGCCGTGGGTTGGAAGGGACTTTAGAGACCATCTAATTCCAACTCCCCTGCCATAGGCAGAGACATCTTCCACTAGAACCTGGTTGCTCCAAGCCACCTCCAACCTGGCCTTGAACACTTACAGGAATGGGGCAGCCACAGTTTCTCTGGGCAGCCTGTGCCAGGGCTGAACCTCCCTCACAGGGAAGAATTTCTTACTAACATTTAATCCAAAATTACTCTTTTTTAATTTAAAACCATTTCCCATTTTGCTATCACCATGTGCCCATATAAAAAGCTGCTCTCCCTCTGTTATAAGCCCTCTTTCATCACTGGAAGCTCTAAGCTCTCCCCAGAGCCTTCTCTTCTCCAGGCTGAACATTCCCAGCCTGTCCCCATAGCAGAGGGGCTCCAGCCCTTGGAGCATCTCTGTGTCCCTACTCTGGATCTGCTCTAACATGCCCATGTCATTCTTATGCTGGAGACCCCAGAGCTGCATGCAGAACTCCAGGTAGGGTCTCATGAGAGCAGAGTAAAGGGAAAGATTCACTTCTTTGACATTCTGGCCCACCTGTCTTTTGGTGCAACTCAAACCTGTCAGTGCACCATTCCCAGAGTTGCTGCAATACGGGGGGCAAGGCATGAAGCACAGACAGCAAGCTCCAGGTCCAGCTCCCATGCCCCAAAGTTTAATATAAAATTATATAGCCTGTTTAGTATAAAATCCTCTTATCAAGGGCATATCAGACATTAAACTTTTAAGATCAGATACTACACCTGGCCAACACCAGCAGACCAAATCTGTCCTTTCCTTTTCCATGGTTCCTTCAAAGAGTGGATAGATGCATGTAGGTGACCCAGCTGGTGACAATATTTTCATTGTCTTGTTATTTCTCATCCTGGAGCTTGTGAAAGGAGAAAGCTACAGTAAAGCCACTTCAGTTTTCTTTCTGCTCATCTTTGGGACTTTTCATACAAGCTCTATCCCCTTCTGGGATGGGACCAATTCATGGGAAATTTTGGATGCAAACCCAAGGGGAGTTTCAGCCTTTCTTGTCCCAGACTAAGACGCTTCCATGACAGCAAAAATGTGAAGTTTTTAATAGCAGGTAGCAGCTACTAGAGATTTTTCTGTCAACATGGAAAATAAAAAAGGGTACAGGAGGAGCGAAGTTATTGCTCTGAAATGGACTGGCTCCATTCACATGCTGGCTGATTGCATACATCCATAATCTGCAGTTCCAGCTCCTTCTCCTCATACAGTTGTATTTCCATTTGGCTTTGTCCCCCAGTGTAAATCAGCCAGAGTCTGGCACAGTGATGGTGTCAGGTATCAGCCTGGTGCTTGGTTTCAGCCCAACTCCTCAAAGTTAACCATAAATTAAGGTATAGGGAGGCAGCAGGTGGGTGTCATTTCATCTCCAGACCCTTGGCAGCTACCTGGGACGCTTGTGAGAGGGTCTTCAAATAGTGTTGGAAAAAACGTCCATATAACTATAATAATTTAAATAAGTAACTGGCCTGAAAATGTCAGAACACACACAATCAAGGTAGCAATGCTCAAAGGTAATCTAAAACACAAACTGCATTAGAGTTTCTGTGTTTTGGTGGTTGTTTTGTTCTGTACCAGTTTGGGATTGGATGGGAGGCTTATTCCATAGGGGAAACCCAGAGTATGACTCAAATCTGGGAGGTCAGAAGACACATGATGAGTTTCTCTATTCTGCTCTCTGTT
The DNA here is from genome assembly GCA_026413545.1 of Cichladusa arquata. Lineage (NCBI taxonomy): Eukaryota > Metazoa > Chordata > Aves > Passeriformes > Muscicapidae > Cichladusa > Cichladusa arquata. The sequence goes on from JAOTQP010000001.1 coordinate 99,601,451, forward strand.
TTCACATTGTTTTTTTCACTAAGAAATAAAGGAGCCTGAGGAACAGCACCTCTTTCTTTCTCCATGAAGCTACCATGATTTCTGTTTTCCACCAGTGATAAAATCTCTTTTTTTTTTTCTAATAGGAAATTAGAAGAGAAAAACCCAGAACAGTTGAATAGCAGCAAACAAAAAAGAGTAGATTTTCTTTTTCCATTGAAAAGATGTTCTTCCCCTTGTTCTGTCACTCCAAGCCTTGTCCAAAGTCCCTCTCCAGCTGTCATGGAGCCCCTTTGGGCACTGGCAGGGAACCTTCTCCAGGATGAACACCCCCAGCTCTCCCAGGTTTTTTTGTGTCATCCCAGTATCTCTGCAGGGGTGAGTGAAGGCTGCTGGTGACAGTGATGTTCTGACCTACCAGAAAGTGGACTGGAGATTCATTTCCCACCAAACAACACTGTGATCCTGTGGCCATTTTTGGATACAGATATGCAGGTTGATAATCTTTAATTTGAGCTGTAGGACTGACACAGACATCACAACATCCTGCAGAGGTTAATTTATTTAAAGGAGAAAAGAAGTATATTATGGAGGGAGGGATGGGGCAGAAGTTGGCAGTTGCCTGGCATTCACAAGTAAGGGTGAGTGCAGAGAAGTTAAAGAAGAGTTTAAACTAATTTCCTAGCAGTAGCTGAGGGATATGAGAACTGAATAGCCATAAGATGATGGCTTTGCCAGCCACAGGTGTGTCTTGTTAACTCTTCTGCAGTTGAACATTCTGGTGTTATATGTGGTTGACACAGATGTAAAAGTTATTGGTTAAACCCACTTAACTTCTCTCTCTATTTCAGCCTTTTCTTTGTTGCACTCCAAGAACTTTTTGCCTTGCTCTGTTTATTCAGACAGTTTCAGTTTTGGAGACATTTTCTCTGTTTCTTGCCACAAATATTTAAATGTCAGGACTGGCTATTTAGGAGATTATCAGCCTCAGGAAAATTTCAACATACTATAATAGTATGCCATGACCCACGGCAGTGCATGTTTATGCAGATAACAAAAGCATCAGGAAATAAAATAATTAGCTTTTAGATAAAAAGAAAAACAGAGATTCTGAAGAGAGGTGAATCCTCAGTCTCCAGTACAAATCTGATGTAAAACTCCAATTTCACTCCTTCTTTACCCTTTTCTTTTTAATGTGTCAAGTTTTTTTCTCTGAGGGAGCTGGAAGGATTTCTGAACAGAGAGACCAAAAATTAAAATACTTGAGCTTTCCTTTCAGAAGAGAAAAATTCAGCACAGTTGAATGGAAGCAAACAAAAAAGAGTAGATTTTCTTTTCCCATTGAAAAGACATTTTTAATCCCCCCAAAAGGTCTGATGAGGCAATATTTGTCCATGTCTGCTCTGGAAGTTTAAGTCAATATTTGCTGGAAGTTAGAAAGAGATTCCTGCTGTTGATCCACATTTACTTATTCTGGGCTTTTTGCAGTTTTCCCAACATATTGTTGTTTGCCGGAGTCTGAGACAGGACATGGGATTGCTCAAGGCTTTGATCCATTCCTGGCAGCCCCTCTCACTTCAGCTCAGTTTGCATGGCACAGTCAGGAGGTCAAAACAGGGTCCTGCTGGGGCAGGGTGGATTGAAATGTGAGGGAGGGTTCTGGATGTGCCCAGCTGAGAGCAGAGACCAGTCCACACAGCTCTTGGCTGGAGGGCAAAGTGCTGTCCCCATTCAAAGCAGCTGGCTGGCCTGGTGGCTGGGCTGGGCACTGAATTGCCCATCTGCATCCTCCCAGGTCCACAAACCTCGTGTCAAGGCGATAAACACTTGCCAGGAAGGAGTTCAACATTTCTAACGCCCTCATCCATGGATTATTTCTTTCATCTTCCACATCTTTTGGCATCATTCTCTTCTATCCTGTTGATGCTTAGGGGCTCCAGACCATAAACACAAGTACAACTATAAGAGTTGGAAAAGGAACAGAATGAGCCCATTTTGCTGATCTTTGTGCAGAGAACAAGCTTGAGACATCTGCCTGGAAAGTTTTTTGAGAAAAATATTCACCACCTATGGCTTTGTTTAATATTCTTCATCTGGATGAAATAAAGTCCTAACTCTTTCTCAAAAACAAGAAAGCATTCAGCAGTTAACAGAAAGTCAAAATTAATTTATCTGTGAGGAAATAACATGTCCTACATATATGACCAATTTACATACCAGAGTTTGTGTGCTCATTGGACTGTGCTTAGGTGTGGGCTGCAGGATTGAGGAAATGCTTAGTGGGGCAATGCCTGGCACAGAAAGCATCAGGAGCAGAGGTAGGAAGAGAAAGAAACCCATGCTATATTTGCTGCACCTCAGGCAGATATTTTTAAGTTGATGAGTATCTCAAAAGATTCACTTTGTTCAGTTTCCTTGTAAAAAAGAGGATTGCAGCATTTATTTATGCAATAGATTTTCACATTACAAAATTATGGGGTCTGATCATCAAGATTGTCTCTCTTATATATTGCTTTTCATATTTGGCTTTCCTATCTCTTCAGCTTTGGGAATAGCTGAGGAAATTTCCACTGCAAGTGAATGCACAAGGTGTAATAACCCTTCCTGCTGCTGTTGTGGGCCTCATATATGCACCATCAACACCTACCCAAGGAAAAAAAATAAGACTGAGAAAGACAAAGATTTTAGTGAGGACTATAAAATGGGGGGATCTCACCATTCCAAAAAGCAAGGGATGACTGTGACCCATTCACAGTGACACAACAAGTTGTGAAGTGCTTTAAAGGTCACACTTCTCAGCCAGCTCCAACACAAGGTCCAAACCTTCAGCCAGGGTGAATGTATGTGACTCCATGGCATGGGGCACATTGAGAGCTATAAAGCATCTGGGATCTAGGCTCAGGTCTCCCAAGAGTGAGAGCTGGAAAACACCTGGGAGAATTTCAGTCCATTCCTCTTGCTGAGGCAGAATTGCTACTCACAGCCTATTTTCTGTTGGTCTTATTTTAAAAGCAAGGGGTTGTTCCCCAAGGTGCTTTTGGGGGATTCTTTACAGCTTGTTTTGTCAAAGCTTTTGAAACAGATGAACACAGTAAAGGCACTGACTGGGAAACCAATCAAGCTCCTTGTGTGTGGAAATATGAAATTGGACCTACCATGAATGATCCTTTCAGAGACCAAACTCCATTGCCTCCCCATATCTGTGCTGGGGTTGAAACTACTATTTTTTTAATTTTTATTTTTTTGGTGCATGGTCCAATTGTCCCATATCTTTCTCTGTTTCTTCCTGTTGCAGCTTGGCATTGAGTACTTCAAGATCCAGGCTGCAGAAGGAAAGACAGACTTTATGGGTTTTTAAGCATTATAAAGACAAATGTGACCGTGAACATGGTTCCACTCAGCACTGCTAATCCTTCTGAGTAGATGCAGTGGTGACCATGAAAAGGCTCTGCAGTTGATGAGGAAAGAAGCCTTCTTTTCTTCTCTGCATGAAAATCTGCACTGCAGATCTGTGCCAAAATCTGTGCCAGGCTGTGTTTGCTTAGGGCAGTAGGGATTTCAGCCTTCAGTCCTTGTTGTTAGTGCTGAATTAGACTCCAGAAGCTGGATCCAGGTCGTATTGGGGAGGAGGACTGGGGACTTGTGGTGGTTCATATTGGCTGAAAGAAAACATATGGCAATTATAACCAAAAAGAAACCCCCCAAAACAAACAAACAAACAAATATACCAAACCAATTCCCTCCCCTTTCCCCCCTCTTCACCCCCAAATTGTCTAGGAGGTCTAAAAATGAAAGCATGACAGGGAAAAAATGACCATCCTGTGCATCCTGTGGGTTCATTAAGGAATGTAATGGAAAACCAGGGGGATTTGAAAGGAGTCTGGGTTTGGCTCCATCATATTAATCAATAGCTAGTTTTGGCCTCCTGTAGCCTCCTTGACCTCAAAACAACCCAAAGGGGTTTTTTTATCATGCACAAATGTAACTCTGTTCATCAGTCAAAGGCAGCTTTCTGTTGTACAGAGCACAGCAAAGCTGGAGAGGAGACCAAAATAAGAAATAAAGACCTGGACAGCAAGAATGAGAGGAGGCAAAATGTATCTCCCCCTGGAAATACTCTGAAGGACCAGTCTGAGGCCAGCTTTCCAAAGGGCCACGTGAGATGGCAGTCTGCACTGGGGCTGCTTTTCAAAGGTTAAAATGAAAGTTTTGAAACCATCAGAAAGTTTTTGAAACCATGTAAGCCTTGTGTTTATGCCAAAATAGTGGTGGAAAATTGTGGCATAACTGTTCCTAAAATACCCTGATCTCTTTTTTTTTCTTTTTTTTTTTTTCTTTCTTTCTTTTTTTTTTTTTTTTTTTTTTTTTTTACAGGCTAAGTTGGAATGATGATTTGGAGAAGCAGACAGATTTTTAGGTACTTGTCATCATGACACAATTCTTTGCAATCTTTTCTTTCGAAGGCTTGCATGGGAAAGTTATAAATGAAAACGTAATTGCAGATCAATGAGTTTCTGCTGCTCTTGTGAATGTATTACTTTGTGTTCCTCTACTCACATGGATATATGACTGCTTTTCTAATACGGCTTTGTATCCAGTTTCTGCTGAAATTGTTTGAGTGTGTTTGAAAAGATCTTTGGGGGGCTGAAGGCTGGGGGTAAAAGCCCTTCCTGAGGAATGGCAAACAGTTGTGCTGGTGATGGAATGCATAGCACACGGGTGCACTCAATTTTGGGATCTCCACTGCATCACTAAGTGCTGCCCTGCTGGTGTGACTCAAAGCTGAAGCCTTGGCTGGTGGGCCAGGGTGAGGGGAGCCCTCATGTGATACTTCACATTTCCTCAGGCAGCAGTAACTACACAGCACATTTTTTGTTGCTGGCATTCAAGAGCCTCCAGAAGAGGGGATTACATGGTGGGATAAGGCTTGCCTGCCTGTCTGATAAAGCATAGCTGGAGATAAGGGCTCCTTACATGTCTAATTTTAAAACTGGCCCTATCATCCTTTGCTTCTCTTGGTTCAGAGCCAACCAGTGATACCTAGGTAAGCAAAAAAAAAAAAAAATTGGGTAAAAGCTAAGAAATCTGCTGATAGGGGCTGAGAATCTACCTCCCCCTTTCTACCCCAGCCATGAAATGAGTCCCCAAGGCTTGAAGTATACTGAGATGCCATCTGAGTCAGCAAACTGTCCTCCCAGCACAGATGCCAGGCACTCAGGACTCTAGACCTGCCTCTTCCACACACAACACAAATTTTTGGAAAGATAAAGAAGCCTTGCAGAGTATGCACAAAAGGGCTGGGTGGAGGGGTCCTACCCAGCCAGCTGCTCATCTGCCCCAGAATCTGGTCATCTATGCCTCAAGAATTCCCTGTTACATTATTTAGTTTTATTTAGGTTACGATTGAGCATCCCTTGCCAGGGCTTGTGCTACAATATGTGAAAGGATATGTCCAGCCCTGGAGCACATAGAGGCTCCTTCCAATCGGGCATTGCTTCCATTCAGAGGCAGAGATTAAACTAAGCCTGGCTGTCAGAGCCCCAAGAATTGCCATTGATTTATTTACCCTTCCTCCATTCCTTTTGCTTCCAGCTGAGGGATTATCTGAGTTTCAGGGCCTGGTTTTAATGGGGTATGTGAAATAGCCAGGGAGTCAGTGTTTGTGGCTTGCATGTTTTCACAATTATGATGATCAAAGCATGAGGAGGCAGGCATGGTGTGTGAGGATGGAGATGGTGGGATCAACCACCCCCCTGGCCATTGTCACATTTTGTCAGTGGATAATTGCTCACTTTGCTGTAGTTCCTTAGGAAAAGCTGAAGCATCTTCTTTCTTCACCTGGCTCGCTGTCTGCAGGGAATGGGATGATCCTGCTGGTAGCCTCCTTCAAAGAGCTGGTTAATGCCATCAGGGAGTGTTTCTGCTGTAATAGTGCTGGTGGTGTTCCAAGCCTGGCCATCTGATTCTTAATGTTTTACTTCAGGTCAGGTGCTGGAAGTGCTTGATGTGGTGCCAGTCAAATACCAAAATGTATTCTGCAGAGGGATGGGCTGGAGAAGATAAATGCTACCATATTTAGCATTTATTTACCTTTTCCCGTGCTGTGTGGGCACTCTGTCAGTAAACATTTGGGGTTTTTTTCACTTTCATCCATTACTATTCATTTCTCATTGGCAGAAAGTGTTTGTTATAACCCTTTTCTTAGAGGAAACACTCATTCCAGAGTGTTTTTCTCCTAAACTCATCCCTTAACTGAGACAAAACTTCAGACCCTAATGGGCTGGGAATAAAAAGGATTTAAGTTTTATGCTTTGCCCTGAGGCATCTAAATAAAATCCTGAAACCAAACAACTCTCCCCCTTTACTTCACCTGCCTTCTCTCAGGGCATCTCTAGCTTTGTATCATTAAGCCTTGCACTATTTCTTCTAGCTGGGGTGTCACACACATCCTAGCTTTCTCTAGCCTGAAAATGGTGGCTGAAGAGAAAAATCAGTGCATTCACAAGCTTGGTTGAGGTTTTTAATCAAACCCTCTCTGGGATTTCCTCTTTCAGATGCTCAGTGTGGGTCAGCAGCCCAGACCCAGGCAAGGACTCAGTGGCTAGACTGGATCATGTAAAGGTTTCCATCTCTCTCCACGGAAAAATTGGTTATGGTGGTTTTGTTTGCTTACAGAGCAGCCCTAGGACTCAGTAACTTGAACTAACGTATCCTACCTCTTCACATTCACACTCCCTCTGTTTCTATATTTTTAATGAGCTCTTGATGTTTTTACTCTTCTGTCTGTTGCAGAGATGAGTCTGTGATCCAGAGCCCACACACTTGCAGCTAGTGGCACCAATTTCCAGATGTCCCACAGCAGAAGTGGGGTAGGACCTTTAGGAACTGCATTCATGGACCACCCCCAGCACAGAGCCCTCAGCACATGTGCCTTGTAAAGTGTCTTGAACATTTCATAATCAGCAGTCAGTGGCTGCCAGAGAAGCTGCCATCAGAAATCTTTCTCCCCTCCTGCTGCCTTCCACTCTGTACTGATATCTGATTGATAAACCAGTAGTACATAAGGATATACATTTAGTCCACAATTTCTCTAAATCACCTTGGATAATGGGTTGTCTCAGCTTGAACTTTTCCTTTTTTGAAGAGTGTTGAGTTCTGCTTTTCCCCCACTGCTCATATATTGCTCTTTTTGCCAAGAAGGCTCAAAAATGCCTCCTCCAGGCTTCATGGGTGATTGTCTCATCAAAGCCCAAAGGAGAACAGGGAGAAAGGAGAGGGAACATTCAGTCTTCAAAGACCCATCATGGTCTCACCCAGAACCTGAAGACCTAATGTGGTCTGCTCAAGCTGTCTCTGCAGTCAGAAGGCTCCTCCAGCAGCTGCAAGCACAGCCTCAGCACTGCAGATAAATGCCTTTACCAGCAGACAGCATTTTGGGATATTCTGACAGATGGGCCAGAAAGCTCAGCTTACATGTGTGCTCCACCATTCTGCCATCAAGTCCATCCATGGGGGCTCTGCTTCACCATTCGTTTCCCCAGGCTGAAATATCTATTCACCTCCTTCTCCCTTATGCCACAGAGGAAGAGTAGAAGGATGGGGGTCAGATAAATACTTTATGTGCAGTGTACAGTTAAAAACAAGTACAGTTTTAATGGGGAGTGTGAAAAGGGTCCTTGATATCCTCTTGGCATAGATCTAGATGAGATGAGGGTTGCTGCCAGGTCCTGAGAGCCTTTTGTCTTCTCTGGAGGATGCATAGCAATGTTGAAGGGTCCAGCACTGCAAAGAAGAGGCTAGGTCCCTTGCAGGGGCTTTTGGTGCTGGAATAAACCCCAGCAAATACCTAGATGTTGCAGTTTCAAGCTTTCTAAAGGGATGGGGACCTGACCCGAGGTGCACTAGCAGCAGGGAGAGGAGCAATGTTCTTGAGTCACCATGCAGAAGGAAGGTGTCCTGCAGGATCCAGGCAGGAGCTGGGAAGGGTGCTCTGCTATACCCTAATCTGTGTGTGTGTTTGCAGCTATGCTGGCTGCAATATTTACACAACACGGATGCCTGGAGTCTAAGTTACTCCAGCAGCAGGAAGCCACAAGCCACAAACTGGCATGGGGGGTACATATTTGCCCTTAAGTCCCCGCAGAGAGAGGAACAGGCTGCCAATTGCCATTGCAGTGTTTTTGCTGCTAGGAGCCACGTGTAATTTGGATGCAAATTCCCTGCAGATGAGGTGACACTTTGCTTATGAAAGAACTACTTGAGCATGCAGAGGCAGGAGCCTGGCCCACCCAGCTTAGTGGGAGCTGCAGGATGTGCTGGCTTTGTGGCCAAGGGCAGCCTGTTTGCAGAGGGGAGCATTGCTGGCATCTTCTTCAAAAGGATTCCACTGGCTCCAGTCTTCTCTTAATACCCACTCTGAGCTCTAAAGAAGTTAAAAATCTTCGGGCACATTCCGAAATGACACGTGGAGCAGAGCAGGCTCCCAGTTCCCAGGAGCAAAGGGGTGCTCAGTGTGGGTTTGCTTCGTTTCAAGGATGTGTGCCTGGATCACAGCCAAGTGAGACAAAACCAACAATGCAAAGTGCATCGGGATAGAAATGAAAGCAGCAGTGAATCATGGCTCTCCCTGCAGCTGATGGTTTGAAGTGTCCCTCAGACTAGTTTGCAGAGAGCACCACAGTCCATGAAGCTCCTTGCCAGCCCCAATATTTGGTGACTCCAGCTCTCCCAAGCTACTCCACTGGCATATTGTCAGCTGGTTCAGACAAAAGGCTCTGAAACTTTAACAGGAAAAAAAAATCTGCAGTTCTTGACCTTTCTGTTGAGAGTTTCAGCTGAAAATATGCTACAACGGAAAAGGAGAAGACTCAAAGAATTTTATCTTCTCATCCCTCAATATTAATTAATAGACTTAAGTAAGACAAGAGTTTTTAATGTCACAGGAGTGAGAGTGAGCATAGAGTGCTGGACAATGTGGAACTGCAGAGCTGAGCAGCTGGGACTGAATCTGCAGCACTGTTTGGGAGTGTCACTGTGCCCTTAAACTTCACTGCTTTCCCTCTAGAGACATTGATGAAGCATTGGGAAGCCACAAGACCCAGCCCAACTCATTTCAGCCACTCCATGCAGCAAAAATACAGTTCACAGGCTCTTAGTGTCCTGCTGCAGCCGTGGCCTGAGGGTGCACACCATTGCCAAGGCACTGTCAGCATCTCACACTGGGAGGGAAGGGCACCAGTAGGCGGCAGAAATGGCCCTACAGACATGACAAGGCTGATTTCGAGCCATTGCAGGTGCCTCTGCATGGGTGAAGTTGTGCAGCCTGCAGCACAGCTGGGCCTGCACCGCTTTGCCATCACTTTTGATATAGCCAAAGTTTTCTCCTGTATGTCAAATTAATTGTTTGTCTCCTATCTCTTACTTCCCATCCCTTTTGAGTCATGCCCAAATCTGGTTGCTGGTCACAGGTTGAGGGACAACTGAGGCACACTCCTCTTTAATCTTGGTACTGGGAAGTCTTGTCAAACCAGGACCTGAGATGAAATAAGATGAACTTTGTGCTTTGCTCTCAATATCTCATCAGCTTTTCAGCTGTGAAAAAGGCATAAATCAGGAAAAATATGAAAGGCATAAATCAGGAATTGCCCAATGTTACCAAGACAAGCTCCCTTCTGTCTCCACTGAAAGGAATAACCTCGTGTGATGCAGATGAAACCTGTTTTCAAAGGTCATGCTGATGGCTTTGCTGTGTCTCACAGAAGCCCTGAAGCAGGAAATTTTCTAAGCAGAAATCAGTAGAAGCTGTAGATGGAAATTTTCTGACTTGGCTGGCCAGAGGGGGAAGGCTGCCTTCCTGCACAGCTGGTAAATGTGCCATCTGTCAGGGTGTAAATAGGGCTCCAAGGTATGACTCTGTAGAAAGCCTGTAACACTTTTGAACACATTACCAGTTTTCCTTTCCAAAGGGCAAATCAGTTAATGGTTATGGGAAGAGCTTTTTCCCTCTGCTATGGCTGTGATGAAATGCTTCCAGGGTGGAAAAATGGCAGCTTACCCATGGGAATGCATCCATTGAGAGTGATGACTGTTACCAAAACCAAAGCTTGACGGACTTCACCTGCTAGCCACACATCTGGAATCCTAAACAGTGGGCTGCATTCTGTCCCCTCACCCATCCTACAGCACATCCCATCTCCCCATGCAAGGCACACAGGATGGGTCTTCTGCTCTTTGCTGATCTCTTTGTCCAGTCTGCAGCAACTTCTGCTGTTTCCCTGCTTGTTCTGCCCACCTCTGCAATTACACCTGCTTTCCCCCTAACTTTACACAACCTTTGGGTTTAGCAACAGCTGGAAAGATAATTAAAATCTCTTTTGCCCACCTCCACCTTCCCAGGTCAGTAATGAGGAGGCTGTTTAAGCCCCAGGTTCATCCTTCAGGCTCCCTCAGCCTCAAGGAAGGGGAGCAGGAGCAGGCAGCACCACAGGGAAAAGATGACTTTTTAAATCCCCCTCTCTTGCATCCACCCCTGAGGTACAGCCTGAATCATGTGTGATTTTCACTGGGTGTAAATGTTGTGGAATCTATCTGAGCTGGTTCAGGGAGGAGTTTCTGGTCCACTGAGCCTGGTAAGCAGTGACCATTTCCATCAGCATTGGCTCTGTGGAGCTACAGTCCATCAGGCACCTTGAGGGGAAAGTGGTGTGTTTCTTTGCAAGACAAAGCTGAAGGGAACACCTGAGCTGCAATAGTAAACAATATAAGTTACTGTGCATAGTTCTTTATCATCTCTAATTCAAATGCTGACTGCCTCCAGGTTAATAAAACATCACTCTCAGAGGAAATAATAATAATTACCTTACCTGTAACAATTGCCTTAACAATTTCCTGTAGCCTGATTACAGCTTAATATTTAAGGAACTCTATAGTAGGTATGCATTTATAAGCCAGATTCTTAACACTTCTACGAGACCTTTCTAAATGTTAATCTGTCCATACTCAGCACTTGAAAAAAGCTTTATTGTGGTAAATAATGAGAATTATCTTTACACCTCTGAGGATGGCCATAGAGGTATCATCATTTTTAGCAAAGGGGCTGGAACTCAAGCACTTAATTCTCATACCACAAGGTATCATCACAGTCACAGGTTTGGTATGTATAGGTGGGCACATATGCACCTATATTTAATATAACCAATATGGAAATGGGTTGAGTGCACCATGATGTGCAGATGTGGGTCTGACAAGAAGTAACAGAAGTTTTAGGGAATGGATAATTTCCGGACATGCATATATGTTCATACATATGTGAGGCTGGAGATAAACCTTATAATTTCCCACATCTCACCAGGAATGTAGAAACTGCTCTTCATAGGCAGGTTTGTAAAATTCAGGAGAAAACACGAATTTTCCCTTGCATCAGATGCTTGGAGGCAATGTCAGAGCCATGACTGCAGTGGAAACACAGAAGCAAACCTGACTTAAGAAAATAAATAAGTGCAGCTGATTGTGTCAAATTAATTTCATGTGCAGTTATATTGGAGAACAAGCAAGAACAGGTCAAAGCCATTCTCCCTGTAACAGATGTTGAGATTTCTTAACTAGTGGTCAAATCTCTTTGCTGATTGGTGGTCTTAAGCCTGATGCTAAGTCAAAATCTTCTCACTCATGGCTGGGGGGGGAAAGGAAAAAGCAGTGGAGGTCATGGGTACTTGGAAGACACAGCCCAACAGTGTCTGATCACTTTTCCTTGCTCTGGATTGCTCATTTTTGGAGCAGCAGAGCAGTGCTGGAAAAGGGCAGACAACATCTAACCAACACAACATTGTTCAAGCTGGTTGAAAACCAGATATAAATGACCCTCATGGCTCTACATTTTGCTTTTCAGAGCAGGTATTGAAGAAAAAGACAGGGTTTGGAAGAGCAGGTTTTACTCTTTTGGTAAGCAGGTTAAATAAATAATAAATTCCTGGAGGAAATGCTTTACTAATTAAGGCCAAATTGGAAATGGCTGGTTTACACTGAAAAGAGCTACTCCAAAAAAAAAAAAAAAAGCTGGACTGCTCCTCTACAATCACTCACATGAGTAAGCACAGTGAAACAGTTTAGCCTAGAAGGAGCTAAAATGTACACAGATAAAATCTTACTTTGAAAGCAGCAACAAAGGACACCTAATTTATATCTCAGTCAGTGACTTCATATGTTCTGCAGAATTTCTCCAAAATGTATTGGAAATCATAATTCATTTTTACAATGCATGAAATTAAAATAATAAATTTCAGGAATTTTTTTTTGAGAGAAACAAAACTCTGTAAGCAGCACTGGGGGATCAGAAGAGATTTTGACAAGGAGAGACTTCTATTGACTTGGGGGCTTTGGATCAGGCTGGAGATTGGTGATTAGATGGACCACAGCTAATAAAAGCATGTCTGATGGATATGTGGGTAAGTTGGAGCAGGTCAGAAGCTGACTGCAGTGCCTCAGCATGGAGCTGGTTCTCAAGGAGCTGGGTGCTGGCTGGAGCCTTGCCAGTGCTCGTGATGGGAGCATGGCAGCAGCCATGGATGAGCCATGGAATCCTGCAAGAGAATCACAGAATGCCTTGTGTAGGAAGTGATCTTCGAGAGCATCTCATTCCAACCCCTCTGCCATGGCAGGGACATCTTCCAATAGACCACGTTGCTCCGAGCCCTGTCCAGCCTCACCTTGAACACTTCCAGGGAGGGGACAGCCTCAGCTTCTGTGGGCAACCTGTGCCAGGGCATCACCACCCTGGCAGCCAGGAACTTCTTCCTAACATCCCATCTAACTCTGTCAGTGGGAAGCCACCCCTCCTTGTCTTGTCACTCCAGGCCTTTGTCCAAAGTCCCTCTCCAGCTCTCCTGGAGCCTCTTTAGGCACTGAGGGGCTCTAAGATCTCCCTAGAGCCTTCCCTTCTCCAGGCTGACTCTCCCAGCCTGTGTACAGAGCAGAGGGGCTCCAGCCCTCGGAACATCTCCATGGCCTCCTCTGGATTTGATCCATGTCCCTCCTACATTGGGGGCCTCTCTTTTTCTTCTGCCACTTTCCTGGCTTCAGCAAGTGCTGCTGTTCAGTGGGAGCTGAATGCTGGGCTCTGATGTCATGTTAGAGCTGCCGGGGGGGGACAGCTGCTCTTACAGAAACAAAATTCAGCTTAGGGAAAGGGGTTTTACCTGCTTTGTTTGGAAATGCTGTCCCAGGAATCACCAGGTAAGAAGCTCTTTGTATCAGGTAGCTGATATGAAAAACTTAGTAAAAGATATTTCTTTCAGTTTGGAAATCTCGTCTCTAGCATGACCCAAAATGTGATACAGAACCACAGCAAAATACTTATAAAGTATAAATCGTCCATGTCCTGACAAGTCAAGACAAAGAAAGTGAGTGGAGGTGGAGGAGAAATCAGGGATTAGTGGATTAAAGGAAAAACAGCATTCAAGGGTCAAAACCATTCCCAAACCAACATTTATCCAAAGAAAAGATCTGTTGCATTAAGAAGCTATGTATCATTTCTGGAGTTACTAATTTCCTTCATGTAGGAAGAGTTATTATCTCTGTGTATTTCTGGTCTTTTCCTTTATGCTGGAATATATTACATATTTCTCATCTAGGTTAGCATTTAATTTTTTCATGAACACTATGAAAGTCACAAGGCAAAGCCAAGGAGGTAACTCTGGTCACCTTGTCCAGAACACAACAGCTTCAGACATTTGCTGGACCTACAAACTATCAGTGGAGTGTGGCAATGTTGTCCCTGTCTGTACATGCAAGAGATGTGTTTTGCTGAAAGATGCCAGTTGTAGGTGGGAGGCAATGAGTGCTCCTGTTGGACCAGGGCTGGGGGCACTTGCAGCTTCAAGTACAGGATTTACTTGACCCCTTTGTAATTTAAGCCATGAGTCATTGACTGTCTACAACAGTCACAGCCATGAAGCCCCCTAACAAAAAAGAAAAAAAAAAAAGCACACCTATCTATTAAACAGATGTCTTCTCTTTTGGTGCTGTTTAGACCAGAGACCACCTGTATCCTGTTTGGCAATCTCAACCTTTCATCAGGCAAGCTTTCTTTGACACTTAATTTTCAAGATACTCATTCCTTTGTCTCTCATAACTGTGTGTTGTACCCAGAATAGATCTCCTGAGTAGAAGAGCTGCATTCTTCAGCCTGCTGATGGATCTGTGGATGTGAACATCCTGTGCTGGCTTATGGGCACCTTACAGTCTCCTGGGACCCTTGGGTCTATTCAGCTGGCCCCAGCCTGGGCTGCTGTGTGGGGTTATCCCACCCCTGACATGACACTTTACATTTCTTTGTGTTAAATCTCTTGGGGTCTGGAGGCTTCCTGGGAGGGCAGCCAGTCCCACTGTCTAAAAACTCGTTGAGTTTAATGACAACATCCTTTGGGAACGTTTGATATCTCCTATTTGATCAGCTGGTCTGCCCTAAAGGACTCCTTGCAGCTCTGAGATGCCACTCAACCTGCTGCAAGATCTAAAAGCCTCTGTGGAGCTTTAATGTCTTGATGATTTATGGCTGGGATTGAGATTTTGTCCAAACTGTTGCTCCATTTGTGTAAACCTTTCAGGCTGATGGAGGACTCTGCAAATTAAGTCTCTGACTTTTATTTAGACTGTGAAAATTGAGTTGTTCCCAAGTGACTTTGCATCTCACCTCAGAGTGAGGAAAATCCACAGTCATGTAGTGAGGATTCATGCAGATCAAGGGCTCATTTTTGTAGATCTTCAAAAGATTTTCAAAATGTTTTTTCCAGGGGAAAGTCATAGGTGGATGATAAAATTGAACTAGTTTAATGTACATATTTTCTTACTGCATTTGCTCAGTGTCTGTTTATGATGAATGTAAAGCAGACACAATGTTTAGGCAAGTGGGCTCCCCTTCATGTGCTGGGATTTCATGTCTTTTCTGTGAAAAGGTTTCTGAGAAGGGACCATGGTTTGCTGGGCCAGCACTGCCTTGGTGCCTGAAACCTTCTCCTGCTGATGTTCCAGGAGAGAGAAACTGGACAGAGATGACATTTCCTCATTTTTGAGGGCTGGCTTTGCAGCCTGGCCCATTTTCTTCTGGAAGCATTTACTAGTCATAGCTGATCCCCAGATCTGTGACTAAAAATAATATTTTTTTTTCTCTCATTAATATTTGGATATTACAAGCTAGAAATAAACTAGTGTTTATAAAGACATTATGGGCAGGTTATTCCATGTTTTCTTGCCTCTTCCCAAGAAAATCCTTGTGCTGGTCCTAGTCAAAGGCAGGCTCCTGGATTCACACCCTGTTGGGTCAGGATGGCATTGCTGACCTCTGCCTGGGCTAATGCCTGTCCTGCTGAGCTGTGAACACCTCTTGGAGCAATTTGGCATTTGTCAGGAAGAAATGGGAGAGAAAACTGCTCTATCTCATGCTACAACTGCAGGTGTGCCCAGAGATAGAGGGAACTGAATTAAATCTCCCCTATTCAAAGCCCTGAATCCCACTCTCTCCTTAATAATAAAGAGCTTTACTCCAAGCCCTTCCCAATCAAACTCTGATAGTATGTGCATGTTGTAGGATGAAAGAAAACATCCTTTTGAAACCTGAAAGCAGAGCAAGAGGTAAAGCCTTATAAGCCTGACTTGGATAATTTTTAATCTCAACATTAGCTGTCTAATTTCAGTGATTTATTGCACTTTGAACCAACTGCTTTTGAGTTTGGGATTTCAAAGGAAGCCCAGGTTTTCAATGTGCCTGTACAAAGGGTGCAGAAGACCCCATGGAGAGCTGGTCCATGGGTCTGATACAACCTCAAGCTGAGAAAGTCTGCGGGAAAGCTGGGGGAAGGTCCCTGATTTCTAATACACTTTTCCTCAACATGGGCCAATGTCAGAAGTGAGTTACCAGGGCACATGGCCCCTTTGATCTGTCCCAGGAAGGTAATTCCTGCATTCTTCTTCTCATCAGTGTTTGTCATCAATAACACTACATCCACAGAACTTTACAGCTGTAAAATGAAGACCTGGGAAATGCCAGTATAAAGAAAACCCTTATTGTATAATTTTATTTCTCATGATGAAGCTTACACTTATATAAGAATAATTCAGCTTCAGACTCAGCTTCCACATGGACTATTTTAACCTGATTAGATAAAGACAGACTTTATTAGAAACTGGTATTTTTGGAAATGTGCTGCAAAAATGGAGTGCAGCAGCAATGTGTGTGGTCAGCATTTCCAAAGGAAACTATGTTTATTGATCATATATTGCATATATATCATATATCAGCTTTGAAATCCCTGGTCATTTGGTCCAGCTCTGGTAGAGCAAGAAAGGACTCGGAGCTAGGAAGTTTGAAAATTCTGCACAAACTGATGGAAGGGAGAGAATCCACCATTTCCTGCAGCAAAGTTGCTGTGTTGCTAAGCAGCAGATAATCCCCATTAAAAAAGTTATTTTGGCTATACTGATGATGGGAAAACTTTCAGCCAGAGTTTAAGATTTATGAGATATGTAATAATACCAAGCACAGCTTCCAAGCACAGGTTCTGCAGCTCATGCAACAGCTCCTTTTGTCAGGGCAGCACTTTCAAGGAATGTTCCATCATGTCCATCTGCAGTTGCTATGAGTGAATGTGAGCCAGGCCCAGGTTCTTGGTGATGGGGATGATTTCCAACATCAGGTTGCACTTGCTGCAGTCTTCCCTCCCTATTTCCCTGCAGCCTCTCTCAAAACAATGCTTCCCAGTTCAGGGAAGCTGCCTTGCCCCTGTCCTCCCTGCCCAGCTATTTCAAGGCAGCTGCTGAGTTTGAAAGCTGGTCTTCCTTCTCTTTTTTGAAGACATTTGTTTTTTTTATTTTTGTGCCCAGGCACTGGTCCCAGTAGCATCTCTCCTGTGCTCATGGCAGCCCATGGCAGTTCAGTCTCTCATTTTCAGGGGTCAGACATTGAGTGGACTCCACAGCACTGTCTTCATAAGCACCAATGGAAGAGGGAGGGCAGCATTTACTTGCATCCATCTCTTGGGTCTTCTTTTGTCCCCACAGATGCTCCAGCCCAGCAGAGTGATGCCTGCTGAAACGTAGGGAAGAATTATCCTGCAGAGCCAGGGCAGGGGGCTTGCAATGGCTCTGCCAACTTGGCAGGGAGGCTGGCTTGTTTCACAGGCAGAGCAGGTCACCAGATGAACAAAAAGATAGTCTCAGCATCACAGGACACATTTTACTAACTGAGGCAATGAAAAACCCTAGGGGAGTAGGAGAAAAAGAGAGAATGGACCAAACAAGATGCTGGCACCAGCAGTGGCTGCCTGCTCTCATTTTACTACAAGGAGTCCTCTAATAATACCACTGGAGGCTGTTCATGCTTTACTGGGATCTTCTAAAGTGTTTATGGGATGATTTTTGTGGAATGGCTGTGCTGGAAGCAGTTTAGGGAGGTATGATGTTATTAGAAGATTTTTTTTTTTAAGCTCCATTTGGACACTTCTTGCTGTTATATGACAGCAAGGAATGAGCCCCAGCAGCTGTTTGCTATTTATTGGAGTCCACAGAGGAGTAATGAGGAGAGAAGCAGCAGGGAGGGCTTCAGCAATATGGAGAATTCTTCCTCCTCCTTTTCCACGGGTTTTCTTCAGGGCTTTTTTGAATCCTTATAATTTCCTGCCCCACACAGACATCACAGGTGAAGAGAAAAGTCATGAAGAGCACCCCATGAAGCCAACACTGTGTGTGTGTGAGCTGGTACTGCTCAACTCTCAAACTGCAGACTCAGAAATCATCCTTGCACTGTTTACATCCTTTGTGTTTTTATGTTCATCTTTTATTATGAAGAAAGTCTTCAATTTGCTCCTTCAGACATTACATAGTCCTGACCTCTCTCCTGTATGGCAGATGGAGAGATAGCAGATTTATGCCCTGAGAGACAACAATTTCTAGTGTATTTATGTACACATAGTCCTGGTTAAAGCTGCCATAAAAACCTTTCTTCTGCCCCATATATAACTCCATGTAAAGTTTTCCAGACACTTTTATGAGGCTGATTATGGCTTGTGACCAAACTATAGGGAGTAAAAGTGGTTGGCAAAGCCAGTTAAACTCCAGGAATTTCAGCCTATCAGTGGAGGATCTCTTTTGGTGCCACATGGCCACTACAAGGAAACTGAGAAAAGTGGGAGATGCAATTATGGAGATGCAATTTTGTGCATGGGGAGTCCATGTTCCATCTGGAAATATTTTTGGTGCAGGGAGAAGGCTAGCTGGGGAAGGTTGGCCTCGGAGTCTGCTGTGTCACTGCAGTCCTGCAAAAGCTCACTCAGCAGAGGCAGCTTTTAAAATACCTTCTCCTTTCTGATGAAAGACTCTGCAGTGTCTCTCAACACAGCATTTGAAATCTCACTCATCTCTCTTCCCTTCTCTGCCTCCTCAATGATCCCTCGTTTGAGCTGTCAAGGTTTAACAGCGCAGCTCTGCTGCATTATCGACATACACAGCAACTCACAGGTGACCTTTGCTCCTTCTGGCACTGCACAGCCAGGAAAGCTGCAGGAAAGGGAACAGGATCCCATTCTGCTTCATTCATCAGCCACAAAACCATCTGCTGAGTGTGGAGCACAGGAGTTTTATTAGCCGTGTGATACAGCAAGCAGAAAGGGCTCTGCTATGTTGCCATATGCCCAGGAACAGGATAAAACCTTTTCCTTCCCTCAGAGGAATTTGAGCAAGCTCCATCACACCCCCTGTACCGAATTTCATTCCTTCTCTTCTTTTTGCTGCAGGATCACTGACAAGTTCTTTCACCCCAAAAGATCTATGTCCCACTTGGAAACCAATGGGAACCATACACAAAACCTCAATGAAAAGTGTTAGTCAGAGTCCCGGCCTCTCTAAAGGCAATGAGAATTTCGCCACTTCTTCCTGTGAGCCCCTTCACTCCAGTACACTGTGCTGCTTTAATGTGTGAGCAGAGCTTTTCTTTTCCCTGGAGCCTTTATTTTCCATGCAGATGGAGAACAGAGGTGCAGAAGGGCTGCCAAGCTGAGGGGCAGGTATTCTGCAGTTTCAAATCCCCAGTGCCATGTATTTTACAAATCCCCCTACCTAATTTTTATCACTAAGGAAGTCTATTACACTTTCAGCTGGGGCACAAATGAGTGTGAAGAGTGGTATCATTGGACCAAAGACAAACCCTTCTCACAGGACTTATATCAGGATAGTCAAGTGAAAGGTAGGAGAAAGGAATAGCATTTGAAAGCCATTGGCTTGAAAGACTTGGCCTCTTGCCTACTCTTTCCCCCGCTACCTTGTGGCACTTGCTGATGTTTTCAGAGGCTTCTGTTCATGTCTGGCTCTTTCCTCTGCTCCTTCCCACTATTGCTGTACCTCTGGTGGCATGTTGGTACACAGGAACCTCCTGAAGGACTGGTTTAAGAATTGCACAGAGATTCACAGGAACAGTGATTGGGACTAGTAGAAACAAAAAACAATCAACAGACACTGAGCACCTGTTTGGAGGGACCTAATCCAAGCTATTCCAGCCTAAATTGTTCTATAATTCCATTTGCAACCACGACCCTTTTCATTTTACTCTTTTGCGTATTCTGTCCTCTGGCTGTTCTCCCCTGGCTCTCACTGTGCTGTCTCAGAGCACCCAGGCTGCACAGAATGAATGTCACCAGCCCATAAAACACCCAAGGGTTCAGCATTCCCTTTCCAGCACTCCCTGATTTTCCCACTCTCCAGCCCTACCCTGACTTCACTCTTCCACAGACTGAGTAATTAAAGCCAGACCTGGTTCAAATTTTCAGCTTGCTTAGATCCTTTCAAGTATTTGTTTTTTTAACCTTCTAAAGGTGTCAGATGCTAGTCAGGACCTGGACCTTCAAAGGGGAAGAGGACAAGACAACTTCAAGGTGAAACAAGAGCCTCAGAAGGTTCCTCTGGAGCCACCACAGGGAGTCCAGGCAGGTGCTCTCCCTAGAAACCACGTCCTGTGGGATAGGGGATGGTTTACTACCTGAAATTTGTATTCCTTCTAGGAAAAGTCTGAGGGAAAGAACAAGTCTATATACTGATACCAAGACTGCAAGAAAAGCAGGTTTAAACCCGTGAGCATGTGGTAGGAGTGGTAGAGAAATAATCCTCCCTGAGAGTTACTGGAGTGACCTCAGCTGTCTGCTGAAGGAAACCACCCCATCACCATCTCACCAGCTGGTTGGGACAGGGAGCTGTGGACTGGGCAGTGAGGAGCCCAGTCCTCCCCTAGGATCACCCCAAACTTTCAGGGGACCAGGCCTTTTCAGACACCTCAGGTATTTGGAGCTGGCTCATGTGAAACCTAAGCACTCCTATTTCTGGCTTCCAGGAGCTATCACTAAGGTGGTGAGCCTTTTTCCTGGGCCAGAACATCAAGATTAACTCTAATTCACATCTGTGTTCAAAAATATAACTGCTGTGAATTCTCCTGGATGCAGAGACTGCATTTTCCCATTTCTACAGTAATTCCTTTTCCCCCCTGCTATTAACCCTTGCCAAATTTGCAGCCTCAGCTTTGACTCCCACCACTTTATGTGTCTGCTTCTCCTGTTTGTAACTCGAGGTTCACAGGACTGCTCAGGTTCAACCATTACCTTCCAGGACCTGCACATCCCTGTTGGAATTGCTGACTTCCAGAGAAGTCAGAGATTGTGTGCCCTACCCCAACCCTGTAAATCATGACCCTATGTATCTTTTTTAAGTGTGCAGTCTTATATTTGGTCATGTGAAAGTAGTTTGTTTGTACTTGCACATCAACCACAGTGAACTGCCTCCTGTTAGCAATCTCTTGGTTTTTATTGCTCCTGCCAATCCCAGAGTCATCTGCTATATTTATCCATTACAATTTTTGTTCTTCTTCTTAACCTTTGACAAAAATCTTATATTTTGTAAGTCTACAGATAAACCCATCTGGAGTACAGCTATGAAATATATTTGGATGGAGATGTGCATAACCATTTAAACCCTTGTTTCAGACATATCAGACACTTTTAGCCCTTCAAATGTACATTATGTTGATCATCTGGTGGTTCCAATTTCATAAGAGAAATGTTCTGGTGTAATTTAGAGTATTCCTGTGTAAATATGCTTCATCCATACTGTCATTTTTGCCTATCAAAACTTATGTGAGGTTGGCTTGATGTGATTTGTTTTCTGTGTGAATCAGTGTTATTTTTTTTAGTGATGTCATTGACTCCCATCAATTTTTTCCATGACTGGAGTTAGGCTGATAGCCCAAATTTTCTGAGGTCATTTTGCTTCTCTGCCCCAGAAGGACTCTTTCAGTTCCCAGGGTGCAAGTTACTCCTCAAACTAAACAGCACATACTGGTCCTTAGGTAGTTCTTCTGTAAATCTGGGCTGCCAGTTATACAGATATCTAATATCTATGTATCTGATACCATTAGCTATTCTTTCACATGTTTTTTTTCTGTTTTAATGTAAAGTATTTAATCATCACTGTGTATTATAAATATATTTCCCCCAAAACTGGAATAAAAATGGTTTCTGAAGACACTGATTCTGAGTTATGTTATTAACTCTGCTCTGTCTTTCTATATTCATCTGTCTGTCCATGAGCCAATATTACACTTAGGATTCATTCTGATTTTGATTTATTAAGATGTTTTATTTATTGTGCCAGCTTTCCTTTCTCCCTTTCTCCACCCAAAAATATCTACAATTTGTTGATTTTAATTTTTGCTTTTAAACTTCCCTGGTTATTGCATATTGGAGTTGTATTATTCTTTTCAAAGCTGCATTCACTGCCCTCCTGTAAAGGCGTTTTTTTTAAAAAAACTAGTTTTCTCTTTCAGCTGTGGGCCTTTGTTTCTTTAAATATTTATAGTATTCTTTACTAGTTTCCAATTGTCATTTAAATTTTAAAATTCCTTTACTCTGCCAACCAGTTTTCATTTGTTTTTTGAATCAATAGAATAGACTTAAAAAACTTTTCAGACTTCCTTTCCTTCCTTGCATTAAAAAGAAAAACAAAGATGAGGAACCTGAGATACATATCTAATCCCCTGATCCTAAGTCTGGGGTTTTTAGAACGTGTAATAAAGGTCCAGATAAAATCATAAGAATTGGCAGCAGTTATGTATTGCATTTGTCTGACTCTGTGTTTGCATTTGTGTGACTCTGACACATTTGTCTGTGTTCTCTGGCCAGGACCTAATAACATATTATCATAATTTTTAATAGATGAAAATAATTATTTCACTGTGATTTTGAAAGATGAAATCCAGATAAAGTGTTTGTTATTTGAGCATTTACAGCACTAGAAATGATGATTTCCAAGCTTGCAGTGATGCATCTAGGAGGTGGTGCTGACACTTGTCCCCTGTGAGAACCCAAGAAGTTTAAATTCAGGCTGTGGGGATTCGGCATGGCCTGGTTTTTTTGGTAACAGGGGAGGGCCACAGGGGGGGCTTTTGTGAGAAGCTGCTAGAAGCCGTGACCATGTCTGACAGAGCCAATCCCTGATGGCTCTGAAGATGGACATGATGCTGGCCCAATTGGAGAGGTTGGTAACGCCTCTGTGATGACATAGTTAAGAATATTTAAGAAGAAATTCCAAACAGCACATGCAGAGTTTTTTCCAGGGGTGGCGAGGCGCGGCGGTGGCCGTCACCATGCCGGTGTGACCCGTGGCCAGCCTGGCCTGCCCGGCCGCCCCAGGCAGCCCCTGGGCAGAGGGACAGGGGTGACAGTGGCAGCTCCCCCTGCCCAGCCCCACATGAAGAGAGGGTCCAACAGCGCCGGCCCCAGCGCTGCCACTGCCCGCGGCATGGAGGGCGCGGGGCCCGCGGGGAAACGCGGCGAGCGGGGAACCCGAACGAGACCAAACTTCTCAGCACTGCGGGATCCTGTAGGAACCTCTGAACTGGGGGAACTTGAGGGCAATGGCACCTACGAGCAGCAGTTTCTCTTCTGCCAGAGAAGAGGAGGAAGTGAGGACATGTGAG
>JAOTQP010000001.1:99631421-99658921 GCA_026413545.1 Cichladusa arquata
TTTTTTTGTTTTTTTTTTTTTTTTTTTTTTTTTTTTTTTTTTTTTTTGTTTTTTTGTTTGTTTTTTTTTTTTTTTTTTTTTTTTTTTTAAATTTTATTTTGTTTTTGAAAGATCCAGCCATTCCTCTGATATTGCCCAGGTATGGATTTAAAGCCCTAATTAAGCCCTCACTGTGGGCAGCAGGAGCTTTATCACAGACTGCAGTGAAACAGAGACCCTAAATCACCAATTGCTTTTAATGAGGGACACAGGGATTGTTTTCCTATTTAGTGAAGCAAGCCCTTGTAGTAGGTTTGCAGTTCAGCTGATGGTCCTCTGGGTATGAAAGGGCAGATGATCCCCTAACCCACAAAGGAAGGTCCCAAGGAGCCTTCAGCTGATGGAAACAGATGATGGTTGAAGTACTCAAGAAAATTATTGAGGGTGATGTCTGTCACTGCATGTGCATGAACATGTGTGTGCTTTCTTAGTTCTGCTCTGAGAACCATCTTCAACCACTTTTTTACTCTTCTACAGCCATCATCCTTAAATGAATTCCTTCTTTCTTGCAGATTCTGCTCTCCTCTTATAATTGCTCTTCCACATTTGGGTCCAGCTTCTCTCCCACCACCCTCCCTGTCTCTGAGACTTGTTGGTCTGGAGCCCTGGGAGAGGAATTTTTCCCATATATTCTGCTGTTCATGCAGTGATCTCCACCTCCCCAAGTTCCAGGTCCTCCCACCTAATCCAACTCCCTTCTGCACATTAAGCTCCTTCCAGAAGACTCAGCAGTGCTAACCTTTCATCCATTAAATGCCTTCCCTGTCCCAGCAACATGTAAGTGTGGAATGATAGATTAAAATCATGCTAAATGAATACCTGATGTGGGCTTCCCAGAGTGCCACTCCTTGTAAAAACAGAGAACTCAGCTGCTGAACTCTTCGGGGCAGGATCTGTTTTGTATTTATATCCTGTAAATTTTCAAATCCATTGCTGGTGCTAACAAATGAATAGTTATGATTAATCACCTATCATTTTGGGCCTGATCCAGCTTTGATTACATCAGTGGGAACCTTTCCATGTGCTTCATGGGAGTTGGATCAGACCCACGATCCAGCCTCTTTTTAGCTCAGTGCTGTCCTTGAGGGGACTTTATCTTGTCTGGTTTCAAGTGTTCGCATTTGGGCAGTTTCCCCTGCTTTTGTGAAGGTAACATAAAGAGACACATCAAATCTGGAGATGTGACCACCAGGGACCTCCAGAAACTGGTGTTTGGAGTCTGAGAGATTGTCATATTTCACATCTTTATCCACTCAATGAATTTTAGCAATATGAGGCTGGAGAAATGATGTAGGCTATGAAATAAAACCTCCTCATGACAAGGATGGAAAATGGAAAATTCAAATCTCTTAAAGCCAGCCTGGGCAGTGCTCTTGTGATATGGCACTGCAGCTCAGAAGAGGTGACCAAATGGAAGATGCCAATGTGCCTTTTTGTGTGGGTTTTAATTGGCATCAAAATTGTGACTCTTAATCCTTTTATATACAGCAGAAAACAATGAAAAAGTGACTGCAGGCACGAATGGCTCTCAGGTGATGCAGCTCAAGCAGCTAAAAACTGAACACATGATCAGGTGGCAGGTTCACATGCATGCACTAGAGCACATCATCCCTTCTGCCAAGGATGTTGTCCTTGAACCTTATCAGGAAAATACAATAAGGAATCCAGCAGACAACTGGAGAATAAATCATGGTTTTATGTGCATGGAGCAGATCCAGAACATCATCCAGTCCTCTGAGACACCTCTCTCCCTCTGGTGACATGGCAAAAGGGTTCCCTCTGTAACAGGATATGCTCTTCATCACCACACCAGCAATGAAGCAACATCTCACGTTCTGCCAGACACCTGGCCAAATCCTTCCACCTCTGACCCCTTGATGAACACCCTTATCTTCAGTGAGAAACACTTTCTGAGATTTTCACATGGGGCAGAGTTGTTCCTTATTAAGTATAAATCCTGCTGCAGCAGGAAATGTCTGTAAATGAAATATTTTCCTAAAATGGATCAACTGCCTGGGAAAGTGCAGGCACAGCTCATGAGCTAGCCTCAAATGTTTATATGTAAGAGATAGTAGGTGAAATACTTACGATCTCCACCCATGTTAGGAAGAATCTATCTGAATATGCTCATATGCTTTATGTTGGCATCCAATCACTCCTTCAGCATTAAAGATCTCAGCAGATCGTCCATGTGAAGTAAGGTGTGAGGTATTATCATCATTATGTGGAGAAGAAGATGATGAATACAGAGATTGTCCTGCCAAAATCTCTCTTCTTGCCCGGTTAATGGATTCATTCCCAGAGGTGCTGCTCCACCCCAGTGGAGTCCTGGGAGTAGTAAGGGAATTGTTGTTACCCCACCTTTGACAAGGGCTGCCTTCATCCCTGCTCCTCTCAAAGCTGGCACAGAGCACTGATGGTGCCAATCCCCAAATTTGGAAACAGTTTTCTGATTGGCACCTAAGCTGGGGGTGATGGAGATACTACCACCTTGGCTGTTCAGAGTGTGAGGTTGTGAGGTCCAGAGTGAAAATCCTCCAGGAAACAGAGAGTCCTGTGTGCCACAACTCCTGGCCCTGCCAGAGACACTTCTCAAAATTGATTTTGTTCCTGTTAAGAGCCTCTCAAAGAATTTGTCAGTTCCTGCTTATTGAAATAGTGTAGAAAGCAAGGCTTAACCCCATAAACAAACAGAGGGATTTTTTCTTTTTCATGAGTTGTTGTCTTATGAGGCAACACAATGAACTTGAAATTGGAATTCCAGTATGTCAGAAACCAGGAAAGCAGTGATGACTCCCTGATATCAAGGGAAGTAGCTCCCAATCTGAGGTTGTAGAAATGCATCTTTCCTCTGCTGAGTTTCAGCAGTTTCTGAGTTTCTGCTGCCAGCAGTCTGCAGGCAGCACTCAGAAATGGTTTAAATCCCAGTTCCAGCTTTGTATTTCTGTAGAATCATAGAATCAGAGTTTGTGTTGGAGCTCTTGGAGGTCATGCAATCCAGCCTTCTCCTCTGACCAGGTCTAATTAGACCTGGTTTCTCAGGGACTTGACCAGTCCAATTTTGAAGAACTTAAAAGGATGGAGATTCAGTTGGGAAAAACCCATCCTTTAGATGAGTCCATTTATGGGTATAATATTTGGATTTGTTCAGGCAGTTCAAAGAAAAGGAAAGATGTTTTGTAGGCAGATGCTGTGTTATCTGGGCCTGAAAGTCTTGGGAATCAAGACTCAGGTCAGGTCAGGTTTAGTTCCAGCAGAAATCAGCAGTGTATCCCAGTGAGACCAAAAATAGTCCCTTACCCAGGTTTGTCAGCACATGTAATTGTGGCAGGTTTTTAATGGTCTTATAACTACTTTTTGAGGGTAAATTATTGCAGATTCTAGACCAGGCAAGATGTTTGCTCCTCATAGATTTGTATTACTTTGTCAAGAGTTCCAGACATACTGGAGCATTTTGGTTGGCAAGTTAGATGAGGAATAAGCAGTTTCTGGGGTGCTTTTTTCCCCTGGTTCTTCTCTGATACCATGAAATCATCCTCTGGAGCTTGCAGAATAAATGAACCAGCTAAAGACCTGAAAGGTGTTGATCAAATCCCTTCACTCAGCCTTGAGATGAAAAAGGAAACAACATTTATTAGGAAGATTCTTCTATAAACAGTTCAAAATTGTAGGTGTTTAATAACCCTTTGCTCTGAGTGCTACAGGGATGTTTTCCTGTCTCAGCACTTTTTCTGGTCTTCTGAGCGACTGAAGAGCAATTCAGTTGCTACATATTGAAGAGTGGAATCTCTTTAAGTCAACCTCTTTCTCATGAGAAATCATTGTCATTAGCCCAGCAGCTGATCTGGGTGTTTGGAAAGGAGATTGAGTCTACACAGAGTGCAAAATTATATCTGACCCTGAAATAAAAGAGTGCTAATGCATTTACCTATTTATTTTCTTTTTGCTCTGAGACTGTGCAGTCCAGTCCATGGAAAACACTTTTCTGCTCCTTCTTGACATCTGCCAGGGAGGCTGTTTGCACAGATTTTTCATGGCTTTGTTTTTGTTTCCCCTGAAAGGATACATGCTAAATCTTCAGGGTCAAACGCATGTTTTGCTTGAGACTCAACGTGCTCATTAACTAATTGTGCTGGCATGGAAATGCTTCAAGATAACAAAAGGCAGCCTGGTTCATGGTTGGATGGAAACAGGAAATAATATCATACAGAAGGGGAGTTTTCAGGATAGACACACTCTCCCATCTCACAACTCAGTGTTGGAGCAGGCACTGGGAAATTATTGCAGTGCTCATGTCGAGCCTTGATGTGTCTTTAGGTCATGCTGAAATGGAACTTCTGGGCAGCCCACAATGGGCACAGTGGTTTGAGCACTGGCAATCATTGTGAAAAGGAGGAAGAAGGTAACAGGATGGTTAACAGAAGGTTTCCAGGATGGGAAAAGATGCAGGCAGGTATGATTCAGAGGAACCAGGCTTTGCAGAATCAGAAGGAGTTTGTGTCTCACTGCTTGTTTCCATGTGTCTGTATTGGGAACACAATTTTGGGGGCAGGGTCTTCAAAAGGGTGTGAAGTCACTTGGCTTCCTGAAATGTTTTGGTGAAGGACAAGTGTCTGCTCCTTATCAGACTGGGTCCTGCATCATGGTCTTGGTCTAGTTGTTTAGGGCATTGCCAAAATCTCTGAAGAAATTAATAGGTGAAAACCAGTTCAGATGGGAGAAAATGAAGTTAGTTTTGATGGCCTGGCTTGCTTGCTTCCTTTCTCGATTAGCTGCTCTCATATTCCTCTCTCCATGGAATTACCCAAGCTGTGCAGAGCCCACATATTGTGAGAGCCAGGCAGAGAATGATTACTTCACTACTGGGGAGGATTTTTTATCCCAGAATTAGATATTACTCCTGATTTCATATGGAAAGTTTTCTCAGGCCCCATTCTCAGAATAATTCCAGCCAAATTGAATGTCCATCCCTAAAAGATTGCTCAGAGTTGTGGCTGCTCCATCCCTGGAAGTGTTCAAGGCCAGGTTGGACAGGGCTTGGAGCAACCTGCTCTAGTGGAGGTGTCCCTGCCAAGGGAAGAGGGGTGGAACTGGATGATCACTAAGGTTCCCTTCCAACCCAAACCATTCCATGATTCTAAAATGCTTTGATTTCAGCAATTTCTAACAAGAACAGGATCTGCTGATGTGTTCCAGCTCTCTCTGTGCTGTTTTTCCATTGCACATATGTGCTATTGGGATGTTGTGAACCCTCCTGAAAGTTTTGAGTTGGAAGGAGTGACAGAGAAGATGAGATGAACATGTCTAAATGAGAAATAATGAATGCTTCATGTGATCCAGATGTTATCTTGCTCTTTCCTTGCTGGACACACGATGTCATCATGGAAAGCACAGAGGTTTCCCTTCCCCTAGTCAATGGTCCAGTTTTCCTCCTCAATCTTTTTTAAACATATCCTCTGCTCATCCCCAGGCTATGGCATCAGTACACAAGGAAACACATGCTGAGATGGGTCTGTCCTGGCAAATTCAGGGCCACTTTATAGACCTCCATAAACACTGAAAGTGCTGCAGGGGAAAAAAAAGCCCCAGATCCTTGAAAATTAAAACCTTCTCCTAAGATTCTTCTTCTACAGGCAATTTACTACACAATAAGACATTATCTGGGGATGTTTGCTCGCAGGAACAAATTAAGGAGTACTTTCAAGGATCTGGAACCCATTATTGAGGTGTAAGAAATCAAATCTTTGTAATCAGGACAAAAATAGGAAGCAAATCCAGACATTAAACAAACCAAGCATTCAGATCATCCTATGAGACAAATATGGGTCCTAAGAGGAGCAGAAACATTTCAGCCAGACTGAGGGTTGATTTTCAAGTTATTTTGTAGAAAAAGCAAGGACAAGAAAGAATAAACGAAGCTTTGAGTTCAGCTGAGTCTTAGCCAAAGTTCTGCAAGAATTCAGGGTCAGATTTGGGGAATCCAGGCTGATGGATGAGGTAGGAACCATGTCAGACAATGAGTTTGATGTAGTCTGAGGTGCCAGACAATGAGCTTTAATGTCTTCAGCACACAGTTGGGACATATGGCTATTCCTCCCTGCTCTTTTTTTTATAGCTGCATTGATCTGACAGCTAGTGAGAATGTTTCTGGAGCTGGATGGGATAAACAGAGATAATGTGGCCACAGCTGAGTGTTTATCTGGACTTAGGCTTGTTTGGGCTTATGTACAACTGCACACAATGGCAGTGGTACCATCAGCTCCATCAGGAAGGGTTCATTCAGTGTCTGGTTCATTAGAGGTTGGTCTCACTGAGCCTGAGATGCAAAATATCTCATTACCAAATGAACAAGAAATTAACTGGAAAGATTCACAGCACAATTGGCTCAAACTGAATTTAAGGAGGAGCCAAAATAAACCTCTGAAAAATCTTCATTTGATGCACAAAGGTTTCTGGAATGAATGGATCTGCCTCTCAGTTTGTCTCTTTTGTCTTTGCTAATCAAGGATGACTGGAAACAAGATCCCAGACTCTGCAAGAAG
The DNA here is from genome assembly GCA_026413545.1 of Cichladusa arquata. Taxonomy (NCBI): domain Eukaryota; kingdom Metazoa; phylum Chordata; class Aves; order Passeriformes; family Muscicapidae; genus Cichladusa; species Cichladusa arquata. The sequence continues at coordinate 99,638,003 of JAOTQP010000001.1, forward strand.
CCCTGTGCTCCTGATGCTAACACTGTTCTTATGGACATCATCTTTATTTCCATAGCAACTACTTGCAGTGGCACAGTGGATGATAACTTCTGAAGGAGAATTAACAATAGCAGACAAAATCCCAAAGGAACCATCTGATTTTCTTGTGCCATAAAAGACCCAGTTTCAAGACGAATAAGAAGAAAAAACACCAGAATATGCAACATGGATGCAGACTTGTTTTGAAAACAGATAGCTTATTTTATTTTGACAGGATATGAATTTCTTAATATCCTGCTCTGAAGTTTTTGTGGAGTATAGGCAATCACAAATGAATCACTGAGACCAGATCATGAGGCATAAGATGAAATGGGACCTCTTGGGTTAAGAAGTCCAGTTCCATGTTAATCATACTTAATCACATTATTTAAATTAATTCAGAAAATGGTCAGCTCCATCTGAAAACATACTAATTTCTCACACAGCCCTGATTTCTTTGGAAAGTTGTTCTGGATCCTCCCAATTCTGCACATGAGAAATAGTCTACTTTCTAATCTCACTTCATTAGTCAACAAGTTATGGCCATTTGTGCTATAATTTTTAGACATATGGAAGCCAAATATCTCACACTCTTCTTTCTCAAGGTGCCTAAAATAAAATTAACAAAGAAAGAAAGTCAATGTAACATAAATCATAATAAAGTTTTCCATTGCTGTTATTAAATGAATGTCTGACCAGAACCTTCACTTCTGAATAGTCTTTAAATTTAAGGCAGATGTGATCTAGCTCTGTATTAATTGCCTGGTCTTCCCTGCTTAATAATCTCTTGTCTTGATGAAAACTCCGTGTGCCAAACCCCAGAAATAGCAAAAATGAGCTCCTGGATGAAATGTGGAATGCAGTGGGATTTAGGGAAGATATTAGTGCTACAGTTCCACTGGCACTTCAAATTGTCTGAAGCTAACTCTAACATGAAGCATATATAAATTTTCCACCTCTGCCTGTAGTCTCCCACTTTCCACTCTCTCCTTGGATATTTTGTTCAGGGGATCAGTGTGAGAGACTGATCCAGTTTCAAGCAAGCAACACTGGTGCAGAATGTTGGGGAGAGAAATAGGAGATGCTTCTGTTAGACCTTGTGTGCTTTAGGATGGATTGGATCATGTCTCCTGAAGTGTCTCGTGTCACTGAGTAGGGTGTGGCCCAAACATTGTTCAATATCCACCTCTCACACCTCTGGGTGCTGTGATGGGCACCCTTCCACCTCTCTGGGATTTAATAGAGTGTGGGCAATACTGTTTTGTGGTTTACCTCCCAGCTGAAGTCACCCAGTGAATGAGCACTGAGCCCTGTAGAAGTCTGTTAATGCCACTTTTCACGATCTAAACAACACAAAGAAATCAATGCCAAATATGTACTGAAATGAGCTATGGCAAAAGATGCATGGTTTAGTAATGTGAAGCATAGCCAGCTCCTGTCAGCTGTCTTCAACACCTCTGGAAATCAGGCACCATATGCCCCCAAAAGTGAGGCACATCAGCTCAGCTGTCATTTCTGAATGCATTGGCCTATGGCCCAACATCTACACATTTTTGAGCAACCAATCCAGCCAAAATCATTTAACAAACCAGTGACTGGCATCATAAATGTATGTGTGGCACCATAGATGTATTTCATAGTATATACAACACAGAGAACAGAGCAGATTAGTAAGAAACAGGAGTGCTCCGCAATGCAAGACAGTTGTCTAACAAACAGAAAATGATGTGTAGTTATTAGAGCTGGAGCTTTTCCTTTGGATAGTGAGATTTCTCACCATCTGGGAGAGCTTTGAAAAAGAGCAGGATGAGTCTTAATGAATGTTGTGTGGGGGATTGTTGGGCAAAAGAAGGTTTGACAGGCTGAGCAAGCCAAGCAAACAGCACAGCCAAAACAGAGACAGAAGGGAGTGAGAGGGAAGAGGTTGTGTGGGAGGTGAGAGCATGAAAGAGGTCCTTCAGACCACGACAGTCCACATCACTCTGTGTGTGGGAGGCTAAAAGATCCTTGCATGTCTGTGGAGTCCAAGGTGCTGCAAAGCTCTGGGCTGCCACCACAAAACTCCTGCCTGCCTCTCAGCAGTCCCCTGGTGTGACCCCACCAGCTTTCACAGAGCTGTGTCCGTGGGGAAAATGCAGAGATCTGCTTTGCTGGAAGGATCTACCAGCACAACAACCATCATTTCATCAGAGCAAGTGACAAGCTTTGAGCATTTGAGGGAGAGGCTCAAGGTACCACTGGCAGAATGGTTTCTCTGCTGAATGGACTGCACAGCTGCCAGGAGTAGATGCAAGTGAGGTTGCAAACAGCATTGTGGGCAGGGTTTTTGGTTGGCTGGTCTGTGTGGACAGACTGTTGGGAGGAGAGAGAGACATTGATTTACTAAGCTCAATCTACTGTGAAACACAGGAATTGCAGAAATTCCTGATTTTTACACTTTATCTCTCTGACGAACCACAGTGCACTAACACCATCATTTTCATGGCATCTCTTGCAGGGATTTCCAGCTTTCACAGCTGCTGTTGCCTTCTAAACTTCTCTATAAGCTTTTCTTGCCATTCATCCCTTTTCTACCTGATAATGGGCCCCATGCTCTGAGTTGCACCCACCACCCTCACCACTGTGCTGCCAGATCACTGTGCTGCCAAATCTGGCAGGACCAGTGCAGATCCCATGCTGAAAAGCCTGATGCTTTGTCTGTGGTGTTTGTCCATGTCCTTGTGAGAGCTGGGAGCTGCAGCTCTTCAACAGGATGGTTTCAAACTCCTTGAATACTTTTGTGATTTAACTCATCTTCATCCCCCAGGAGAGTGTTGTTGGCTTCAATGAAAGCTCTACTCAGTTCTGCAGAAATAAGTATTTTGAGTATTAGCCTCTGGCTATGCCAGGGTGCCCTAGAGGTGCTGCAAATTACTCAAACCTAAGTAGGGATAGAATGAAAATGGAGGGCCTTGAGGCTGTGTTGTTGTTTTCATCCAAAGCAAAAACTCCATCAAGGTTGTGTTTTTCCCCTCCTGTTGTTGTGTCTGTACCAACATCCCTAAGAAAGATTGTGAAAAATCTGTAACAATAGTTCCTTGGAGATGATGGGAGCTTGGGTAATGAATCCAGCTCTTGCTGGGTCAGTGTGATAGTGAATGTTAAAGACAACAGACTAGCAAATGAGATAACTGCTGCAAGACTGCATAGTGGGCTCATTATTTCAGTATTTCCCTGTTTATAATTGCTGCTCTAGATGTTCTCTATTGACTGTTTGAGAAAGAGGGAACAGGGACTGTGGACTGATCCAGTGTTATAGATCCAAATCTCTTGGATGGTCTTCTTAAACAGCTCCTTGTTTCTAAGGACTGTGATGGGCTATGTAATTTGTTAGCCCTGTGTGTGTCTGCACACACCCATGCACAGAAGTGCAAATATAACAGAGCCACTGCTGTGAAGAGGATCTGGGAATCTGGAAAAAACTCAGATCTCAGAATCCAACTAGATTAAGTCACATAGCTATTGATGCAATCCTTTCCATCACAAACTCTCAAAGCATTTTAAGGTATGAGTATTTTCAATCCCATCTAAAATAATAGCTCCAAAGGAGTTGCACCAGGTCCAGTCTACATCTGCAAGGCTTGATGAGAAAAACCATGTTCCTCTCTCCTTTCAGATTATCTCAAACTCTGCACTTGTATATTGCTCTATTTTATCTATATGTTGATCAGTAATGAACAGAAAGATTTCACTCCATTTTTGCACTGTGCAGTCACAGATCTAATCCCCATGTCCCTCCCTCCCTTCCCTGATTTATGAGAGCAGACCAGCCCTGCAACTTTCTCCTTTAGCACTGCACCTGCACAGCTTTAGCTGCTTTCCTGCAATAACTCACAGAACCTCTTTCCTAGGCAGCCACGCCTTTACATCAGCAGATATTTTCTCTATTGGTGCTTTGGTCTCTGGCTCCCTTTTTGATTGCCCTCAGCCTTTCTCCAGATGCCAAAATGATCTAAATCCTGGGATAACAGACTGTGCTGTGTTTGTGGTGTGTTTAACTCCTAAGGCAGCATCACATTTGACTTCTCTGCTCTTCTTCCCTTTAGCTCCACCATTGCTGTTAAGAAAAGCAATTCTACAGCTGAGGTGCAATGTACAAACCCAGGAAAACTCTACTGGAAACTTCTTTCCCATCATCAGTAGTTCTACTCTTTGTTACCTTCTGACTTGCTTATGTCTAGAATTCTTTTTATTGGGGCACTTTCTGTGTCCCAGATCTGGACTCAAGACCCTGATTAAGTGTTCTTTAAATGATCTCTGAGAAAAAGGGAGATCTCTATCTCTATCTCTATCTCTATCTCTATCTCTATCTCTATCATCTCTATCTCTATCTCTATCTATCTCTATCTCATCTCTATCTTTATCTATCTCTATCTCTATCATCTCTTTCTCATCTCTCCTTCTGTCTCTTTATGTCTATCTCTAATCTATATCCTCTATATCTTTTTCTGATTTTCCCTCGTATGTGAAAGCTAGAACAGCAAGGAGACATTTGTGCTTAAAAATCTCAGACTACAAAAGGGATCTGGTATGAGGAATCCCTTTATTTTATAGCAGGAAAAGGAAAGAGAACAGCTGACCACAGCTCTCCACAAGCACTCATCTCAGCTATACAGTATCTTTCTTCTTTTCAAGCTGGCCACTTAGATAGGAGAAATTTGAAGAAAATGGGTCACTTCCAGCCACAGCCCTATTAGACAGAGCCAGGCCCATTTGTGCTCTGCTCTCTGGAGAGAAGCAAATAGTATGGAGTTAGGTGTTGAGTGAAAAAAACAACCACTATTGCTTCTGCACAAAAATAAAAGCTGGGACAAGAGCCTCAATGCATCTTCAAACAAGGAGGGCACAGAGCTGAGGTGAGTCCTTAGGCTGGGAAACCTCCTGGCATTGTTTCCTAGAGTCAATTGTCAGGCTCAGCTGCTGTCACTGTGTGACCCAGAGACTTGGCAGATGCCTTCTGTCTCCCATAGCTTGCTCTCTCATCCTTTACCTTCAGCTCAGGTCTGAGCTTTGTGCCTACCTTCAGATGGAATCAGACAGACCTATTGGGGAAAGCCTGTGTAGATGTAAAATTACCTTACATCACAGATATGAAAAGGAGGCATCAGTTTACACTGGCAGAGGTTTTATCTCCAACTTGCTAACCTGAAGCAAGATTGTAGAAGGCAAGGAATCCAATATATGGAAGTAACAGTGATTAAAAGCTAAAGTTTTATAGCTAAATCATGCGTTTCTCACCCAAAATAAATTGTGAAAGCATTGTTCACACACCCAACATGCAATTAAAAATTATCTAAACCAACAGATGTATCTCTGCATTGCCATCATTATTGCTAGTGCATTTTATTGGGTATTCAAAATCAACAATGCACTGCTCATGTGTGACATACCTGCTGGGTTTTTATTGTAAAAGATGCTATTTGAGAAAGAAAATTCTGGATTAATCACTTCTGAAGTTAGATGTAGACATTAGGAGGCTCTAGTGGGTCTTTATCAGAGAACCAAAGAATGGCTTTGGTTGGAATGGACCTTCAAAACCATCTCTTTCCAAACCATGGGCAGGGACACCTTCCACTAGACCAGTGCACTCCAAGCCCTGTCTGACTTGGCCTTCCAGGAATGGGGCAGTCACAGCTTCTCTGGGCTATCTGTGCCAGGGCCTTCCCACCCTCACAGGGAAGTATTTCTACCCAATATCCCATCTAATTCTGCCCTCTGGTAGTTTAAAGTCAGTATCCCCCTTGACCTTTTTTTCTTTTCTCTCTTGAAAAGAAAGTCAACCTAGCATTTCACCATTAAGCCTCTTGATACCAGTCAGATTAATACTTGTGGTCAAAATGCACTGACAAAATGTCTCAAAACTCCAATGTGATGATCCCTGTAGTACCTGCAGATCCACTGAAGCTCTAAAATGAGGCAGCCCACAGAGTTTATGTACTTCAAATCCTACTGAGGCCAGCCAGGGACTTCTCACTGAATCAGGCTGTCTGCCTCATTCTCTATCAGCAATTCACTGCCTGCAAGGATTCAATTACTGGTTCTGCCACTTGCTTTCTCATTAGGTTTATGGCCTCTATTTCTCCTCTAATTCTTGTTCACTTTGGCTTATCCTTGGCACCAAGGCAACATCGGTCTCCACTGGGATACGGGGATGCTTTTGCACTGCAGATACATTCCAAAGGAAAACACATATAATTCAATTATGTGAAGTTCTCAGTTCTCCTTAGTTCCTCATTTTAAATAGCTTCCCAGCTTCATTCCAGAAGAGGCAGAATGGAGACCCTGACTTGCAGCAAGTGACCACATAACCCAGTATCTTCAATGGGAATGTAAACAGCATAAACACATTTATTTCTACCCTAGATCTGACCATTTTCTGCATAGGAAAATGCCTGAAGTGTGTCTAGTTAGAAATCTCCAATGGATCTGTCATAGAAGGACTCATCTCATGCCCACAGTCATGTTTTGTATCTGCCACATCCTCTCTTGAGGAGATCCATGGGTTAACTGCTCACTTCATGGACCCACGTGCAGCTGGTGAAACTCACTGGTGATGTTCCTGAGTCAGCCTGTCCAGTGTTGCAAAGTTTGCAATAATTAGCCCAGGTAAGCATTTCAGCCAAGCAAACATGCTGTGGGGAATAGTAAACTTGGGGTGTCTCAATAAGTAACACTTAGGTCTTCAAACACTTCTAGAAGCTGGTGCCTCATGCCCCTTTCCCTGTAAAATGTCAGCCAGGCCCATGGCTGCAACCTGGCTCTGGCTTGAGGCAATGCAGATCATAGCCTGAAAAGCACCTCAGAATAAAAGGCTCTCAGATTGTCTGCCAGTGCCTCAAGAAATGAAATACAGTTTTACTCCTAAAATGTCAAAGGTATGTCAGTGTGAAGATGAAAAAAAAGAAAAAAAGTTTGAAAAGAGGTTTTGCTAGCAGCCAGTAAAATATAACTCCTACTTATTTTTTTTTCCCCTTCTGAGCTTGAAGCTTTGTTTCAGGGGAAGAAAAACAGTGGGCAAAAGGGATAAAATGGAGTGGGAGCAAATAACTGTATACTTGCTTTGTATCAAAGAATCATATGCATCAAGTGATGAAGTCCTTGCAAGTCTTTAACACCCTTCCCCATATCCTGTCTCTGAAATTCCTCCACCTCTCCTTGTTCAGCAGCCAGGATAGCAGCTGCTTGCTGTGCTCAGCTGTGTCACAGGTACAATCATGCTTGCTCTGATTTTTGGTTTCATGGCACTGCTTTCAGCTCTGGGCACGTTTCAAGAGACCCCAAACTTTGACTGACTCAAGGGCTACAGGGCAGGAGAGGTGAAGGTAAGGGAAAGATGGGTTACCCAAATGGACATAATCAAATGATTGCTGCAGGGCTGGAGCAGAAATGATGCAGCACATTCTGCATTGCTCCTTGGAGCCCCAGGCAGAGGCTGGACACACTGAGTTGTCTTTATCTCCTGAAAAGGACCTCCATGGGTCCAACACATCTCAGAACTCCCCTCCTTTTCCCCTGGCTTCCCCACTAATCTCAGTGCCCAGCCTCAGTGACATCCCAACAAGGGTGGCACCCCTGATCACCCCACCACTACCCACCACCCAGCTCAGAGGTTTTTGTTCCTGCTACCTGAGCTCAAGGCACAGCCACTGGGCATGGGGCCAGCAAGGCTTCTCCCATCACTGGATCCCCTTTGGTTGCTCTTCCTTCAAGGGCCTCTGTCTGGCTCTTCTCCACTAATGTTCTCTGTGTCATTCCAAAACAATCAGCCAGCAGCACTGCTTATGTCTAGTGAGACCAGTGAGGGTGGGTCAAGAGTGCATCCAAGCAGAATGTGGTGTAAATAACTGACTCCATCTGCTTTGGGTCAGAACAGCTTCAACTCGTCAGAGGGAGCCCAGGAGCCTCCACGGGTGGTGAAGGGGCTTTCTGAATCCATCCACAGAGCTGGCACTGGAAGAAGCCAAACATGCTCTTAGTGTTTACACTGTCAGCCTACAAGGTATTCATCTTCATCCCAAAACACATTCCTCACAGAACACTTCTGTGCTTCAAGCTCTGCCATGGGGAGGGAGAGCTGAGGAAATGAGAACTGGGAGGATGATGCTGAGCCCTCAAGCCTTGTGTACAGCAGCAGCTGCTCCCACGCCTGGGATCCTCCTGAGAGGCATCAGGACATGGCACTGTGCTGCTTGGTTTTCACTGTGCCACGGGCATGTGAAGTGAAGGGTTATATCCCCATCCTCTTTCAGCTTGCTGCCATGTGGGGAAGGTGCAGGGAAGCAAAGGGGATGTTGCAAATCCAAGCTGGAAATTTTCCTCCTTGTGTCCCCTCCAGCAGGCTCAAAACCTTAGAGCAATGTACAGCCAGCATTTGTTGAGGAAGGGATGGTGGGCATTGCTGGTGCTCAGGACATGTAGGTACCAAATAGAGACCTAAGCAGGACTGCACTGTCACCTCTCCCCTGCCCCAGATATTAAAAATAAGCAAAGTCAGAGCACTACCAGCCTTTTGGGAATAAGAGTCTCCTCCTCCTCACCCTTCCTTCAGTAAATGAATCAAAATTTAGAACTCTAAATTGGAACTCAGCTTTGAAGTCCAGGCTTGTTATTGTGTCCTCAGCGCTGACACAAATATTTTCGAGAGAAATGTGGCATTTTGGGTGTCTCCACTTTTTGAAGTTTGTCCAAAAAGGGATTCCACTAGAGCCCCAGTTCAATGCTGAGCTCAACCCTATGCTGAGCTCATGACCCTATGGTTTGTCTCAAGCTGAGTAGCTTCTAAATTAAGGTACCACAAAATAGAAGCAAATTCTGTAAATTTGGCCACAGAGATTGAATTTCTCATGCAGTGCTCCTTTTGTCCCATGAACAGGATTTCTTTCAGTCCTCAGACTAGCCGGACACCATTCTTAAAAATTTTTCTTAACATTTTTCTTAACATTTTTCTAAATACAACAAATGTACAAATTTATTATATTTTTAATGCATGTTTTCAATAAAAGGCTACAATATGTAGTTTCAGCTAGACTGGCTGAAGACCACATAGTATGAGCCTGAAAATAAACTCCCAGGTCTAAATAAAGGACCTACTTGCACATTCCTTGATGTGTCATTCGGCAAAGTGATGGGAGCTGTGATTTAGCATCTCCAAAGGAAAACAAAGAAACAGGTCCTTTTAAATGTAATGTTAAATGACCTTCTCCTTCCTCACTAATTTAGTAGCAGCACATGGTCCAGACTTCTAGGGCAGCTTTGAGTTCTTGAGCTGTCCCACATAGTAGACAGAAGAAGCTGAAATCTCTGGAAAAGATGTTCAACTTGCTCTGCTAAGGAGAACTGAGAAAAGCAGAACAAGATTAAATCGAAAGTGGTTTTCTTTGTCTTCTGGTTCCTGTGGCTCCTGGCTGCCCTTGCTTCCTTCATTCATAAGCTCCTCTGAAATCTGGGAGGAAACAAAACTGAGAACTTCATAAGGCCACCTGTCATCTGGAAAAGAGGGTCTGACAAGACACCAGATACCAGAATTTTTTAAGGAAAAAATAAAGACACAAGGAAGGCTATCCTGGAAGGGAAAAATTAATTTTTAGGGAGTTTGTGTTTCCTTTTGTACCTTCAGGAAAGTGGGAGGCAGAGGGAGATGATGACATGGCTTAGCCCAGCTCCTGCAGAGTGGGATGATGAAGCAACATTAAGTGATGCAGACTTTACTGGATTTACAGCTCCCCCAGAAATCACATTCCTTGAGACTTTGATTCACTCCTCAGCCCAAACAATGGCTGATTCAGATAGGAAAAAGTCCACAAACTCAGGTCTCCTACAGTTCTTGTCTCTGACAGTGCAGTGGTGCTGCAATAGAAGGACACATTTAATGGAAGGACTCTGAAAACTGCCCAAGGAGGTGCCACACCAACTCTTCTTCAGACCTACAGGTTTCAGTGTCTGGTCACATACAGGGGACCTCAATGATACCCAAATGGCTGGCCCTGAGCCTGGTGTTGCAAGATGGGGAAGCCAAGCTGTGGCACTGAGCCAAGACACAGTCTTAGGAGGTGTGCAGAACAGCACAGACAGTTCAAATGTTTAAAGCTTTGTCTTGGTATGTCAGACATGGGAGAGAGCAGGAAACTGACAGCAGGCAGTGTCATCCCCTCTATTCCACTCACACATCAAGAGGGGTTTTCACCAGGCTGTCAGAGTCCAAGGCAAAGCACATACCAAATACTGCCAAGCTCTGGCACAGGCTGCCAGGACAGGGGTGGAGTCCCTGTATCCCTGGGAGTGTGCAAAACTGTAAATGTGGCACTTGAGGATGTGTTTGAGTGGCATTCTTGGTGATGTAGGGTTAATAGTTGGATTTGATGATATTAGAGGTATTTTTCAACATAAATGATTCTATGATTCTGTGATTCTATGATTCTATGATTCTATGATTCTATGATTCTATGATTCTATGATTCTATGATTCTATGTCAACTCCAGCAAAGTTGATTCTAGCTATCTTGGGGAGCAATGCCAGAAAAATCCTATGTTCAGAGGTTTAGCCTCATCTACAGTTGGTGGTATTATCCCAAATATTGCTGTGGATTTTAGATTTGGGGAGGGGTTCTTCATTCCTTTAGCTTTTTGTTCCCACACTTTTCCCACTCAGACAAGGTCAGCAGAACTTGGTAGAGATGTGCCTACAAGGCTATAAGTGAAACTTCCCACTTTGCAGTATGCACCACAATTTGATTGAACAAAGCTGAGGACAGCTGGGATTTCTATGTCACTTGGGACCCAGGACTTCAATTTTGGCCTTGTTGGACTGATAACTGAGCAACACCCTGAAAAATCCGAGATGTATTATTGACTCATCAGCTTATTCTCTTAAAAGTGCAAGCAAACTGTAAGGTTTATCTTGTTTGCTTTCAAGCTCCCATAAAAAGCAGGACAGTACAACACACAGAAGCTGCAGCTCCTGAAATGCAAAAATCTTCACCTCAGTTTAACACTGGCTTTAATGGGATACTGCTTTTCTTGATGACTTTGCCATTTTACTTTCCCTCCCATCTGCCAGCTACAGTATACATATTTATTCTTTCTTATCCTGCTGTTGATCTTCTGAGACCCTGCAGTCTTTAAAGATTTTCTGATGGGGAATATAATGGTGGGAATTTGAGGATGAGCCTACACTTGGTCTGCAAACAGCTGGAGTGGTATCACTCCCTTTTTCTTCTCCTCTTCTGGCCAGACTCTCCCTATACCCCTCTGCCAAAAGCACACTGGGCATGAGATGTGCCACAGCTCTGATTCCTCCTGTGCACTCAGCCAGGCTGTGCACAATGACCAAGATCCAGGCAGAGGGCAGACTGGGGGTACCCACCTCCCTGAATGTGTCTGACCTGGCAAGGATCAGAGAGGTTTCTAAGAGCCTGTGCTGAAAGAGCTGCAGCCCATCACTCTTCTGCAGATGAGAAATGTTTTAAAGGAAATGGCAGAAGGTGATTTACCTCTAGAATTTTATTTTGCTGCCGAGACAATCCTTCTCTCTGCACCCTAGTCCCTTGCAGGTGATCTGAAGTAGATCTCTCTTTTTTCCTGATGCTCAGGACTGATCATTCTCTTTTTGAGATGGAGAAGTGGCATTTTCTCTCCTCTGTATCCTCTCCACATGAAGTTGTGAGCACAGCTGGAATTAATGCAGGTGACTGGGTGAGCTCATGAGAAGTTTCCATGGAAGCTGTGGCATTAAACCACTCCATCCTTTGATCCCTAAACCCTCACACTTTTGCTGGGAGCCTAATGAAATCAGAACAAAGCAGCAGCCTGTATGTGGAGAAGGAATTCAAGACATTAAGCAAAGGGCAGGTTAAGGTTAAATGGACCCGAGATCCACACAAATTTTGCCCCACCAGAAGAAAAACTTACAGTCTCACAGGATTTTCTCTTTTGCCCCCAAGAGAACTGTAATCACCACAACTGTACTGTTAGGAGCTTAATACATGAACCACAGGGTGAAATTATGATTGGTTTAGATAATCTCATGGTCAGATCTGCTGGGTCTGCTCCAGCTCCCTGTACTCCACTGTCTAAAGGGTTGCTCTGCAGGGAGCTCTTTGCACAGAAGAATTTCTTACAATGAGGATGGTGAAACACTGGCAGAGATTGCCCAGGGAGGTGGGAGATGCTCCATCTCTGGAATAATTCAAGGCCAGGTTGGACAAAGTTCTGAGCAGCCTGGTCTAGTGAAAGATGGACCCGCTTATTGCCATGGAGCTTGGTCTAGATAGTTTTAAAATTCTCTTCCAACTCAAGCTGTTCTATGAATCTATGGTCCCAAAAGGCTAAGTAAGGATACATCTGCCCATTCTAGGGGGAAAAAGATATTAAATTAGTAGGTCATTTGCAAAGGAAAATGTTATTGGCTTTTTTCCATCTTTCTCTTCCTCTTTCAATTGAGTTCTACAAAATTGTGGTTGCTCTCCACATAAAATCTACTCATAGAAGCTTTCATGAAATGTTTTCCCTCCCCCACCAGTTATTTCCAGTTGTTCAGGATATGGACTCTGTTCCTGGGAGCACTGTGCCTGTGAGGTTATAGCTCTGGATGCATTTGACTAATGGAACACACAAATGATTCCCACCTGCAGAAATGGGATGTGATAAAAGACATGCCACTAGTCACCTGCAAACTTGTGATCCAGATGTTGCAGAGCCTTGGAAAAGTTTGGATCAGGTTCTTTGCACCTGTCAGCTGCCCTTGTAATTGCCTATACCTACAGTTTTTCTCTCACTAGCCTGGAGCACTGGGAAAATTCTAAGCTGCTTCTGAACATCCTTGACTGGGCTCGAGTCAAGCTGCAAATTCCAGTTCTGTTGGCAGTTCAGCTATTCAGTTTCAGGCAAGTCATTAGTTAACTTTCTGATGTGCTCTGTTGTAACATAATCACTCTTCTGTTTTTCAGGTTTTTTCTTTTTCCCTTCCTTTTTCCCTTCCTTTTTCCCTTTCCATTCCCTTTTCCCTCCCCTTTTCCCTTCCCTTCCCTGAAACTTCCCTTCCCTTTTCCCTTCCCTTTTCCCTTCCCTTTTCCCTTCCCTGAAACTTCCCTCTTCAGCTGATGGATGTGGTCCCACCATTTTTAAAAGAGAGAACTGACTACTTTCAAACTTTATTTTAACATCATGCAACTTCCCATTGGCATCATTAAAGACAGCCTTGTAGTGCTTAGCTGTATTTAAACACAGCTTTTTCTCGGGATAAGGGAGATGAGCCGGTTCCATGAGAAGCCTCAAGGACACATTAGCTCTAATTATATCAAAGGGATCAAATATCAACAGTGAAGAACAAGATTATCTCACCCCTCCCTAGCACCTTCCACCTGGAGACAGCTCTGGTGCAAACAGATCTAACTGCCCGACTGGATTTGCAAAGTAGCCTTGTTCCCCTTTTAAAAGTGCAAAAGCAAAGGGACAAAGTCAGCATTGAATAAATTTCTCCTTGTTTCTCTAGCTCTGAGTGGCAAAGGCTGCACAGACTTGAGCAGCACAGGGTCAGAGCTGCAGGGAGAACCAAAGGCTGGAGGGTTCTTTGTATTTTCTCCTTTCCTTGCCTGGTCTGTCTTCATCTCACGAGGCTGTCCTCAGAATCAAAACTGTCACTGCAATATATTATATTTTAAAAAATTTTGTTTGTCACAGTATTTCTTTCCCAGCTCAGAAGCAGCATGAGTGGGGTGTGTTCAGCCTCAGTGCCAGAATGAATTGAGGGGGCTGGGAGGGTCCTGTCTTCTCTGGATGTGGCTTCATGCTGCTCTCTGGGAGTATCCAGAGAAGCAAAACTTCATTCACCAAAATAAAAGTAAAATTAATGACCCCCCACTTGCATCACTTTTGGAAAGAAATCCACATGCACCCAAACTCTCTGAGAATGGTGTTTTCCATCTAGCTCTCCATCCAGTTACAACTGACTAAACTGCTTTATAAACCCTTGGATTCTGGCCCAGAAAATGTGATGTTTCTTAAAATGATTGTGCCAATACCTTCTGAAATGTAGGTGGCCAGAAATTGGCTGATCTTTTCCTATTACATATTTTAAAAATGAGTTGACATTCATATATAAATTCTGCATAAGCTTCATGAAGCCTTAGTACCAACAGAGAAAGGGAATGTCAACAACTGCTTAGCTGCTATTATGGGCTGGAGATAATAAGGAAAGTGGCTGGGCAAATTGCATTTTCAGGAAATTGTGTCAATTATACAAAAAATGGAAGGACTTGGGGAAAAAAACCCCCTTGATTATTTTCATGAAAAGTAGGTTGAAAGGAAATTTGAAAATGGATGTATAGGGTCCTAATTTACTTTAATATTTCCTGTGTAAAGTCTTAAAGTTAAAGATTGATTTTTCCAATAAACATTACAAGCATAATGGCATGGAGGTATGATCACAGATCACGTAGCAGATGGAGAGCTACGGAGAAAGAACTGCTGCTCTTATAATGAGTTTGGTCTTCTTTTTTTTTTTTTTTTTTTTTCAGAAAAGCCTGCATTAGTTTGAAAGAAAAGGATCAGATCTGAAGTGTACAGTAAGAAAGACTCCAACTACTAAAGTATGAATAAAAATAGAGGAATTTAGCCCAAAACCAAAATCAGTTAGGAATAGGAAACATATATATCAAATATAATTGAAATTTCAAGGAGATTTCTGCTACACAAATTGCATTTATAATTTGGTCCCAGCATCATAAATTGAGTAATCATAAAGTCTTAGTCAAAACTTTTATTTTCACAACCAAAGGAAGTGTAGTTTTCACTGAAATGAAAACTACTTTCAGAGTCCTGACTTCAGCACATCATGAGTAAAAACTAAGCAGGCACATTCAGACAATGTCCAATGTCTGTGTGTCTGCACCTTCATGGAAACGAACTTTTTATTTTTTTTGCATCATTTTTCATGGGGCAAGCACTTGTTTCACACAAAAAAATGTACACTAAACGCTCTTAAAAGTTGGATTTCAAATTAAATTGGGTGGTTCTCTTGAACTCAATCATTTTTGAGGGGACAGATTTTTTTTTCTGGTGCATTTTTGTGTGTGTTTGCATGTTCACATTTCAGGAAGTGGAAACTTAAAAAATAAAAGACGATCCCTTCAGAGCAGAAAAGAAGAATGATTTATAACAGCATGACAAATGCCCTAGAGAGAAATCCTGTTTTCTGTCTTCTCCCTTTAGGAGGAAGGAGTTTGGAATGGAGTAACAAAACCAAGGGCAGAAAATGGGTAGGCAGGTGGAGCAGAGCTCCACTCAACACTCCCTTGGTAACTGCCAGGAGCTGAGGATCAGTGTCTGCCCCTGATTTCAGTTTTTCTTGACTAAGAGTGTTTGCAAATACATCCCTGTGCTTCTGAATTTATTTCTTGACAGCTTCTGCCACAGTATGTGTTCCCTGTAGGAATAATTATGTTGCTGGGCTCATTCAGCAGGATATATATGATTATATATTATATATATGTTATATACATGTAGAAGCAAATATATATATATTTTTGCTTCTGCTGTCATATGAGTACCTGATTCCTCCCACCCCCTTACAGCCACTGCCTGTGACTTTAACACCTTCTCTCTGGGGTTTGGAGAAGATCTTTTGTTCCCAGAGCCATCCAGCCTGGTAAGAACACCTGATTGTTTCTGGAGAAGATTGGTGTGTGCATGCATTAGGGCTCACTGATGCTTTGGCTCATCATCAGCTGTCCCAAGGAACTGAGCCACCCCAGGGATGCTGCACTTCCAACATCATCCCAAGAGTGTCCTGCTGGGCAAAAGGGGCCTTTTACTGAGACATTTCCTTGGTGCATCTGACAGATTGGCTTTCCTGAAATGACCCAGGCTTATGCAGTACCTGCTTTCCTGCCTATTATGTCCAGAGCACTTCTAGGGCATCTCTCTCTATCTCTTTTGGCTTTTGTTGGGATAAGCCTGTAAAATGACATCTCCATCTCAACTCATCCCACCCCCTCCAACATGGAAGCAAAGGCAGTGGTTGGGCAAGCCAAGAGCATGAACCTCCTCACAAGAGGAAAAGGCAAAAGCAGTGAAAATGTATATTGCTCCCAGTGAGCTTAGACAATATTTAAAACTCAGCAATGGAAACTGACTCCTTATGGAAACCTCCAAAGCACTTACAAAATAGGAATTTGGTCTCTTGCCTCCCCTCTGCACCACATCCTCTGAAGTGCATAACAATGGAAATTCTGTTCCTATGCGTTCTCCTACAAATGACCCCTGGAAAGCACTGACTGCTTCCTGTAGGCTTCTGCCATCATCCCTTCCCTGGGAATATCTGCATCTACTTCCAGATCTGTAACCACATCTCTTTAACTGAGTTGTGAAGCAGGATTTATGTGACTTCGTTTAGATTTCGTCACTTTACAATAAAGAGATAGTTATTCCAAATTAGAAATGAGGAACATGAGATTCTGATCTAAGAGAGAATCTAGTGTCTAATGATATGTGCCTGGCTATAGGTGATAATTTAAAATTAGTTTATGGACCCCCTGTAATTATATTTCCTATATGTGTTTTTTTGTGGTTACCAGGTAACTGTGAAGTGATTACATGAATATTTGTGATTGGCAGGGTTAGACACTGCTGATACACAGGATAAGCATAATTTTTCCCCCTTGTAATTCTTTATGCCAATATCTGGGACTTATATCAGGATAAAGGCACCTCACCAGCAAAAAAACTCCACTAATGCCATGTATCTTATCTGAGGCATCAGTTTGCACAGCACTGAAACTCAGCACTTGTATTTTGAAATGCAAATACTGGGATGTCTTGAGAGCAAGGACATGATGCCCCAAGGCTGTCACCTCCTTCCCTACTTATTCCCATCAGGTAGTGAGATCCAAACCATCCAGCTTACCCCTTCAGTTGGAGGTTTTCCTCCACACATCCCCTCTTTTGGGAACATATTTTGGGAACACTGCAAAAATTACCCTCTTGCAAAGCCACGCAGATGTTGACCTGCCCTCTGCCTCCCCTCACTGCTGGGTATCTACTAGGAGTCACAGAAAGCAGGAGAGGACAGAGAAGGGAAACTTGAAGAGAGCAACGCTGGAGGGAACCATCAGATTGGGTGCTCATCATACAAAAAGCCCATCCACCAACCAATCCATTCTCCTTCCTGGAATTAACACTGCCCAAGTACTGTGTGACCTCAGTGAGAGTTTCTATTAGTCATTAACCTGTTTTTTTTCTCTGAGCATCCCTTTACTGAATATGATCACAACCGCTTAAGGAAAAACAATCCAACCGTGTTCTCAGGGCAGGAGTGAAGGGAATGGTGATCACACAAGTCTGGGAAACAATTACCCCCAGATCTGACACTGTGGCAGCAGAACCCATCCAGATACTACACAGGGCATCATGCATATTCACATTGTTATCACAACCCAGGTTTAATCACTCCCACCTTTTACAGGGATTTGGTGGCCAGTGATTTCAGAAATTATTTTTATTTTGCCAGCTTTTGTGAGCCGGGTGCTGTTTGCACATCAAAATGATCTCTTGCAAAACACGGATCTGCAAAATGAGCAATGGGGGTGAATGCTTGGGATCTGATTTACTTCTCTGGCCTCTGCATGGAGCCTTCAGACTGTGGAAAACTGCACCAAAGAAGGAGGAAATTATTTGAAAGGAGTCTGCTGTCAAGTAAAAAAGAAATAATTTGTGGAATGTTTTAGATACTGTTGATGTTCTCAAATTTAAGGCAAGAAAAGAAACTTTTTCTAGCAGCACAGCTGACAGCAGGAGGCAACTCTTTGATCTCTGTCTGCACACAGTGGGGTGATGCCCATGAATTACAAGCAAATGCAATGCACTGTCATTCTTAAATAGAAACACACTAGCTAATTAAATTGAGACCCTAGTGATCAAGTGATTGGTCTGCAGCTTTGGAAATTTCTATCCTGCAATGCTCTTCAGCTTGGGGTAAATCACTCAACCTCTGTTTCCCAGTCCTCCTCCCCATAGCCTCTGATGAAAAATTAAGTATGATTTACACAGGGTGGTATGAACGTATTTTCCTCTTCCTTCAGAACTTGCACTGTGGCATTAATCAGACCTGCAGTCGCTGACAGAGCACATGTTAACCTCCAGGAGCCCTCTGTCAGCCAGGCTGCTGTCTGGGCTGGCTGCTCCGAGGGTATCTGTGGGTCATCATGGAGTCAGAGGTTTGGAGACAAACACTGGAGTGTAGGGGTGTCTTAGGTTACAGTGTGAGGTGTAACCAAGGTTCTACCACCATCTACATTTCCTTCTGATGAGCTGTTAAAATGGGTGGAGCAGTGTTTCTTTATCTTCTCCATGACTGATGATAATTCCCTCTGGGAAGCAGCATCACTGAGGGGCCACCTCTGCTGATGGACCATCAAGAACTCCCCAGAATTACTCACAGAATTACATTATCCCATTGTGAAATTCCCTGCCCTGGGGGATGTACCCAACAGTCCCCCTGTATATAATTTGGGTTTGGGACAGCACAGTGCCCCCACCCCATACCCAGAGGATAAGAGCTCTTGTCAGCCACCACTGGATCTCCAGAGAAGGATGAGACCTTTCCACAGGATCAACAAAACCACATCCATCACTCCAGCAGGACTGCAGCCACCATTTAATCAGACTGCTGCTGCCACCCTGACCAACAGGGTGTCAGGTCATATTCTGACTTCATCAGTTTAAACCAGTGTTTCTGTGCTGTTGCCTTTGTTGTAATTTTTCTATTAAATTGTAGCTCTGACTTGAAATCTCTCAAAGGTACTTGTGTGGGGATTCCACCTCCTGGCTTACCTTCCAAAGGGGTCAAGCAGAGAGTGTGGTCCCATGAGACAGTGGGAAACACTTATCCTCTCATTCTTCAACTTCCACACTGTGATGGGGCAGCTAGAACTTCCTAAAAAGAACATCTAGTTGTCCAGGATCTTCATATAAGAAATATTTACCCCACAAATGAGCATTGGCCTGATTCATCCTGGATGTATCAGATCAACAGCACATGCATATCTGGCCATGTGATGGCCAGCAGTACCCTGGAAGCCACAGCTTTAGGTAGGCTGCTGAATGTCTGGAAATCCAGCAGATCGTTTGTAAAACTGGTAGATCATCATTAAAAAAACCCCACAAAACAGGGAGAGTAGGACCTTGATCATGGAATGAGCAAACTGCCTCAGCAAGCAACAGAATAAGAGACTATACACAAAGTAGTGGAATGATGGATCAGCAGTGAGACAACAGATAACAAGTAAAACAAACAGACCAGATTAAAAGTGGTTGGCCACGAAATTCATTAAGGGGGAGCAGTCCAAGGTTGGTTTTTGCCATTGTAGCTGTACCAAGCTGGCTGGTAAAAGCTGAGTATGCCCCAAAACCCATGAAGTTTCCAGCCAGTTTTCACCTGGGAAAACGTTTACCTGTTGGATGGAGAACTGGAGTTTCCCCATGGAAGAAGCTGTCCTCAAGCTCTGGTAAGCTCTAAAGGACAAGGTCAAATTTCAGTGTTAACCCAAGAGTCTGCTATAAAATCTTCTTGGTCCACATTCAAATCACAGGTTTTCAGGAGCTGATATTTTTGTGTTTTGTTCCCAGCAGCTTATGTGAAGGCCAAGACACTGATAAATGACTTTCAATCATACAAAGTCACATCAGTCTATAGGAGCCTTGGGGCCAACCTGACCTGCTTATTTAACAGTCTCAGCACAAGAACTCTGGAGAGTCTAAATGACATTAGACTTGCTTGGTTTGGACTGTGGCTGCTCTAGGATCTCACTGGTCACTGGTGAAACTTTCAGTTTCAGGCTTCATTACAGAGGTCTATCTTTTTTCCATGGGTTCAGGAGAAGTCCCAGCTCAGCTATTACCCAAAAGTACACCCCTCATTTATGCTGGATGCTCCTCTGTGTCACTGAATGCAGACTGCCAACTTCCAACACTGCCCTTAGCCTCACTGGGTGCTTGGAGAAAATGCTTAATGTCAGATGATCTTTAGAAATAAATGAGCCATCTCAGAAATGGGATACCTCAGAAAACTTACTTCCTTGGAAGTCTGAGATAACTAAGTGCAATTTCCCATCTTCAATTTTGGGCCAATACCTTTCATCTCATCACTGGGCACATCCAAGGAGAGTCCATACCTGTCTCCTCTGCACCATTCCAATAAAATTCCCCTTGGCTTCTCCCAATCAGGCTGAAAAATACCTCTAAAACCATTGAGTCCAACCATTTCCCCAGCACTGCAAGTTCCACCATTAACCTGTGTCCCCAAGTGCTACATGTACATGGCCTTTAAATTCCTCCAGGGATGAGGACTCCACCACTGCCCTGGGCAGCCTGTTCTGGGGCTCGAGAGCCCTTCTGGGGAAGAAATTTTCCCTAGTATCCAATTTACACCTCCCCTGGGGCAACTCGAAGACATTTCTTTTTGTCCTGTCACTTGCTACTGAAGAGACAAGTCCCACCTGACCATAACCTTCTTTAAAGGAGTAGAGAGCAGAAGGTCCCCCCGAGCCTCCTTTTCTCCAGTCTGAGCCCCACAAATTCCTCAGCTGTTTATATCAGACTTGTGCTCTAGACCCTTCCCCAGCTTCATGATACTGGGCAGTACGTGGATAAGTGCTGGCACACTGGAGGCTCTCCCTGGTCACTGTTCCGTGGTAGAGCTTTGAGGACTGACCTGGTGGTTTTTTCTTCTGCATCAATCCTTTCCACATGCCACTGAAATCACAAGTGTGAAGGTAACATGCTTTATAATTTTGAACTCTTAGACCTCTTCAGTCCAGTTTTTTTCTCAATCCACTGGTGCAAAACCAGAGACACCCTGGGAGATGTGAT
>JAOTQP010000001.1:99663921-99670174 GCA_026413545.1 Cichladusa arquata
ATTTGGTCAGATGTCTCTTACCCCATGTGTGGTGCACTCACTAAGGATGCTAATTTAGTGTCCCCTTTGTTTTAATATTGGTTTTATTTGGGTTCATGTTCAAAGAGATGAGGAATTTGATGAGTGAAGGAGTGATGTGGGTTTTCCTTCAAACTCTTTCCCCAGACCTGAATTTGCCACATATCCAGCCTGAAGTGAGTTTACTCACGATTCCTGACGGGCAGTCATGTCAGTCTGACCCTATTTTGTCCTTGCTGGTCCCATGCACTATCCCAACAGGCTTCACACCCTCAAACATTGGTCTCCTGCTCGAAAACACCACTCCAGTGGTTTGCAGCACACCCCACATATTACTGCAGACAGTTTAACTTGGCCAAAGCACACAGAACAGTTCCATTGTCTTAGGGCCAGAGCTGGGAGAAGCCACGTGCTGTCTAGCAGGGTGTGCTCCAGGCAGGGACAGCCCTGAGCAATGTGGACACAGGGTCAGGGACACTCACCAGACTTTGTTATTTGGCAGTGTAGACATGGCTATGAATGCAGCTGCTGAGAGCTTCTGTGTCTCTCTGCATGGCCTTCACCCACATCCCAACATTAACCACAGCTCTTTGGTGGAGGTGCCTGGCTAAATCCACACCACCAGGCTATGCAGAGCGAAAAAGTGCTGATGACTTGCCATCCACAGTTCAGAGGGCTTTTTTTTTTAAAATTGTATTAGCTATAGCCTGGTCCTGTGGCCCAGTCTTGGTCAGCATGTGGTAGGTGCTCACCTGGAGCAGGTCTTTGGTTTGGATTTGTTGTGAACTGAAACATGAATGCAGATGCAGATCCCTCCCTCAGAGAAATGTGATGGTGGAGATCATGCAAATCTCTGCCCCACAAGCCTATGTTTTTTACTTTTGATTCCACTTTGAAGTCCAAATAAAATTTAAAACTTGAAAGCAAACCTCATCCCTAAGCTTCCCAGAAGCAGCTTCACCACTGCAGCCACAGTGAGGCCACAAGCTCTTTGCTTGGGGTGGGGTACCTTGTCCTGCTCCTTTGCTCACTCAGAAGGGCTTCATCTCCATCTCAAATCCCAAGTCCAGATGTTCTTTGTTCACCTAGAGTTTTGCTTTTTTGTTTGCAATCCTCAAACACAGACATTACTGTTCCCCTGGTCATCTACATTGATACATTGATAATAGATGGTTTGGGTTGGAAGGGACCTTAAAGGTCATCCAGTTCCACCTCCTGCCATGGGCAGGCACCTTCCACTAGACCAGGTTTCTCCAAGACACCTCCAACCTGGCCTGGAACACTTCCAGGGATGGGGCAGCCACAGCTGCTCTGGACAACCTGTCACCACCCTCATGGCTAAGAATTTCTGCCCAATATCCCATCTAACCCTGCCCTCTGGCCATGGGAAGCCATTCCCCTTTTCCTGTCCCTCCAGGCCCTTGTAAACCTGCCCAGCCTCTCTACATCTTTCTTGCAGGCTCCCTCCAGGTACTTGAAGGCCACAATTAAAAATCTTAATTTAAGAGAAGGTCTTCCTGGAGCATTCTCTTCTCCAGGGAACACCCCCAGCTCTCCCAGCCTGTCTCCAGAGCAGAGGGGCTCCAGCCCTCAGAGCTTCTCTGTGTTTTTCTCTGGGCTCAATCCAGCAGCTCCGTGTCCTTCTGATGCTGGGGACCCCAGGGCTGGAGGCAGCTCTACAGGTGGATCTCACCTGAGTGGAGCAGAGGGGCAGAATCCCACCCACCCCCCAGCCCCTCATCTGCTCAAGATGTGGGATCAGCTCAGGATGTTTGAGTGAATGCCTCATGTATTTTTTTCTGAGGTTAAGTTTTGGTGAGTACCTTCAGCTATTACTTAAAGGTGTGTGTTGGATTTACTACTATCAGCACTTTCTGGCTTTCCAACTTGGCTGAAAAGCTCCCACAAAGAAAACAATCAGTTGGTAGTAAATAAGTATTGCCACACACCCCCCAAAAAATTTATGACCCAGATAACCTTAGGACTTCTAAGTCTTAAGACTATGACTAAGTAAGCAAATAAAGTAAAGTAGAGTAAAGTAAAGTAAAGTAAAGTAAAGACTATATATTTTTTTTAAAAGGTTTTGTCTGGCATGTGTTCCTGGAAGACCAGGGCTCAGTGGTGGGGTTAGGAGCTGACTAAACAAGACCTGTAGTCATGCTTGCCAACATTTTTAAGGCTCTTCGAGAAAACACCAAACAAATTAGTTTGAAACTAAGCTGAAGATACTTTCTCAACATTTTTTTCCCCACCAGAGGCAAAAATTTATCACACAAGACTCTTGACCTTTTATTGTTCACTGATGGAAAGGTGGGGAACTCATTTGATGTTCACTCCTCTCAGTAGACCTGCCTCTAGTCTACCATGCACTTTTAATATTAGTCCTAAAAAGATTCCAGGTACAGTTCTAGATACTGGAGGGATTTCAGAAATGCTTTTGTGCTGCATGCCAAAATGCTAAGAGCAGGGAGAGATTGTGTCATCAGTTTTCAGTCAAACTCCTCTGTGCCTCTTTTTCTAAGTTGCCAGAAAAGTTACACATAAAATCATGAGCAAAGACTTTCCATACAGCTTTAAAAATGGGATTTCTCTTTACAATGGCTGTAGGTGGTTTGGGGTGTTCTGATGAAGGACCTGGTCCTGTCTGGCTTCATATGACAGTGGCAAGAGGAGGGGTACACTTTTGCTTGGCTTAGCTTTCACATTTGATCTGTTTTGCACCGAATTTGATCATCACATTTTACAATCCCACTCCAAGCAGGAAATCTAGACTATGGATCAGTGACTGCCTTAATTTTTATTGACAAATCATGATCTTTATTGGTGGAATTATGAGCTAGCTGGATCATACTGTCTTTGTGTAATGAGGCCAATATATTGCTACTGGCATGGTGTTTAAAATTTAATGCAACCAAGAACAAATGTAGCTTTCTTCGTGCTCTCCCTCTCCCTCTTCCTCTCCCTCTCTCTTTTCTTCTTTTCTTTTTTTCCTTCTCTTTTCCCCGCTCCACTCTAGCTCCTTTTCCTTCCTTTCTTCCTTTTCTGTTTTGCTTTTTCCAAAATAGAGATTCAAATTTCCAGAATTCCTCTGCAATTCTAGTGTGAAATGGGAAAGGCTCATTCCAGTCCCCTGCAGGGCAGTGGTTTGGTAGGGATCACACTGTCCATCACCTTCAGAGGAAGGAGAGCCATCTGAATTAAACATCCACTTCCTTGAATGCTGGAGAAGGGTGAAGCAAACAGGACCTTTTGTGGGCAAGGTTTCATGGTTAGGGTTGGATGGGATCAGCCATCACCTGGAACACAGCAGCTTCCAGCCAAAATGCCAGTTCTGACCTCAGCCCCAGGGCTCCCAGTTGCCCTTTGGAGCATCTTCTCTCCCTCCACTGACTATGGAAGTTCCAAACCATCTTAGACAATCACTCTAAGTGCTTTAAATTATCTGGTGTGAATGACCACTGTTCCTTTATCCCCACCCAGGTTCTGTTGGAATCCAAACAGGAAAGTCAAAGAGAGGAATATGGATATGAGGTGAAATCACTTGCTTCACAACAAATTATTTAGCAGTTATAAACTCCAGCAGAATTTTGTGTTTCAGTTCCAAGATATTTAAAACAAACAAACAAACAAACAAACAAACAAACACGCCACCACCCTTTTGGTTATTTTTCAGGTTTTTTTTCAAGATGGGAGTGATCACAATGACATGCTAAGGATGAGAAGGATCAGGCCCATGGTGCTGCCAGAGGTGGTGCCACATCAGAGGAGCACATCTGGCTTCTCAGACCCTGGGATGAGCTGGCAGCACGAGGAGCAGGAGCCACACTTGGTGAGGAGTGCAGTGTTACAGTGGTGTCACTGCAGCACAATAAACACTGAGTCCCATGGTACCAGCTTTACAGCCTCCATGCAGACCAAGGCCTTGCTTTAATATTACTTGCACTTAATCTTCAATTTGTAATATTTATTTAATTCCTTCTTGTTAAGAAGCCCAGAGGAAGGATAGGCCAGTCCAACCTCTCCTGGACTGCAGTTCTAAACTATTAATCTGTCATGTCAGCATGCTTTATTAATACTGTTTTCCTGTGTACAGTTGGTGGAATACATCATAAGTCACTTACCATCTGCTGTGTAACTGTGTTGTAAAGTGTCTTTCTTCCATAGATTATTGCTTTGATAGATTAGAGTTTTGTACAGTCATGATACCTCATCCCATCAATTCTAAGCTCTCAGGAGGATGTTCATGGCTGAAGTATCTGATCATTGCAGAAGTCTTTAACAGCCTCTCACTGTGTCCCTGCAGGCTGGGGAGTGCTGTTGTGCTTGCTTTCCAGATGGAACACGTGTCCAGGTTTTGTTCTGCACTGCTCTAATGAAGTGTGCTTGCTCCTTCTCTCCCACCCCTTCCATCCCAGAGAGGGGAGAGACAAGCAGGTCTAGGAGGGGACATCCTTTCCTCCAGACTGAACTGGGGATGGATCTGGGATTGGCTGCTTTCCTGGGAGTCCCTTTTGGCATCCTAGGCACTGAGGCACCTGTTGTGTTCTTTGGAGCCTGAACATGTCTGCACCATCAGCTTTTGCACACAGAGCTGCATGAGTGCCATGGGAGACCTACAGACCATCAAAGAGAGCAGCAGCACCCCTGGAAGAGAAGCTCACTGCTGCTGTCAGAATCCACCTCATGCAGATTTAGCTGTATTTAAACCTGGGTGCTTAAGTATAGACAATTATGTTGAGATTTAAAGATAATCAGATACAGGGATGCACCACATCAGAAAGGGTTTATTTCCAGGCTAGAGAAGATATCTGAAGAAGGTGGGCTGAACTGGAACTGTGCTTTCTCCATCCCACCATGACTGCAAGACAGTGTCACTCCCTTCCATCAGGCCTTTTCCCTTCAGCTTTTCAGAGATGGGGAATCTGAGGGCAGCTCCCATTCTGCCTTCCCTGATGCAGTGTGCCCTCATGCAGATATTTTTCCCCCCAGTAAATCCTTGTCCATGAGTCAGCTGTGCCTGTGCTGTGCTCAGGATCTGCAGCATGAGTCCTGTGAAGGGCAGCTGGGGAGGCTCTGTCTGGATAAAAGGGGGCTCCTGGGGGAACCTCTCACTCTCCACAACTCCCTGGCAGGAAGGTGGGGCCAGGTGGGGACTCTGCCCCCAGGCAACAAGGAATAGAAAGGAAGAAACAGCCACAGGGGAGATTTGAATTGGGTAAGAGAGAAAATTTCTTCCCCAAAAGGGCTCTGAAGCCCTGACACAGCTGCCCAGGGCAGTGGTAGAGTCCCCCTCCCTGGAGGGAGTTAAAAGCTGTGCTGGATTCAATGTTCATACAGCTCTTTTCCAGCCTAAATGACTCTGTGATTCTACTGAGTTCTCACCTTAGTTTCTCCTGAGGACACTGCTGGAAGGCTTTCTGATCTGGGGGAACACATGAGCCACTGACTGGATGAGTTTGGCCCCAGGTTTTCCTGAGACCAGTGGTTTCTGGTGGGTTGCAGCTGCTGTCAGATCCAAAACCAGCCTGAACTTAAGTGGTTTTTCTGAAAGAGATCCTGATTCAGTGAGATGTAGAGTAAGTACTTTTGATACTTTTGATACTCAAGATACTTTTGAGTGAAAAATATCTGGTAAAATTTAACAAATCTGGGGTTTTAAATGAATATATGCATTAAATGCACCAAGAAATTCAGTGTGAAGAGGAACAGATCAAGCATGAAATACCCATGAGGATGTGGAACAAAGATGTCAATCAAAGGAGTAAGGGATATCAGCCTGTAGCCCAAGAGAAGCTGAGGAGACCGTGGCAGCTGGGATGTGGCATTGCCCAGCTGGATTTTCCCTGCATTTTGGCTCCCAGATACCCCAGATACCCTCAAAGTGGGCCAGTCCCTAAGGACTCATCTCCCACACCTTGGCATGCCCAACACCCAAAGCTGTCACCAGCCTGAAAGCAGTTCAGCATCCTCAGGGTTAAATCAGATTTAGTATCCGAGACCTGGCAGCTGAATTTTAGCCCAGCATGAGTTTTTTATGATCAAATTATAGACCCAATGAAAAGAAAAGAAAAAAACCACAGCCCTCCACCCCCATTCCCCCTCCCAAAAATCCAGTCTGAGGTTTATAGCTCAGGTTTATATACAGAGTCATGATTGGAGTAGCAGGAGCAGCATCACTGCAAAACAGTTGTGAACTGGTACTGTCCAGTAAAACAGAGGAGAGGAGAGGAGAGGA
>JAOTQP010000001.1:99683613-99707213 GCA_026413545.1 Cichladusa arquata
AGGAGAAGGAGAAGGAGAAGGAGAAGGAGAAGGAGAAGGAGAAGGAGAAGGAGAAGGAGAAGGAGAAGAGAAGGAGACCCGTGCCCGATGAGCTGCAGGGCAGAGGAGACACCCAAGAGCTGCAAGGGAGATGGAGACCCAGGAGCTGAATGCAGAGAGGGGGTCTTGGAGCTGCAAATGTGCAGGGCAATGCAAGGAGCTGCAGAGGAGCTGCAGGGTAGTGGGGACACCCAGGGGCTGCAGGGGAGAAGGGAGATCCAAAAGCCAGCAAGGGGATGGTGAGACCCGGCAGCTGGAATCAGCTCCACCACCCTCTATTCCTTTTCTCTGCTCCCACTCATTACAGGTCATCTGCCCCTAAACCTGGCTACTGTGCTCCTGGAGAGAGCTGCAGCCTGGCAGCAGAGTCAGGTGGATGCCTTTGTTTCCTGCATGGGAAAACTGGAAAAATGTGAGCTGGATACTCACAGGTTTATGTACAGTTAAAATTGCCCGTTCCCATGCCTGAGTCCAGACTCTTGGAGGTGTCTGATGCGAGTGTGTTCTGTGTGCCAGAGTGGGGCTGGCTGCAAACAGCCTTGAGGTGAAGAGAAAAGAGAGCTTTGAGCTAAAAACAGCTCCTGTTTTTAGGAGGCCACAGGCCACTCGCTGCTGGTTTGATCAGTGACCCAGAGCTCACCAGAGCTGTAAACATCACATCTGCCCCGAAGCGTGTCCCTCCCATCCCCTTGCAAATTGCTCTTGCAAACGTAATCTGTGCTGGACTGAGTGGAAAAAGGCATTATTACCTCTCCAAATAAAAGGGGTGCAATTGCATGCAAAGCTCACAGTTCTTTGGGTAGCTACGAGGGAATTAGATAATTTCTCTTCCTCTCCAGGGGTTGGAAAAAAACCCAAATGGTGACTTTTTCAAGGCAGGGGGGGAAAGTAGAGAATGGTGTTGGCTGGTCAGGTTTAGTGAGAGCTTTTTAGACCATCTGAGACATTTTACACCCGATTCTTGTGTTGTCCAGCAGTTCACAGGAGTGAGATAAGAGGGTTTGAAATATCTAAATAGACACTGAAAGGCATGGGCAGGACTAAGGGTTGAAGGTTTCCAGTGTGCTTGCAGAAGAAAAGGGCTCCCAAAGATTCAAAGATACAGAAATTCTCTGAAACAAGAAGCGTGTATGCCTGGATGCTCGTGGGAGCATCAAACCCAAATCCAAGTGGGCATTAAAGAAAAACAATCCATGGCAATGCAATCCTGCCCCCCTTGTAGGCAGGCAGTTTTGTCTCGGACTTCAAGGGAGCCAGGAACTCGCCCCTAGAGGTTATTAAAATCCTTTGTAATAACAGCACTTCTCTTGTAACCCTTTACGCCAGGCACTGGGGTCGGGATAGCCAAAAAGCAGCCTGAATGGAAAAATATGCTGCAGATGGCAGAGAAAATACTCAGAAATATTCATTCCCCCCAACCCATTTGCTCTCCAAATGGGGATATTTAGGCAGAAAGCTGCAGCTGGGCAAATCCGGGGCTGGGGATCAGGTAGGATACCCTTTTTCCAGGGTAAGAGGTTTCCCAAAGTGAAGCTGAGTGCTCCAGCCATTCCCAAACCCCTTTGAGGGGATGATGTGGGGAGATGCACAGTTACAGCTTGGGTATGCCAGTGTGCTCTGAGATGGGTTTTGAGACTCCAGAGATGCAATGTGGCGGGCAGGTTTTTCTGTTTATTTTACTGTTGCTTTTCTCATGGGATGGGAAACCACTGCAAAGACCACAAAAAGCAGCCTGGAGCGGTGTCTGAAGTGAATAACTGAAGGGAAACCCATTTACTGCTATTAATACTGCTGCTAAAATAAGCAAGCCATGCCCTGGAGACAGAGAGGACCCCTCTAAGGATTTAAGTCCTGCACCTGGTTTGTTTATCTGTTTGGCCTGAAGAAGGAAAAAAGCAGCAAAAAGAAAAGGGGTGTGGGGGTATCCTTGAGAGCCTTTTTGTCTTCTCCAGACTGCTCCCTGGAGACAAAAATGGGATTTTATGTTTACAAAGTTGCAGCCTTTTCCGTGAGCTCCAGGTGCCAAGGACTTGGAAGAAGTGAGAGGCAGAGTTAATGAGGTGAGAAGAAAAGCAAAAGGTAAAGAGCAAAACACATTTATTGTAACAGATCAGAGAGAAACATCTGCAGGGCAAGGGCACCTGTGTTAAGTAGGGAAATGCAGTTTTTATTATTTGTCTTCTCTGCAGGAAAAGAGAGAGGAAAAAGAAATCTGGAGAGAGGAAAGGGAGAGATGAATAGCTGAAGATTTGGGCTAATCTGAAGATCTATCTTTTTTTTTTTTTCCCTCTTCCTGAGCAGTTGCACAAACTTTCTGGAGAGGGGAAGGAAAAAAACAAAACCCCACTGAAGTGAAGCAGCGAATGAAGTCTTGCCATGTGCAGGGTTAAATGGAAACACACAATCAGACCATAACTCTGTGTAATTCAACCCATACGGTTTGTCTGTCTGTTGACTCGAAAGGTTGTATCAAGGCTTGGCAAGGGAGGGGACTGAGAAGGGATAATCCAAACCTTTTCATGATTCATAAACCACTCCTTTGCAATTTGGATAATAGATTTCTCTCTCGCAGCCACTCGCTACACTTCAGAGTTCACCGCAGCTCGGGCTCTCTCTCTTCCCTTTCAGGTTGTTCATCTCCAGGAACGAGCAATACCCAAACTGAAGGAAAAGACATCGCACAAAATATTAAGAAAACTCCTTAAAAAAAAAAAAAATATTTGGAGAAGCTGATTTCCTTTGGCAAGCACGAGAAAGTGAAGAAAATGAAGCCAAGTCTGCGATTTTTCTTAGCTGGTTTTCTGTCGTTGATTCTGCAGACGGGGCTTTGCTATGGGATAAAATGGATGTAAGTACCTGGCTCTATCTCTGCATTTTTGATGTTTTTGTAGGAATTGCTGGTCTCTCACCTATTTGTACAACTGCTGCTTGAGGCATGCTGTAAAGCTGTTTAAAGAGCAGCAAGCACTGCAGTTCTCCAGGCACTGATTGATTTCAAGAGTGTGTACTAGGGGCTTATGCTAACAATGTCTCCATCTTCTTTCTAAAATATGCATGATTTAGGCTCATTTAGGGTTTGTTTTTTTTCTCTCCTCATTGATACTAAGGGAAAGGCACGCACTTGAATGCTCACATGAGCCACTTCATGAAGTTTCTAGCATTAGGTCCTGCTTTGCTGGGAAACCCTCCCACCAGGACCTCTGGTTGTGCTGGGTAGGAACTGAGAGCAGTAGGGATGGCAGCTGAGATAATGCTGCCCATCTCCAACCACAGGGGATGCTTGACAGATAACATGGGTTTTTTGTGGACCTTTTAACCTTTGGATTTTGTGAAGGGTGTTAAAAATGAGGTGAGGAGGGGGAAGGAGGGTGAAGAAATACCAGGAACAGTGGTCGAGTCAGGATTGAGTTTCCTTGGAGGTAATGTCGCTACAAAGTGAAAACATCACTATCTCATTTCTTTGTTTAAGCAAGCAATCAGTTAGTTGCCTGCTGCAAAACAAACAAACAGGCCACTCCAACACCAATCTGCTTTCATGCCCTTGACAAGTGATTTGTCTTTTCTACTTGGGTTTGGAGCTTGCACAAAATAAATAAGGGAATATGGGTTTTCCTCAAACGAGCATCTTTGATAGAAGAAAAGGTACAATAATATACAATGCCAGCAAGGCTCTATAGTGCATTGAAGCAAGGATCTTTGGGTTAGGTGGTGAAACTTGGACAAGGGGTTCCTGTTTTGTTGCTCCTTCTGCCACAGACTTCATGCTGTGTCTAATTCCCATTCTGCTGTTCCAGTCACTATCATTTGAAGCTCTACTCATGCCTCCTTTTATAAAGGCTTAAATTTGGATATCTGCAAATTAAGGTATCCCATTAGAGCCAGTGTTTTTACTCCTCATCATGCAGCGAGGGAAGAGAGGCTCTTTTGGATGGCAATTCATCTTCTCCAAACAGAGACATCCAACAGAACTGTTAAGGGATAGCCCCTGGCAATGTTGTGTACTGCAGGGAGCTGCTAGAGACCACAAATCTGCCTTTTATGCCCATGAAGAGAGCACAGTGAATCTCTCCATTGGGTGTTTAAATGCACATGGTCAGGTGAGAGGAACAGTCACCTACTTTAGGCTACCTTTCAAGCTGCCATGCTTGCCTATGGCAGGAAGGTAGGAACTAGATGATTTTTAAGGTTCCTTCCAACCCAAACCATTCCATAATCTTTCCTCTGCTGTCTCCATACTCTAAGGACCATCTTGGAAGTAGAGGACAGTAAGGATCTGGTTTGCTGTTCACTGCCTTGGCTTTACACCTTGTGGTAGTCAGCAGAGCTCAATTACATAACCCAGCTGTTTCTTTCTTCCAGCTCCCTCCAGCATTTAGGCTCTCAGCTCTGCCTATATCCAGCATCAGGAAAGGCAGGCATCTCTTTCCTACAGGACATTTAGCAACATGTCCATGGGACTCCTTTGCAAATTTTATTTCTATGCAGCACAGAAATAAAGCTGTTTTGTGGCACCCTGATCCAGCAGGGCTTTCATGTGTAGAACCATGAAAGAACCATGTAGAACCATGTAGACTGACTGGAGGGACTTGCCCATATGCTTGGTATTGGTGTCCCACTCAGGCAAGATGCTTAATCCTGAGTGAAGGGCTTGGGTTCCTCTGAAGGGCAGGGGTGAGCTGAGCTCCAGAGGGAACCTGGCAGTATGGTGACAAGCCACAGACATGAAAAACTGCTGGGAGGCAGGGCAGGGTCCCTAACAGCTTTGCTGCAAAAGCAGCCTTTTGGTCACTAAGTGGTTAAGCTGCAAGTGTTGCTTTCAGGGGTGAGAGGGGGGAAAAGCAGTTGGAGGCAAGACACCTCCCCTTCCCAGCAGACATATCCCCCCATCAAAAAGTAAGTGGGAAAGATGAAAGCTGGGATTAAAGTGGTATTTGGAGCACGAATGGCATGCAGATGCACCACTGAGCTCCCCTCACACCTGTTTGAAACCTGGCAGAGACCTGTGCTCCCTGTCCTCAGCACTTTGCAACTGGGATGCTGGCAGCAGGGATTTCACAAAATTATGTTTGGTTTTTCTTTCATTTGCTGTTTCTCCTCATTTCCCCACCCTTATTTTCCTGTGGAGGCACAGGCCAATTTTCCCTGCTCCCCATCACTCCTTTTCCTTGGGGCTCAGGGGCTGTCCTCAGAAATGTCATGGGTAAGTTCTTGGCAAACAGAGTACCAAATACTGAGTGATACCTCAGACCTGCTTATCCCAGCCCTGGACTCATATTCTGGGTGCTGAACAATTGAATCTGCTCCTTCTCTTGCTCATGAACAGAGGTGGGGAAAAAGGACTGGGTGAGGAAGGAGGAAAGTGCTATGTGATGTTTTCAGTGGTCTGCCCACTGCAGCATTTTTGTAGGCATGGTGCCAGAGGCAAGCTTCAAAGAGGATTTGGGAGGGGAAGGGAGAGATAAGGAGGTGGGTTTCACCAGCCTGGAGATGAGGGAGTGACTGATATGAAAGGTGATAGGAAATTTAATTTTGATTCAGTGTGTGATGTAATTGCAGGGGGAGGGGAAGAAGAAAAACACAATCTTCAGCCATTTAGGACTTCACAGTAACACAAATATGCCCTGAAAATTAGTGAAAGCAGGGAGAAGGTAAAAAAAGGAATTATTTATTTTATTTTACTTGGCTTATTTTTATGAGTCCTGTGGTCCTGATCCCCATCTGCTGGAAGTTGGTGCTGGGCCCCACCAAACATCTTATTTTTGCAAACACCTTCCCATCCTTAGAGCAAAGCAGGAATGTGGGGAGGTTACACTATTTTGTGGTGTTCTGTCACAGTGGCTGGGAAGGTGAGGCAGCCTTTGGTTTCCATGAGACATGCCTTAGGGCCAATGCACGCAGCAATTCTATCACCCTCCCCATCTGCCTTTGCAATCCCTTTAGCTTTCCCAGGAGAGTTTGGGTTTGGTCAAGCAGGTGCTGGAGCGACTTATTTGGGTAGAACTGAAAAACAGATGAGCACTAGAGGGAGCTGCAGCCAGATGTGCATGCCCCAAAGCTCTGCAGATGTTGGGATGGCCAGGCACAGAGCAGCTTCTGAGGCACTTCTGCCTCCACAGAGGTTGGCATCCCCTCTGTCCCTCTGTATTGAATGCCCCCTTCAATGTGGATGCAAATAAGCCAAACACAGCAAGTGATTTGGGTTTGTGTTTTCTGGCTTTTTTTTGTTGGTTTTTTGTTTTGGTTTGGTTTTGGGTTTTTTTTTTGTATGTTTTATCTCATTTGTTTTGTTTTGTTTGTTTGTTTTGTTTTGGGATTTGTTTGTTTTGTTTTGGGGTTTGTTTGTTTGGTTTTTTGTTGTTTTTTTTTTTTTCTGTTTTTAGTTTTTGTTTTTTGCATGGCTTACAGAATATGCCCAGGACAGCATTAGCAATACCATCATTTTTAGGTGGAGCTTGGTCACTTTGGGAAGTCTCTTTCTGTCCCTGTTGTGGTGACCCAATCATATCTCACCTGCTCTGGAGCAATCCCCAGCTGAGCCCCATTCCCAGCTAATGCTGAACAATCCCTATGGTTAAATTGCAGCCTTTCAGAAGCAAAAAGTAGCTTACCCACACCTTTTGGTGAACACAGGATGTCCCCCAGCCCACCAAGCTTGAGCAGCTCTTCTGCAGCCAGCAAAAAGCAGGGGAGAAGTGGAAAGATTTTGTGCTTCCTGGCAGCTCCTGCTTCTCTCCTTCAATCCGTGGTGGGACAAGGAGACAGGGCGCCTGTGAGACTGTCTGCCTGGCAAGGGGCTGCTAGATGAGCTGCTGGGAAAGAGCTGCAGGATGGGGATGGCAGCAGGGGAGCAGGCAGGGCGTGAGGAAAGGGGGGTGCCACGGCTTTGAAGTCTGCTCTTCGCTCCATAGGCAGCTCAGGAAAAGTTGACAAAGCTCCATGGCCTTCCCCAGCGCTCACTGAGCCAGCTCCCTGCTGGCATTGACTTCAGTCAAGCTTGGGCTTGAAGTCAGCAGCCTTGTGCCCACTGCTGCCAGCACTGGACTTGGCACCGTATCTGAAAACAGCTCCTATTTTAAGCTTCTAGTTCAGAGCTGGTTTCCCCACACACACACTTCTCTCCCTCTTCCTCTCTTTTTTTTTTTTTTTTTTTTAAAAATCACATAAATCCTACTTCTCTGTTTGAAAAGCCCTTGCAGAACCAGGGGAAGCATTTACCAGGGAATGTGGTGTCTTTCCCAGGAGCTGTGGTACTCAGACTGGAATTGATGCAGGGCAGGGTGGCAGGGGCAAGGGCTGCCTCTGACTACCAGGAGTTTAGACAAGGTTATGGTAACACCCCTGCAAGCCTTTTCCAGATGAAAACCTGAGAAAATGAGGCTCCTGCAGATTAAAAACCTTCAGCTCCTGCAGATTAAAAACCTTCAATGAGATCAAATACAAAAAGAACCCCCAATCTCTGCCTCTCTTTATTAACATTTACCACGCACTTCACTCTCCACATCCATTAAATTTTGTCTTTTTGTGTCACCCACATCCCTGCAAGATTAAGGGGTTTAGGAATAGGTATTAAAAAGAATGCCTTTTCAGAAAGCAAAGCTGGTAATTTGGAGTAGAAGTTCACAGTTTCACCAGCAGTCCCTTTGTGAGACTTTCTCAGAGCATGTCACACAAGGGAGGGTGGGGTGATGCCTCCAGAGAGAAGATTCTTCTCCCCTTCAAGGGTGGTTTAAAGGACACCAATGCTTTGCTGGTCCATTTAAGGAGTTTTTCTCCCTTTGGCCTGACCAGGAGCAGTGTCCTACTCACAGGGTACCTTGTAAACCAAATAATGCATGACTTTCAATGATGTGTGCTGAGATCTGAAGGTGCTTCCTCCTATGAATATTCCTCTCATGGGGCCCAGACATGCAGGAATGGGCCCATACCTCTCAAAGGACCTAACATTGCAGAGCATTCATGTTTTCAAATTAATTTAATAGCTGCCTGAGATAATTAAAAGAGTAAACGAATGTCATGATCCATCATGATGCATATTTACTCTGTAACTATGTTCATGGTTTTCTGTCAGTATCCAGAGCTTCATTTGAAAGACCTGCTGTGTTATATATAGATCAGGAGATGTTTGGTTTAGGATCTGTTTATTTAAAGGGATGGATCAAATATGTATATTTTTAAAAACCCTGAAACAGCCGCTCCTTGGTTGCCTGGAGAACGAAGGATGGGGCAGGAGAATTAAGTGAGAAGAGCACAACTTTATCAGGAGGAAACAGGGAAAAACAGCGTTTCCAGGGTGAAAGCAGATAAAATCCCCTTTTCAGATGAAGGGTCCCCTGATGCTGCCAGAATTTAGGGAGCAGAGGGGGATGGTGCATTTCCACAGGGAGGGCTTAGAGTGCCATGGAGTGGAGAAGATATTCCTAAATGTAGGACAGGGACTGGGCAAACCTAGGTTGTTTGATGTAATAGGCCTCTCACATTCCTGATCTGTGATTTATAAATGCACTTTTCAGTCTCAGCAAGTGACTGCAGTAACTGAGTTTTCTTTTCCATCTCCATTTAATTTTTCCTCCCAGTGGTTGGAGATGTTTCCAATTATAGGTTCTCATAAGCAAAGACATGAAGTTCAGACATGGTAGATGCTCAGAAAATACCTTCCTGCATCTTGCAGTTTTATTCTTGGTAGGTTTCCTGGAGCTCAGCTCATTCTATAAGAAACAGCCACTGCAGCCATTTACTGAGTTCTCACCAACTGGAAGGTATTTTCCCTCTTCCATGAAGTAAATGGTTTTCTTGTTGCTTTTCTTGTAAAACTGCTTCTCTAGTGGTGACCACTTCAAGCCATCTGTAATAATATATTCTCATTGCATCACATCCCATTTTTTCACACTGAGGATGAGTTTCTGTCTGAATTCTGCCTTCATCCCTACCTCTAGATGGTTATTTGTGCTGCTAATGACTTGTCTGTAATGGTGAGATGGAGGTACCTCAGTGCAGCCTTCCAGGTCCCTCAAAGAGGCTGAAGAACTCTAGAAGGGATCAGAAAATGTGGTGTAGGACCTAGGAGATATATGCATCTTTGTGGAGGATGTCTGATCAGAAAACTGAGCTGCAGTTTCATAGTACAGCCTCTCTCAGAGATTTGGGATGTTTCTCATTTGAAGCTCAGGCTGTGAAGTTCCCTCCCTGCTCCTGCCACACCCTGCCTGCTTCCCTTGCTGCTGGCACATGCTGTGCTGGAGTATTAATCACTTATACTCTATTATTGAGGAGCTGCTTTGGCCTCTTGCCTGATCTGTATTTCAGCTCATTCCTGGGAGCTGCTGATAGGCTTTCTGGGATAAGGTTTCACAGATTCTTGGTGTCAAGTGCTAGGGGTTGGACATACCTCATTCAGCTCTGTGCTTATGCCATTCAGATGTCTGTGTCCCTGCTCAGTGCCTGGGTTTCTCATACAGAGCAGAAAATGAGCACTTCTAAGTCATGATGGTGTCTTACTATGGGCCTCAAAAGCACAAAACTACTTCCTAGATGTGGCTTTTTGCTTTTCATGAGCTAAAGAAGGATTCTGAAGGGCTGCTGTGAGGTTTGCAGTCAGGTGACAGTCATACTATTCAGAGACTCATGTCTCTGCCTTCAATGACATGTTCTTTCTGTTCTACCTGAACACCCAGTATTTCACCAACAAGCTTTTTCTCCACCAGCTCAGGTTCACATCTAAGGCTGGATGAGTTGTTTTCTGGAGGGGCCCCTCTCCAAACAGGGAACATTTCATGAACAGTGTGTAGAGACCAAGATGAACTGCAGGGCAGAATTTCTGATGATTCAATCATAGAATCATTTAGGTTGGAAAAGACCTCTATGATCATTGAGTCCAACCAATAACTTAACACTGCCAAGTCTACCACTTTTTCCTTTCCATTGAAATTCACTGGCAATGACTTCTGCTTTCACTATGTTTATTGGACCCCTTAAATACATGTATGAAGTATATATTTATATAGCTAGCAGAGTGCTGGTTTCCCTTCCAAGTTTGCCACTGATTATCTAGTGCCAGAAATGCCAAACTCCAGCCACCTGGGAATTTGTCAGTGCAGGCCTATTCATCCCCAGCAAGGTTTTAATACCTCCAGTTTTGGTTGAGGCTCAATTTTAGCTCTGTTTTCATCTCATTTAACTTCTGAAGAATGTGGATATTACAGTAATAAAGTGAAATGCACCCCAAAATGTGTTTGCTAATAAGCCAAACTAACCAGGATGGCTTGGGATGAATCTGAAAGCCAATACATTTAACAAGGAGAGAAGGAAATACATGTTAAAGTTGTGTTGCCAGGATCAGATGCCATCAGATTATTGATGCAGACAGCTAGAATGTTGTTTTATGGGGATGAATAACTTTTATAACTACCCTAAGAAAGCCATAAAGATACAAAGAGAGTTACACACCAGGCTTCTGCTGATCATTGTGGGTGCTCAGTGAAGAAGAGTACAGCCCTGCAAGATGCATGTCAGCATTTATTCTTTTTTTAACCTGGAAAAGTTGGCAATTGGACAGTAGAAGAATCACCACTGTGGGATGTTGTTTTTTCTTCCATGGTAACATATGTGCTGGTATTCATGGATCCCTTCTCAGATTTGACTGTGGTACTCTCTCTGCACATACTCCCACTGAGCATTTGCACTATGGTTTTTGGGGACTAGAGAAACAGACTTATCTATGTGCAGCAGTGATTGAATCAGTGGAGGCCCTTGGCATTAACTCTAAGTGAAAGCATATGTTTTGCAAATTTGGTGATTTTTCCCTAGGCCTCACAGGGGATTTTCTCCATAATTAATTACATGACATTTAGCATAATCCTTTGAGAGTGTGAGAGACAGATGCTGAATGCAAAATACTGATAACACCAATGTTGCTTTTTTTTCCCAAATGCCACAGTCTTGGAGGATCCAGATTTCTTTTATCATGGAACTGATGGGTCATTTTTCACTCTGTTGGGAGGTCTGTGCTCTTCATTCTTCAGCAAACAACCTTCCCCATAGGATTTACACATCCAGTTGACTTGACATATGCCCCTGGAGCTTTGTGCAGACTCCCCTCTAGAATGGAGAGAATTGCACACTGCTAAAGGGTGTTTCTTCCCACCTTCCTTAAACACCTACTTTATATGAGAGAAATTATTCTTCATAGTGCTCATCTTCAGCTTTACCTAGGCACCTATTTACAGAAAGCTTTTATTAAGTTAGGAGAAAATAGGCAACTAGACTGTGTTGTAATGCTCTTCTGCATGTGCTTGTCTCCTCAGAGCTCTGTCCAAGACTCCTCTGGCTTTGGCCCTGAACCAAACCCAGCACTGCAAGCAGCTGGAGGGCCTGGTGGTTTCCCAGGTGCAGCTGTGCCGCAGCAACCTGGAGCTGATGCAGACCATCATCCAGGCGGCGCGGGAGGTGATAAAGACCTGCCGCAAAACCTTCTCGGACATGAGGTGGAACTGCTCCTCCATAGAGCTGGCTCCCAACTACCTGCTGGACTTAGAGAGAGGTAAACAGCACTGCTGGCTCAGCTGGAGTCAGTAGCCAGCCTCCAGTGTGTGTGTGTGTGCTGGAGACAGGAAGGGTCCTGCTCCTGGGAAGCCGTGGAGGGACTAAAAAGCCTGCTTGTCCTGTTCTCTGAGACCACATCCATCATTGTGGTGCCATAATGATGGATTATTAGTCATGCCCAGAGGCTCCTGGGTCCAAGACCTGGTCTAGCACAACTTTCACAAAGCAGAGCACCTGTCTGGTCTGCTTATCTAACTTGGAGCCATGGGATGGCCACAGGAGCAAAAGGGGGTAGGAGAGTCCATGGAAGGACTCCAAGAGCAAATCACACCAAGGCAAAAGATGCCTAAATCCATGTAACTCCTTGCCCTGCTGGGATGTTGGCTTATGTTGAAGAGTTCACTTGGATGTGCTCCAAACTAGCAATGCCATGGGATATCTCAGCTGCAGTGAGCTGGTGTGTTGGCTGCTCTGTGGGACTGTGTGAGTCTCTTTTTGGGGAACATTTATCTGGCCCAGGAGGCTGAGCTGGAGTTCTTGTCTCTTTCAGGCACAAGGGAGTCAGCATTTGTGTATGCCCTCTCTGCTGCTGCCATCAGCCACACCATTGCCAGAGCCTGCACCACCGGGGACCTCCCTGGCTGTTCCTGTGGTCCCATCCCAGGTGAGACACCTGGACCTGGGTATCGATGGGGAGGATGTGCAGACAACCTCAACTATGGTCTTATCATGGGGTCCAAATTTTCAGATGCTCCCATGAAGATGAAAAAATCAGGATCACAAGCCAATAAACTGATGCATCTGCACAACAGTGAAGTAGGGAGACAGGTAACAAATCCACAAGAGTTATTGTACTTGTACAACCATCTGTAGTGTCGGGCACTCGGTGAGGTTCAGTGTCTCTGTCAGCCAGCAAAAGGAGCAGGTTTCTCCCAGACTGCTCTGAACTCCTTTGGCCTGCTGAAAATGGTGCCTGTATAACTCACCCTGTGACTCAGGGAGTGCCAGATGCTGCTGTCAGCCCTGTTTACCTGTGGGTGGGATGTCTCACAGCCAGCTTGGCTCTGGTGTGCCTGCCCCAGGAGGTGTGGTGGGGATGGGTCCCAGCGGGCTCTGCCAAGGGCTTTGAGTGGGCAAGGTGCTGTGTAAATGTGGAGAATTATCATCTGCCAGATGCATCCAGCAGCAGTTGCCTCCAGCCAACCCTGCAGCCAGGAGGGAGGTTTTTTTTTTTCCTATTTAAACTGCTATGCTAGTGATTATTCTCATATCTGGCACAAGCTGCTTTTAACAGCTTGTATCCAGTGGAGGGATAATATTTACCATGTGCAGTGCCTGGTGTGCCCTGATGTGCAAATCCCTATAGCAGCTGGAGAAATCGATGGGGGGTTATAAAACTGACCCCTGCACCCACCTCTGGGGTTCCAGTGGCTCCATAGACTGCTCCTACTGCACAGCTTGGTCCTTCCAGCACTGGCTGTGCAGACAAATTTGGAGCATGCTGAGCTCATTGGCAGCTTGCTGTGTAGCTACAGGCTGAGTCCACCTTTGCAGAGCACAACCATGCTGAGCTTTCCCTCCCTGGCTCTTTCTTTCCCCTACTATTCCCACACTATTCAGTCTGTGTGGAATTCGGGTGGCTTTTTTAAAAAAATTATTTTTGTAGTGTCTTGAGGTTTTGTTTCAATTGCAAAAGGCAAATTTTTGTTTGGGACATCACATTGCCATGGCTGGTGCATTCAGCCCTCCCTGGCAGCATCCTGCCAAGTCCCACTGAAATGAGAATAGTGCAGAATCAAAGTAAAAGGCTGTTTTGGCCCCATGACCAGCAGAAAGGCAGGGTGAGAGTGCACTGAACTCAACAAAGCCATGACATCTCTTTTACCAAAGCCCAAAGCTGCAGGAGGTTGAAATTTATGTTTATTATCTATTTATGGAATGCTTTGATATTAATCTCCTTAAGAATTTGCAGTGTGGAAATGCTGCCCAATATAGATATCTAATCAAAATTCAAAATATTCTTCTGTCTTCTGGCTGCAAAGGGGCCCTTGTGAAAGCAGTCCTGG
The DNA here is from genome assembly GCA_026413545.1 of Cichladusa arquata. NCBI lineage: Eukaryota > Metazoa > Chordata > Aves > Passeriformes > Muscicapidae > Cichladusa > Cichladusa arquata. The sequence continues at coordinate 99,697,257 of JAOTQP010000001.1, forward strand.
ACTGACAGTGATCACCAAAGAGCTGTAGGATCTCATTCTCTTTGCAAAGTAGCTGCTCTAGGCTGGCTGTGCAGAAATGAGAACAGCAGTACTTTTCTATAGCAGTTCCTGCTAAGGAAGTACCTTCATTAGCAAGCTTGTGGGATGTTTGGAGGTAAGAGAAGGGCATTTCCTAACTCCTGCATTCCTTTTTGCAGGTCTTGAAAGCCTCTCTTGAAATGAAATGTAAGTGCCATGGAGTTTCTGGGTCATGCTCTATCAAGACCTGTTGGAAAGGCCTTCAAGAGCTGCGAGACATTGCACTGGACCTCAAAACCAAATATTTATCTGCCACCAAGGTTGTTCACCGGCCCATGGGCACACGCAAATACCTGGTGCCAAAGGATATTGATATCAGGCCAGTCAAAGAGACAGAGCTGATTTACCTGCAGAGCTCACCTGACTTCTGCATGAAGAATGAAAAAGTGGGGTCGCATGGGACCCAGGACAGGTGAGGAATTCTGCAGTGGGTGCTCACTGTGCTCTGCCCCCAAAGAGGGAAGGGCAAGAGGAGAACATGTATTAATAAGGGGCAATCCAGGAGGTGACATACACATGCAGGTAAAGCACATCTCTAACATACAATATGGTTTACCACTGCCTAACCCTGTTAATGATGGCTGTGGCCAAGACAGGGCTTGCTGGCACATTTTCCATTACACAATCAGGCACCAGATACATTTCAAAATTCCCTGGGCAGCTCACCTCCATGGAAACTTGCAAGGATCAAGCTTGCTTTATACTGTGTTGAGTCTCAGTCATTTCTTGCAGTCACTGCTGATTAGAAGAGTTGTCACTCTAAGGCTCCCCTAAGTAGGCAAATGTTAACTCAGTTAGAACCAACATTCCTAGATTGCCTTAAAATCCACCCTCTCCAAACTACAAAGATTATATTTAATTTTTTTTTCACCTACTGCATATTAAAGGTCCAGGTGTGTTTGTATTGCTTATGACTCTGCAGAGGAGTTTATTGCATTAATATTAGGGATTTAAGGTCATTGTGGTCAAGCCCAGCCTCCACTGGGCAGCATACAGGACTGTCCCCTTTCACAGGCAGCAGACATGCCTTTCCCTTCCCATCATCTGTTTAATTTCCTCCAAGAGAAACTAATTCAACATTTCAACAACCTAGGTGGGCAGACCCATCTGATCTCTCTAGAGCTGATCTATCAACAGCCAAAAAAGTGTGTGTTTCCAGAATTTTCCTAATTTTTTTTTAGGTGGCTGCAGTGGCTGGATTTCAACCACTCTCTTTAGTTGCTATCTTGCTGGTTTACCTTCCTTTAGATAGTTCTCATAATTCTTTGCTCTGTTATTTTGTGGTGGAGGCTCAGGCAAATGGCAAGGAGTATGTGCCTGGCCTTTTCTGGGATGCTTTCCTTTTAATGTAGTGGACATAGTGCTATTTGGACCATTATGGTTCAGTGGAGAGAAGATTTTGCTGAAATGAAATGATCCAAATGCAGACAAGATAAACAACATGTGCAAGTGGGGATGTGGCAGCTGGGGATGTGGGTTAGGGGTGGGCTTGGCAGTGCTGTGTTGATGATTTTGGAGGGCTTCTACAGCCTAAATCATTCTTTGATTCCGCATCAGCATTTAACTGGTGGAGCTGATCAGCAGATAAGACAGCTGAGTGAGACAAGACTGTATTTTTTGTCCCCTGATGTTTTATGACAGTTAAAGTCCTGCATCCTCTGTCATCAGTGGCTGGACTGCTCTAGAGCAGCACTGATCTGGCAGCTCTGTGGTGGGAACACCAGCCTGACCTCTATCACCAATTCAGGAGTGGAGCATTGATCACCAAGTAAAGGTGTTTGTGAATCACTGAGAATAGCAGGGGAAAAGCATCTATGGAAACTGGTGTCTGAAGGAAAATGCCAGCTGAGTGGAAATGAAATTTTTGTGGATTTATATGGATTTTGACGTATTTGTGCCTTGAAAAAGATCTCTTTGTTGTGCCTGTCTGTTTTGCAAGGAAAAAAAATGGTGAAGATTATTTGGAAATTAGTTTTATAGGAATTGCATTAAATGAACAGGTTGTGTCAAAACAAAGTTGAATTCATTACAGATTTGCCAGGTAAAACATTTTCCAAGAGCTGAAATCCTTTCAAGGGACATCATCTAATCTTATTTTACAGCAGATTTCAACTTTTTATCCAGTCTAGGGATGAAAAATATGTCAAGGTCCTGAATGATCTTTTTTTTCCTTCTGAGGAAAGGAAAATGTGTGTTGCAGGCGTCCATTTATCTCGAGCTGGACGACAGCCACGATTGTGAACCTGCCAGCCCAGGGTCCACAGGAAGTGAGATTGAGTGAGGATTTAGAAGACCAAGATATTAAGGCAGGAGGGGATGACTTTCAAAAGGAACTTGTCAAAAAATACTCCTCATTCTCAGATGTGCAAGATGGTGCTGGCCATGGGAGGGGAGGAGGGTGAGATAGTCCTGTGCTGAGCTTCAGGCATCACTCAGGCCAAGTTTTAAGGTCATGTGTAGCTGGGCTTGTTTTCATTACAGTCCATCTGCAGCCTCTTGAGAAGATGCCTGGTGTCTCAAAACTGGCATGTGTAATACAAGCCACAGCAACTCCTTTCCTGAAAAAATTACTAGAGGAAATAAATGTAAAATACACACAGGGTGTTTGAAGATTGGTCCACGTTTCCTGGGGGGAGCAGGGAGAGGGAGGAGATCTTCCCTGGTCTCCTCCTCCCATGGATGCCTTTTTCTCTTTGCAATTTTTCTCTCGTGGAGAGGGTGCCTAAATGCATTTTAAATGTGGTGGCTCTGTTCCAGCCTGCCACAGGGCTGCAGAGATAAGGCCTAATGACAGGGATAAGGTAGAAGGATCACAAAAGGAATGCTGTTAGAGAGAGGGAATGGCAAAATGTGGTTCATGCTTACTTCAGAAAGATGTAAAAATGCTCACATGGGAATAGCTCAAACATGATTTTATTTAATGAGTCTTGTCCTGGGGACATTTGAACATTTTAACTTTATGCACATCAAAATTTTCTGGAGGTAGATCCTGCTGTTCTCAAGTAGTCTAGTTTTTAAGGCCAGTCACAGCAATGAGGTAAAAAGGGGGTTTTTTTTGTTGTGGTCCCTCATTTTGTCTACTCTGTCTTCAACCACCTTCCCATTTACTTTCTGGCCTTTTTCTGGGTGCAGAGGTCAGTCCACCCCTGGGCTGTCCCCTATGTCCACAGCCCCGGAGACTTTGGGCATCTTCAGTATTTTCCAGCCCTGCTTTCTGCCTCCAAAGGGATTTGGAGGGGAGAATACGCCATTAACACCCCCTTTTCCTGCTCCTTGATTAAAATATTCACACTGATGCATTTCTGTGACAAGGAATGAGCAGTTCTGCAGCATATCCAGGGACAGTCCTTTCCCTCCTGCCTCTCCCCAAGGTCTGGTTCTTGCTCATAGTGCTCTGGATGGTAAAGCTGCAACACCTTGGATGTGTTGGATTTCACTGTCTGCTGTAGGAATCAATCCTGCACTGCCAGGTGGGTGGAAGGGATACTCTAATTGGTGATCCCTCTAATGTGAGGGATCATATTATGTAGACTTATTGTGTGTTTTTCAGGCAGGAAAGGGAATTTCTTTGTAGATGAACCATATGAAAATCCACTCAGAAAACGAGCCCCCAGTTACTCAAAAGCATTTTAGAGTCTTTCCTGAAAGGATTTCAAAGCCTTCTTCAGAGCAAGCCTGAAATATTTTCTAAGACACTGGATTTTCTTAGCTTCTTGGAATTTAGAAATGGTTTGGAAATCTGCATGCCTCCGAGTGCTCAGGGTATATCCAGATTTTAAAGCCAGGGAACTAAACTGAAGCCTGAGGCTTGCTGCCTCTTGAAAGTGCTGAAAAGCTGATTAAGGAGCTGATTTTTGCAACAGGTATCCAAATCTGCAAACAAGGCTTACTGCCACATTGACTCCATCAAACTGTGTGCTTATATACTACCATCACACTTTCCTAACCAATTAAAAATGGTCTGGAGAAAAGTCTAAAGAAGCAGATCTGTGAAGCTGCAAGTAAAACTTTCAATACAACAAATCAGCCACTGGGAAAAACTGTAAATATTCCCCTTCTCAGAGATTTCTTGGACAAAAGCACTTTTTCATCTTTTAGCAAAGTAGTTCAGTTGCTCCTGCCTGAGAAAATCGCTGCCAGCTTTGAGTAAATGAAAAATAATGGCAGATTATAAAACTGAGATCTCTTTTGTGAGAAAATAGGCAAAAATATGAATCTTTTTTATAAGTAGGGTGCAATGTATCATGTTTCAAAGGCTGCTTAAGTCTCCTCAATGAATCCAGTGAAAGGGAAATTCTGCCATGCATGCAAAAGCACCCAGCCCCTGAAACCTTGCAGAGATAACAGAGCTGTTTATTACTGATCTTTCCCAGAGCAGTCTGGAATCAAGCCAAATGTGGGAAGGAGCTCAGGCTGCAGAAATTGGGCTGCAGCAAACAGTGTGCAGCTTAGCTGGGCTGATCAGTCACCACTCCTCAGCTGACTCCCTGTGGCAAGGAATGAATGTGGCCACTCTGCTGGCTGCTCCTTGCTCACACATCCTTTCTTTACTGCAATGTAAAATATTAGTCACAAGTGTCTTAGCCTGGTATGCTTTCTTGGATATGAACATGCATGAAGTTGGCTGAGCATGGGCAAAAGGAAGTGGCTTCAAGTTGCACTGAGGGAGGTTCAGGTTCGAGATTAAAAAGATTTTCTTCAGTGATAGATCCACTAAGCATTGGAACAGGCTGTCCAGGGAAGGCACCAGCCCTGGAAATGTCTAAAAAAGGAGTGAACATGGCACTTTGTGATATGGTTCAGTGGACTTGGTGGTACTGAGCCCAGGGTTGGACCTTGGAGGTTTTTCCTGACCTTAATGATTCTGTTCTAAGATGCTATGATCTCCAAGGTTCCCTTCCAACCCAAACCACTCTGTGGTTCTTTGTTTATGTGGGCAATGAAATTTTTTAGCAGCAGCACTCATATGTAGCTGGGGAAGAGTAGTAGTTACTGGTAGACAACAGCATTTGATATTTATTTTTTGTTACAACTTCTTCTAGTTTCTGTTAGCGAGGGCACAGGATAAAATGAGCTTTGAGTAAATTATAATGTGTTCAATGATAGTCGGTTTTGGAACAGTTATCAGATGTGCTACCCCTTTTTTGATGAGATTCTGACAAATAAGAAATAGCAAATAATGCTTTTGTGAGTGTCCCAGAAGAACTGGAGAAAACCTGCTCTGGCTAAAGATGACCTTGTACACAGCAGGGGGTCAAGTGGACTAGATGGCCTTTAAAGGTTCCTTCCAACCCAAACTATTCTATGATTTTATGAAAGACAGAAAAACATTAGCTTTCTGTTCCTCCCACCTTATTTAGGTGTTATTCCTTCTTTCCCAGGGCAACATTCTTGCAGCTGGTGCCCATTTCAGTAATTAGGCCAGCTGTGCTTTTTTTGTTATCTTAGTTAATGTGTGGGGAAGACTGAATTATTCTACTTTGAGAGACCTGAATTTGATCATAAAGTTTCCTGAACAGGTTTGTGAATAATGAATATATTTGTGCAAAGAATAATTTCACTCAGTAAAATTGCAGTGGATAATGAATCGAGCTCTCTTAAACATATTTAATCCCTCTGCAACCAAATGGCATTTAAGTTAGAGAAAATTTGGTCTGGGAATGATTTATTGGTCTGGGAATGATTTTCCATGGACCTTGATCTTCTCGGGAGCAAGATTGAACTGACACCATCTAAGCTGTTACTGAAGACATTTCTCTACTCTGCTCTTAAAAGCAGTTTCTCTAAACAACCTGTTCCAGGGTTTTACTATCCTCAGTGTTAGGGTTTTCTTAATCAAAATTTAAACTAAACATAACCTAAAATAAAACTAGTAATTTCTTGTCCTCTTTTCTTGGCATATAAAGAACATTTTATCTCTCTTCTTACAACAATAATCTTTTATGGAGGGAAGACACGAAGACACCTCTTTTAACATACTTCTCTAAACCAGTTCCTTCATTGTTTTCTACTTTCTGAACCTCTTCTCTGGCTCCCCTGGGAACATTCCCACATTTAGCTGGATCTCTCTCAAAGTGTTTTGCTTACTTTGCACTTTAATCCACTGTCACAAAATGTCTTCAACTCCTTCTTCTCTAGCATTATCCCCAAATTTTTAAGCTCACTCTCAACTCCTCATTAATGAAAATACAGGCTAGTTCCAGGGTCTCTCTGGACATCTCCTCACTGACATATGCTATTGATAACTCTTTCTTGTACAGTTGTTTAGTGTCAAGTCTCCAGTCATTCCTTGTGGATGAGAATACAATTTAAAAGGAGATAAGATTCTGCCCTCAAAATCTTACATGAAGCTGTGACTTTGATGTATTTTTAGGAATGTCCATTGTGTTATATATTTCCTGAGGGAATTGAATTATTTTTCTCTTTCTTTTCTTTATATACTGCTGCAGTACTTGAGCAAGAAGCACCAAAGAAATAAATAGGAATTTGTTTTAAAAGAGAGAAAAACTTACACAGCAGTACTGTGTTCTGGGATTTGGGATGCTGCAGTTCATGAAGGCAGATGGTTTCCCTGTGGTCAGAAAGGGCTGAGGGAATCACAGGGATGAGATGTCAAGGAAGGAACATCCCTTCCATCATTCCTAATGCAACAGCCCAGGTGCTGGCTGTGTATGAGGAAAAGGACTACAGAAAGTGCTCAGATTTATGTTTTGCTGCTGTAACAGCATCTCCCTCATCCACTGGGAAATGCACTAGGCCAGGAAGGCAGTTTCTATGCCCCAGGATGACTTTTTATGTCCTCATAAAAAAGTCCTTATCAGTAGGACTGATGGAATGAGGTTCCAGTGGGTATCTCATCATATGCCATAATCCTGGGTGACAGTACAGAGTTGGCCTCAGTTTGGATCCCAGGTGCCAGCTGTGCAACCAAAAATAAGTATCCTTCTACCTGCTGTCGGGACAGAGTAAATAGGGACTCACAACAAAGTTGTGTGACATTGCAAGTTTGACTTCATCAATCCTAGAGGTCTTTCCCAACCTAAATAATTCTATGATCTCCCTCTAGCTTTTAAAATTAAAATCTCTACTCTTCATCTGGGGGAAGACTCTTAGAAGTTCTGGGGTGTCCTTCACGACCTCTGCTGAGGAGCCACCCCCATGATGAGGCTGTTTTGGGTTATTTGGATATTGCAGTGCTTCTGCAAATGAGGGCTGGAAAGGGGATGTCTTGGACAGGCCAGCACTGCTGACCTTCTCCCTTCTCAAAGAAGAAAAAAGCCCTGTGACAATGTAAAAGCCTGCTCCTGAGCCAGAATTCTGGCTGGGATTATGACTGGAGCATAATTCCAAGTGCTTCTAGAGGTCACAGAGTTGTGTTACGGTGCAATCGCCTGCCTCTGTGTTTTCTCTCCAAGGCTCAGGAGGAGGGCAGCTCTCTGAGTTGCTGCAATTGCACTGGACCAGGCCCAAAACAAATGAGATTGAACTTAACCCATCAGTGGGGAGCTGGTGAGATCACAGCTGTGGGCTCTGAAAGCCGAGGCTCAGGGCTGCTTCTGTGGGTGAACTCTGGAGTGCTTTGGCTTCCCCCACTGCCTGAGAAACTACCTGCTTCTTCTTGTTTAATGAAAAATGGATCAAATTCAGATCCAGGCCTGTGCTTTAAAACAGAAAAATCTCTGCTTAGTGGCATTGTCAGGAAAGTTTTCTAGAAGCCCATATAGGTTTATGATGGGATGAAAACATTCCAAATGTCCCCATTTCCTGATACCAAACTGAGAGAAGCTTGAGGATTTATTTAATAAGATTTTTCTTTCTTCCTTTTCTTGCTTCAGGCTGTGGGCAATGGGGAAATGATATGGGAAGGGATATCTCCTATTAGATTCACTTTTTTTTTTTTTTTTGGCAAACCACAGGAATGGATGGAGGGAAAGAGAGAATGCCAGGTCCCAGTACAGCAGGTAGAAGAGTTTTGCTTTCTATTTGAATGGGTTAAATATCACTGTTGTGTGCTTTGTATGTTTGGGGAGTGAATGTCCTCAGTGGTGAGCTGAAGTCAGAGTGGACCCATATTCCTCTTCTTGGGGATTTTACTGAGCTCCCAGCATGAAGTGCCCCATCCTCCCAAGGTGAATCTCCAGGAAACAGCATTTCCATCCACTAGCAAAGCTGAGTAAGGTTGACAAATACCCTCCCCTCTTCTAATGTCAACACACCTATATTTGAACCTTTGCTCTGAATACTTAATGCATTTATTAATACATTTATGAGGAGTCATTTGGAGGTTTCTGTGGAGGGGCCCCAGCTCACAGGGGCACTGACAAGGCCTTTGGTTCAGCATTAGGGAAACACATCCAGTGTGGCTGCACACTTCAGCTTCAGTGGAGGCTTTCAAAGGTTTGCAAATATTTACACACACTCCTGAATGAGAGTGAGCTGGGGGTCCTTTAAACACTGAACCTGGAGAGGAATGTGAATCTGAATAACAAACAGGAGGCAGAAAAACTTAAAGAAGAGGAAGAGCAAGATCTCAACACTTCACTAATCCCATAAGTTCTCCTGAAGCATTACCTCATGAGAAATTCCTATAATTCTCATGGATTTGTTTTCATCTACTAACTGTTGCTTAGTTTAAGGGTCCAACTTATGCTCCTCTCTCCTTTTCCTGCCCCAAAGCAGCCTTGGAGTGTTTCTGTCCACAATAGACAAAAAATAGCCACATAGAATAAGATTTAGGAGAGCTGTGAGTAATTACCCCACTCAATAAACCACCTTTCTTACAGCAGTTTCAAAACTCCATCAAGTTCACAGCTCCATGGTGTTGGGTACATACCAAAAAAGTGCAAATATGTGACCAAACAGTAACACTCCCATCCTGGGTTGTCTTTACAGTCTGTGGAGAAATGGTGTCATTCAGAATTCAATGCCTGGTGCACTTCCATATCCAGTGAATAGTGGAGTACTTTGGAAATGGGATAGATGTTTTTTGAGGACAGATGTGAAATGGTAATCAATGGATCAATGAAAGAGATTCCTCAGTTCAGGAGTTGCTCCTGAAAACCTTGAGCCAGTCACTGGCAAGCAGACAAAATGAGGGAGCCCAGCACAACAGCTGAGTTATCCCACTGAGTCTGGCTTTAATTAAAAGCAGAAGCAAAACAAGCAGTGAAAGTCTGTGTGATATTTGGTGGCTTGTCATCCTACCCTGTGCTCCTGCCACACTGCCTGCTCCTGGGTCAGGAATCAGGGTGTTTTGGGGCCAAACACCCAGCTGCTCATGCTGTATTGGGAGAAAATCAAAGGGAAAAAGGAGCAGAGTCCAGCCCTGCTGATATTGACTCTGATTTCCCTGATGGGATCAGTGCTGCATCTGTAACAGCCTGCCAGGATTCTTCCCAGCCGGGGATCCTTGGCATGGAGCCTGTTCAAATACTGTCTGGCTGCAGGGTTCCTCCTTCACCCTTTTCAGGTTAGGCAGTGGAGGACAAATACCAGTGTTTGTTCTTTAGGGTGTCATCTTCTTCCAGCTCCTTTAAATTAGTTTTGGAGCCTGGGAACACAGATTGCTTGGAATGATTAGTTCTTATTGTGGATGTATCCCAATAGCTTTGCTTGTCTGCTTGTGTGGCAGCCTGGATGCTGCCAGGCCCAAACTGAGAGTCAGAACAGGAGTTTAATGTTATTTTGGGTGTCATAGCAGGTTGGCTGGTGGAGCCCAGGCTCCCTTGCAGGAGTAGGGAGCTGTTGGCTGGGTGCTGGCTGTGCTGGATTCACCCAATGCCTTGCAGAGCTGTCACTGCAACATGTCCTGGTTTGAAGGACAGGTGTCTGCCAATAAAGGCAGAAGCTTCTCTTTGAAATGGAGAATGTAAACCCCCT
>JAOTQP010000001.1:99708040-99724426 GCA_026413545.1 Cichladusa arquata
AAGATGATTGCCCCACCTGGTTTTAAAGATGGCCCATTAGCAGATAATATGTGCCACGGAGATAAGGAATCACTGCCCCACCTGGCTTCAACAGATGGTGATAGAATACACATTTCTGGCCACATCAACCCAACACACAACACCACACAGTTTAGGAGACCCTGCAGGAATTTGCACTCACTCACATTTTTCTTCCTCCAGACAATGCAACAAGACTTCCAATGGGAGTGACAGCTGCGACCTGATGTGCTGTGGCAGAGGCTACAACCCCTACATGGACAAAGTGGTGGAGCGCTGCCACTGCAAGTACCACTGGTGCTGCTACGTGACCTGCAAAAAGTGCGAGAGGACTGTCGAGAGATACGTGTGCAAGTGAAAACCCTCCTCTGCCCACCTGGGAGCTGAGACACCCAGCACTGCTCAGAGAAAACATTTCCTTCACTAGGCATCGTTTATCTTGTAAAGACACACACTTGGGGAGAGATGGTAGGAGGAAAAGCAGCAATCGCACCAGTAAAAATAAGAACGTAAAAAAAACCTCCCAGAAATCAACAAACCCACCCAAATATTTCCCCCTTACCAATAAAATGCTCTCTGAGAAGACAAAACCTCATGTGGGATGGTATCTTCTTCCAAAATATTTTCTACAGTTGCCAATGATGTCCAGCCATCAAGTGCCTTAGTATTCTGAGAAATAAATATAGAAACTTTCCCTGGGGGAAAAAACCCCAACATTTGTTTGACAGTAACTAAGGCTCACACCTGCCTATGCCTTCCAGCACAGATACTGAGTCTCCATTTGGACCATCCCAGACGGGAAAATGCTACAACTTTTCAGCAATAACTGCCTTTGTTGCCAAAGACTTAATTTTCAGCAGGGAATCATCCACTTGGAGTGATAAAAGTGGGAAGATTTCAAGTCAATTCCCTGAAATGAACAACTAATTTTATCTTTCTTTTACACAGGTCTGTGACTTTGATCTCATTGCTGAAGGAAAATATGTCCTTGATTTGTCCAGGCTGGAAAAAATTCAGCCATGAAAAAAAATCCTCTGGAAACCTGGAGGGAATGAGAGTAGGGTAGGCTGAGAAGGACTTTATGGGGTCCACAAGCCAGTAGTGGAGCCATTAGGATAAAATAACAAAGTGAAGTCCAAGTCCAGTGGAAAGTAAAGAAAAAAGCAAGCTCCTGCTCTCTATCTCTTTGCCCTTTGGGTGTGATACCCTTAGTCACTGACATTCTTCCACTTTGACCCATCAAGTCCTTGGGGAAATATGACTTTTTCCCTCACAAAACCATTGGTCCAGCCTCAGGAAACTGCAGAGAATGGAGCAGCCCTGGCTGCCATGGTGTCAGCAGCTATTCCCAGCAGGAAGGAATGGGAATGTGTCAGTCCTTCACATGGCCCTGCCCTGACACAGCAGAGAACCACTATCTGTGGCTGTACATATTTCCTTTTGTATGCAGATATACAGAAATATTTATATCTTGTGCTTTCATCTACTTTACTTCCTACATAAATATATCCTTATATTATAAACAGGCATTAACAATAGTATGAAATAAATGCTGAAGTTACTGATGCAACAGCAAAATGTTAGATTATGGTTTCACTCTTCTACTTGGAAAGCAATTCTGATTTTCCTACCAAGGATGGGGAAAGAGCCTGGTTTGAGGCACTCACTGGCATTGGATAGATAAGTTTCTTTATTCCCTGCCTCCCCAGGCTCTTAATTTTGGGCAGAATTAGCCAAGATCACTCTTATTGGTAAAATTTCCTAGTGCCCCTGAGGAGCTTAATAACAAACATGACTCACACTTCTCATGTCATGCGTGGTTGGCTTCTGGCTCTGCACATGGAGAGGAGTTGCTGTGCAGTGGAGGTTTTAACATTGCCTAGGCTCCCTTATTTGCTTGTTTGTTTTTGCTTGTTGTTTTGTTTGTTGGTTTTGTTTGTTTGTGTTTTAATTTTTGTTTGGTGTTTTGTTTTTTGTTTGTTTTGTTTAGGGTTTGGGGGGGATTTTTTTGTTTTTTTTTTAGTGGTCATCCAGCCCTGTATACTGATTATGAAAAGTGATGTTGGAGAAGGATGGTGCTCCAGTAACAGAAGGCAGCAGAGCTTCTGATGCGCTTCAGATCATTCTTGGGCACCCCAACCCCATGTAAAATACTGTGAGCAGCCAAAAAAATCACTCCTACACAAATGTAGGCAGACTCTGCCACTTTCCTAACGGGAAATATGTCTGTAACACTGCAGTCTTTCTCCAAATCCTCTTTTTTTCCCCACTCAGCCGCTCCCTAAGGGGCAACTGCCTCTGACATGTCTGTGAGCAGCCCTGGGGAGTTGGAGGAGAAAAGCATCATGTGCTAAAAGAGCAAAATTAGAGGTATTTTGTTCTCTCCAGCTACTTTGCTTTGCTGTGATGGGTTTGGTCTCCTTGTCTCCTTCCCTCCCCCAGTTATGAGCAGGCAAAAAAAAGACCTTTCACAGTTTGTCAGTGGTTTGTGTTATTGTCACCCCATAAAAGCTGATGGACTAAAATGTCTCTGCAGTGCAGTGTGATGAGTGGTGGGTGTCTTTAGGCTGACATGCAGACAGGCTGGTGGCACAAATCCCACTGCTCTCCCATGCCAGAATCTGGCTTCATTTGATATGTAAAGAAACCATCTACTCTCATTCTTTTAAGGAATTCTGTTTTTATTTCCAGTTTCTGATGAAGCCAACAAGGCACAAATGTTCTGACCAAAGAAAAATCTGAGCATTTCAATGCCATTCTGTAATGACTCTTTTTCTTACTGCCTTGCTGATGTCATGAGTCTTTCTGCTTGGTGAAAAAAAAAAACAGTAAAAAGGAAGAAATGGTCTATACATCCACTGTTTTCAGCTGCATTTCACTCCTCCCATGTCAGACCTGTGATCCTTGACTGGCTTTCTCACGTCAGAAGAAATCATCACCTGGAATTAAAAGCAGTGAGTAAACCAATTAGGCATCTGCAGGTCCATCAGGTGGGAAATGAACCCACAGCAGAACTTCAGCCATGGTGGTAATTCACACTGTCATCTCATACCACAGGTGTGCATTGCTGAAGATGCTTAGCTGAACTGGCTGAATTGTTTGGAGTTTTGCCATTTGGGGCAACCACGTTTAAAATCTCTGCTGACTTCTCTAGATAATCCACCATGGGCTTCATCTGAACTTCACTTCTTTGACAAAAGAGTCTGTGTGGCCCCAGCCCACGCCTTAGGCTGTTAGTCTATGAATTAACAGTGCTACACTGCTTTTGCCATAACTTCTAAACTACAGGGCCCTTTTCTTCTCTGGAGCAGCTGCACACTGTATCAGGAACGTGCCCAGGGTGATGTGCTCACTAAGGTGAGTCATGCACAGGGCAAGGTCTGATAAGCCTCCTTTGTTACACAGGCCTGCTTCTTCCAGCCAACTAGGGTCATCTCCTCAGTTTGATGGCTTTAGGCTGACATAAGGTAGGCTTAGATTAGATGTGAGGAAGAAATTTATTTTTTCCCATCCCTGGAAGTGTCCAAGGTCAGGTTGGACAGGGTTTGGAGCAGCCTGGTCTAGTGGAAGGTGTTCCTGCCCATAGCAGGGGGGTGGAACAAGATGATCTTTATGGTCCCTTCCACCCCAAACCATTCTGTGATTCTATGATCTCCCTCTGGATGCTTTGGCATTTCCAAATTTTTTCAGAAAATGTCTTTCTATGAGCAGTAGACAGTGCTTTCTGGTTTCCTCTCCTTTTAGTAAGAACTAGGCATAAAGAGAGTACCATACTGGAGGAACCACTTCTAGTGCATCTTTCTCCTTGCAACCTGTCTCTGCTGCTTCACTTCTTGCATCAGCAGCTAAGCACAGAGAGGCCAGAAGAGAAAGTGTCACATCTCAGTTTCGAGTATTGATACAGCAGGGATCCAAAACAGAATGGCCAAGTTGTTTTTGCAGTCTAGTGGAAGGTGTCCCTGCCCATGGCAGGGGGGTGGAACTGGATGATCTCCAAGGTCCATTCCAACCCAAATCATTCTATGATTCCGTAATTTTTTGTGCATGTGCCATGCGAAAGATATTTGGGAGAACATTTGTCACAAACCAGCTTTGCAAGCAAAGTACATCTCCCCTTTCTAGGCCTTCAGCAAGCAGTTTGTAAGGCTTTGGTCTGAAACACTGAGATCCTTCAGCTGCTGCAGAAAATGGCTTTAATTACTGTGAACGTCTTTGTCAGGTGATGCTGTAGTTCTCTTCTTAGAACAAGTTTTACCACATCCCAACAGCTGATATAATTTGGCCCAGCTCCATGTTGTACTACACAGAAATGTTAATTTACACTAGCTGGCAAAATACATCTGATTTATTCCCACAAACACTATTATTTCACAGCTTTACATATTACCTCTGATGGGAACAGCCAAGCTATCCTGAAGAGTGTCATGCTGGTGGCCTCATAGTATTTATTAATTTGAAAAAAAATTCTATGGTTTGATAAAATACTTTGGACTTAATGCTATTTTCAAATCTGAGGTTTTGGACCCTGCATACATATGGCTGGCTTTGCATTTTTTTATTAATTCCCCCATCCTTACCCCTTCCAGTTTTATATCATTTAGGTTTCTCCATAAGGTGGGCAAATGCCATTCATTATAAAAAACTCCCATCTGATTGTGTATTTTATTCTACAAAAATAGAAAGTATCTTAATTATACTAAAGCAGGCAGCCCACATGCAGCTAGAAAAGCCCTTGGTGAGGGGAAGGGGAGTGAGGGAGGAAGAAAAAAATCTGAATACAATTAGCAGTGTCTCTGTCAGGACAGTGATAAAAGAGTCCCTGAGGGACCATCCCTCTTCCTGCTAGAAAACAGATCCCTGTAGAGAACCATTATCATCCTCCAAGTGAGACAGACTTGTGCTGCCCAGCTCAGGGCTACCTGTTTGGGGAAGGTGCTCAGAGGAGGCTCTGGGAATATGGGGAACAAGAGGAAAATTCAGTCCTGGGATCAATTGTTGCTAGACCTCCACCCTATGACAAAGGATTTGCCTTTCCCTGCAGCTCTGAAACACCATTGTTTTGCTCCCAAGAGCTGATCAGAGCTATCACAGGCATGACTTTCTCCTCTGCAAGAGAGATGGAGCAGAAAACAAGATTTGGGAGAGAGGGAGAAAGAACAGGAAACTTAAAATCCACCTGAGATTAATGACTTTAACATGTACAACATGTTTTGTTTTGTTTTCCTCTCAGGAGCAGTTTATCAGTCAGACAGAGTTTGATTAAATATCTCAGCAGAGCTATGGTTTATTCATCTAAAGTACAAATTACCCTCTGTTCATGGAAGCAGCATTAGCTGTGTTTTCTAATTGTGAGAGCAACAATAATAATAAAAATAGTAACAATAGAATACATTGTGGATTGGTTTTACCTCCTCTTTTGTTAAGAATAAGTGGATGGTGTTTTGTCTGTATTGTAAATTAAATGAGTTTTAAATTTTAAAGATCCTTTCTGGGCTGTGTGGAAAGTTTTCTCTTTTTTTTTTTTTTTTGTACTTTTAAGTGGAATTTTTCAAGGTATTTACCAGAACCACATTGGCTTGATATTCCTCTTAAGGCAGAAGAGAGTATCAGGCAACTGCACCACTGCAGGATCTGGGGTAAAAAAGGGACATGCTGCCAGGACTGCAGAGCTTAGGAGAAAGCCACCAGATCCACAGCAGAGCACCAGAACTCTTGTGCTGCTGTTGATGTAAGGATGAGCTTCAGACCTAGAAATTTTCATGGGTTGACTTTGTGGCACATGACACAGCAACAACTCAAACAGGGACAGTCATGTGCTTAAGGCTAAAGGTGTGAATAAGAGTTTTCCTGAATTAGGGCCAAAGCACTGGAAACCTTGGATAATTGAGTCTTATAAGTGCCAGTTATCAATAGATCTCAGTAAATGGTAACTGCTGATAAATGGGCTTTTAAAAATAGAGACCCATGTTTCTTTCAGATTTTCTAATTTGCTCAGTCCAGGGTGAGGTCTGGAGTGTTCCTTGGTGGTGATGGGTGATGAACTGGAGTGAAGGTGGAACTATAAAAATTAATCCAGGTAAAGTTGGGTGCTCACAATCCTGTTTGTCTGAAGCTCTAGGGTGTGTGACAGCAAAATTTCAACAACCTTGAGGATTGGCTGCTTTCTCAAAATTCCTGATGTATTTCAGAAGAAAGAGGGATTTAAGATCCATTATTCTAAGAGGCATCCTTCCTTCTCCATTGTTTCTCATCCTAAACGTTAAAAATTATCTTAAAATAGTTTGAAATTTAGGATAAGATGCTATAGTCTGTCTCATCATGAAAGCCACTGATAACAGCAAACTGTGTCATCATCAGAGGAAACCAGCTGGTAGACATATTTCAAATCATAGAATGGTTTGGGTTGGAAGGGACCTTAAAGCTCATCTCATTCCAAACACCTGCCATGAGCAGGGACACCTCCCTCTAGACCAGACTGCTCCAAGCCCATCCAACCTGGCCTTGAACACCTCCAGGGCATCCCCATCTTCCCAGGGCAGCCTATGCCAGTGCCAAACACCCCAGGTGAGCGAGGTCCATCGTGCCCAGGGGGATCCCAAACTTTCTCTGCTGCCTGCAGACACTGAAAACACACACCACCTGCAGCTGCTTTCCACTCAAGATGCAATTAATCTTACAGAGTGCTGCACATGTTGACCAGGGTCAGGCTTGGGCAGGAAAACTGTTTTCTTTTCTAAACTTCTGCTCTCCTCTTATGGTTCAGACAGATTAAAGCCCCACCTCAGTGCTCACCTCTGCAGGTGCTTCCTTCCTTGCTGCCAGCAGCGTGTGAGCTGGAAGTACCTTTGCTTTTGGGGGAAGTGGGAGATGACAGCAAGCAACTCCCTGTGCATCCACACTTCAGAAGCAGCTCTTGGGTATGACATAAAATTGTTGACATGACACCTGCAAAGAATGGCCTGATTTAAGACAGCAATAACTCCCCAGCTCACCCCGACTCCCACACACAACTTTTCCTCTACTGGATGGAATACTCCTCTCAGCAGTTTGCAGTGAAGCATCTGGTGCCATTTGAGGCATTTCAGACTGACCTTGTCCTTGTGAGAATTCTATGCCCACCAGGCCTGGAAGAGGAACATGTAAGGAACACCCATGGGTATTTCAATTACTACTGATGTTCAAACAATTCAATTGCACCCCTTCATCTGGTGATGCAAGGACTTGAGGACAGTTTCTTCCCTTCAGCACTTGTCTCAAAGGCTCTTCCATGTCTACCATGGACCAGCAAACTGGATGACACCCAAAAATCAGCTGTGCAAAGCCATCAGGCTCATTCTGCCCCAAATCACCAAGAGGGGCTTCTGAGTTAAACAGGACCTTAGCATAGAGTCACAAGCTGCTGGATGAACTGCCTCAGCAGGAGTTCATTGGGCAGGTTTTGGAGAAAGCTGTTCTCAGCTCTCTGCAATAAAGATATTTTCAGAGTGTAGAAATCTGGAATGCCTCCAAAGAGAGGATTGGGATAAGATGAATTATGTCCACTGGGAGTTGGTGTGACCCTTTTCATGTAGATATCCATTGAGCAGATGTGGGAAGTCAGGTGGGGCTTACCCTTAGGCTGATGCTTGTCATGGGGGTCCTTTTGTTTTGATGTTTGGTTTTGTTATAAACCAAGCTAATTAGTTATTAAGTGTAGCTGAACTATTAGCACCAAGGAACAAGCCTATGTAAATCGCATGCCCAAAATGATTACAGCTGGTATCTATTATATTACATAAAATTAAATTGCTTAAAGACACTTCCAAATAAAACAATGAACTCAGTGAATGAAATCAAACATTGTAAACATGTGACTTTAGCTAGTTAAACTTACTTTTTCCTTTTCTCTCCATTAGAGGGAACATTTTCATCTTGGGATTTACACAGAATTACAAGGAAACTTTAAAAATTACTTTTAATGGAGTTTGTAAAGAAAATCAAACCATTCAAGCACACTGTCCACTTCACAACTAGTTGCAATCAAATGTCAGACTCAAGGCCCCTGAACTTGACTTGTATTAATGATTGCACTGGTACAAACTAACTTCCCCCCCAACCATTAAGGAGGATATTTCAGATAATAAAGCATAAACAAAGAAACTTCAAAGAACAAAATTAATGCCATGCAGTGACTGTGTTTTACACGAACACTGAACTGCTGGCAGAGGATTTCTCCTTGCAAAATATTTTCCATTACTCTATATCATCTGGTTAATAGCCTAAGTGCCCAGGCTTACCTTCAGAGATTTAGATAAACTGAGACATCTTCCTGCCTAGAAGGACACTGGCCATTCTTTCAACATCATGCTTTTTCTCCTCAAAGTGATCTTAGCCAGGGTAATGAGATTGACCTTCTTTCCTTTTGATATCTTGCTGGTGTTTCTGAATATTTCTGTCAGTGGTGTGTGGAATGGATGAAATACAGGAGAATAAAGGAATCATGAAGAATCATGATCTACTCCAAAGGCAAAACCTTCCCCCACAGCTGTCAGGGATTGATATACTCCAAAGTGCCTTTTAGACACCTAAATTCAGTAGTGAGAATCGAGTCCCATGATCTATATTTTGTCTTGGTTTAATCCAGAACAAGTGTTCTTTTCTGATTTTATAACTAATACAGTTGTATAAATAGGCTAGATATAAAGAAATTTGGTATGGGAGTTCACCAACACTTTTATTAAATAGTACTCACACCCTCTTTTAGCACGACTGAATTTTACTCCACAGATCTTGAATCCCATCCATTTTCTCCTTCTGCACCATATCCCACATATTTTCAGGAGCTCTCATGCAGAGAGGCACCTAGAGTGAGAATCATCTCATCCTGGGGACCCCACACATGAGCTAACCCAGCACTGCCCGTGATGGATGGGTGCAAGGAAGGGATGAACCAGCTGTGCTTCCTCTGCCACTCTACATTTTAGCCCAGGCTGTAGGAGCACATGATTTGTGTGTTAGCTGCTCTGCCCCTGAGATTTCACCAACCTCACCCACTTCTGGGTGATAATTGAACCCAGGACTGGTTCTGCTGGGTTTTATGTTAAGGGGATTTTCTCTGTTCTGGCTGAGGGTCGGTGATGGAGTTATGTTAGAAATACAGTGGAGGTGGGTTTATATTTATCATCACCCTGTAACTATGACTGACACAAAAAAGATTAAAGCATTAAAGCCCAAAATAGAACATCTTTCAGTTTTCAGGGTTTTTTTAAGGCCCAAGTTTTCAACTAGGATTTGCCTTGACAGGATAAAGTACATTTTCAAGCTCAGCTTCTTAATGGGCTACATCTGCTTAATGTAATTTTGCATCTGAGCTGTGTGTCTTGTCAGACACAGGCACAGTCAGAGCTGCATTCAGCAGTACTCAGTTTCCCTGGAATCAGATAAACTCAGCCCAATAAATTAGTTTTACTGCTCTTGGTATCACCCTGTTATCATTGTGAGTTATTTAGTCTGGGCTTCCCAAACTTTCCCATTCTTTCACAATGAAAGGAACTGAACTCCCAAAATATATAAATTAGTTTCTCTCACTTTTTCTTTCTGTCTTTCCTTATTTTCTTCCCTTTTCTTTCTTCTGCTCTCTTTTGCTTTTCCTGGCTTTTTTTTTCTTGCATTCTCTCTCCATCAAATGGCTATATAAAGTAATTCACAGTTACACTTCTATAAAATCTAACTTTCTGCTCAAAGAGAAGCTACTTAATGAGGCAGTTGTGACCTGCCTCTCAGTGTAACTCAGAAGCAATGATTTACACCAGCTGAACATAGGAATTCTTGTACTTGTTAGAAAATTTTTGAGGTCTTGTCTTCTAAAGTGCTGTGGACTGTGTATTATATTATCTAGAAGAACATTTTGTAAAAATAAAGTTGTATTTTATGCCCTGACTGGTGTTTTGTTGTTTTTTTTCCCCTTTCCCCTATCTTTTATGTTCCCACAGTTTTCTTGATTAAAAAAGTGAAAAGATTTGCAGAACAGATGGGAGCTGGGTGATAATGACCCAAGTTCCCTCCTACATCGTGGCCAAGCTGAGGTGCTGAATATCCCACATAAGGCACTGACAGCTGGGAGGCACACTGGAGTCCACAGTGCTTTACAGGCATCCAAGGGGCCAAGAGGCATCTGGAACTGTGATGGCTGCAGCCCACAGGCTGGATACTCAGGGGGTAAGAAGGTGGAAATAGGTGTGCAACCAGCACATGACAGGATGGGAAGGACAGTATGGTATGAAGGAAAATAGAGGATGCATTTGGGGTGTTTAATTTTCTAACAAAACTGATGGATCAGTCCTTGGGACAAATGAATTCAAGGAGTGAGAACCAATATATGTACCTCTGATTAGGAGCATCTGAGAATCCATGAGAATTTTCTGCTCCTCTCATAGGGTAAGCTTAGGCCTGGCAGAGAGTTAGGAAAAGAATGAATTCTTGGGAGTGGCAATATCCTAAATCTCCCAGCAAACTTGGCCAGGAGCCAGGAGTTGTAGGAGAAGCGGCAAGTTCTGGTAAATTAGCAGAACTGCATTTTGGACCCTAATTTGCTAAGGATGTAAGTATTTTTTAACATTATTCTTCCACCTTCATGAATGTGAAATGTTTGTCCAACCTCCAGCCTTTCAGATGTTGCCTTTTCTCCATGTCCAGTTCCAGCAAACTTTGGCAGTGAGTTGAGGTTTCAAGAACATCCAAGGTGGACAATATCCTATCTGCCTAGATATGCTAGCTCTGCCATTGAGCTATTCATCCTGCATTCCCTTTAGAAACTGGCATCAGGGACATGTTTCATCCATGTGTAAAATAGCCCAGATCTTCTCTGATTAAGATAGCACACTGCCAGAGAAGTTCAGCATTAGTCTACTAAATGATCACTTACATTTGGGACACTTAGAAGATAAAAACAAAGTAACTGTACTCCTTGTGGAGCTAGGTGAATTAACTTCACTATTTGAATTAATTTAGTGATAATAATCCCAAATTCTTGGACCAGATAAACTCAGAAAATTTTGGTTAAGTCACCTTTGAAACATGCTAAACGTATGGGCATAGAAAGTCAAAGAAAGGCATTTCTCTGAAGCACCAATTAATTCTCCTGCTGTCTTTTGTGCTTGGTAACAACCAGGACTTCAAAAGAGTGTGCTTGAGAGTGGAAAACCACAATATCCTTTAAATATGGTGTCCCAGCTATGGCTGAACTTTCTGTTTGGAGTTTGACCAAGCTGCTGGGCTTAAATCCCAGCTCTGGAGCCTCCAGATGGACCACATTATTCTCACTTGCAGAAAGCCCATCAGACGAGCTGTTTCTACCAAAACTGGTCATGGCAGGTGTGAGGTACTAATGGGACAATGTGTTCCTGCCATGGGCTCCTTCAGGTACCATTCCAGCTTCTGTTGTACTTGTTTTTAAACTGCCTGGATCAGAGAAAAAGGGAAAGGTCTACTGGAGACAGCACATGGAGCAAGGCCAGATGGGCATGCCCAAATGAGGAGCACTGGCATCTCAGCATCACAGGAGCCTGGAGTGTTTCACAGGGGAATGTCTCAGCCCAGCCAACAGGCACTGCCAAAGGGAGTGACACGTGCTGGAAATCACACTTCTTTTATAAACCCCAGTGCCTGTGCACAGCCCTGAGATACCTGCATCTTTGGCTGTCTTTGACTCGTAAATAAACCAGGCTGGATCCTGTTCACAGGCTGTCCATGGCAAGTGGCACGACAGAACTTGGAACCAGATAGGTTTTATCACCCAAACAGATTACTTCAACCCTACTGAGCTTTGTCAATGACTCTTGCCCTTTGGTGGTATGACCATGCCTGGATGTTGTCTGGGACTCACTAGTGCTCAGCCAGGATGGGGAATAAGCTAAGATTAAAGCTGTGGCCATGGGATAGAGCTGGAGACATTGCTCTGGCTCTAGCTGACTAATACAGCCTTGGAAGCTTAAAGCATTTTGTAACTCTTTGATTTCTCTTTCCTGAAATTGTACATTCTCCCCTTGGTCTCCTGTCACATTATATCCCAAGAGATGTTGGCTAAAGACCAAATTACTTTGTGTGTCCTGAACCTGTCTCCCAACAGCTTTATATGTTGTCCCTCAGTCCTTCTACAAGAGAGGGTTCTTGTACTGAAACAAATCCCTCTTCATCCCTCCTGGATGTCCTTCACAGACATCCTCTCATTTTCCCAAAGCTATCACCTTTATAATCCTCAAGGATGCATAACAGAGGTAGAAGAGGAACATCCTGTTATAGCTGTGGCCTGAAGTAAAGCAACACACAGGTTGCAGGTCTCTCCTTTTATCCCACCTCAGGGAATATCTGTGCCTCTATTGTGCTTCGTCCTCCTTTATGAAATCCCTTCATATGCTGTTCAGAGAGAGGAGAACACAATGAGGACCAGGGATTGATCACAAAATGGTTCAGAAGTGGTTAGTTTTCCTTTGGGAGCTGTGATTTCAAGAAGAAACTTCTGAGAGTTTCATTGCATGAGGATTACCTGGATCACAGAGGTCTGTGCCTCAGGTGGGGGTCTCAGCCTCACTCCTGAGTGCATGGAGAAGTTCAGGTCTCACAAGAAGTCTGCAGGGGAAACAGACTTGAGAAACTATCTTGAGAACTTAAGCAGGAGGCTGGTGAATTAGTCCTTCATGCAAGACCTTCATGGCACCACCAAACCTTGCCAGCTCCTGGCACCCTCCATTCCTGCTGCATGGATAGGTGAGGAGCTGAGCTCCTCAAGCATCTGGGGACATGAAAAACCAGCTGGTTCTTCTGGCTTCACAGCAAAACAGAAAACAGATGGGATTTCTGTATTGTGGTTTTCTTCCTCACTGGCAAGCAGATGTTGTAATGTTTTCTAGAGCGGGTTGGAGAGATGAACCTTCTTTCTCTAAGGTCTGGCCAAGCTCCCTGCCAGGAGAAGGAATATTAAAAGTTACAGACCTCTTCTGCAAACAGCCTGTCCTGCAAAGAGAGTACAAGAGAGTGTGTGGGGGGGCACTGACACCCCTCCATCACTGCTTTGCATCCCTGGGAAAGGATCTGCAAAGGGAATCAGGAGTGGCACTTGGCCCAAGGCAAAGCTCCTTGCACAGCCTGTGAGGTTTTGCTAAGCATATGTAGTTGACTGTGACCCAGTTATAGAAATGAGTGGGAAGTCTGGGTCCTTTGTGTTCACAAAATGTAGGTAGTAAGCTTAAGGGTGGCCTGAAAGGCAGAGGATTTGAAATCATGGAGAAAACCAAGTGGAACAATCAAGGAAAAGAAGAGAATAAAGTCACTGATTGCTTCTCAAGGCTGTATTTTAAAATGTCATCTGATTGGTTTTGAAGCCAGAAAGGTTTCAGGTCCAGTGGGTGTCCAGTAGTGATGGTAAAATAAGGAGGAGCATTGAAAGGAATTTGTAAACTTTGTACTTCTTTCTCAGCTTTTAAATTTTCATGAAAAGGACTTTTGTCCTTCCTGGCTTAAAATCAAACTTGGGAGTGAAAACCTCTCTATCTTCACCAAAAGAAAAGCCCTTTACTCAAAATACTAGATTTGTGACATTAGAGACTTTTTTTTAAGGAAGAAACATTTCCATGTTTTTAATGGTGTGACACATGGTATGTTTCTTGGGGTGATCTTGTGCAGGGCCAGGAGCTGGACTTCAGTGATCCTTACAGATCCCTTCCATCCCAGGATATTCTCTGATTTTATGTTTTACAAAATTTCATGTTGTCTTCACTGATCTACATATCTTATGTGTGGAAACAGTCTTTTCACAGGCAACCCCCCCCCCCCCAAAGTCACATGTTTTGAGCCTCAGGAACAGACTGAGACATTTACAAGGAAAATATGACCATTTGAAAGACAGCATTGCAAAATGTGTGACCATCTTCCAGCTGAACTGTGCTCAATCACTGGAGCAGTGCAACCACAGGCCCAGTGTTTCTTCCTTTCTAGAGAAGAAAATATGATTTCATCATGCTAGAAAATACCAGAGGAGGAATTGTGCACTGGGGTCCCAGGGGCATTCAGGAATTAAAAATGTGCAGAGCCAGAGTCAGGGACAGAATTGCTGGAATAGGGAAAATTGTATAACTCCAGCCAGGCAGCTTGACCCAAACAAACAAACAAAGTGGAACACCACCACTTGTGCAGACCCTGAAGCAGAGGGAATCAGCTCTTATGTGCTTAGAGTGGAATGGCTTGCAAGGGATTGGGTGAACCCAGCTCAATTTCCAGGTGTCTTCTGATGAAATCTGTATTGAAGTCGTTATGATAGCACAGCCTTTTCCAGATGTGACAGTAAATGTCTGCAGGCATACATTTTAACAGCCCGCAGCACTGGGAAGACATTTTATGATCTAGGTGGATGAGGCTGTTTAATATCTGAGCAAAAAAAATTAATAGTGAAAAGCTGCCTAACAAGCCTTTTTCTGAGTGATAGCTAGCCAGGCTAATGTGTACTTGATCATAAAACATCTGGAACATTTGGGATGTATTAGCCAACTTTTGCATAGCATAGGAAGGAAGATGCTGAGAAGGTATAACTAGTGTGTTATGATGTTGTTTAAAACTGTTGAGTTACACGGTGCAAAATTTGAGTGACCTTTGTCAGTGGTGTGGACAGGATTTACTTGAAAGGCACAGGTTATTCATGTGACATTTTCTTGTGATATTTCATGTGTATTTCCCTTTTTCCTCCTACCTTCAAGATAACATTTCTGCTTTCCTATCTCCTTGAGGTTCGTTCAGATATAACAGGAATGAGAAACAGACGCCTCCAAGAATGTGGGTTCACTTTGTTTTAGTGGCAGGGGATCAGTGAAGGTTTTCTCATTGTCTGAGAAGTTCTGAGTCTGATGTCTCATGTGAAATCACACTTTTTAATTATAGCCTTGTTTAGTAATGGCATGGTCTGTGTGAATGGCCTATGGAAAGGGCTATCAGAAGAAGTGATGGTCTTCTCTTCTGGAGTGTCCTTGTACTTGAATGTGAGCTGCCACTCTTGTGTTTGATGAAGTAGAGCTGGGCAATCATTAAGTTCCAGATCAAATTTTATAACACGATCTGAAGTCCTTAGCAGTCCCCATAAGAAGGTCTTTGCTGCTTCTAAGCCATAGAGAAGTTGGCTTAAATATCCCTGAACTAATTCCTGGCATTTAGAGAGTATCTTTACTGCAAAGTAAGAGAGGTTCCAGAGTGTAGGCTCAGGTCTTGGAGCACTTGCTGTCCAAGCAGCTTTGCTGTTAGCTCACTCCCAATCCTCTCAGGCAAAGAGCCGAGGTGCTTGGACACAAGTTGTGCTGTAACATGAGGCCTGAGAGCCAGCAAATCAGCCCCAATCAGCTTCATTTAGTAGAGTAGGTGTTGCTGATGTGACCATACCAATTTTGGCTCCCTCTTGGCCTGCACAGTCCTTCAGTACTGTCCCGGCAAGCTTTGCACCTTCAAATACCCCCACAAGCCTTTATGCCACATCTCAGAGCTCATAACACCTACCTTCAATTTCTTGTTATAAAAACACAGCTCTGGCAGCCTGCAGCACAGACCACTTAATATTTCAGACACTTTGAAGTGAGCCTCCCTCCACTCCTCCTTCAGTAATTACTGTGAACTAGGGCCATGAGGCATCACACAGGGCTTAGAGGAGGCCAAATGCCAAATGCCACGTGCTGTAGACCAGGCAGTCTGCTGGCAACCCTGAGCTGTGTGTGATGACTTAAACCAGGCTGCACAACTGGACTTCAAGGCAAATGGAAGCACAACCCTTTTTGCTTTAGCACTACAGAAGAAATTATTGTGGATTTAGGGAACCATGGCCTTAGAAGGCAAGAAAGACTTTTGCCAGTAAAGACACTGGAAATAGTTTGTGAGATGTATATTTGTCCAACTTCCTACTTCCCTTTCATGTGATGAAAATTGTGGCTCAAAAAAATCTTCCTCTGGTAAGACTCATGGCAAAACTCTAAACCCAACATGTCTCCACAAACACCCCGGTTAAGTTCTCAGCACAATTGTCCTGGTTTGAAGGACAGGTGTCTGCCAATACAGGCAGGAGCTTCTCTTTGAAATGGAGAATGTAACCCCCTTCCTCCAAATTATTATAATTTTGAAATTAACAGGCTCTCAGGCAAAGATATGGGAATAGGAATAACAGTTCTTTACTGGGAAAATTAAAATAGAAATACAGACAGAGCAATCCCAAAAACACTGACAGAGTCAGAATACAACCTGACTCCCTGTCAGTCAGGGTGTTGGTAGCAGTCCCATTAAATGTTGGCTGCATCCTCCTGCAGTGGCAGATGTGGTTCAGCTGAAGCAGTGCTCCTGTAGAAGGTGCAGTTTTCCTCTGAA